>CM070038.1:84876860-84968481 GCA_036250615.1 Ptychadena robeensis
TGTCTCCTCACCCCACATCATCTCTCCTCACTGACATCATGGCTTCTCACCCCACATCATCTCTCGTCACTGACATCATGTCTCCTCACTGACATCTCTCCTCACCCCACATCATCTCTCCTTACCCCACATCATCTCTCCTCACACCACATCATGGCTTCTCACCCCACATCATCTATCCTGACTGACATCATGGCTCCTCACCCCACATTGTCACTGAACTAAATGGGTTTATAAAACCAGGTACTGCCACTCTGTGCAATACACATTTTTTCTGTCCCTAATCACCCCACTGCTACCCAAAATTCAATAATACAGCCCTGGAGAGCAACCTGTGATTCATACCCTTCCCTGCCCTACTAAACTACGGCACATTTCTAACGAATTGATCCACAGGGAACAATTGGCCAAGGAACCTTTATATTACACCCACCATAAACAGCCGGGGCTGGAGGGAAAGCCATAAACTGCAGTTACCTCTTTATTATAAGACCTTCAGGCCATAGCACAATCCTATTACATTGTGGTAGGGTGTGATACAGTGTGCGCTGTATCTGTGTGAAACCCCCCCAACATTCAGAGGGCACATCCTCGTAGCACCCTGAAAACACATCACCGCAAACCAATAGATTGCCCTGGCACTACAATGGCAGAGTCTCAGTATTGGCGCACCACTCATCCATGCGATTGAAGAGCTTTGTGATTGAGTCCAATTTATTAACGACACAACAGTATTGTAGGAAATAAGGTACAAAGATATTCTGGGAAAGGATTGCTAGAGATGGAAAAAACAATGAGTAGTGAATGTCACACATAGAGTGCATGGGGTATACCTGTGCTCTTATTTTTAGTGCTGGCCCAAGCTTCAGGCCCATAGTATTCAGTAAGTGCTCTTCAGTCAGTAGTGGCAGAGTTTCCCCATCTATACAGTGCTCCCGAAATACCTGCACAGAGAACAGGATGTTACCGCAAGTCCAAGACCAGCTCTACAAAACCAACGTGGACACTTTATAGACTACACTTAACCAATACAGTATTCAGTAAGTAATCACCATTCATGGCTCTACACTTGGATAGGTATGGGTTGCTGCGCGTTTTTCTGCTGTCAAGATGTGAGATTATCATAGCCCAGTGGTTCCCAAAATGGGGGCGCAGCTAGGAGGCTGAGGGAAGGACAAGCAGGAAACCAGCCAAGGAGGCACTAATGGCAGACAGTAAGTATGAGCATGTATGTGTCTGTGTGCGTTTGTCTCTATGTTAATTATTGATGCATAGTGTAGTGTGTGTGTCTCTGTGTAAAGGATGAATGTTTCTGTATGATTGGTGTGTGTATATATGATGCATTGTTCTGTATGATTGGTGTGTGTATACATGACACATGACTCTGCAGGAGTGTAGTGTATGTATCTCTATCTAAATGATGAAAGTTTCTGTAGGGTTGGTGTGTATATATGATACATGTCTATATATGACTGTAGTGTGTGTGTCAGTATGATTGGTGTGAAAACCAAATTAAGTTGTATGAGTTGTATTTCAAATAACGTTTGAGGGGCATTTCACACTAGTGCTAGTATACAATACTGCAAACACTGCTAGTGTGAAATGGTCCTCAATCTGAAACTGTGTAGTTTGAAAGGGGGGGGGGGGGGGGGGCTGTAATGTTTCTATCTAGAAAGAGGGGCTCTGCAGGGAAAGTTTGGAAGCCACTGTCATAGTCTCTAAATGTATCCTGTATGATGCCTGCTGTCCACTACATGCAATCTTTTACTAAATATACATGTCCATAAAGTGTAAGAGAATCTCAACCAGAAGTCTGCTGAAATAAGAGAAAACCACCAGCGCCTGAGGGTCCATAGTAACTATAAAGATATGGGAAGAAGGACCCTGAAAATTTACCGTAAAGAGGTATGTGAAGCCAAAGTTGAGGTACCCCTATAAAGTGAGTAGCCCCTTTAAGTTAGAATATTTGAAAATATTCCTGGCGTGGATATGTTAAAACAAAGCGCTATGCAGCAGTTTCCCTCCCACTTGTTTATCTCATTCATTCGGAGTCTTCTGGGCTCATAGAATAGTCCTCTGTCTCGCTCACCCTCCCCGTAACCTCTCCCGCTGTCCCCGGTCCCCCCTCTCCTTCCTCTCTGGCGCTGACTTCTAGCCTGCGCCGCCGCTGCTCCCCGGCCCAGCTGCGGGGAGGGGGGAGCGTGACAGTGCAGGTGGTTTTAATGAAGCGTGTCATGAGGGGATTAGCGCAGGGGAAAAAAGGGAAAGGAAAAAAACAGCCACTCCAACCTCCTGTCTCAGACTGGAGACCTGAATGCAGAAACAAGGGGGCAGTAAAAAGGGACGGATAGAGGACATCCTCTATCCTCAAATGAGAAATCAAGCTCCCAGTTCCAGAATCCTCCTCTAATGTGGAAATAAAGGGCACAACACATAACACATAAACTATAGAAAGGATATGAAAAGAATGCTATAAGGGAGATGATAGTGAAATGGAAAGAACACCCACATGAGGTCAGTCTAGTCTGTGTGGACTTACACTGGGTTCACGCCCAGATCACTTCTTGAGGCAAGGACCCTGGGAATTATAGACTACATTAGAGTGTCAATACTTGACAACCCAAGGACGAGGTGAGAAATTAAGCTGGTCACACACACAGGACAATACCCGCTCAATCAACCCACGATCGATCACAGCATGGTGACATCACGGATCAAATTGATGAGCACCACCTTGCGCAATCAATTCCCGTTCTATACCCTGGTCCCAATCCAAAGTAATGGCGATATGGTGGCCATGTTGGATTACCATGTTTGATCAAAAATCATCCCTTGTGTGGCCAGCTTAAGTTTGGGGGTAAGGACTTCTATCCTAAAAACTTCTGAACTAGTAACAAAGGCTTAGGTATGCAACGGTGGCCAGGTCCATTACCTGTGTGTATTCTGCACAGCCAGACAGACTGCCCACAAAGCTGCAGACATCCTCCACTGTCCATTTGCTGAGGTCTTCCAACACCACACTGTCCTCCCCATCCAGGAAGAGTCCCCCCATGGCACCTGACACGGGACGGGTAGAAGATGAGCAGATGCATAAAAAAGAGTGAGAGAGGGGGTAGAGGACATAGGAAAACCAGGTGAAAAAAAAAAGACGAGGTTGTGTGAAGGAAAGCAGAGGTGGGAGAAGGGGAGAGAAAGGGAAAGAGACATTAATCATTAAAATCCCACGAAGAAAACAAGGCAGCAGCAAGATGAACATATTCTGTAGCCTAACATCCATCTTTAATGACCTGTCAACACCATGCAGGGTACAGGCTCTGCTCTCCCACAATGCTTTGTTGATATAACTTTCCTAACAGAGAATAAGTAAGAAAAGGGAGCAATTCTGTGGTACGAGACCAGAAGGCCCCTGGTAGATGAAGGATATTTGTGTTGTATGTGATGGGTAAGGTGGGACAGCGAGAGGTCAGAGAGCTTTCAATGGCTGGGAATGAATTCATCTCAATTATTCTGTGCACAGCCTGAGGTCAGACCCTGCCGCCAGCTTTTCCAGGCCCTCGTCTCTCAGAGACGCTGGGTGGCTGGAGCTGGGAATGGCTTCCCAATTAGCCGTTTCCTCCGGTTCCTGGAGGACAAAAGTTGCCACAATGTCTAGCAACGACGAGACAGAAGAGCCAAAGTTGTCAGCTACCCAGAGACCTGGCTCTGGGAAGAGACTAACGATCCTACCTGTAATTAACGTCACGTACGATTAAAGCCTGTCACTTGGTGACGCAAGATCTATTCTGGATGTGTAATGAATTAAGAGTGGTCCTGGCGCTATATACCAAATCCGCTGTGGGCCCAGACTGTGAGCATAACCCCCCCCCCCCATACAGAAGGCGGGAGGGGCTGTAGCGGGAGCGCCTCATGCCAGGTTGCGTTAATTGTACTCGGGCTGAGGATCGATAGAAGGATTTTAGCTTCCTGAGCTGTCCCCGGGGTGTATGGGGAGATTTGACGGAGGGGGGAAGCTTTGCTGGCAGTTCCTTGTCTCACAAACTAGAGGGAAGACAAGGTCGGTCACAGAGAGGCAGACAGGATGGGGGCCAGGGCTGGCACCAATAATACCCCCTCCTCCTCCTTTAGCGCACAGCCGTATAGAGGTCAGCAGAGTTTTACAGCACAGTGACATGATGCACAGCTGCATTGGATGCCCTATTCCTGACTTTATATGGCTCCCCGGATCTCTGAACTCATGACTGCACTGGCAGCGGCCATCATCCAGCAAAGGGACATAAACCATTTCAACACCATTATATATATACATACACACACAAGGGAATCAGAAAAGGTTACGGGTGACTACATTGTATATCAGCAGCATTTTATTATCCAGAGGTGACAGGCGGTATTCTGGTGGGTTACATTCATAATGTTTACCAATAATAAATGACTGCAGATCAGCTTCAGGTACATTTTACAAGCAGATGTTCTACCCTGCTGGTGTATACTGTATATACAATATTATTGGTATGCATATACATTAGATATACATGCGGCAAATATTTATATAGCACAGCTGACGGCCACAAATTTGGTTTTATGATTCCAAATATTTGCTGTGTGGTTGCTGTGTGTCCTGTAAATGTATTACTTTTTGTGCTTAGCATACCAAGCCTACAAAATCACACCATTCAGTATGGTGAGTACCAGTGTGTATATGTATACTGTATGTACAGTCAACATCATTATATATATATATAGTATAAAATTAGGCAACACTGTATTTTACAAACAACTTTTTCAATGCATTATATATATATTTTCAATGCATCAATACTTTTTCGTATCTAAATGCTAGTAGCCAACTGTAAGCCACTGTACAGCACAGCTCAGATTGGGAGAGGGTAATGCAGCACAATAAGCCAATAATAGGAGGACTTCCGTACCTAACTGCTACAAAGGAACATAGAAGGTGAGAACAGAATGTGCTGCTTATTCTCTTTGCTGCCCAATTGTTGGCTACTTTTGACACTTAAAGTGGTCCTACCACCTCCAATTCTGCCTTCTATTATTGCCATCAGAGGTGCCGATAATAGGGCAGATCGGAGGTCAAATGTAAAACAAAAAAAAGTACTTACCCTTTAAATCTTTAAATAATTTGCGATGCTCCACCTCCCCTGTGACATTGTGCGGCGGCGGCCCGGAACATGGAAAATTAGACGTCACTTCTGACATCTACTTTCCCATATCGCCATTAGCCCGCAGCATCTGAATCAGGTGATGCGGAGGGGCAGAGTGTTACCAGATGCGGATAGGTGGATGGAGCGAGACCCAAAGAGTCTCCCTTCTCCATCTTGAAGCCCGGAGGACCGCACACTCCAGGCATGGCCGTGCGGGAGCAAGAACCCAGGAAAGTCAAGTATTTTTTTCTTTCTAGGGGTCACTGTCCCTGGAAAAAGACCAGTGAGCAATGTGTATACGTTTATTTTCTTTATGTTTTTACTCCAAGCAGGTTCTTTCCCAGCCTGTCTATAGATTGTATCCATAGTTCAGGAACCTTTGACACTGTTATGGTTGAAGGACATGACAGGAAGTGTGGCGCACAGTAGAAAACCGCTTTCCTGCATCCATCTACGAACGCTTCCATTTGCACAAGATGTCCTCAGGCTATAGATTAGCTGTAAATCATTTTGCACGGGTTATCAGATCTATTATTCATTTGATAACTCCCAGTATTGATTTGCTAGATGAAACGTATCCCTGTAGACTATAGGGGAGATCTGATGGTGCGTTCCACACAGTCTAAGAAAAAGCACTTTCAAGTGGTTTCTCTGGCAGATATTTCAGCCTACGTGGGGTATGAGGTTTCCAGGGAATATTATCCAGGCTTATCAAGCAGTAGGCTGTGGTAAGGCACAGAGCGTCTATGTAGAGGAAGGCCAATCTGGAGGCTTCCTTCCCAGGCACTTTTAAGGTGCTTTGACTTTAATGAGAGATGCAGAAGCCAGGGCGCCGGGGTTGATAAGGGCTAGCCAGGGGGAGGTGTTGCTTTAACAGGAAGCCTTTGGAACAGTGATAGGAATTCCATTCTCCTAATGTATTGCAAAATCAATATTGCTAAATCCAGTCCCGCTGCAGCTGTCTCACTCAATTACAGGCAGCGGCAGCCTGGACGGGAGAAGTAGGGGAGAGGAGGGGAGGAATGATGGGAGACGGGGTCCCCGCACACCAAGCAGAGGCTACCTATTCATGCCTTTTTTTATCAATGTATTTTCTTCATATACATAGCAAATAATGGTCCATATAGCATTCTCCTCAGTGGGAGATCTTGTTTACATACACAGATTTCTGAGTGACCCCAGAATGTGCCCCTTTGAAGAATACATTGGTTTCAGTCTTTCTGACACTACAAGACTTCAGAGCACTTTCCACATTCCCAAATTGTAGGACGGCCTATATATAAAATAAAGCTGGCCATGGACACCAGAGCAGGGCTGGATGTGTAGTCACCATCTGAACAAATCACAATGCCATTTGGCCTAGCTTCAACCATAAACAGGAATGGGTATGGATACTTAGTAGGGTAGAGTTTTCATTTAATCTATCCCTAAATAAATGAAGATATGTACATGTGGGCTACTACATAATTCAGTCAGAAATCAATGGAGACTTCTCAAAAACCTGTCAGACTGGTGGTACAAGTGACGGAAATTTTCCAGCCTGACAAATGAATTATTTTCAATCATACATTAAAAAGAAAAGATCAGGGATAGTGGAATGGATGATACAATGGAATGGACTGTTGAAAAGAGAAATTTAGCTTTGGAGGCCCTAAAACACTTGGCTCCATTGAAGGAGGGGATGCAAGTGTTGCAACAGCAGTCAACTTGTGTTCCACCCACAAATCAAAAAAAAATACTCTGGCAGACAACACACAGTTACAATTCATCCCTCTCTAAATAATAATAAAAAACGGTACATGTCGTTCTGTTCAGACAGTCCTGCAATTTGTATTTTGGCTATACTGCTTCAGAAATCACACATCTGCTTACTAGAGGCAATGGTATTAATTTCCTGACCAGAGTGAGCAGGCTGGAGGAACCATGGGAAGGGGTTTTATTAAACCATTGGTGGCACCTGCCTGGCTGTGCAGTGTGGCAATCACAAGACTAATCCAATAAAAAACCTTTGGTTGGCAAACCTGTTATTATATGTGCATTTAATGGCTATTCACCTCATTTATTTATTTCTTTAGTTTATACTGTTATTCATTACTAGAAATTTTAAGTTTGGTTAGGTATGACCTTCCTTGGTAATCAGTCCATCACAAAACCACAATGAGCTGCAGCCCCCTTACAATATATACAAGCACAAGGAAATACATGTATGAAATCTATACAGCACATACTGGCAATAAGTTTTTTTTTGTTTATAAAAAAAATGACATACTTATCATTTCTCTATATCAAACATTAGAGAAGGATTGGAAAGGTCGTCTCTATCCCTGCTGAAATTTCACTTGACTTCCTGTGCAGTATAGTACCAGACTCACTACCAGTAATGCCTGCCATACACCCACAGACGGGTGCTGATGACGTCATCACGTTGCATTCTGGGGCAGCTTTAATCGGCCGGGCACCCTTTGTGTGCGGCCATTACCTTCAATGAAGACGCCGGTCTTCATTGAAGTTAATGGCATCGACCATTGGTCAGCAGAAAAATCGGCCGCTAATCGGCGTGTGTATGCCAGGCTTAAGTAAGGAAAATTCTCACCATTACAAGTCAGATATGAATACAATCCTGGCTCTATTATCCACACCATCTAAAATGATGATTGATTTGTCAAATTGTGTAGCCAAGTAAAAAAGTGGACACAGTACCTACCTGTGTGGAAATAGGGGTTGACAGCATAGGGGAATCCAAAAGGAAATGGCTGAGGTGGAGGCACTGAGCTTGACGGCAAGTACTTTACATCTCCTTTGCCGATTCCTGGTCCTAAGACATGAGTGGGTGACTCTGAAGGTCCACAGGGGAGGCTTTGGTGAGAGTGGGCATCAGTGGGTTCTTTTACAGAATCTCCTCCTTTGAGAGTGTCTTTTCCCTCTTGCAGTTCATGAGATGAGGAAGAAGCTCCTCGTTCCACTCTCAAGCTATCTGTCTTCTCCTCTGCCTCACTCTCCGAATCTTTCATCTCCTCATCATTGCCTTCTGATACTCCCTCGCGCATACGCTGATCCAAGAGTTCCTTTGCTTCTCCGTGGTTTCCATGGGCTTCCATCCGGTGATGTGCAGACTTTCGGCTTGCCCTTCTTGCACTCTGGGATTCCTTGGGAGGAGGCACGCTTGGTACTCCCTGGTGGTTTAGGGAGAGCAGTGGGGTGTTATTGTGTCTTAGCACAAGCATGGCGTTCCTTCTGGACAGTTCCTCTCTTAGAGGGTGGCCCTCTGGGAGCTCATGCATGTTACGCAGAGCTGGATGGTCAGGGGGTAAACCAGGATGAAGGGTCAGTGGATCTCCAGCCAAAAGTCTTTGTCTGTGTAGATTCTCCAACTCCTTCTGACGTATAATTTCAGCAGACATTTCAAGTCTTAAAAGTGACAGAAAATGAGACAAAGTTAATAAACAGTAATATGGTTCAAATTCTAAATCTTAATAAAACATCATCAATCTTAATAAATCAACATGTATTCACCATTACCAATCATATGGAGCCATGCTTTGTTTTGTGTTCAACCCAAGTACTGTGTTATAGTGATTGAGACCACCAGAGTGGCCTCCAATTTAGTGCTTTACACCAAGCTTCCAAGCCAAAGAGAACGTATAGACCAGGGGTGGGCAAACTTTTTGACTCGTGGGCCACATTGCCTTCTTAGATTTGATAAAGGTCTTGGACCAAAAGCTTTTATTGGCCAACTCGCCATAGGTGTGCAAAAATCCATGTTTCTCTGGCATCACTAATGATGGCGGTGATGTGTAGTAGGCGACATTACAGAGAACAAGCGGAGGGGAGCATCTTCAACAAGGTGACAAAGGGTGACAAAAGAAAGCTAAACAGGCCGAAACTGGCTTTGGGCCTTAGTCTGCCCACCCCCTAGTATAGAGACTACTTCTCCACAATTGTGCATCCTATGTTAAACCAGCCAATTCTTCATAAGAGCTGATAAATGCAGTGAGGCATGGAACATGTAAATTATGCACACTGTGAAGTTTAATATAACTCACTATTTCTCCTGTTATTAGTGAGACTAGCTGTAAATGGATATAGTCACACAGAATCTCCATCTTGTTTTACATAAATGATAAAAATAACTCACACTGACCAATGGAATTGGTTCTCCTAACAACCTCACTACACTGGAGGGCTCAGTGATACATTTTTAACATTTGTACTATCTGCATTTACTAATTATCTATATTTCCAGGATTCAAATGCCTGTGTGTGTAGTTGGAGACCCGCAGTCTTCTGTTTGCGTGAATATTGTTTAAAGAATGTAAAAAAAATCAAAAATGGACAGTCACCTGGCCAGGTTCTGCTTCCGAAGAATTTCCTGTTGTCGTGCAAACATTTCCGCCTGGGCTGGCTGTAAAAAGCCATAACCTGCAGAAAAAGAGATGATACTTATATTAATCCATCGCTGAAAGACTAAAGTTAGTCCTAATGTGTATATAAACCAATACCAAAAAACAAAAATATATTAGAGCTTACATTGAGTGATCCAGCTAGTAACTCAGTTTCTGTCCTCGTGAAGACATTAACCTACTATGAATATAGTTATAGAGACGCAGAATTGCGCCTAGAGGCAGGGAGTGAGCTAAGCACCCCATACACCTTACAATCTTACTATACAATTTCTGTACAATTAACTTTTGTTCTACCAAAACAATGCAATATGAGGAGCTTTCTAAACCTCCCAATCACTATGTATTCTGTTAGGGAGGTGCTACATAGTTGTGGCTAGATATAAAGGAAATTGTATGGATTGATCTAAAGGTGTATGGGGGCTTTTATACTACAGAGCTCCTCCCTTGACTCCTCCAAAACATATTTGGGTTTATGGAGCGACCTTGCTACAACAACTTTAAGAGTGCTTCACAGGTAGGAAGAACAGGAAGCTACAGCTTACTATCAGACATTTGTAGTACTTATCGAACAGAAACAACAATTTTTTTTTAACTATAACAGATCAACATATGTTTACCCACCTGGACTCTGACACAAAGCAGAGGGCACCCCAAGAAACGGTGGCCTTAAATGTGGTCCCAATGCAATATGAGGAGCATTCTGAGGTGACAGCAGAGGAGGCGGGTGAGAAATGTCCCTGAGGAGAGGAATAAAAATACTATTTGTAATAAATGCAAAGTTTCATAGAGTCTTAGTCATCCCTTCATACATTATGAATACTCCTAATGCTAGAAAAGTTCTATTTCTACACCATTACCAGCCATTAGAACTTTCATAAAACTCACACCAGCGGCACACACAGACATTATAACAGTAAATGGTATCTAGTATTTGTCTTTCCATAATCAAGCATGATAGTAACATCAATATCAATTATAACATTAAAGTAATAACTGTGATAATTGTGTCAGGAAATCGCTAAAAGAGTTTAATGAAAGTAATTTCTTGTAGTACGGTCAGTTTATACATCACTGATACTGAAGATGAGGACAATACATCATGGATATGGGTCTTGTTTCCTGGCTTTTGGGGCAAAAGTAGAATTCACATCCCGGAAGTGGCAACATAAAATGGGTCATTTCCATTCCACCGCCTAATGAATTCAGGGTAGGGAACGTATGACACTACAATGGAGACTCAGGAGCCCAGATGTATAACACTGGGTGCTGGCAGAGTAATGAGGTTATAAACATATTAATTACTGAGCTGCCAGATGGAAGGCTATCCTATAACTCCATGTTTAGTAAGACAAATGTCTCTAATCTTAGGAGATGAAGTACATTTTTAGTTTCCCTATGCTGCACTGTCTGCTCATTTTGTTCAACATACACGTTACATGTCAACATATATGTGTAGATACCCTTCCATTGTTCATAGATTTGTAATATTTGACCACCTACAAGTCCTTCCAGTGGCTACAACCATCTAATGTTACTTCCTTTCCAACTTCCCCCTTTGGTGCGGCTACTTTGGGCCATCCACACCCTTACTTACTACCCTTAAGCAGGTTGGCCCAAAATAAGACCCTGAGGTAGGTCAAGGCTATGGACAGTGAATGTGGCAAATCAAGGCACCTGGATGTTAAAAAGTAAGCATCTGCCATGGTTGTACCTGCCATGCACAAACAGCCTATCTACCTATATTTCATTGCCGTGACAGAAGACAATCCAGGTAAGTTGTGTCCGTATACAACTCCTGCAATGTCCACAATAACATATATATTTGTTTTAAGAAAGCTGGTGCGAATAATAGGACCAGAAACCGTGCCAGCTAGGCCAGAAATAGTATCATGGTTGTAGCAGCGTTGTATATATATTTTAGGGAGATTGGAAGACCAGATCTGGTTGTTGTTTCTTGGTTTTCTATGCTAACCTTCAGTCACAGTATGAGGCATTTCATCTATCATCACACATGGACAACACTTTTTTCCATTTAAGGTGTACCATGCTTTTTGGTCATAAACATCTGTAGTCATGACTGTAGCACAATAAATCTGGCCAAAATAGATTGAAGTCTTGGCCTGTCCCTGAAATTTAGGGAAAGCCAACATTGGAGAAAAGAATGGCTGTAATAGACGCGTAAATACCAATATCCATGTATTTACGCCGCAGCGGTTTTTACTTTAAGGTTATAGTTGGCACCCACCCCCCTTCCTGCTCTAAGCCCCCACTTATCACCTCCCCCCACCGCTCCCTTCGCTTAGCACTAAACTAATTGCACGGCTCGTGCTGTCTGGGAAGAGCGGCCATCGATTCCTCGCTGCTGAAACGTCCTGCTAATCGTATCAGCGCTCCGCCAGCTCCTCGCACTCTACTGGCAGCTCCAATTAATCTCAGGTAACGCAGAAAGTGACCTTCGGCTCCGAGCCGGGGCAGCAGCCAAGCGATGCTTATGTAATTACACCGTGAAGTGTGTAATCACCTGGCCTAATCCCCCAGGCCCGACAATTAGCCGAGGCCTCTGTCGCTGGGCTGCCAAGTGCTCTGCCACCCGGACAGCCTGCAGATGAATAACGGTCAATTAAAGCTGCATGGCGGGGGCGAGGAGGTGTCCGGTCGATGTAATTAGCTGTAATCATGGGGAGACGAGGCTGCCAGACGTGAGGCGGCTTTTATATAGGATGCAATGTGGGAAATCAGGCAAAATTTAACCATTACCCATCCTGTCATACCCAGCCGCTATGCTCCATCCAAAAACATTCACTCACAACACTGATTCATCATACATACAGTCCATGATTATGGAACCACAATCACACACACATATCATGGATGAACACAACATTTCTTATCAAGCCAAAGCTATTAATGCAAGGGAAGGTTGGCAAGATACAACTCTTGGCCACATACACAAACATCCATTCAAAGGACACAATTCAGAAGTCATTCAGTCAACTCATGGAACCCACACACTTTAAGCCCCCCCCCCCCCCATACACCTTTAGATCGAGCAATCTCCATTAGATCTACCAACAACTGTGTAGTATAGTGGCCTCCCTGATAGAATAAATAGTGATTGGAAGGGTAAGAAAGGTCCTCATATTACATGGTTTTGGTAGAACAAAATTTGATTGTACAGAAATTGTATGGAAAGATTGTAAGGTGTATGGGGGGCTTTAGAGAAGTAAGAAGATACTTTGGCTGCATGAATTCTTAATATTGCATACTGGACTATTTTGAATTTAAGGTGTCCTAAAAGTTGCTTGCTGGCATGATACGCCAGAACCTGTAGTTCAATATCTGCTTTAGTAACCTTCTCCCATACACCTTACAATCTTACCATACAATTTCTGTACAATCAACTTTTCTTCTACCAATAACAATAGCACCCAAGAATGTAAGCACATCCCAGGTGGTACCTAGAGACCCTTTTCTTTAAAATTGTCTATAATGCTGTAAATATCAGTTTTTCGGGCTGGACAAAGAACAATGACAACATACACAGTGCCGGACCCTTCATCGACTAATTTAATTCCAGTTCCCTATACTATAAGAATAGTTAGATTGGGTACTATAGGATGTGCCAGTTTGACTATACTGCCTATTATTCCCTCTATAAACTCTGCACTGTGCAGCAAGTGACCATTAATGGTCTTACTGGAGTACAGAAAGTTTGAAGTTAAATTATACTTCCAAATTTCCAGTTCGATAGCATTTAATTTGGTTGGGGACCAAGTATCAAAAAGCAATCGATTAACCAAGGTGGTGTGCGCTGCAATCGTTGCCCTGCTGATCGTTGATTTTGCGTTTGCATGGTACAATTGATAGTACAGTGGTCGCAGAGGGAATCGCAATGTGTATGGCTAGCTTTACTGGAGTATTAAGTCTACTCCTTTATCAACAACAACAAACCTTCCATTGGTCGTTGTGTAATGAATAATTACAATGTCACAAAGTATATCTCTCATTGGTTAACATGGAGCACTGGCTAAAATATAAAGCAAACCCCCAGCTTCCATTCTTCATCTTAGGTTTGGGTCAGATACTGGAGTTTGTATTGCTGGCTGTGTCCCCTTTTTGGGAACTTCTATTCTTGCCTTGGTGACACAAAAAGACCTAGATGGAAATCCATTCAATATGGAAAGCAGATCTAACCCCTCCCTAGTCTAATAAAAACAGAGTTGGAGCTCCACTAGATACGGATACCAACCGGTCCCAGACATAAGGAAAAGCGCTACAGTTATGGTTAAATCCTAACCCCTTGGAAGCTCTAATCTTTTCTGCAGACTGATTTCGAGTTTGTAACTTTGACAAAAAAAAAAAAAAAAGAACAGAATAACTGAAAGTATTCAGGACTTTGTATCCAAAGGCCAGACATCTGAATATTTATTTGTCTAAAATGTGGCAGAAGTATCATCAGATCTTGAAATAATTTCCTATTCAGTTAACTGCCAGTACACATGACCTTTAAATCATTCACAACTCCCCCCCCCCCCCCCCCCCCCCCCATATACATAGGCTGCCATAACCGATTGTGGCAGACACTGCGCACACAGGAAATACTTTTACTGACTTGTATCATCTAAGCAAAGATGTGTCATCTTCAGACTCTTTCGAGTATAGGTTTCGGCGCTAGGGTTAGAAATGATTATTATTGTAAAGGATGATGATCTGGGCCTCATTTTTATGCTATGATACAACCTTTGCACATTTTGGGGGATAGATAGAAAAATAAACACTAGCTGTTTTTTTGTGGCAACAAAGATGGTTCTCCTTTCAAACGCTGTGATAAATGAGAGCCCATTGTGCGTCAGTGATATATAGAAATTATGGGATAACCCAGCAGTCCACCACGCTCTGATACACAGGTCCCTCATGCACACTCAAACACCTCCGCCGCACAGGCTCACAGCCAAAATACATTACAGGGTTTTATAAGGCTCGCTTAACCCCGTGCCGCTGGACCCATGTGCACTGTTGCCATAGAGACGGTCCTCGCAAAACCACCGGAGAGGACGAGTAAACTTAGCGTGCCGAGGTCAGCATGCGGCAATTACAAGCTGCGTTTACATACTTCGCTCCCAGTGATTTCCATAATTGCAGAGAGAGGAGACTTGCAGCCTCCCCCCCCCCCCCCCCCCCCCCCCCCCCCCCCTGTCAGTCAACGAGGAGGAACCGCCAGCAATTCAGAATGTTTTTCAAATACCCCACATTAACCCTGCGCGTACCAGGCGACGCAAGAACGCACCATCAGAGCGTGTCAAATCAAGGCCTCACCCAATAACCTTCAGGCGGCAAGGTTACCAGGGTGAGAGGGAAAATTACACAGAAAAAAGGATACCCGTCCATCTACCTAAACCTAGAGACAAAAATAATCTCCAATTTACTCCTTTCTGAACCCTTCGGGCAATCAGATGCCCTAAATCAACAATTCTCCCTGTTATTACTAAAGCTGGCCATACACTTTTAGATCTCTGTCAGATATGCTTTAGATCTACCAACTATAAAGTATATGGTCCTCTGCGATTGAACACAGGTAGACTTGATGGTTTAGAAAGTTCCTCATATTACATGGTTTTGGTAAAACAAAAGGAGATCTAAAGGAAATCTGACAGAGGAATCTTATACATATTAATAGTCTGATATATTTTGTGCATTTCCGAACATACCCGGCCTGTTTCTAAAGCATTCTATGGAGTTGGTTAAAACTAGCTCCTGTAGAGGTTGAGCAAACTCTCTGTATTAGACGTTTAAACTTCTTTTTCTGTCCCCTTGTCAAATGTAATGACTAAAGACATTGTATTCTGGAATCTTTTCTATGATATTATATGTACATATGATGCTTTTTGTTTTAATGCAGAGGCTTGCTTATACAGATATTTAAAAGGCTTGAGTCTGCTGCGCATCCCAACCCCAGCATCCCCATCAGTCATAAGCGACATTCTATCATATTCCGCTGCTCTTCCTCTAATTGTGGTTTTGTAGGGATGTAAGTGGAGAGCTGGACCAGCACAGAGAGGAATTGATTGGACCTTTCAGAAAGAGGAGAGGACAATGATGGGCAAGGAAGGAGGGACGGGGTCTCTTTAAAGCTTCTTAAAGTCAGGCTCTACAATCCAGAGAAAACCTGCAGAGTTAAAGGTACCCATACACGGGCAAATTTGCAGTTAGATTCCAGAATGCTCTATGACAGTGCACGATCAATCGTTCTGGAATCGAACGCTACCCACATAGCGGTCGAAAAGGGATCTACCAACATGCCGGATCCCAAAGTATGGGCCCGGTAGACCGCTATTGATTGAAGAATGAATCGGGAATCGATGTGCGTATGTCCGGCTTAAATTTCATGGAGGTGACCCTTTTTTTATGTCTCTCCATATTTGACAGATCAGCTTGAGAAGCCAGAAGGCTGCATACAGGCTTTGAATTCTGGCACAGGGATTGTCCAGACAATACTTGAAGCCTTCCACCCCCACGGATCGTGTGTCTCCACTTTCTGGTCTTCAGAGCGAGGTCCCTTTAGTCATACAGGGCATTAAGGGATTTGCTCTGCACGATGGTAAATTTGATATGTCCTTTAACAGGAGACAAATGGTTCACAAGGTTTTAAAAGTATTGACTTTTCTTTAACAATAAGCGCTAATGGCCTTCAAATAATCAATATTTGAAGTCATTACAGGGTTACACATTATTCGGTTAAAATGAGCTGCTACGCTGATTAACCCTGTACTGTCCCTAGATGCTGATGTCACAAGACACTCCACAGAGCCAGTGACCAGCCAAGTCTTAGGAAACCAGCAGGCAGGATCTTAAAAAGGAAGATTTATCCAAAGGATTTTACTCATAACACATGTGGATTCCTGATCTGTAAGGGGAAGCACGGCATCCCCCTGTCTGACAGAAGCTTGTTCCAAGTTATTTACTGGCTAGTGATTACTTAGCCTCTGAGGACACAGCTCTGTCGGTACTTCCTTTTTCTTCTTCAGATAACTTTAGCAGCCACACTTAAGGCCCCCATACACATCTAGATTAAAGGCAAAAAGTGGACAACTTTTTCCATTTATTGGCTAATGATGGCTACACATTACAACCTTCTTCTTCTTCATCAATAGCAGCCACCCACATATACCCACCAACCCCCTCCCCTGTCGAAGGGGGCCCCAACAAGAAGATTGGCATAGGGCCCCAAGCAGGCTGGAAACTGCACTGTATTGCAGTAGCTGGTAAAAAAAGAAAGCCCTAAATCTGCAGTCAAATGACTTCAGACATATTGAATTGACTTCATGACTTATGAATCAATGACTCTGAAGTCTTTTTCTCAATGAGTTGGGAGAGCACCCAAGTTTCTGCCTGGGTGAAATCAACATCTTATTGGCTGTTCAGTAGAAAGGTCCTCTCTGGTCTAAGAATACAGCACCAACTTTATGGCATTGAAGTTTGTATGTGGCTGACATGTGGCTGTGTTTAAAACTAGCTACCTATGTAATATCTCTTTATGTGGAATGCTGTTTGTTGAGGTAAGGGCACAATTGTTGGTCCTTATGTTATTTTTTGGTCCTGAAACAATTATTCTATAAGTGATCTTTATATGTAGCAGCACATGTGTTGCAGTTGTTTTTCAATTTATTGTGGCGACAATTTTGTGTGAATGAGGTCCCTATCTGTATGTGCCAAGTGACAACATATCCCAGGGTGCATTTAGATTTTAGAGCTGTCAGTAATTTCCCCCCCCTGGAGTTCTCCCACAGTGAAAGGAATCTTTACCCCATGCCAAGCCTTTTCCACCTCATGCTATTCCCCTTCTCTCTGTCTGCCATAAATCTATCTTCCACTCACGCACCCTGCCTCTGGGAGAGGATTGGGAACGGAGGGAAGGAGGGGGGGATTTGTCAGCTTCAGCTATGTGCTGCAGGCTAGCCAGCATCAGTGTGTGCTTTTAACCCCTTATAATAACGCAGACCCACAAAATGGGTTCTAAAAAAGAATAATGAATGCTAATCGGCTAATCATGGGAAGTCTCCAAAATAGCAACCATCTGTGAAATCTCTAGAAAATTACCCCTGATCATCACATAATACACAGACAGAACAATTTCTGAACAATGGGACTTGGAAGTCTTCTGTCATTCATTAGGGGTATTTTACTAAAGGGGAGAACTCTAGGAATGCATCACAAAGATTATGATGTGTCTCTCTAGGCATGTAAGGACCTATCCATGTACATCTAAGAGCGTGTAGTGTGAATAGCAGTTCACAATTGAGGGGAAGGTGTTTTTTTTACCTCCCCAAGTGTTGTAAATTGCAAGCATTAGGATGCTGAACCTCTCTTTATAAAAAAAATGGCTTCTTATTGGAGGCTGTGGAGTAGCAGGTGTAGTAGTATGGTGCAAGTCCTAGGCCCACAACATCACATGATTCAGAGTGGCAATGAATTATTCAAAATAAGTTGGACCCCTAGGTCAGTGATCCTTCAGTACAAGTTGCCAGTTGTATAAGACCATGTGTACAGTTGTGACAAAAAAGCATGTGCACTTTAAAACTTGAAGTAAAAAATGATATATTTGGCAAAAATTGTTTTAAGAAAACAAGGTATTAGTTGCTGGGTTTGTGTCACCTTTCAGAGTGACAACAGGAACTCAGAGTGGCTTAGCTTATCTCAAATCTGACAATGCCACAAGAGTTCCAGGCTGGTCTCGCTATTTAGCTAGGGGAAAAAAGTGTCTGGCAACAGGCCCCTCCGGGAGCCAGATAATCCCACCCTGTCAAGCCTGCACCAGACAGAAGAAAAACAACCGCAGTTTTTGTTTGCCAAACACTGATCCTATAGAAAGCCCCAGGACTCTCCCGCCCCCTTACTGGAATCAACCGTTATTTACTAGTCCTCTGCCAGCGTCAACGGCAGAAGATCCGGTCCTGCCCAGACAATGATCTTTTATCTGGTTCTAAACAACAACTGCATTCCCCTCTTCCCTCATGAAGTCTGGCGCAGAGAGAAGGGCTTGCTCCCTTCCAGATGGAAATTACAGGTCAGAGCCAGATCTAGCTCCTCAGACACACTTGCTCCCTTCTCTTTCCCCACCCAAACATGCTTTCTTCATCTATTCCTCTGGCTTCCCTGGAAGACATCCAGGCCACACAGAGGTTGGGAGGTTTTCCTGGAGTTATGCTGGACAGGAACCATGCAATCCCCACAACTGGCGTGTCTGCAGCTTTCCCCATGATGGGAAGGGTTAGCCAAAGTGCAAACCCCTTCGCTCACACATGTTCCCACAATGCTATCGGACTTAATGCAATCCTACTGCAGAGACTGATCCTACACATCCTTCCAGAGCTCTGCGCCTAGTCATCTTTCCAAGGACTGAGATTAACATCTTAAGACCACTTTGCTCTTGCCTAGAAACCAGCCTCCCTGTGTAACAACAGAGACTAAAGGTAGGGGCAGGAAATCTCCAAAGAGCCAGGAATTAGAATTACACATAAATGGAGAAAATAAAATATCTACTTGAGTCACTGGCAGTCAATGAAGATTCTGTTCGATGCAGTTGACTATGTGCTACAGTGGAAAGGAAATAAATATCACCTTAAACAGGCACCTGTTGACCTGATCTGAACCAGCTTGAGGACAACCGCTTTTATTAACCAATAAAACTTTCACTGGTTTTCTCACTTAAAACAGGCCCAAATCATCTCTAGATGATGGAAACTGGCAAAATGCTTCTCCTCCTAACTTTTGTGACTATATCAACCGATGCAGGAAAAAGGTCAACTGCAAAATGCTTACCTGACACTTATGGAAGCTTTGGGTTAAGTCAACATGATGTCTGCATTATTTTTCTTCCTCAGTCTTCACTGTGCAATGTGTCACTTGTGTGTGTGGAGTAAACCCTTTCTATGTGTATCTGAAGATTCTCAAATAAAGAATCCCGCAGTATGGTCGTCACAGCATACATAAAAGTACGTTACTGTTTTTTTCATGCAAGGTTAATTTAATAAGGAGTGATGGCGCATTCGATTTAGATTGGAAATTTATTGCTGGATAACCTTCGTTTTATTATTGTGAGCTCTCATATGCGTGGTTGTAAAGGTACTACTTCAATCACAGTGTTACGAACGATGGAGCTTTGCAAACCTCATTCCCAGTGTTCTGTGCATGTGTGCGTCAGGGCTCTTTCAGACTGCCCACACACCATTGCTTACTCACTGTGCATTTTCACACATAATGCAACTCTCAATCTGCGCTGCGTACTGTCTCGCTGATGTCATGAAGCTGGCACCATCTCCCACACTAGAGCCACAGCAGAAGACATTGTGGCTTATTTACATTTATTATATGCACTTTAAATAAGAAGTGTATGTTTAGAAAAAATCTATATAAGCTGTGTGGGGGTTGCCCACAAAAAAGTGAAGGTCTCCCTAACAAGATGAAAAAAAGAAGAAGACGACACACGGATTAGAACCCAATGTGGAGCGGAACAATAAACACACGCAAAAATGAATGTTGGTGGTCACTTCCTTTTTAGGTTGCTGGTAACAAACCACCCTCATGGGAGGGATGTTGTTTTGCCAGCAACCGCACGTAGTTGAAACACATATAGGGAATAGGTTCTTCTACACTGTCCCCACTCCCGTTTGGTTGTTGGTCGCGCTCAGATAGCCTGTGGGTGACCGGTGGTATAGGTTTCTATGTCCTTTCCGTCCAGTGCAAGTTCATAAAGTATGGGGTAAGGATCCCACTTCAAAATGGCTCGTATGGAGGTGCCCTTAGGATAAAAGATTCCTTCATTGTTTGGAGATTATTATACAAACCATCAACGCTTGGCTGCTTATTTCTAAGTGTCTTGTGACTTGTAGGTCACTTCATCAGGATTAAAAACAATAAAAGGTATATCTTGTAAAGTGTAGATGGGATTTTGGAAGGACCAAAAGTGTACGCTGCCATACCCATATTTTAGGGTTAGACAAAAAG
The DNA here is from genome assembly GCA_036250615.1 of Ptychadena robeensis. Classification (NCBI taxonomy): domain Eukaryota; kingdom Metazoa; phylum Chordata; class Amphibia; order Anura; family Ptychadenidae; genus Ptychadena; species Ptychadena robeensis. The sequence continues at coordinate 84,897,430 of CM070038.1, forward strand.
TATTTTGTGAATTAAGGCTATCCTCTCTTTAGGTACACATTAAAGACACATAGATTACGTGATACTATTTTAGATGCTAACTACACCTTAACATCCATCCTGATCTAAAAGGCCTGGTGTCATCTTGTCAGCCAATGGTGCTACACAAAATGCAGCTCCTAAAAAATAAAGGCTTGCTGGAAGATGATGTTTCCATTAGGGCCTATAGAGAGAGAAGAGGACCACATCACATCCAGAAGAAGGCAGCAGCTTAGTATCTGTATATAAACTTTGTTTATTATCTCCTGTGAATTGCTACTGGAACTGTCCAAACTACCACACACATATGGGAACCATGGGTGCAATGTGGCAAAGAAATTGCTGAACGGAATATGGAGTGTCAGTATTGGCTAAAGCTACACTTTAGCTTTTGTAAGCTTCATGTATGTATCATGGGGGGCGCAGGCATGATTTGGGTGCATTAATAACGCGCCCCCTTTAAACTTATGGACATTATGCATACAATACGGACAATGAATCGTCTGATTCTTCCACACAGTGTAGACAAGGCCTTATATACATTCATCCATGGCCAAATAACTAAATAAAGTAGCTGTGTTCAGGAAATGTCAGCTAAATGTACCTAAATATGGCTTGCTTCATATAAAACCATTATGGAATATATTCACAAATGCAAACACAAAGTATACATATATGAGGAGCAAAGCAAAACAAAAAAACCTTGGGCTTACCTGATAAATGCCACCTGTGTGTAGAAAAACATTGTTCTTCCCCCATGACATTACTTTCTCAAATATTTAAGGGTCTTAAAATGTTTATATATGAAGCTGTGTATGCTTGTTCTGTTATGTAAGCTTCATGCATATTATACAGGTGGGCAAGCTTTTTTAACTAACAGAATAATATGGAACATTATGTGCTGTACTGAAATATATAAAGTACACTATCAAGTTGCATGGAAATTAATTTGTTATATATGTATTGTTATATATGTTATATAGGTATATGTGGCACAAGACTGATAGGTTGCTTTGTACCTTTCTGAGAAGTGGGAGGTGTCTCGATGCTGCGGCAGGCCTTGCTTCCTTCGCTGGCTTGAGGAGTTACTTGAGGTGGGCATGTGAGCTTCCATGGCTCCTGGGTTTCTTACCACGGCAGCTGCCACTTCTTGGCGTGCCCGCAATAGATCTGGAAAAAAGAAGGGCAGAAGTTGTTTCAAGCTCAAACACTCTGGACTGAGACAAGCTACTTACAAGGCATCTGCTAACACAGATATCCTGAACAATCCATCTTCCGCTCTCAAGTAACATCTAACCCGGAACTCCTAACTCATCCCACCATGTGCAATAAAGATTACCTGGCTGCTCACTCATATCCTCCTGCTCTTTATCACTCTCTTGCTCCATTTCTAGCCCTCTTTTGTTCTGCTCTCTCATTTTCCTCTTTCGCTTCTCTTCCTCCCCCTTTCTTGCTCCCTCTCAGTTCTGCACAATCAAAACCACATGTTTTTCTTCCATTGGAGCTAGAGCCTCACGGTTAACTAGAAAACATATGTGGTCAAATGACTCACTCCTGGGTGGAGGGGGCTGAGTAGGGAGGTGGAAAGTTTCCCTCACCGATTATCAAAGAGGGCATTACAGATAACCTATGAACCAGACAAATACAGGTAAATTTTATAAAAAAACAATAATTGGCAAGCACTGCTGGAGCTTTTTAACTTATTACACGCCTGTCTCACACGCACACACTGAGGTTACGTTTCAGGTCCAAGTCCAATTCCTCATGTGGGAAGTGTGAGCCAGAGGTCCGTATGGTTTGTTAGTTACCCCTCCATAGCAGAGATGAAACTGGAAGTTCTCCAAGCTAGACAGCCAGGGACGTATTTATGTAAGCCTCTCCTGGGCCAGTGCCTGTGGAATAGTTTACCGCACGTACTAACACACAGGTATGGCTTTCTGTCCTTCAGTATGCCCACACCTCCAGCAATGCACCAAGTATACAGTCAATTACCTCTTTCCATATAACTGTCCCTATCCCAGAAAGATTTTCCAAATTGTATGGTAACAAATGGTGGTGACTGTGACTTCAATACATCAATACGAAAATCAATTCATCACAATTTATCATAGAACCAACAAGTCTTAATGTCTTAACACACTTGGTTGATAGGTGAACAACCAGGTAAGCTATTGATATATACCTGATATCGATGTACCTGGATTTTATTATGGACCCATCAGACAGAACATTGGGAAGCACTCACTAACAACCAGCAGCCATTCATTGGGCTCCTTCTTGTTGGCTATAGCAACACAGAAGTGCCATGTTGTTGAAGTAAAAAGCAGAAGACACTTCCATTGACCGACGATTGTTAGGAAGCTCTTCCTACTACTATCAATATTGTAAGGAAGGGCTATTGCCATTGAATGCATCAATGTGACACTTCATTATGATATAATTGTGGAAAAGAAAAGAAAAAGAGGAATTAGGATTTATCTGTTTATATCTAATTATTTTAATGGTTAGTTCTTTAATGCATCATCCTGATTTTTTCAATCTCCTTTAGCTATACAGTATATCCGCTATCCTGTGTACTGTACTAAGAGGAATGATCCTCTACTATACTTAGGCTATGATCTCACATCATGATAAAAAAAAGAAGCGCGAAATGATTATAACAACTACATACAGCTTTTATACAATTAGGACCGCTTGGTTAATTGCCTTTCTAGGGGTGGTGAGCGAGTTGCCTAGGGGTAAAGGCTTAGAGTCTGGCTATGTCTGCCCGCCACAGATCCTGGCTCCTCAAGCTCCAGGTTACCAACTGTGCTCCTGGATGCCGAGCTATCTGTGAGACACGCTGTGTAGATGAGATATGGCAGCTCAGCCTGGGGGGGCTTCCCGGCTGCTGCGCTTGGCAGAGTCACGGGGGTGTCATAGCCTGTCAGAGCTGGCAGCTTCAGGAACACAAGCCACAGAGATGGGAGGGTGAGCGGGGGCCATCAGCAAATTTAAAGGAAGGCGGAATTATTCAGCAAGCTAAAATTGCCTGACCACCCAGAGATAAAAATCAGCTCAGTATTTGCCTGTCTTAAAGTACCACATCCTTTTCTTCATATTGGGAATGAATTATATATATATATATATATATTTTAGAACTATTTGTAATGAATAATTAATTTATGGACAGTACTACACTGGGATCTCTAACATATCAATAATGTAAAGTAACAAATGAACAACCAGGTTGGCAAAACTTGGTCTGTATTTAATGGAAACAAGCAAGTTGGAATTCTGATATCGCCAATCCAATGAACCAGAAACAAGCATATTGATAAAAAAAATACATTCATTCAACAGAATGGTTTAAACAGCAATGATGTAGCAAGTATGCATTGCAGGTTACACCATTAGGCACTAAAGGACTGGTCCTATAGCCACCAAGAGGATTGCTCTGGACCGGGTTACTATGATGGTGGAACAAATGAGTTGGCATGGGCGCCTGAAGTCTGTATCAGAGGTGCATGTTATTGGGTGAAAATGTACGAGTATACTTTAGCTGGTATGTTAGGCCAGGTGTGGTAGGTTTTCATATGTAGCATAATGACATTGCCTGAGAAGTACACAACTAATAGTTTTATGGAATTAGAGAAAGCACATTGCTTCCTTATAGCGGACCTTCCACCTACACATCTACCTTCTATTATCGGCATCAGAGGCCAAAAGTAAAAAAAATAGATTACCTGGTAAAACTGGTCAAAATGCAGCGACGTTCCACCCCCCAGTGACATACCGCGCGCAAGGGGATATGGGAGGCATCACTTCTGATATCTACCTTCCTATGTCCCCGTGCACCCACAGCAAGCTACATCTATATCAGTTGAAGCATAGGGGCAGAGAGTTCCCGGATTCAGATCCGGATTGGTTGAGAAAGTAAGACTGTAAGAGCCTGGCTCCTCCATCTTGCAGCCTGAAGGACCGGACACTCCAGGCATGGCAGCATGGGAGCAGGTAGGCAGGAAAGGTGAGTATTTACTTTTAGGAGTTGCTGTCCCTGAATGAAGACTGGATGTAGGTGAGCTATGTATACATGTTTATTTGCTTATGTTGTTTTTTTTGGGCGTTTACATCTGCTTTAACAAAAATAATGAGAATTTGGAGACTGGTGGAGCAATCTGAATGATGTATGAGCCACATGGCATCCCGAATATCGAATGCATGGGATCGGTAAAACCACACTGAATATACAACATGTGTTTCTAAAAATACAGTATATTATATTCCCAAATGTACATATCATTCTTGGATAAGACAATGTCCATCATCCAAGTGGATGTACAATGAATGAAACCACATCAGTTCTCCAGCTACTAGGGACACATCAAGCCTCCTCTGTGTCAACAGCATTAAAAATATTCCCTGAAGCCAACTGTGATTACACCTCCTGCTTCCTGTGAATTTCCTCCTGCAATATCCTCCCCTCGTCCTTCCTGTCTGTTACAAGTTCTGCCTTTATTCGATAAAGAGAAAAGAATATACCGAATGTAGAAAGCCCTACCAACCAATCTGATTTCAATCTTCTGCAATAGGATCAGTGCAGTTTTTTTCCAACTGGTTCCTGTAGGGTTTTTGCAGTGACAAAAACGATTATTATGTAGCCCATCCAGAACTAGACTTGTATCAGCATCTTATAGTCCTATGTATGGCAGAGCATAATAAGATAAAGAAAAACCCAACATAAAGAGGCAAAACATTGGGATATATGGTTGATGTTTGTTCTTTAAAGGGAGTGCTGATGCCACATAGGTATGTGAAGAGTGTCAGAGCTACTTATTTCTCAGGACTGGATGGTCATAAAAACAAGGTATAGTAATGGTAAAACACCTCCCATATATGTATTACATGTGGAGATTTATCTGGTTGCAGGTCAACCTCAACTATACTATACTATAGGATCTCTATATCAGTGAGACAGGTCAATAGGTAGCTGCTATCTCTTGCATCTACTTGTAGTTGAATCCATGCAGTGTTTCTGCCACTGCTGTTGATAGGCAGTTAAAGCCCCATGCTATCAGTGACAGGCCGGATATGGTACCCTGAATCAGTCCCCCGCTGCCTTTAAAATGTCCAGGGTCCAGGATGTTTCTCTGACAGCTGGAATATCACATGGAGTGACACAGTAAGCCCAGGAGGCTGCTGGTAAAGCCAGGATCACAAGGCAGGATTAATAGCAGACGGGAGAAAGCGCAGATAAAAATCTTCATGGATCTGCATTTATATCACAGCTGCCGGGAAGAGAATACAGGCCGAGCCTGAAATATTAGTCCCTTCGCCCAGCGGAGCCATCAGCGCAGCTCTAACCCCCTTATGTATTGAGAAGATCGAAGCACAATTAAACACTGTCTTCTCCAAGATACACAGTGAGACCATTAAAATTGATGTTCACTATTTAATGCATATAAGTTGGAGACAACACGTACAGCCTGTGCCTACTGAAAGCATGAGTATCCTGAACTAAACTGATATTTCTAAGGTCACTTATTAAATTCTTCAAGCTTAGACTAATTTCTAGCAACGGGTTACTGATGTATGTTTCTTGAATACTGAGTCAGCACAATACATTTTTATATTGTAGCTTTTATTTAAAGGTGTCATTTAAAATCTATACTTTAATTTTGAGAGTGCAAAGGTGGATTGAGTTACTTCTTCCTTCTCTTTTATGGAGTTGAATTCTGTAATTCTGTTTACTGGAGTCCACAGTGAGCCACCACGTGGGTCACCATTCCAGCACCAATGTGTTAAAACAAGGTTTGTGGTTAGAGTTCAGGGTTGCTCAGCCCAACTAAAGATTATCTTTAATTCTTTAGAAACGTGTATACAAACTATTACCCATTTCCAGAGACCTGCTGGAACAAGTACATTAAGCAAAGCCTATACAGGACTATGTGAAGGCCTTTTATGTGTTGCTTTAGGAAATTGGTGCTTCCAGGGTAACACTCGTGTTTGGTTGGTTCTAGGGATTACTCTTAGCAATAGGACCATAGTCAACTCCAATTCATAAACGATGGAATCGAATGCTTTGGTCTAGAGACAGAAATCTGACCCACCACTGGGACCAACCAAAAAAAAAAAAACAAATGAGGAAAACAAGTGACTGTAAAATTTCAAATCCCAGTTTGGCAAAATAGAGTTTAGCTAGCAGGAGCATTCATTAAAAGTTGTTAATTACAGACACCGTGTGTAAGACGATGTGTTAGATGCTTACCTCTTTTATCTGACTTTCCATGCTGCTAGGGAGCTCCATGCAGTTTAAAGACTCTTTCTGAACTAGATGATGAGAACATTTATTTCTTTCTCTACCCAGAGCCTATTTTTATCTCTATTTGCACCCTGAGATTCACAAATAGGATGTATAATTGTTTGTGCCCCCCTACATAGCCGAGAACGTTATCTGGCTTCTCCTCCATCCTAGGCAAGCCAAGAATCTGTTACTATCTAGAGACATAGATCCCTTCCCCCTCAGGCTGGTACATTTTAATAAATCAAGGCCATCCTTTGACTCTCCGTCACGATTGAGAGTAATGATTTTAATAAATCAAAGCCCTTAACGGGTGAGTCGAGGCGGCCTTGATTTATTAAAATCTGTGCTCTAAATCACAGTCCCGTCCCTGTGAAAACAGCTAGTGTTACTTCAAGTGACTGTGTGTCCATGGATCCCCTGCATTCACTAGATGTGTCCTCTTAAACCCTTATAGTATGCGTTGGGTGCCAAATTCAAATCAATAAATACAACCACTGTTCTAGACCATATTGCCTTCTTCCTTTAGATTCAACTGGCTGATGTTCAGACCCAAACTCACTGCCTCTGGTACTGTATTAATAGTTATACAATAGAGAAGAATATGGCCTAAGGGCCCCCATACACATTGAGAAAATGAAAAATTATCGGACATGTGGAGAAATTTTGATCGGTTGAGTAGTCATCGAACGTATCTCACATATTGTTTTGTTCTACCCGACCAATTTTGGTTTGATTTAACTAGTTTGCATACGTGCATCCGGTGTCAGGCAAACTAAAATAGATCTATGTGGAGGGTAGTTCAATGGCAGTACGATCGGTCACCGATTCTAAGACCGGAAAACTTTGTTTGGGCTAGGTTGATCGAACAAAAAATCTCAACCTGTATGGGGTCCTTAAGTCACAATATTGGCAAAAGGCTTCAAAAGTTCTTGGGAGCTCAAACCATTTGGCATAAGAGTAATCACACTTGCATTGATCCACACTTCTGTGCCCCTATAGTTGAGGGTGTCCACAAATTTTTTAATAGTCCTGAGTCTAAAACAGTAAAAAAGCCCATATATGTTATGAGTCTGGATACAATTTATAAAAAAATATTTCTATGTAACCCAGTTACAACCTATTTCAATTGTTGTCTGAGGATAGCTTCATCTTACCACTGTGCGTAGGGACCGCCATGGAGTTCGCCAGCTGGTAGAGCCGCTGTTGCTGCTCCTCGAAGCTGCCATGTTCATTAAGTGCTGACATCATGCGCCTGTAATGCTCCTCGGGGGTCATTTGAGCCAATGGCTCTTCCAACAACGGAGTCTGGGAGTTTTCTGTGAAAGAGTGTTAAATTAAGTACAGCATATATAAATACACATATTAACTACAGCTATTTTTTCTAACTAGGAAATAAGCCATGGAAGTCTGCCATCGCAATCTACAGAAACCTATCCAACTTCACCTATCCTCACTTTAAGTGATGCACTATATAGACCTGTTAAAATACAACAAGACAGGTGTTGCTAGGAAAGATTACACATTTGCTGGCAAAGATTTCATAATGCCTGGAAGTGTGCATGCTGACAGAATAATCTACTTTTCTTTCTGTATTAGGAGAAAAAGAGAAAACGCTAAGATAAGCGTCATTAGTAGCCCAGACAAAACCTGATCTGGGGCTTTGAGTGGACTCAACCCTCACTAATACCATGCTCAGTGCAGCTTTCATGTGTCTGCAAGGGTCATTATCAGCTAATATGGCCAAAGGCTGGACATTGATCCAACGAAATCTCCAGAAGGCACCAGAGAGGCGATGTACGGGCTAGACAGCAGCATCTGTCCGTCTGTCTTCCCCTCTCTTTCACAAGAAGAACAATTATCTAGTGACTAAGCAGAAGCTACTGCTTTCACAGCCAATTAGCAGCTCTTGCACATAAGGCTGAAAGTTTGTGTGGGTCACTGAAAGGACAAATAATGAGCTATTCATCCCCTGAAATGTTATTAAGATGGTGAGACTGAAAACAATGGAGAAATGTTATTTCAGGTAAAGAATTTAAATGCTAGCACCTCAAATGTAATGAACAAGTTACCCTTCATTTTTTGTAGTCCAATGATAAGGAACCAATCAATTGGACAGCAAGATAAACAAATGTGTCAGCAGATAAGAGGATCTAGTAAGCTATGGTAACATGTGCCCTCTTGCCATATGGGGGCAGAATGTATCTGCTGCCTATAGGCTGTTGTATGTTTACCCTCAGAACATTCTACTCTACCAGTAAATGCATAACAAGTCAATAGTCCAAAGATGCCTGCAACATTTTGCTCAACAAGAAGCATTGTTATGCCCTGTGTGTATCAAGCTGCTTGGGTCAGTGGCCACTTTTTGACCTGATGAAAATCCCAAGCTCATTTAGGCATAGACATTTAGCCTTATCTGTGAGTGCCTGCAAACTTGTGTTGTTTTATTAATAACCCTGTGACAGGTATATCGGAGGAAGGCCAGAAAACCGTCCAGCGGATGCCTCATGTCACATTTGTCCTTATTGCTTGTTTACCGGATGGTTAACGCCTGGTAGACAAGCCCTTATACCCCAGGTGCCCAACATGCGGCCCTGGGGCCACATGCGGCCCTCTGGGTGTTCTTTGGCGGCCGGTCTTCCACTTGAGGCCCCGAAACCTAACTATTTATGCATAGGGCATAGAAACTCACATGTCTGCCGAATGGAAGGTTATGTGCCCCAACAATATAATGGCCTTGAAGCACATCACCTTTGATGATATACATTACACAAAATCGGCATTACCATACTACAGTGTTCCCTAATGCTTGAATTATCATTTAAAACTAATTTTGTTATTTAAAAAAGGAAACATAATGTCTGCTGTAATTGTTTTCATAAAATAAAATAAAAATGCTTATACAAGTCAGTGAAGATTAAAAATGTTATGTGCGGCCCTTGAGTGATGCTGAGGGCCGCACTTGTGGCCCTCTATAGCAACTAGTGTTGAGCTTGAATATTCGATTTTCGAATATTTAGCTCGAATATTGCTTTTTCGCGAATATTCGCGAATATATCATCGGATATCCAATGCGATCATGATTTGTCGCGATTTTACAATTGCAATTTTATCATCGCGATTCATTGCAATGAATGGGATCGCAATTATATAATCGCAATGCGATTTTTTTAAACGGAAATGACGGATATTCTCCCAGTCGAATATCCGAGCACCATTGACTTGCATGCATTGCGCATATTTGATCGCAATTGCGATTTTTAGATCGCAATTCACGTCGTAAGTGCGGATATTCAAGATTACGAATATGGAATTGAATATTATGGCGGATATTCACGAAATTACGCGAATTCGAATATTGCCTAGTCGCTCATCACTAATAGCAACTCAGTTGCCCATCACTGCTTTAGACACATATTCCTATCTAAATCTGCAAATAAACTGCATTTCCATACAAGTGTATAGGAATTCAAAACTTGCTTGAAACAGGTCAAAAAGGGGTCAACTGCAGGTAAATTTCACCTGTCAGTACATTGAGCATGATCTTATATATTTCAAGTTGCCAAGCCCACAGCCCACCAACCGTTGCCCCTAAACCTGTAACATCAAAAAAGTCAGGTTATAGTGATGTACACTATACAAAACAGTTATAAACTTATTAGGAACAACAAAGAACTGTATAACCTTTTTAATTTTGTTCAGCTAAAAAACAGTAGTCACTTGAAGCACAACTGGCATAAGTGCTGCAAGATGGCGACAATCTGGAGGTGAAGCAGTTAAAGAGAAAAAAAAAGGTTTCAAGGCCACCAACTAGGTTCATTGTGCCAACTCAATCCTTTAATGAGAAAGATTCAAGGAGACCTCAAAACAAAGGAAGGAATCTAGAGACTCCAAAAATAAAAACACTAATTATTTCTGATTAATTTTGTTTGGTAGCGTGAACAGAAGCTTAGAGAATTAATTGCTATGTTTTTTCATCTCCATTTTTCCCTGCTCCGAGCGCAGTGTAATTAACCACTGTGCGGACCTAGGCGAGTGTGCGTTTTCCCAAATCCCGTTTCTCTGGGTCGGTGGAAAAGAAATCCAAAAATCTTACAGAATAAAAAAACAACCACACTTTGTAGATCTACTTTCCAGTTTCTAGCCAAAATCCTTACTATTGTCATTTTATGACCACCAAAGGAGATGACTGGGTTTTGGAAAGCCAAGGTTAGTAAGTGATAATTAAAAGTGAACTATCGAGGAAGTACGTATATTGAAATAATACATTTTATCCCATTATGCACTAGCGTTATAAAATAAAAGGACTTATTTTAAAAATAAAAAAGTGTAATAAGGAACCTATTGATCCTTATAATTAAAAGGACAAAAATGAAACAACCTGAGAATCAGGATACAGTAAAAGAATATATATATATATTATATTTAAATAATTTGTACATGGAAATGTCAACTAAAGTACAAAGGCATCAACTAACTTATATTTTAAATAGGAATTAATAAAATTTATCTGGAGTAATGTATTAAAGTTTAGCAAAATTCAGTACAGAGTCACAGACCATATATAAGTTCTATAGACAGTCTTTTAGTAGATTCAGCTGCCAGAAAGAAGTCATAGAGATTGACAATGCCCTTCCTCATCCAGATCCTTGTTGTCAGCTAGCAATGGATTGGATCTCCGCTTAATGTCTGAGCTGACATCATGTAAAGTTTTAGCCGCCTCATTAACACCCATCTGCATGCAGAGCAAATCATTAGGGCACAGAGGAGTAATGTCCCTGCTAGCAATGAAAGGGTGGACTAATGAGGCATTTTTATCCTCTCTGTGGCCCTGGCCTCCTCCCTCCAACTCCACTTTGACACTCTGACAACACATCACCTTGACAACTCTCCCTCCCTCCATCCACGCCTCCTCTGCAGGCTATAGTCTCCCCCCACCCCCTTCGCCCCAATGCCAGCTTTAGGGAGCGCACCAAGCGCCACTCACCCTTCGGAGACTCGCTTCTGGCTTTCTTGCTTTCCACTGGGCACTCGCTGTTACTATTGGGAGAGCATTCTCTCTTCTTGTCTAAAAAGTCATCTACAAGAAAAAAGGAGAAAAAAAAGGTTAGATAAAAAAATATACAAAACATTTTGTAGGTGTGCAAGTGCCTGAGACAAAGTAAATCGGCAGCATAGGAGTTAAGGAAATACAGCAAGCAAAACGAAAAGGTGAAAGTAAGACAAGCCCCCTTGCAGCGCACCCCCAATATACAAGTGTTTTGTTCTTCCCCAGATCAGCCCGCGCACATGTACAGAGGATCAATGGAGAAATTTCCAGCTAGAAATATATCGAATGCAGGATGTTCTTACTGAGATTCATCATCTGTCTCCTGTGTGTTTCCAAAGCTCCCAAACCCTGGTGCTGAACAAGTGGGAAGAAGCCTGGGATTCTTTCTACTCGTCTTCCCTTCACCTAGTCTTCTACAGCACGCCTGCTCTCTATCTCTCGCTCCCTGTGCCTTTGGCTGTCTCTCTGTCTTCACAGCTGTCTCGCCTCCTGTGCCTGCCTGTCTCTCCCACTTCTCTGCCCTTCTGCTGCTGCATGCTACGGAAACGTCAGACGTGCTTGCATTAGTGAGGCTCTGCGAGCCAACGCAAATATCTAATATACAATTACAGCGTCCCCCTGCACAGATTTCCAATCAATAGCCTCCTATTATGTGGCTGGGGGGAGGCTGGGAGCCTGATGCAGCTACACGCGGCAGGAAGGAAGAGGCAGACTGTCATTGGAAGCTCTGAATTCTCATCTATCAAGGGCTCGTTATAGAATGGAGGCAGCATCTTACAGGAAAAGTGAACCCTCCACTAAAAGGGCAAGCTGTGTGCGTGCGCTGGGAACGCAAATTAGTCTTCCTTTATACACCCATATCTATTATTTATCACAATGGCACGCTATAAAATGGCACATTAATGTTTTTATTTATATATATATATATATATATATATACACACACATATATACATATTTTTTTTTTATTCACAACTTATACTTTCAACTAAAAATTTACGTTTACATGAAAACATTTTAAAATGATAAAGTACCCTTTTTTATGCAATTTGAATGTAAAAGTTCTATGGCTTATCACCATAAGCTTCAGATCTATTTATGAAATATTTATTAAATAGGAGTAAACTCTAAGACAACAAAGGTCGGAAAAAGGCATAAAAAAAGGCATAAAAAAAAAAAAAAAAAAAGGGAGTAGAGGCGCCCATAAGGTACATTTTAGGCAGCTTAATTGAGCAAAACAATTTACAATATTTCAGTAACAATTTTGGCTAACCTTATGGGTAAGAGCTGATCAGTTTTGTAAATCGTGGACACATCTACGAAGCATGGTGTGGTCCTAAATGCATCAGGCAACTAAGCCCATTACAACACGAATCTCAGAGGCGTTCTTTTTTTTTTTTTTTTGGTGGTATAAAGGGCAGACAAACAAGCACAGGCGAAGTTTGTACAAAGTCGCAGACGGTATGCTTGGTCACGAATTCTGCAAACACTGGCAAATCTCCATGCAACCTTCAGCGCGTGTCGCTGCCAGGAGCGTTACAGGCAAGGAAGGGCAGGAACCTACAGGCTTGTACACCGAGCCAGAACCTACCCACACGCAGACACGCTCACCCTCTCCGAAACACACACAGACATCCTCTCCCCACCATCAGCAGTTGACATGCACATGCCAGGACTCATATCAAAAACCAGCTTAACCCCTTCAGACTAGAACCTCCAGCCTCTAAACTAACCTCATTCTAACTTCTGATGATTATTTATCTCGTATTATTCATAAATAACCATTAATTGAGCGCAGTAGATTTTCAATCAAATTTATTTCTTAATGAGAAAATGATTTGCCTTATCTTATATGGATAAGGAACAAATTACTCCATCAGAATACTCAAGTCAGCCATAGAACAGTCAAACGTATATTGATAATGTCAAATAAGGCATCTCCTAGCTAACTGGACCCAGGAGACCTCAATATGGCATATTCGTTACAATGGGGCCCAAGGGCAGTGCTGAAGTTAACATTTTAATCCCAGGTATCCCTATTATATTTTATAGCTGTCGAGGTCCTGGTCAAAGTCAGACAGGAGACAGCGGAAGCATAATTAAGTTCCATTTTCAGCAGATACATTGCAATACTAAAACAAAATGGCCCTGTTAATAAATATTTAGGCCATTATCAAGTTTTTGTAGAGGAGGTTATTGGTGATTGCTATTGACATGCCTGTCTGTCATGGAGACATTCAGCTAACACGATTGGACAGCACTGTCACTTGGGCAATAGGACAGCGATCCGTTTTCCCTCCACGGTTTTGTTAACGGTTCCATTTCATGTAGCCTTGCATTTAAATCAAGTATATATTCTATGATGATGGTACTGTTCACCAGTACACAATACATTAAGATCTCATGGTTGCTCATTATTATTTAATTTGGAGAAACAGGGGCAGAAGGTGAGACAATATCCCGCTATAAAGTCACACTATTGGCCTGAACACAAATTGTCCAGTTTCCTAAAGTTTGCACAGGGCTAAGGAGCGTGATACATTACAATGCTAGTTTTGTTACTTATTTGCTATAAGGGTATTAGCACTCCAAATATCAAATACACATAGAATGAAACACATAGGGATTCAAGCTGTGCATATTTGGTATCTCACACACCTATTTGGCTCCATCGATCTCTGTTTTGCACCCAGGCTGGTGCCTCCTAACAGCTTGTGTTTATTGGCTCACGGTGTAGCAGATGTGTGTGGGATAGGGGTAGGCTCTGGCTGCTTCTGCTGATTACAATATGGTGTCCCAGATCTCTTAGATGATTTATTGAATTGGCCCTTGCTTTCCCATATGAATGTATGTTTTGGAACCCAACTATGACAGCACAGAGGGCAGTTAATCTATCAGAAGTACTCTAAGCCTAAATTAATGGGCAACACGCTTGCAGGGTCAACGCCATCACTAATGCTGCTGTACTGGCAAAGGTGATGGAATGCAGCGGCTGAAAATTCTGCTACACTAAAAGCTGAATTTGAGGCGACAAAAGTTAAAAAACATATACATGAGCTTTTGAAAAAGTATTTCTCATCTTGTTTTTATGAGGCAGGCATCCCTGCCATACAGCATAGCTAATTCTGTGACTTACATCACAGGTACGGACCTATCATCCACCCCAATTGAACACACATATTCACTCAGGACAGGACACTTTATATCAAGAAAGAACTCCCACACTAGTCCCTTTTTCTTTTGTTTTTCAGATGAATACATAAATTGGATTAGACAGTATAAGTATGGCTTATCGGGTGTGTCCATCTAACAGCCATCTTGGTGACTTAAAGTAGATGTATACTCAATATGTAAAAAGTATATATGTAAAATGAATGTTTGACTTGCCTCTGAGCTGGTATAATGGTGGCTTAGGGCTTCATGATCCTAAAAAATATGCTTACTTGCTGTTCCCTGGAATCCTTTGAGATTCCATCTTTATTCACCAGGCTTCTGAGGGATAACTTAGGGCGCAATAGGGCGAGTGGCCACTTGGGGGCGTTTATAATAGGTTTTCTATGGGAATTTTCATCTGTGTATGCACAGCTGAGATCACAGAATTACCCAGCAATCACAGCGCCCCGCCGTGGCCGCCAGGGAGAGAGGAGGGGCTGGATTACTCATTACAGGTAAGTTTGGTTTTTAATGCTTTCCTCCCTATTATTGTGACTTCTAGTACCATTTATGCAAAGATGCGCTTTTGGTGGTAGGCCCACTCAACAACCTGCAACATTATATAAAGTAAATCTGGAACTTGCTACTTTATCTTTTAAGCTGTAAAACTTTAAGGCTGCCAACCTGTGCAGTCCTGGCCGCCAAAAAACATATGGCTTGTGATGACATCATTCTCTAATCTCCTGTGTCCCAATGATGTGATGTCTAGGAGTACCCACACATAAGGCCACTTTAACTATGGTCCAATCGCAGATATGATGGTGGTGCATGAAGGTGTTTGTATTGAGCTTTTCCATTTCAACAATTCATCAATCACCCAACCAAAGTAGGTCTGAATGTCATTACCTTTTACTTTAAGATAAGCAACCCATGCTGCACTCAGTGCCATGCTAAAGGGCTGGGATTTATGTATTCTTGGTATAGTTTTCACATAGCCCCAGCTAATGCATGCTGTAGCGGACATCTTGAACCACTGCCATTGCTTCCTGCTCTCTCTTGGAGCATTGTGTTCTATACACAGATGAATCATGCTTACGCACAACTCTACAAGACGCTGTTGTGAAACTCTGCTCTCTGTTTGTTACTGTGTAAGCCTTATGGCTGCCTGCGAGATAAGCCAAAGGTTGGTGCACAGATTGTCAAAATGGGAATGCATTCAATTAGGCATAAACCTCTCCAAGCGGGGCCTGTTCCAGACTTGGATTTAAAGGCGAGAAACCAGGTTTCATGGATACTGCCATTACCCTTTATTAAGGCTTTCATGTAAAGGCTGACTTGCTCTTTTAATAAGGCTTTTACATAAAGAAGAATATTTTTCCTTTTTATTTATGGACAACACATAACCATATATTTTTTTTAATAATTTATAATATTATATATAAGTATAGGGGAATTACAGGCATGTACAATACCTGTTAAAGGGGCTTGTGAACACAGTTTCTATATCCAACTGCAAAAAACAACCAGGAAACCCAATAAAAGATCTCCACACAGTAAAAAGTTGTAAAAATAGCCAATTTATAAAGTTTTTTTTTAAGTCAACTATTTTAAAGCTTTTGGGTGGAATATGGAATTAAAGGCTTAGAACCTCTGTCATTTTTTGTGGAATTTTTACTTCTTCCCTGGAGATGTGAAAGGAATAGTCTCCTCCGTGTCACAACAAGTTACCACCATGCAGACAGTTTGGAACTGAAATTTGGATCGCGCATGGACTCAATACCTGCATTAGTATGTTTAACATGTCAATGGGATCAGCTTTCCAGCTAGAAGCTATGTTTATTTCTCCAGCTTCCCATATGATTTCTTTTTGTCTTCTTTTTCCCTGTATCCTATTCTCCTTGATCTCGATATCTCTTTTTCTCCCCTTTGTTTCTTTGGCTGTTCCTTTTTTACTATGCTCCTCGCTGGCGCTCTCTCTGTTATTAAACAGCAACCTGCAGGGCAAACACAGCTGCGGGAAGCGGCATTAGAAGGCGGCAGTGGCATATCTTGCCCGTGCCCAGCTAATGATGCAGCACTTAACCAAAGTAACGTTAGAGAGCATTGCCACTGAGCCTATCACTGTGTGAAGTGCCACCAAAGTGCACACACCAAAATTTGGCACAAGCTCTCAGAGAGGCTGCTGTATCTCCTGCCCATGACACGTCTGATGGCGCAGACTTCTTAATTCCTTTCTCTTATTCCCTTAATCTGTCATCTTCATCAGGCAGGGGAAGTGGCAGCCAGCAAACCAGGGCTCCCGCACAATCAATCTCCACATTACAGCTGACAGAATGGTGCTAATAACTTATTGATCTAATGTTCGCTGAGCCCCACTGGGGTTAAAGAGATGCCACTGATTGGCTTGGAAAGCGGAGGCTCTGCCCAGAGCGAAGCGGAAAGCTTTCAAACTGTCTTCTTCCTGAGGACCGCGGAGAGAGGGTTGGAAAAGAATAGGAGGGGGGCGAAGCAAATACATTGGGGAGGGGGTGAATGTGCAGGAGAGGGAATAATAACCATATAAAATGAACAGGGCATAGGGATCATCAAATGAGGAAGCAATAAAAGATGACAAAGGATGAACAAAAGAAGAAGAGTGGGGAAAAATTGAATGGAAGAGATATTCTAGTCTTGGATGTATATGTATTCATTAAATGAACTATAATTAGGGATCTGTAATCAGTGTCAGCAAAACTACATGACCGAGTCTGGAACAACTTGCCAAAGAGTGTCGCAATCAGCTGAAAAAGTTTCCAAGCCATTTGCATTGTGGTGTTTACTTTGATAAACTCTGAGGGGGTGAAAAGTTTTGAATGCTGCGAATGATCACATAACGATTGCAGGGGAATTAAGCCGTGTATGGCCAGCTATACTTACCTGGTGTCATTGGTCGGTTGCATGCACATTAGTCGGCCACGGATCGCTGCTTGTATGGGGGCCTTAATGGGCAATGCAATGAGCATTATATATGCACTTCTAAACTTCTAATTTAATTCAATTCAAATTTTTCTCAGATGACTAGTGACAAAAACTGTGTAGCTTTTGGGTCACAAGCTGACACAACAAATATATTAGAAAATAACAAATGCTATACAATAATCAATATCACAAAGTACTTATTACTTGTGCCACAATGGATCTCATCCGACACCCCCTTGTTCATCTGACATTACATAGGGTATTTAAAAAACGACCATCAAAGGTCGTAGAAAAAGATTTAAAAAAAAACTCAACACCAGTTCATTCAATTAATTCTTCAGAATGTAAACGTGAGTCCAACATGTCCATCAGCCGGGAAAAGGGTAAAAGGTTGCCAGGAACATGACAGCATAGTCAAGTGGTTGAATAGTGGAAGGTGACAGCATGAAAGGTGGATGTTTACCTCTCACCCCTGTCATCTCCAGACAGCATGACTGGCAATCATGCTGAGGCCAGGGTGTCTGCAGAATAAAGGTGGCAATGTGATTCATTGGAGGGAGCCAGAGAAGTATCAGAAAATACACAAAGGGATACAGACAACTAGTGGAATTTTTAATACATAAAGCCCCCCATAGACATGCAGACTCCTCCATACAACTTTCATGAGACCTACCAACAACTATGTAGTATAGTGACCTCCCTGATAGAATACATAGTGATTGGAAGGTGTAGAAAGGTCCTCCTATTACATGGTTTTGGTAGAAGAAAAGTTGGTTGTACAGAAGTTGCATGGAGGAGTCTGCCTGTCTATGGGGGGCTTAAGTCCCTGTTTAGTTATAAGTCTGAAGAGGGCTTCAGAGACACACACAGGTACTAAACACTGAAGCCTCAACAATGGCTTAGTCCAATTGTGTAGGACCGAGCTCTGATAACCAAACGACAGATGCCAGTTGAGGATTTTTAAGTAGATATGGACTTTCAATGTATGATCACCAAATGCATCATTTTGGCTTTATGGACTGGATTACAAAACAAAAGCTAAAACCATTCTAGGGACTCTTCCTGAGTATATGTAGCACACGCACACTAACAACAAATAACATTCACAAGACTCATTACAGGATACCGCAATGGACTATATGTAAAGCTTAAACCATACAAGTTGTGGTGAGAAGGGATTATGTTCCTACTTATAATGTATAGCTACAGTAGTGTGTGTATGTCACTGTGCATTTTGACATGTGTTGTGGTCTGCTCCATTAAGACAAGCTAGTCATTTGGATAGGCGGCCAAGCATGAGTCTATAGAAAAAGGTGCAAAATTTTTAAATGCTGCTTTTCTGCTTTGACCCAAGAAAACATCAACTGAACATTTTGAAAATACTTGTTTATGGTATAACTGATCACACTTAGAAAGTTGGAAGTCACTTACTAAATATGAAGAAGTTGCACTTTTAAAAGCCAGGAAAAGCATTATGGCTGCAGTTATAGAGCTGATAAGAATGTGATCTGCTGGTATCACTGGTACTAATCCATCCCATCAGGAGGGCCAAGTGTTTCAGACACTAATTCTTCTATCTTTACCTAATACTGTCTCAGTCCCACAAACCCCTTCCAAACAAAGCTCTATGGCAGTTCATACACTTTATCCTGTAAAATATGTGTTAAGTGTGTATTTTATTAGAGCACTCAGGTCCCAGAAATCCATTGTGGGGCTCCCTTTGCCTTCTACTCTCCATGCTGTGAGTGTCTGGTTGTATCACTCCCTCGGACTGTTTTTTCACAGTTAGTTTCACCCTTGTCAACGTGTCTCAGCGCTTCTCTCTTGTGTGCATTGGGGTGAGCTTTTCACACCCTGCCGTGCAGCTGCATCCTCTGAGCCAGGTGAAGCTGACATTCCTGTCACGCTGATTGCACAGATAGCCGGGTGCCACATCCATCTTATCAAACACAGAGATAACCGCATGGGAAGAAAATCAATCATCTGCCACAAGAGCTAACAATCTAGTGCTAACTTGAGGGATGAAAAAAAAACTTATAGTTTTGTTATTTATGTATGTATATTTACATAACTACATAAACATATCTCATAATACTTACCAGTAAATCATTAATACCAGTGGCCTGCACTGCAGTAATTAATTCACTGGAGGTGTTATTGCACAAGGAAGCGCAAAGTCATTTTCTGCTTAGTAGGGTTTCTGTATTTGAGAAGTAGAAAACAAGGACACCCATCTGAGCTTCCTAAATCCATAAATGTCACTGCATAAATCAGTGTAAAGAGTAACTCCTCTTAGAATGTTACCCTTATAGACAATTGGTGCCATGCTACTGGTTCTGCATTGGCCCCAGAAGTATTGCTTCACAATAGCTGATATAGACCATGACTACCTTAAGGGCTAATCTAAATCAAAACCATGTTCTAATATTGTATAAAATACAACAACATATATCCTTGCAATCAGATAGCCAGGACATTAAAAATGGTTTACAATTGACCCAGTACTTTTTCCTTTTTCTCAATATGTATCTGTATTGGCATAATCCATCCAAGAGTTCACATCAAACTGTCCTCAAATTACTTTAAAGGCACAGAAGGCATAGCCTATAGCAACTAGAGATGGTTGAATGGTTTAAACTTAATTGCAAAGCCCTGAACATGCAGTCATCACCAAAATTACTGGAGATGTAGAGAATGGTTGCAAGAATATTAAATTGTATTGCTCTAGCACATGTAGTTTTATCATAAATTACCATTAGTCAGTTAAGTCGAAAATGTTGACTTGGAACTTAATTTATGCAAACCGATGTGCTAGAGTCATACTTTTTAATATTCCCACAGAACTTCTCTACAATACTTTTGGTGAGTATAGCATGTTCAGGAGCTTGGCAATCAACTCAAAAAATTAAAGAAAAATTAGACCATAACAAGCAACTGGATGAAGTAAAAAGTTGTTATATAATAAAATACTATTTGGTAACAGGGATCAAGCATTTTATAATTCTTTCATCTAAACCTACATCACGAACTTCAATAATGCAAAATAAAACATTTACCGCCACAGAAGCACTGAAATAGAAAGAAAGATGGTCTTGGGAGCTGCTAAAGATTTGGGTACAGATTAATGATGGATTGCAAAAGGAACACTCACACCTCCTCTCCCTCACTCTGACATGATGACACGGTGTACTCTGTCCTCTGGGTTATTATGTGCCGCCTAATTCAGCGTTAAACAAACACGCTGTGCCGTTCTGCCTCACAGGTGAGACCAGGATATCCTGAATCACTATGTGCCGGTGTAAAAACATTGTGAGTTCTAACATCTCTCAACAAATGAAGGGCTGACTCAAACCTTGTTGGATTTTAAAATGGACGTTCTTTTCAGATCTTTTACAAGTATGTTCTGTATTATATATAGCAGCCTGAGAGATATGAACAATGTTATAGAAAACAATCCTAAAGACCTCATAAGCTATTCTGCATAAAGGTATCCTGATAACTGGAAGAAGGAGGGTGGTTGTGTTGTCTAAAAGAACCCATCATAAACACATTGTTAATGTGTTAATCAAAAGATACCTTTCTACTGAAGCCTCAAAAACAAAAACATAAATAAACAGTAGAACTTTTGAATTGTTTCACCATTTAAATATTGTCAGCTCTTCTTGCATTAAAATATATCAATGCATTCGAATTGTGATAAGGCCTTGTTCTAAATGTGCATTCCACAATGCCATGTCTTCAGCAAACCAGTCAGGACTATGCAATGTGTGAAAAAAGTTTTCATAACTAAAATGAACAGCTTAAAGCTAGCCACACATGGTACAATTTTAGCATTCAATCGACGATTTTCGATGGAAAAAAAGATCGATTGAACATTAATCGATGTACTGCCACATAGTGCAATCGATGATCGTTGAACGATTTTTGGTACAATCGTCGATTGAAAAGTGATCGGACAAGTTGGAAAATTTTGCTTGATTGGTCGATTTTTTTTTGGCTCGATTTTTTAGGCTACTTCCCTTTAACTTCCAATTGAAACTAAAATCGTAAGAGGAATTCAATCGACGATTTTGGATTACTTCGATTTAATTTCAGTCGAAATTGTTCAATTATCGTGCTTCCCATGTGGAGAACTTCGATTAAATGACAATCGATGTTCGATTTTTTAAATCGAAGTACAAAATCTAATCGAACCTCGATTGAATGATAATTTGTACCATGTGTGGCTAGCTTAAGTCTCTATTTCTACCATGCGTTCTCAGCAGGTTAGCACACCCATTGCTAGTCATAGGAAATACTTACTGCTTTTTTTGCTGTTAAAAAAACAGCAAAAAGTCTGTGAATGCAACTAATACTTAATGCTATCACACATTAATCAAAACAAATGAAAAATAAAAATTTTCTACAAAAAAACAACAATATTACTCTATATATTCTGATCAGGTCTATTGGTATCTAATCAAAGTGGATATGACCAAGGCTTCACTGTCACTCAACATCCAAATCCTTTTACGACTAATTAACAATTAATTAACTGTGCCAAATAAATCCAAAGTTCTAGAAATCCAGCATGTGATCCTTAACAGTCACACAGTTGTCTGATGTGTAGTCAAATGTGTCAACTGCTCATGGATAGGTTGGTTAACAAGTCCAAGAGAAATCATGCAAGAAAAGAATCCAATAGGAGGCAGTGGGTAATGGTCTTCCACTCCTTAATACTTCATAAGAAAGGGCTGCTGCACACTTTGTTCATTATTCTTTGGACGGCTATATAAAAGAAACTCTTAAGATAAATTGAGCTTAAAAATTTCATATATATATATATATATATATATATATATATACACACACACACGGGTGTATGAATATTGATCTAAATAAATGGACATAAAGGAATACACATGACCACAACATTAAAACAATCAAAGCTAACAAAGGCATCAGAAAGAATGTACAAGTCCGGACATTACCAGAATGGTAGGAGTTCCTCAGTGCTGGCAGCAAGGGAGCCGTGGTTAAAGAGACAGGTGTGTGCCAACACAGAGCCATAAGAAAGAGGACATGTGTTGTCAGAGGAGGGCAGGTGCAATGTCTGTCTATCTCTCCCTCTGGGCTGGGCAAATTAGCTAAAGTGGATGGTCAGGATTGTGCTTGTTTACAGAGACACCTCGAGCCGCTTAAAGAAGCTTCTAAATCTGTGTTTAATGTGCAAACCTGCAGCTTTCTGGCCTGCCTTTGTCAGGAAGCCCGGGCTGCCTCATCCCTTTGTATGTCTTCTCCAATTAAGATTAAAGTGATCCGCGTGCTCGGCTCATCCCTCTCTCTCCAGATAAAACCTCTGAGCTTCAGCCAGCACTGCACCTAGAGTTTTATCACCTGCTAATCTCATCCTTCCTAAAGATAACAGGCAAACTGCTCACACAACTTTTCCCTGGTGTTATCTACTACATCCCCAGCACAGGGGAAGCAGGAGAAATGCTCAGCCTACTTTGTACTGCACATATCCCTGAGCTTTACACATATAAATGTGTAGAAGTCTAAAAAACTATTTAAAACAGTTAACTATTTATAGGCACATAAACAGAGTCAACCTTGCTCCCAACAAATAACCACACTACATGCTCATAAAATTGAGATGAACCCACACTCAGGTGCTGGTCACCAAGAAGAGGACTGGTAACAGTACAAAGTACATGACATAACTATCTACCATGCAATCAAAGCTGTAGGCCCATAGATAATCACTTGGTAAGACATTTAGCTGTCTGGTACACTGGAGGTTCCTGCATTCTTTGGTACATCTAGAAACTTTAGAAATAAACACAAGCATCTCCAAGCATCTTTTATTTAACCAGTATTAGAAATGATCTTTTGTGCATTTCACACTTTTGCACTGAAGTGGTAAGTAGAGATGGTCGAATTTTTTTTCAAAAATTCGACCATTTCGTCGGTTTCGACTTAATTGCAAAGCCCCTGAGCATGGTATCATCACCAAACTTGCCGGAGATGTAAAGAAGGGTTGGGGTATACTACAAAAAAAGAAAGTATGTCTCTAACACAAATCGTTTTTTCACAAATTAAGTTCAAAATCAAGTAGAAATTTCGAAAATCTGAATTTCGACTTTAACTTTGAACTTAGTTTATGCAAAAACTCCATGTGCCAGAGCAAAACCTTTTTTTTCCCCAAATGTTCCTCCAACCCTTCTCTACAGCAATTTTGGTGATGATAGCATGCTCAGGGGCTTTGCAATAAGCTCACAAAGTTAGCAAGTCGAAAAATTTGACCATCTCGGTCGGTAAGGGCTGTTGAACTTTTCTACTTTTCTATACTGTGCAAAATTTGCAATTTTCTAGCAGTCAACAACAAAACAATGGCTGTTAAAACAGAAACCCAACATGAAGATTTGTCCAGTCCATCAGTATGTGCCTTATATAACCCAATATGATCAAAAACTAAAACACATTTCCATGTCTACTAAAACACATTTCCAGAGTCCCCCATGCAGTGGTAGCCTAAGCTACTTGGAAATTGTTGGGTTTCAGGTTTAAGACACACGTGGGAGATCAGCAGCACATCTAAATGTGTGTACCTGGCTTTATATGGAATATTTCCATTCATACAGAAGCAAAAATAGTACTTCTGTTTTTGATTGAAGCTTCAGAAAATAATTCTATAAACTCACTGTAGAACAGCTATAGACTGCTACTACTAAATTTTAATTTGACCTTTTATATCCTCATATCTTAATCATTAACATTCAATGGACTTATTTATGGAACTTAGGAAACTTCCTATATGGTTAGCCATTATTACCACCAACTATTATAAGTCCCACATATCCATTCTAAAAAGTAGATATAATAATGCTTTACCCCACAAGATAATAAAAGACCTAAATTAAATCCATCTAGGTATTATCTATGGTCACAGATGCCTAAGCCACTGGAATGAATGGTGAAACATGTATACATACATTTATTATCTTAAAGAACATCCATAGGTGTACAATAACATTTCAACTTAGTGCCTAAATTGTCAGAAATGAAGCTTGTAGACAAAGAGTATTTTGAGACATTGCAGAGATAGCAACCATTTTATTTAATTACAATAATACCAGAACTTCAT
This sequence comes from Ptychadena robeensis, assembly GCA_036250615.1. Classification (NCBI taxonomy): domain Eukaryota; kingdom Metazoa; phylum Chordata; class Amphibia; order Anura; family Ptychadenidae; genus Ptychadena; species Ptychadena robeensis. The sequence continues at coordinate 84,922,015 of CM070038.1, forward strand.
AGTGACATACTAAACATTGAGGTAAGCCATTAAATTCCATATGTCCTCCATTCTGCTAATAGTAGATATAGATGATATGTAAATCTGTGGGAACCCCAAAATCTACACACAGCATGGTATTTCCTTCTGGAAACAATAACTAGACTAAGTAGTCACTAGCCCTAGGTCACCACCTTCACCTTACCCATTACTTTAATTGGAAGCCTTTCTATCTATTGCTGAGGTATTATATGTGGAGTAAGGCAAGCCAGGAGAAACTAGTTTGCACCCAAAAGACAATTGTTAGGTCTCTTCTATGTACTTTCTGTAGTCAACACATTACAGAAAGGGTTGCTATTTGAACTTCCTTACATCTGCATTTATTTCTCAAACTTATTGGTGCATCTCCAGTAACATTCCAATCTCCAATGCAATTTTAAGTTTGACTGGTGACCTTCAGAAACAGACAGTTTTTACAAATAAAGCCAGATAAATTATTTGACATATTTAAGCAAATAGAGGAATTTTTAATTAAGTGTAAGCTCTGCAGAACAGATGAGGAGTGTCAGTGGTTTGGATTTGTTCTTTTATAGCAGTGCCTGAGCTAAATAAATAATATCAGACAGTCCCTGGCATCTGAATAGGAAGGGGATACACATCTCAATCACCCTCCGGCTCTCATACTGGCTCCAAGACAGATCAATATAGCAATTAGATGTTATCAGCGTGTGCGGCTTCTCCTGCTTCCTTCTGGCCTTGTACCCTTCCCCCACTAAAGACTCACAGCTTTAAAACCCTCTCCGTACAGCCCTAATGTCACACGGATATCTGGGTTTAAGACCTCTGTGCGACTTTGGGAAGCAATGCGGAGAGAACCGGTAGAATAGGAAAAATTCAATGTGGAGCATGCTTGAATTGCCATATCTACACTGTCAGTATCTAAGCGCTGTCTGACAATTAACCAACTAAGATGGTGGTAACTGTTGAATTGTTAGCTAGCCAAAAATACAAATCCTTAACTAATAACTATTTTAAAACCATATTTTAGCTAGAGAACATCCTGCTTAAGCAAACATATTGACAAATGTACAGATACATTTCAGCAGCAAGCAGTGTGCACCTGAATCGGCTTCTACTGGGAGGTGGACGGTACGATTAATATTCAGTCAGTCTCTGTATTAATTACATTCATCTATCACACAAAAGCTGCAGCCTCAGCAGTTGAAATGAGGTCAAGCTTCCTTGATACCAGATTGGGAGATGTACAGTGTTGGGTTCACTTTAAACCAAACCAAGGAGCAGAGCACCTTCTATCAACAGGCAAAATGACTGAAGGTGTATGTGCCTATTCACTGGGCATGTAGACATTAGCTTTACCCAACAGTTAGTTATGGTTTACATCCCATTAACCTGATGACTTTGTGAAGAACACCTTCTACATAATATGGTTTCAACCAATGACATTGTAAGGTCTCTGGTTGCTGTCCAGAGAAACCTAAAGTAATGTAATGTAAATATCTTCCTCTGTGTGTTCCTACTATCATCCTTTATCGTACATATTTTCATCATATCTCATCATTCTACATATTTTCATTTTCAATACGCAGCTTTAACTTTTTTTTTATGCATCTAGCGACAAATTGTACTATTTGAATTTAGATTGATGAGCAAATTTAAAGCAGGAAAAGCCACTTGGGGGATAAGTACCACTTTTACATGTGGCAGTGGATACTAGGGGCTGCTACCATTATTCTGGTGATCTGCCTTTCAATTTATGTAAATAAGGGATACGGGAATTAATGTTCGGGAATCAAATGCATATCTAAATACTAAATTAGGAATCAGATTTTATAAAGTGGAAATTTGTCTTTAAACGTCACTTTGGTATTAAATAACATCTGCAAGTGAAGGAAAATCTCCCCAAGGGAAGACAGTTGGTTAAAAAATATTAATTTCGAGTTTGAATATTCTCTTCAAAATAATAATGGTTATTCAACCACAGTTTCAGCTTAAGGTTGGACTGCCTATTAACTTCCAGCAGATAGGACCAATACACACTGTCCATCACTGCTATGTTTTCCTTTATTCTGTGGATCTGTAGTTTCTAGCTCTGATGAAAAAGCAAATCCATGTTCCTTGACCACTTGCAAACTTAATCTGTAATGGGGAAAAGATTGGCTGCCCAACACATTAATAATAATAGTTGTTGACTAGTCCTGTGCCTACTGCTTGTTTGTTTTAGAACAATTTCCATTTCTATTTACACTAGAAATGTGACAGCTGGAATTACATTGAGTGTTCTTTTAAAATATTTCATGCAAAAGCTCCTTAGAAAGCAAGTTTCCCAGTACCTGTTGATGTAAAGCTCAGCTGATGACTGCTTCTCTTACTCTGGTTCTCTGGCATTACGAGTTGGTGGGTCTGATGAAGGCTGGAGATGATGCTGGAAAGGTCACTATCACGGCTGAAACAAAAGAAAAACATTTCAAAAACTTACAGCTCTGTTCAAAAGTACCCAAGACAAAAGTTGGCATGATGACAGAAGTTTTGAGTCACACATAGTGATCAAGAGTGGTCCAACTACTAAAAGCTGGCATTCTATAAAGTGGTCACTATGGCAGAGGAGACTTTCTGTGTAGGTTCTATCTTTTTCTAACCCTGAAAAAAAAACATTTGAAAATACTACTTTTACTTTAAGCCTAGAGATCACCATCAGTGATCTTTGAAAGTGCCTTTAACAGCTAGTGAACGTGTAAATTGTGCATGTTTTACTAAGACTTACAAGAAAAACGTTAACTGGTTTCTGCTAAATGGCCTTGACAAGCACATGATACCAGAGCTCCATCAGGTACAAAGACTTTGGTTTTATCTAATGGTCTATATTCCACATGGGATGGTTTGTGAATGGAGACAGCTTTATCAATGCAACCAATGCCTTGACAGCATTCATTTCAAAGCAGTGAGTCCAGCTAGGGAGCCAATATCCACAGTATTTACACAGAGCCATCAGTTGTGAGTTTTTATGTGAACTGGCACATTAGATATAATGTGGAAGTTTTGAACATGCATTGAGGATAGGTGCAAATTAGGCCTAAATATGTCAAAATAGCAGCAAGATAACTAATTAGTCAATACAAAACCCAACTTAATCAAGCAGATTGTTATATATTTGTAGTGATATATTTTGATTGCCCTCATCTGACCTGTAGCTTAAAATATGTACCGAACACACATCTCCCATGAAAACATGAATAGCATACGATATTGATATGTTTTACACCTCATTATAAATACTTATTAAATTATATGTATATGCTGACAACGTGTAACAGTATCTCTTGTCATTTAAAGCTCCTCCCTGCCACATGTGCGCAGCGCAAACCTCGTAATCCCGGCATGGTTGAAGATGGGAAGTAAATTTAATGAGCGCCAATTAAAACTGGCAACGAACAACTTCTGCCTATTGCTCTGAGATCACTGGCCTGAGAGTGCTAAATCATTATTATTTCCGCGAGGTTATCATGCATGACAAGGAGAATCATTCCCCTTCCAATACTTACATATCTAATATTTCATGGTAAGGAGCAGAGGGAATGGCATCTCAGACTCTTTGTAGTTTAAAGTCATGAATTCTTTTCTAGTTGCCAAGTCTTTATGGTAGAAAGCTCAACAACCTTCTACAAAGGATAAGTGAGCTGAGGCTACATGAAGCAATGATGGTTGTTGAGGAACGTGATTATTCAAATGCTGGCTCCTGTATGCCGAACGTAGATTAGTCTTAAGCCTGCCATACACACGCCGATGTGTGCAGGCAGACTAGTCCCGATTTGTTCCAGGATGCTAACGTGATGACATCATCACGTTAGCACCCCGGTGCATTATGGGGCCCCTTCAATCGGCCGGGCACCCTTTGTGTGCCGGCCATAAGCTGCAATGAAGACGCCGTCTTCATTGCAGCTTATGGCATCGGCTTTCATCGGCTCGCGCCGGCCAGAGATTATCGGACATGTCCGTTCTCTGGCCGGCCGAGCAGTGGGGCGACAGGGATCTGGCGCCCCATGTGGGCACATGCCGATTAGCGACCGAATTTTAACCTGACCGACGGCACGAGCGCGCACGCCCGTCGGTCAGATTAAAAATCGGCCGCTTATCGGCATTTGTATGGCTAGCATTACATTTATAAGCCCATATCAGTCTCATTGCCTTTAACTGTATTAAATTAAGTGAACTGCTTGTAGTAATTGTTATTTAGGCATGCTGGAATAGAAATTCAAGGCCATCACTGATGTTAATTAAGAAGCCTTTAGCTGATGCACTGTTCCTAGGCCCCTATTTTCCTAGATCATCTGAGGTCAAGCTACACAAAGGCTTCCTCTAAAAAAAAGTTCATAGCATACAAATAATACATTCTCTTTTAAATGATCTGAAACACCTTTGAGTTAGACATAAAAAAATAGAGAATATCTTCAAAATCTCGACAATTCTGGAAAATAATATACATAAAAGGTAAAAGAAATGATCACATATGGTCACATAATTCTAGGATCACTGTGGTCTGCTGCCCATAACCCCCTAGCTGATGTGAAAGGAAATATTCAAAAAAATAACAAAACATATCATGCCAACAATGTGCTATTTTCCTCGTGCCAATACTCACATGATCTGAGACCCCCATCTTTGTTTCGGTAACACACAGCACATGGTCTGCATGGAAAGTGTGAGATACAGATGAACTGGACAGTGTCTATGACTCTACGAATGTTCTCAGGCCCCCGTAAAGATGGACCTTGTGAGTAGCACCACAGTTAGTCAGCGGCCTTTAAATCATCTATCCCCCTGCTGTGCCCCCACCATCCATCCAGAACCATGGCCAGCGGCCCCCAGCAGTGTTACTGCAAAAGGGCTTATCTGCGCATAAGACCCCTGTAGTAATTGGATCAGGCTGTCTCCAAATTACCAGCTTTTTTGGCTAGTCTGGCTACAGATTTCTGAAGGATAAATAACTAGTGGCTCGAAAAGATTGCTTCGTTTTCTCACCCCACCCCCATCACACACCTGCTTTTTAAAAGAAGCGTACACGCTTATCTTCCTTATAACACCCATACCAAATGTGGCCAGATCTACACTAATGGGGGGTCGGATAAAGACAGTGGCCAGCACTTTAATCCCCCTTGGGTGTGATCCTGTTTCAGCGCTGCCAGAGTACACTGTATTATGTAAATATTGCTGGTTTGTAAGCAGTTTATGAGATGATTACCAGTTCTGTGTGTGTTTAATCTCATGGATCGCAGAGGGGAAGACTGGTCCAGAGGACAAACAGAGATTAATGTTACCTTCAGCACATAGATTCAAGGGAGGAGGGGAGACTGCTATGTACCCTTTGGGATGTGTAAGCGAGAGCCTGCACAAATATAGTTATTATTGGCCTGTATAACTGCCAGGGACGCAGTACTAAAACCTAATTGCTGGCTTCTGTGGCTGGGACTGATTATGTCCAACGCACATTTACAGGGGGCTCTCTAGGCCATACAGCCAAATATCAATGCCATGATACTGGTAAATGTTATGCTAATCTCATTTTATATTGTGTATAAGGGCTGTATGACTGCAAATACTTTCGGTATATGTGTTCTATTTACACATCATTTGACCTTACATGTGAATGGTCACTGTACATAATTAATGTGATTTTGAAGAATTATGGGGATACTGCAAATGGAAGAATTATGGGGGTACTGCAAATGGAAGAATTATGGGGGTACTGCAAATGGAACTGCTTCTTTTTTTTATCAATTGGCTAACTTGACCCAAGACTCTTAAAGACTGAATGTTGTTTCATAAGGTAAATATTGTAAAAGTCAGAGAGAGGGGCATTTTGAAACCTTATTGTTAAAGACCTCAGCATCTCAAACTCTTTATATGTAGAGTTGACGTTGAGTGAACCCTTTAGTAGATCTCCAGACATAGGCAGTAGAATTCTTGAAATTGTCCTATACAACTCTGCATGCTTCCCAACTGGTCATTGGATTTGTTTATGACATTAATCAGGAGGAGAGGGATTTTAAGGGAAAGCCAAGATTTGAACATGACTTTTGCAGGACTTGGCCTCATTAACCAAAATGGAAGAAACCACAAAAGAATATAAACAAACAAGTACACCAATTCACAAATAGTCAAGAAGGGAGATCCCTAATTTGAATGATTTGGGCAGATTTGCATAATAATCTGACAGTATGTTGGGATTAAAGTATATATGTTGATTTATCTCACCTTGGAGAGATTAAAAGCAATGGCGGCTTTTTTCAAGCACATGGCGGCAAGCAATGGCGGCTCTTTCAAGCACACACTCAATAGTGTACTCATCAAGTATATGTAAAATGTTCCTGTCTGCGAAAGCCTGCAAACTTGTGCAGATGCTCGCGGGTCATTTAGATAGCGACCCTGTGACAAGTCTATTGGGCGGAAAGGCCGAAAGCCGACTGCCGGATGCCCCTTGTTGCGTTCGCCTGTCAGTTGTGTGGTTGTTAACGAGCCCATAAAGGTTGCTTACAATTAAGAAAATTTGTAGATGTTAAAAAGAAGAATGGCAATCATATTTTGATAAACTGATAAAAATGCTGGTGGGAATATAACAATAAAACATTCTACAGAGCTTTAAGAGATAACTACAATGGTGTCTATCTGTGTTGGCAGCAGGTGGGTTAAGAAGGGATTGTTCAGCAAGGCTTTCCAAGCTACCAGTGTTGTCAGCTACATAATCCTGCTTCCCGCCTGATGCACTCTGCGCTAGACCCCGCCGTAGGCTGCAATTCGAGGCTGATACCTCCTAATGAGCTCCCGTCACCTCTCTGCTGTCCCCTCTACCTCTCCCCACTTCCTTTCCTTCTTATCCCCTCCGCCAACCCCCCTTTCCGCTCGCAAACCCACGTCCCACGGGAATCTGCTAATTAGCTCATTAGAATTCAGCAAGCGAGGGGGAGGGAGTAATAAATAAATAAAAGGAGGTGCAGCTGTAAATCCTATCTTTAATGCTCTTCACTTAACGATAAAATCTCCGGATCTCCTCTTCCTTTCACACAGTCCACCTTCTATGTTCCACTCAAAATTCAAATGTCTGCCAGACAATGTTCAGATTTAACCTATAAAGTGCAAGAGGGCCTTGGCATTGAAAAAAAAAACAGACTTGGCAAAGCAAGGTCAAACTAATTAGGTCCCCTCTCTTGACTAGAGAAGACGCCAGTTTACTTTTGTTCCTGTGAGACAGTCAAGAAACCTCTTTGGTCACAAGGTTTGAAGAAGGTTACAAGGACGCCTTATACAAATATGCAGTTTATATAATTTTCAAATATGTTTGTTATTTATTAGGATTCCAAGTGTAAATGGGTGCTACAGTGCTCTGTTGTACAAAAACTATAGATACTTTTGTTGTGGGGGGGGGGGGGGGGGGTCACCTTATTCCCCTATCTTTGTAAAATTAGGGACTCAATTACACGGGTTGTATGATTTGTAACCACCCGGTAAACAAACAAATATGGCAACCAACCAATCAGCTTTCAAATTCTGACCTATAATGGGGTTGATTTTTAAACGACCACTGAAGCTTTCACAATTTTGCAGAAAGCACCCTGGCTGATGACCTTGTAAATTAAGCCTAAAGGCTTGAACATTTCACCCCCCCCCCCATCTTGTGTCAAAATCTAGAATCATTACTGGTGCACAATGACTTTATTCACCATTCTTCTACTATATACCCCAAAACTGGGCACCTTCCATTGGTCCTTCTGAAACTCTCTTAGGGAGCTGGCTCTCATACACTCCTACTGTGACCCGAAACAATCACTTCTGATCATTTTAAGTGGCATTTGTTGAGCATTTGTACCCAGTATAATTCCCTAATTTAAGATATCCCACTGAGTTCCAGTTACAATGACAGGGACAGGCACCTAACTAGGCCATAGACTGCAATAACCTGAGATTCTAGCCTTCCCCCACATTTTCCTAATCTAAATAAAATATTTGGCTACAGTAAGGCAAATTTTAGCCTTCCTTAACTCACCACCTATTTATATGGTCATACAAAGGATTGCAATGGAATACCTTTTTTTTAATGTACTACACTGAAATAATTACATAAGTCAGACATGGGAAATTTTGCGTATCATACAGTATGTATAATACCCCTGCTCCCTATGGGAGACCTAATATGAGAATAAATATACAGTCATGGCCCAAGCAAGCCATTTACAATTGGGGTATTTGTAAAATAATTGATTTGGTATCACAAATACCCCAATTATCACAAATACCCCAATTTTATACACTGAAATATAAAGATTGCCCTGCCCCATTATAATGCTATCTGCCTGGTGGTCATATGGACACTCTAATAGTTCTAATAGCTTTTGAAGTCAACAACATTCACAAGAACAAACAAAAGTAATGGCGCCCCGCCAATACAGGAGATCTACGTCCCCAATATATGGCCTGTGGACTTTTCACGGTAGCAAAGAATTTTTATATTGTTTCAAACGTGTAATCAAAACAGTATATTCACTGTATAATGTTCGGCAAAAACTTCTCAACGCGTTTTGCGCCCAACAGTGCTTCTTCAGGAGAATGCCATAAGAGGTAGAGGTAATCAGCTACAAATGCAACAAGGGAAAAGAGTGTATTAATCAGTTTAGTATCCCACGAAAATAAAAATGGGGTAATAAGTATAGTATGAGGGCAACCTTGTATTTACCCTGTGTTTCCCTTGGACTAAATAATCCAAACCGTTGGGGTGTGGTCTCTTCCGGGGAGCGGGGGACCCCTTCCCGTCAACCCCGATGCAAGCAATAAACGTCACGCGTGACCCTATGAATTGTAATGGGCTTATGTAAGTATTGATATTCAAACAGAATGAATATAAAATGTATGCTAAATAAAAAACATACAATAAAATGTATGCTATGTACACCAACCCAGTATTCATCCCCCATTTTATTTAGCCCTGGGTTGTTTTTTTTTATTTACCTTGGTTTTCATAAAATTCTACTCCACCAAAAAAATAAAAAGCCAAAAAACCAACATGGGGCGACCTTTAATTCCTGAATGAAGGGTGCAGATCAAAGTATATTATTTGAAGTTCACTCCTCATTAAAGGGTCATGTACCCTTCTTTCCTTGACAGCTGCTAAGCCTATCTCTCTGCGGGAAGAGGAGGCCAGCAAATCAATAAAGTGACACAGCAGTGAAATGGTCAATTGGCCTTACTTTCCGTCGCCCTCAGCATATTCTGGTCTGAATTATTCATGGATATTTCCGAGAGCAAGACGTGGAGGGAATAGACGTTTAAAGGAAACTGGACAGGAGGGTACCCTCTCGCTGACCTGGGGAGGGAGGGGGCTCTGGTGAGAGACAGAGGTGGGGAGGAGGTCACAGCAGGAAGCAGAAAAAGCAATTATCATATTTGTAATCAAGGTGATTTGGAATCAATTAACCAAATGCCTTAAGCAGGCTTAAACTGTTCAAGAAACACTGACCCTGCCAATCCCATTAGAGGAGCTAAAGTCTGCAGAAAGATGCCAGCCATGCAGTCCTGGGGGTGATTAATGATTTGGCTGTTAGGGGGCAGGCGACAGACATGAAAGCTAGGATTTTATCCCTGATGGGAGGAGAAATAAGTGATAAATGGGAATTTTCTATGGAAATGCATGGAGAATGTCAATGAGTTTAAAGACTTACAATCACAGATCCCTTGCATCAATAGCATACACATGAGCATGGTTGAATGGTATCATGATGGTAAACTAAATACTGTTTGCAAAAAAAAAAAACAATTATAAAATTAAAGTCTAGGTAGTACAAAATACTCATTGCCTTATGTCTTTAGTCTTCAATGAGTCGGTTTGGCGAAATTAGGCAAAAACTAATTATAATAATTATTCTTGAGCCATCACCACCTGCTGGTCATTACATGGTACTGCATTTTAAATCTATTATACACACACGACACTCTTTAACCACCTATTAGTAAATCTCTGGTTCACTTCTAATGTCTGATAATCAGGTTTGTTTACATGCTGGATCTTAGCCAATATTGTGTGGACTGCATTAAGCTGGCCATACACGGGTTGATTTAGATTCGATTGCCTTGTGCGATTTGAATATTGATAGCCAATCCTTCATAGATCGATTGTACCACCACACGGTGTGATCGATTTAAACATGATAGATTACTTTACTCATAACGGTGCACATGCTTTATAGTACGATCATATACAAATCGATGCACACCTAGAAAACCTGTCAGATATTTATACGATTGTTTAAAATTTACCAACATGTACGATCACTTTAAAATCGTCAATCATACCAGGTGGACAGGTATCGTTTTCAGTACGATTGACTTAAAATCGATCGGTTTAAGTTGACCAGTATCCAACCGTGTATGGCCAGTTTAAGTATTGGCTTTCCAGTGTCCAGTGTTTCCTAATCATTAGCCTGTTACCTCTTCTATAGTCATTCTGTGTTCTATATACCTATCTGAAGCCTGGACTCTATCTGCACCTGACCTGGCCATCAGCCTGGCAACTACCAACATTTGAGACAAAAACTGCTATTGTGAATTTTAAATGTATACTATTCTTAATATACATACTTTTCAATGCTGCAATGTGTTTCAATGTGTTATATAGCCTATTAAACTCTTTCTACAAAAAGTGGTAGAGCACTAACACTGCCCTGCAGTATAAAAGTGCGGCATGATTTTTTAATAAGTTAATACTGCTTCCTTAATATATAATTTAAAACTATAAGTGAGGTCCCTACATCTAGAAAGTACCCAAGTATCCTTAAGCAATATGTTTAAAGTGAACCTGTAACTTTGCCAACATGTGGTAAAGAATCCGGTTCAGAGTAAGGCTATGTTCACACTAATGCTAGCCATACACATGCGATAAGCGGCCGATTTTTAATCTGACCGACGGGCGTGCGCGCTCGCGCCGTCGGTCAGGTTAAAAATCGGCCGCTAATTGGCATGTGCCCACATGGGGCGACAGATCCCTGTCGCCCCACTTCTCGGCCGGCCAGAGAACGGACATGTCAGATCTTCTCTGGCCGATGGGAGCCGATGAAAGCCGATGCCATAAGCTGCAATGAAGCGGCGTCTTCATTGCAGCTTATGGCCGGCACACAAAGGGTGCCCAGCCGATTGAAGGGGCCCCATAATGCAACGGGAGGCTAACATGATGACGTCATCACGTTAGCCTCCCAGAAAGATATCGGGACTAGTCTGCCTACACACATCGGCGTGTGTATGGCAGGCTTTAGGCGATCAGCCGCAGGGCGGACACGATTTTAATCGCACGCAGTGATCATAGCTGATCGCTTCTATTTAGTTAAATGGGTTTATTCCCACTTCAACTAAAGGCCGCAATCAAGTGGGGCAGTGGTTGGACCCGGGATCAGATCACAGGTGGTGGGTGGACACGATTTTTCTGCCCTGATCGCACCCATAGACAGGAATGGATGTGATTTTTTTTATCAGAAATGGAGAATGAATAGATGTGATCAAGGGCTGATTTAAAAAAAAATTGTATGTAAGAATCGCTTGGTCGTTTGGGCGCGATCAGGCAATCGGGTGCCTAAATTGCATTCATCCCGGGGCTGATCGCCTAAGTGGGAACATAGCCTTACTACAGCAGAACATATGCGGTTTGATTTTCCATTCGATCAACTTAAAAAAATTATCATTTAAAAAAAATAATGTAATCGATTTACAACAGATTGATTCCTTTCCTCAGTCCTGTATACATGCTCCATAATACCATCAGATACAAATCGATGGAAATACCAAGGAAACCCACCATTTTTTTGAACGATCGACTGTAACATGTCCCATTACTGCTTGATAAAATTTTTCCCGATTTGGATCACTTTGATCGATCTTTTTAGCTAAAAAGGAATTGATTTTAAATCAACTTAAAATGATTGTGTTGTAAGTCGATCAAACGGAAAAATTTAACTGTGTGTGACCAGCTTAACTTGTAATGCAGGCACATCCTGGTTGGTGGAAATGAATGGTAGGGTGCTGTACATTCAACCAAGGGGAAGCTGTAGTAACACATGAGTGAAAGAACTGAATTCTAGTGAATTATAGGGGTGGCCAGTATGCACTCAAATCAGAGTACCAAATTTCAGTACAGGAGAGGAGACTGTTGAACAATGTGGAGAATGTTCATCAAGTTGAGTGAATGCCTAATTTAACCACTATGTGCCTTTCGATGCCCACATACAAGTAAGTTGAAAAAATAGAATATTGCCTTGAACACAAGAGGCTGAATTAATTCTTCAACTGAACAATGGTATGCACATATGTGTGTCATATACTGTAAATGCTGTGTAACCATCATAACTTGTGAACCCAATTAAGAAAACTTATTACATATAGATTCTGCCCTGTGCAATTCCCCTCACTGGTTCCTGCATATAGCAAGTTCCTGCACAAACTTCCTGTTCAGATAATCTTCTAGCTTTCACTCTTTGTAAGGGTGGACCTTACTTTCAAATACAAGTAATACGGACAGCAGGGCAGACGTTCATACGGTGCCGTAAGATTACAAAATGCATTATTAATTACTTTTCTCCTTAAACACAATGGCCTTTCTGTAGGATGTTCTTCTTTTCTATATTCTATGACCTTAAAACTGATGTCCTGCAAAGGTTAAGTAAATAATCAGGGCTTAGAGGTAACCAAGAATTCCTCCAAAAGCACCAAATATTGCATTTCTTCTCAATTCTTCACTTCCAGATCACAGCAGTCACAAAGATTCCAGTATTAGCTACATCACTTTCTTAAAGGGTAATTGCTTTTCTCAGATTAATTAAGGAAACGCATAGAGATTAAAATTTTTGTTTTTCTATGATCAAACGCTATATGATGGAAGTGTTTGCCTACCAGTCAAAAATCGCTTCTGAACCGCCTATGTTTTAGGATCAGCATAACGAAGGGACAGATAGCGCAACTTTGGTGGTGGGTGGCCAAGCGCTGAATGTTATCCTCATCTCTTATCAAACAATCTGGGCTAGGTGACATTAAAGGTAGCCATACACAGGCAGATTTCCGGCAGATCAACTGCCGTGCGCCCAGATCAACCAGGATCCTCCCCTATTTTGAATCGCACATGTTGGTAAATTCCTGTCCGATTCCAGTGCCTGATGATCCTCTAAGCAACCGGCTGATGACATCATAACGCTGCGTCGTCCCTTATCTATCGAGGGAGAATCTGCCAATGTATGGCTACCTTTATTTTACTAAGAATTAGATCCCATTCACACATGTAGCTGCCCATTTACTGCCGCTGCCCAGGTAACATGACATGAGGCTTTCCTTGGGTGATTTTCGGCCAGTCTCCCAAATGGATAACAATCTATGGCTACGAGGTAACTAATGTAAATAATACTACTAAAATTCGAATCAATATTCGACACGTAAATACAAAATTTGTATGGCCATGCATTGCGATAATAATAATTGCATTGTAATAATCTTCTTATTATTGCATTGTTATTATTATTATTATTCGAATATTTGAGCTCAACACTAAAAACGACCCCCCAAAATCTAGTAGAAATTTTAACATCACTTCTCTAACAGAGAGATAAAGAATGAGTTTTAGGGCTTGTTTACACAGACGGTTGTTAACCGCCCAGTAAACGAGCAATAAGCAACTGACCGGCGGACGCAACATGAAGCCGGGCGGTTTTCAGGCGTTCGTCCAATAGACCTGTCGTAGAGGGTCATTATCAAAGCGTTGTTTCCCGGGCTGCTGGGGGGGGGGGGGGGGGGGGGGGGGGGGGGTGCTTGGTTGTTTCCTTGGCTGCAGCAGGGAATGACAGTGTAAATCTAGCTTTAGGTTGACCATAGGTAGTCCAGGAGAGTGATAGGCAAGTAGATATCTGCCTATTAGATCAACTGAGGGTCAGGGCCTTCTGCAATCCTCACCCAAAGCTAACAGCAATGCAGGCACACTACTTCACAACGCGAACAAGTGAAAAATAGGCCCTGCTGTACAGAAAATTTCCCTGTGTGATAACAACGTCTCTGGTTGCCTCGTTATCGCTTTGTAGCACATCAGAAATGGGCCGATAATTGCAGGCAATGCTGGAAATCAGAAGCATCGCTTGCTTTTATCAAGCTGTTTATGGCCAGCCTTATGTACATTCTGCTGTCCAATGTTCACCTATTACAATCATTTTATCAAATATTTATCGCAGCCATCCCTATACAGCTATCCTTTCTAATAGGGATGTATTAGAAGCTTGCATTTTCATTGCTGACATGGTATGAAGGTTTTCAAAAATGATTTTTATTAAGATTTATTTAAATGGCATCAGCTTAAAGTGAACTTTTGGTACGCCCAATAAGAGATTTCTCAACATGTTCCAAGGTCAGAACGTTCATTATTGCCTCTTAGGAGTACTGCCTGGAACATGGAAGCATGGATTATTTATGGTCGGGATTTGAATCAACTCAGTCTTAGGTTTTTATGATTTACTGAACACAATAAAACCTCTAGGCTAGAAGGGACTGAGGTTTGTGGGTCTGGTTCCCTCTTTGTGTCATAGCTGAGAATGTTGGAAATCTCCCATGCAACCAACTTGGTGTTGTAGTTTGAGAAGGTAGTGACAAAAAAATGGTATCATCCAGGGTAACAGTGGGTGGAAAGGTCTTCTTGAAACTGCTGTCACAGGTTGGAAGTTTGCACATGTGCAAAATGATGTGGTATATTTATAGCATTAGCAATATCCTTTTCTGTAAATACCTAAACTCATAAAATTCCAATAACTTTTGGCCATACAATGTAGGACAGCCAGGTGTCCACAGACCTTCTCAATGCACTTTATAAGCTGGTCAACAAAAATGGAAGTCAATGTCTATAAGGCCCCCCATACACATATCCATCTATGGGAGATTTTGTGGATTCGTGATTGGGGGTCGATCGACTGCAAAACGGAGACCCATCTGGATCAATTGACCAGAATTGAACCGCAAGTCGGTCACACGGCGAGCCACATTGGCGGTTCTTTTCTGGTCGATCGCTATACTTTGGATGGGGACCCTGTAGCTTATGGGAATCAATGTGTGAGTGGCGATTCCTGTACGCTCAGCTGAAACGACTGAAAGTGTGGTGACCACTCACTGGCCGAACGCACAGGAATCTATAAGTGAATGGCTAGCTTAATTATCCATTCATTTTTAGAAATCTGTTCTAGAGCAAGAAAAAAATGTAAGTTGTAACGTTAATCATAAAGATTTTGAGCTCACCCCATGTCTGGCTGTCACTCCAGCAGCCTAAGAGTTACAGAGGCCTCTATAAAAGTACCAAGTTTAAAAAGACACTTCCCCCTACATAAAATATGAGTGGAGGAGACATATAAATAAGGAGTAAAAGCCCTCTCAGCCTCTCTCCATCCTTTAACGAGCTCCCAGCAGCTGCAGGGATTATACTGAGCCGCACAGATCAATAAGGAAACCAATCACCCTGACCCTGCTGCCTCCCACCTCCGAAAATAAAATCCGATAAATGGTACCGGGGGCGGGAGCTCCGACAGCTCCGGGAGGAAGTGAGAGAGTCTGATTATCCCCAAGAGCGTGCGCACGAAGCTGAAGATCCCCGCCAGCATGTGTTTGTGAGATCGTTATCTCTGCGAGTGTCTGTGTGTGCGAGCGTGGAATATGGTGCATTAGTATCGGTTTAAAAATAGACACGTTGTCGAAATTTTGAGGGCTAAAATCTATATGCCTCCTCTTGCGAATATGAATATGAATAGAAATGATTTGCAACATTAGAAAAATAATGCATATCACTTCATACTTGTAGTTTATATGAAAGCAGAAATCAGTCCTATGGATCTGGTCAAGGTTTGTTAATGGTTTAAAAAATTCTTGTCCTTAAGTCCTATCATCCCGTATATACATACTAGGCATGGCCATATTCAATCGCTTCTTCCAGTGCTACAAACCAAGTCGGCTTTAAAACTGAAAACAACACACCCACTGTGTGGTAGGTATGTCATCAGTTATGAGCAAGGCCAAACTTCAAGCAATGCGCCATCTGGTGGCTAACGTTAACATGTCAAAATTTAACACAATACCAAAAATATGGAAGAGCATACTTTTAAATTAAGCCAGTTACAGACGGCAACTGGACATATCAGCCACTTGAAACTCAACATAGCCAAAAAAACTACTAGATATTAAATTGTGATGTCTATTTAAGTGTGTAGAAGTAAAAAAGAGCTAGTTTGTCATGTCATCTACAATGCAAACATATGCCGAACCAGATAATCTACAACAGAAGGGATTCTTAATGAACAAGGTTGAGTCCTAGTGAGGCTAGATTTACACAGTCATTTCCCGTCGCTGCAGCGGAATGACAGCACCACTGGGTGCTCCTCTAGCAGCCAAGAAAGCGACCTGTCTCAAGCACCTGCAAACTTGTGCAAGCGCTCGCGGATCGTTTTGATAATGACCCTATGACAAGTAAATCGGGCAAAAGCCCGAAAACCAACTGGCGGATGCCTTATGTTGCGTACGTTGTAGATTCTCTGGTTCTGCATATAGTCGAGATAAGGGATGTAAACACTTAAAAGAAATAAAATGCATATATAGTTCGGAACTTCAAGGATGATACTATGTAAAATGTCAGAATTGTATACACACTAAAGGCCTGGTTCACACCTATTCTTTTTAACACACATTAAGCAAAATGTTAACACAAGCTTTACAAGTCCATATTATATTCAATGGGCATGTTCCTATATGTCAGTGGTTCCCAAACTTTCCTTGCAGGGTCCCCCTTTTCTATTTAGGAACATTATCAAGCCCCTTCCTATTTAAACACAGGTTAAGAATGAGGGCCAGGGGCCCCCAGTTTGGGAACCACTGCCATATGTTAACGTTTTGTCAAAAGTATGTAAAAATGGATAGGTGTGAACTAGGCCTAATGCCCAGCTATGTAACATCTTCACAATTATAAGTAACCTCATGAAACAGTAATGTATCATTCACTTCCTAAGTCATATTACATATACAATTATCAGTTTAATTAGCAAATAAATTAGAAAAGCCTTTTAAAAATAGCAAGTATTTTATGAGCAGACTGTAACACTACTCAAAGCTTTTTTTGGGGCCTATCACAGCTTGCAGGGTTTTATGTTTCAGCGGCTGCAAAGTGGTAAATAAGCCCCATGGTGGGAGTGCGGAAATAATCATCTTTCACTAGCAGGCAGAGGGCACAAGTACACATTACAAGCAGACAGGGAGCTGTAACGCTCTCCCGTCAACCCATCACCTCTGCGCAGGGTGATAAGAGAAGGTGACACCCCCGTAAAAAAAGACCTGGTAAGACGCTGCATTCTGAGTCAGCACAGGCTGAAGGGATCGCTTTTATGGATATGACAGCTGTGGGAGGGACAAGATGAGCTGAAACTAGTCCTCTACCGCAAGGGAAAAGCTGTGTAAGCCCCTTTTGTAAGCACACAGCTTGTTGGGGCACAATGACCCCCGTGAGGATAAGACGGGAGGGATTAGGGTCAGGATTTAAGATAGGCACCTAGGCCAAGAAGCATCTTTTAACCGCTTTGTGATACAGTTGCACTTTTTTAATTTATTCAGTTCTGTAGTCTCCTCTCCTTTTTTTCTTTCCTCCAAATTTCATTGAGTATTTGAAGTAAACATTTACACCTATATATATATATAGCACTGTTGAGTTGACTTGCTCAGCAGCCCATAAGTACTCATAGCAAGGAGGCAGCAGTCAGTTAGGCATGGGCAGATGCCCAGGGCTGCATCATGCAGGGGGACAGCATCTGGGCATTGAATTTTTTCCCAGATGGTCAGATATCCCCCTAGTGTGCCCGCCCATCAAGCGTGCGGCTGCCCGGGAGTTAGAAGTTTGTCCTCCCCTCTGCCACAGTGCTCTCCCGCACTGACAGGAGATGCTCACCCGGAGTGGGTGTGTCAGAGGGAGTGCTTGAACATGGCACCGATCTGCCTAGGACCGCCCCTAGGCTCACATATGTAATGAGGGGCTGTAACAAGGAGGTCTGTCAGCTAGGTGGAAGAGGGTCAAAACATAACTTTGGAGATTTGAGGTTGTGAGAAACTGGGCACACCAGCTTATAGGCCTCCCATGTGTTTATGTAAAAACACATCACCCAGTAACTCAACACATGCAATAATGGAAGTAATTTAAATAGCAAATAAGCTGAATGCCAAAGTGCAAAGACCTCTAAGTTTTTTTTATGTTGCTGGTACTGCACACAGCTATACTTCATTTAGTTGCAAAACTCTCCTAAGCCCCCCATACATCTTTACATCACTCCATACAATTTCCATTAGATCTACCAACAACTATGTAGTGCCGGGTCCTCCCTGATAGAATACAGTGATTGGAAGGTTTAGAAAGGTACTTACAGTTCATGGTTTTGGTAGAACAAAAGTTGATTGTATAGAAATTGTATGAAGAGATTGTAAGGTGTATGGGGGGCTTTAATCACAATGCTTAATCTGTCAGGTTAGATATTTGAAGCTGTCAATGTCGACTTTTTATTGAATGCCATCCACTTTTGAAAGCATTGCTACAGTATAAGAGCTTTGCACCGATAACACACTGGGATTTCCAATATGCACATGCTTGTTATAAACCACTCAAACTGGTGAAGGATCAAGATGACAGCCCACTTGAAGAATTCAACAGTGATAATGCTTTATTTCTGTATTGACAAGCTCCTATTAACCAGACTGAGGGATGTAGATTAGAAGAGGACCAAATGACAAAAAAACAAAAACTACCAGCATACGCATTTTTCGTTAAACATTTGCATGGCTTGAGGACATAACTTTATACTGACCATTGTGGGACTACTGGACTGTAAGGGTTAAATGTTTGGGTGAAATACAGAGGCATGCTTCTAAAGATAATGACCCTTTGGTTACTATACAAAGGAAAGGTTAATTTCTGATGAGAGCGTCCCTTTAAGGGCCCGGCTGGAAATATTAGAAGCCAAAGTCGCTGAGATATTGAAGCTCTCAGTTCTCAGAATGTAATTCACGAGACGCCCTCTTAAACATAAAAAGGCCGCTGTGCCCCTGCTGATTCACACAAGAGGTGGACAGATTAGAATGGTGTGAAATTGGCCTTGGCGTCAGGCGCCTCTCGTATAATGCAGACTTCTGGAACGGCAGCGATAAGTAACCCTGAGAATCCATCAGTTCTGCACACAGCAGCAAAGACTGCTGGCTCTGTAACAAGGAATGCCGCCTAACTAAACCAGCTTACTTAAATATATTCCCTACACAAAGAATTTACTCCAGACTACAAAAGACGTAGTGTAGCTGTAGACCAAAACCACAATGCGATTGCTTTATAGCTTAAAATCCACATAGAAGTGGTAACATAAAGCGTTATGCCACCTGCAACCTTTACAAAATACCTGACTTTTCCTTTCTCCAGATTGTATATATGTAATGATCTCAAAGGCTCCGATGTGCCTTCTAACTTGGTTGTAGTTGTGGACAACTACTACTTCTGCATTGTGTCCTAGTGCAATGCACATAGTGTAGCAAAAACTTAAAAATTCATAGGAAAATCATAGATAAGTTGCTACTTAGATAATTCAACCACTGGCTTCTTGTTCCTAAGAGGGACTCTACCACGGATAAAGCGATAAACCCAGGAAGGTGCGGCATGAGGTGTCCCCTGATATGGACAGAATGCCTGATATGGACAGAATGTGGGCATTTTTAAACGCCCCATGAGTGCCTACCGCTGTAAGCAGCCCAGAGAGTCTCCGTGTGCATGCTGCCGTATTCATGTGACATCAAATTTTTAATAAAAGACACATCTGCGTCATTTATTTCTTAGGGCACAGACGCAGACTGGACAATTGCCCACGGTTCAGGGCATGTCGTCCTATTCATTTGCAAAACAAAGATGCAGAAATGTCACACCCAATGCTGTTCGGGCATGGGTGTTGCTTATCTCACTGAACTGTCCATTGAAGATCAATGACGACATAGCAGAAGTGGACATTGTCATTAGACTGTGGACATAAGGCCTTAAGTAAAAGTGTTTTAAATATCTTACGGCCCAAATATGATTA
The DNA here is from genome assembly GCA_036250615.1 of Ptychadena robeensis. Lineage (NCBI taxonomy): Eukaryota > Metazoa > Chordata > Amphibia > Anura > Ptychadenidae > Ptychadena > Ptychadena robeensis. The sequence continues at coordinate 84,942,144 of CM070038.1, forward strand.
CACAGAGGGCTGGATTTTGCCCCCGGGCCTGAGTTTGACCCTCTATATAGATGAGACTCCACAGAAAAGCATGTGTAGCCTATGTGTAAATACATTTTTGTGGCTACACGTGCTTGTCAATGAAGTCTCATCTACACTCTATGTAGTTCCAAAAACTAAAGTGAGAGTTGGATTTGAATGTGAAGTTTACAGTTTACTACTTTTTAAAATACATTAGTAAAACTAAAGTTTGGAGACCTATGAAGCTTTTAGGGCCATTTCACATCTGCAGAACTGTGGCTATGGTTTTAGACGGTAAGGGACGCACTAGGGTTAACACCAGCGTTACCACATTGTGTTGCACTTGTGCCTCGCATACAAGTATATGGGAGACGCATGCACTGCGTCCTCAAAAATGCGTTTAGGTTAGTGCGCAGCCAGTGTAAAGGCTGCCATACACGGCACGGATTCGTGCCGGATTCCGGCGCGATGGATTCCGGGCGCGTGCACGCGGATCCATCGTGCCGGAATCCCCTGCAGCCCACCTTGCCCGTCCGACCGCATCCGATGGATCGGGGGCACAGAATCGGATCCGAGGAAGAACCAACCTGTTGGTCTTTTCGGGTCCGATTCTGCTCTGATCAGGGGGCGTTGCGGTCAGGGAGGCGATCCATCGGACACGGATCCGGCCGTGCAAGGTGGGCTGCCACGATCGGATTCCCTAATTGGCTGATCGTTCTCACCTGTGGATGCCGGCGGAATCGCTGGAATCCATCGGTGCTGAATCGATCAGCCAGGGAATCCGTGCAGTGTATGGCTAGCTTAAGAGGTACACAGATTTCCTATGGAAACCTGTGTACCTTGCATCAGCGCTAGCTGCAGCTGCAGCGTGGCTAGTATGAAATGGCCCTTATTGTTAGGTGTGTATGTGTGAAATTCTTCACCAGGTCCCTATACTAAGAAAGCTGTTTTTATGATCAGCAGCTCATTCTGCTTCTTTATTGGGCTGTACCTGCCAACGCATTTTTATTTCTGTCGATAAGGTCATGATGTGTACACTAGTAACACCCATGACCAGACATTTTCTACTAAAATTAAGCAATTCAGCCCTTGTCCAGCCATTGACTTGACAGCAAAGAAACAGCATTGGGCAAATGACCTTAGAAAAATGATCTCGCTTCCTCACTGTATGTTTCTTAAACAATATCTGCAAGAAGCAAATCTCATTGTGCAGCTCCATCTTCTAATATGAGGGTCATATAGTGGTGATCTTCTAGGCATTTAAAGAGGTAAATTAAGGTCAAATTCAAGCACCTACACTAGATGTAACAGATAATATTTGCTTTAATTGAGAATATAATTTCAAATAGGTACATTGGTTGAAAGTAATATATTGTTCACCACAGTTTTCTGCTCTTGCCAGATATTTTTCTTCAATGACCATATCAAACAAACTGGGGACATGGACAACATACCACGTGAAAGAGCTTTGCTCAATACAATTGTTCCCAAATTTTTCCTGCAGGACCTCCCTCTTCTAGATATTATCAAGCTCACCCCCCATTCACACTACACAGTTTCAGATTGAGGGCCATTTTACACTAGTTCCCTAACTGCACCCCCTCTGGAATACCTGCGCACCCCCAGTTTGGGAACTACTGACTTAATAGTAAAAATATGAATGACATTATTGGGGATGGGGATATTTGAGGTCAACAGGTCAACCAGTTCAATGTGACAGCAATGAAATTTTCCTTCCCAATGACCTAATGAAAATGAATGGTAAAGTGATGTTTGTGGACTAGAAATGGCAGTACAGACATGATATAATTACGCTTATATAGAAAGAAGAAAAAGCCAGATACCTGCAAGAGCTGTCTTGAAAGGAGATGTTTAAGTCCCAGTGCGCCCGTATCCTGTTGATAAATAAAGAGAGCAATCAATTTACACAGCCCACAGCTTATAACCCACACAGCCCAAAATAACATTGGCTTAGACAGCAACCTCTACAGAAGTCTGCCCCACAGCTCTTCCCCAGACCCACAGAAGCCTTGTATACACAAATCCAGGTATGTTTTACATTATTGCCTATGCCTTTCACAAGACTTACATCCATTGCTTTTTCCAACATGTGAACCCAACGCACCAATGGCTAATATACACACCATAATGCTACCACCATTTTCATTAATCCCGCTATCATGAAACAGGTATGTTGGGTGTGATAATTATTATACTCAAGGTAAGTTGTGTAAGTAATTATTATTGGGTTTCTAACCATCACACTACATCTGCCATAGCAGGAAGTGGAGGTAATACCATGATAGTAAAATTTCTATTTCTAAAAAAAATAAAAAAAAAATAAAAAAAAAAGAATTTCTATTTCTTTTAACTTCAACTTTAAAGGTACTGACCTGAGAGTGTACAAAAATGAAAAAACCACAAAAGCAGCATAAGTAGGCCATTTGAAACATGTACAATAACCTCTACAATCCAAGGAGATTTCATCCCTGAATGTATTCATGATTGAATTTTACCAAATAATAATTTTTCTTTAACAGCATTGTGAAAAAGGTCAAATTTACATACATAAACCAAAGCTATTGGACAAAATACATCATGTTTCTAAAATTTTGCATATCCATTTGTGTGTCTGACCTTAAAGTGTTTCAGATTGATCTTTGCCAGGATAACTAAATTGACATCCGAGTGCCAAGGTCAGTCAATAGATCATTTGGAAATGTCTTTAGTTATTGAATAAGTGAAGCATGTGCCTAGCCATCCCAGAAGGGCCTTGTGTCCACTGCGTATTTTGCCCCATGTTGTGAAAAAGAAGCAGATAGGACACTTCCTAATGAATTGGACAGTGTCCACTTCACCATTGTCAAAGTGGTGCGAAAAAGCTGCACAGAGTCTTTTTGTTATGAAAATTAATGGGCGCTTTGCTGCCGTTGCAACGTTACCGTGCCCTGCCCGCAAGTCTCAGGAAATGTTTGGTCTGCGGAACACATGGACACATGCCCAAACATCTTACATAGCTTGATGTTAACATTCAACATACAGGATCCTACTTCTAATATTTAGTTAAACATACATTAGATTATATGTTGGAGTTAGAAAAGCAGCCGATTTTCTGGCAGATGTGATGGCATTATCACACGCGGCCGGACCTGCCTAGAATCGGCCGGGCACCCTTTGTGTGCCGGCACTTACTTTGGAGGGGACGCTGATTTCGCTGGTTAGCACTGATTACATACATCTTTCTCAGAAGATCTGGGTGCTAAACATGGTCATTCGCTCCCCAAGTTATCCACAAATAGATTCCCATCTTTATCCATCAGACATTATAGTAGGGGTTAGCAGCATTGGATGTTCCCAGACTGACCAGCACATTCATTCCACACAGAAATGTTGGGACTTTCACCTCTAGAGTCAAGTATCAGCTGAATGTAAACATTTAACTTATACTCATGTACAGTATATGCGGTACTCTCGGTCCAATATGGGGAAGCATCATGGTAATTTAGAGTTCTAGAAGAAAAGCATAGGGAACAAGCATAGAGCATACAATATCCACCTAACAGTGGTATCATTTCCATATACTATGATATCTTGGTTTAAAAATAGTTTGGTGTTTACAACCAACGAATATTTCACAGGCTGCCAGTGGAACTGATCAAGGAAAACCTTTCAAATCGTCAGACCACTCTGGTGGAGTTTCACTCATACTATACCAGATCCTTCTACACACATACTAGTCTGGTGTTTTATTATTAATAAATATGGTTTGTGGATCATTATTTTTAATGTAATATTATTACTTTTAATGTTCCTACTGGGGGTGTTAGTGACTTTGTTCTCTCCAGGTAAGAGGGATCTGTATTGTTAATGCTCCAAGAGAGAGCCCAAGTGTCTGCCTGCGGCAATACTACAAAGCAACATTAAAGGCACTTCGGCTCATTTCAATGCCCTCCTGGCTTTTGTATGCAACTCTGCCTGGCTTAAAGGCCTTTCTTTCTGAAACCAGCGAAGCATGACCAGCGCTGAAAAGAAAACTCCAGACCTCTGTGATACCTTAATGAGAAGCTGCCAGACAGTGAGCAGGGAGCGGAAGGGACAGGGAAGAGCGTGGGATTAGAGCAAAGAGTTTAAGGCACCAAAAATGGATTACAACTGAAAGAAAGAAAAAAAAAAGCAGAGCGGAATATTTCCAACATATAATCAGCTACATACGCCCACAACTGCATGCGTGTTAGCTTAAAAGCAAACATTCAGGTTCAAATTTTTAGGAGGAAATATTCTGAATGCCTTTAAATGATAAAGTGATGGATTGGTTAAGGATCATTTGATTTACTGCTCAGGTTTCACAAGCTATCACCTGCTGGATTCTAACAGCAAAGAAGTTCATGCCATACCTCCTGCATATTACACCTGCTCTTTTGGAGATATGAGTATTCCTGCCAATGGCTTGGATGTTCTCACTCATAACTTAAAAATTCACCGGCAAGGGCTCAAGTGTTGCTCTATTAGGATTTAAAATTACTAGTTTAGGGGTCAACTTTAAAATGTGGAGTTTGCTTGATCTGACAATCTTACATGGAAATATTACTCACCCTTAAGGTTGTCATACACGCTTAGATTAGCGGCCAATCTGCCGCAAAGCCAGTCACTAACATAAAGATTAAAGTTGCAATTTGGCCAAATCCAAAGTGCAGGCACACAAAGGGTGCAGGGTGATTCTCGGCAGGTTCGGCCACATGTGATGAACGTGTCAACACACGCTGTAAATCTGCGGGGAGATCTGCAGTTATTTGAAACGCGCGTGGGGGGCTTTACAAATAAAGTGGGGTTCTCCATCCAATGGGAACACAGACAGCAATAAAAACTTGTCACATGGTCTAAAAGTAGCTACACATTTTCCTGTTTGATATTTTTGGTGCGTACACCTGGCGAGATCAACTAGGAATCTCATGCATGTCGGATCGCTCATCCGCCATGTTTGTAGATTCTCAGCCGATCCCATTACTTCATCTATCGAGGGAGAATCTGCACGTCTATGGCTACCTTTACTTTTCCATACATTATTCAAAATTGTTAGGGGTACTCAGCTGCACTCAACATAGAGACCAGTCATCCCTATGGGGCAAACATAGAAAGCATGTGCAGAATCTGAACTCCAATGGAAGCAGGTGGGCCAATACAGGCTCATGAGCACTCTGGTTCCGCACTGCAATACAAGCAGATATAGGAATTTTTTGTATCATAACCTGAGATAGACAGACAGTTAGAGATTAATGGTAATGTGGCTCCAGGTGGGTATACAGAATAATAAACCCCCGGGGGGAAAGATGAGGTTGATGTGATGAGAATAAAATTGCATTGCAGCAGGCTCCGTCAGTTCCCATCTATCAATTTCCTCACATTGGGAAGCAGCACGGAGCTGCAGGCCCACACGCTATATATAGAGATTTTCGTTGTTACATGTCGTACTTGTCCCATTTGTTGGAGAGGTGTGCGCTCTTTTTCTGGAAGAGTAAACCTTCTATACAACATTATAATAGCAGATTTATTAATATGGCCTGTGCGAACATATATTGACTACAAGAGGAACCCAAGCACAGGTTCGGAGAGCACTACTGGTAAGTAACCCCAGAACCCCAACGGTACTGACCAAACCAACAACACTTACAAACTATGATTCTAAAAGCTTTTCCGCAAGGAATAGATGCTTAATATCGCTCTACCATCTACAGTTATAAATGTATCCTGGCGTGAAGTGAACAAACATTTTTAGGTGCAAATCAAAGCAAATGCTTTTCGATTGCCGTTACAGGAAAAGTAATCAATTCTCAATGCCAGACCGAATATCTGGATAATGAAAACTGAAAAATTTGATTGCCACAATGGCTGGCAAATTGCCATGAACCTTTTTATTCGCACTGACTTTTTTTTCTAATGGAACACCAAGAAAAAAATCAAAAATTACCAATTGTTTGGCCAGCAACTAACCTAAATAACTTTCACATAGGATGTGTACTAAGAATCTAAGACACCCCCCTTATATTCCGAGCTTAGCCAGAGCAAGGAAGCTGTCACAGCCCTGTATGAGAGTGGCCCAAATTGCCTGCTCACATACAGAGACCTGCAGAGGGATGATCTGTCCATCCACAGACTGATCCTCCATCTTCAGCCGTCACAGCTCTGTATGTGAGCGGACTTCAGCTGCCGCTCTCATACAGACATCTGCAGAAGGACAATCCATTCATGGATGGGTCATCCGTCTGCAGTTCTGTTTGTGAGCTGCAACTACTCACATACAGAAGTAGGGACGATCTTTCCCTGTGCAGAGCTGTATGTGAGGGTAGTGAAGCTGCCGCTTACATACAGATCTGCAGACAGATGATCCATCTATGGATGGATCGTCCCACTGCAGATGTCTGTGTGTGAGCAGCTGCTTCACTACCCTCACATACAGCTCTGCAGAATGGGCCTAGGAGGCGGGGGAAGCCACTTACAGCTTCCCCGCCTCGATTAACTCCACTTGAAGCAAGGAGCCCCAACTGGCAGAACTGCAGTTTCACTGTATTTTTACCAGGATGAGATGCTCCATTATATAGAGCATATAGGGTGCGTCCTTTACAGCGGTGCATGTTATAAGCTGAAAACTATGGTAACACATTTTTGCAACTGAACAATAAATTACATTAAATTATTCCTAGCTAAAGAGGGCATTCAGTCAAATATTAAGCTACATATATGGTATATTAAACGTGCAACTGGGACACATAGAGAGATAGCATAGTAAGGCAGCATTGCTTAGCTCTACTGATATGAAAGAACCCTGTTGTGGCAGAATGTGTCCTTTCTGTAAAAGGGCTTGGGTATTTGGTCAAAGGACCATCCTAAAAAGGACCCAACATCAAAAGTTGGGCAAGCATTTCAGTTTCCCACAGCCTTGCTGTAAAATATTTAACTTAACATCTGACTAAAAATCTGCTTGAAAATGAGTATCTTCAGCATAGAACTATAGACGTGAAATATGTTTGAACAGATTTACATCCAACTATACAACCACATAAATGTAAAACCACAAGAGCATATTGTAGACAGCTTAATTTGCAAATAACATTTACTGAGCTAAAATAATTTAGATGATTAACACCAACTTTCCCAAGCTCCTCCTATTTTGAAAATGTAGGACACCCAACCAAATAAGCAAGTTAGAAAGTGAAGCTATGTACATTTTATCATCAGCGATCAAACTGAGCCCGAACTGAGTTCGGGCAAACTGCCCAGAAGGTTAAAAAGCGATAGACAACCAATATTTTCTAAACAAGAAATAAACATAGAAATGTATATATATATATAAATTATACTTATTCTGGAAAACTCTTCAACAAGTACTAACCATTCCTTCATCCACAGAGCAGGATGTGTACTTAGGAGCACTAGCTTCTTGCCACAACAGGAAATGGCCAATAGGATGCATGACACTCTTAAAGTTTTTTTTATAGTTAAAGTGTCAATTGAAAAAAAAAATCCACAACTTAGAACAATCTAGAATCCCCCATTCTAACCATGATGGGCATAAAGTAGCAATTTCATACAGCCACTGCTACTCTTGATCTGTACAATGCGGAGATGAGGCTTTTCACATGATGATAAATAGTTCGCCCTGTGGATCAATAGTCTTGGTGCTGACGAGCCTGCGCATCTTTCCTTGTAAAATATGGTGGATTTTTGCTCAAGAGAATTTAATGACGTCTATAAAACCTTATTGCTGACAGCAGAATGTTAGTCATAGTATTATTTATTTATTAGCATATAAGAGATAGTTAATGGGTGTATATAATTAACCAAAAGTTATTAATGACAGTTTAAGCTGTTGAAGTTTTTACAGCAATGTCCCCTTCCATCAGCACCGCCAACTCAATGTAAATACCTTCTGTTTTAAGAAGGCTTGATTGTGCTATGCACTGCTTGAGTTGAGGGCTTTTTGATTCCTTTCATCCCTTCTCACCATAACCTTCACTGGTACTTCAGTTTCAGGGAGTGAAATATACACATTTTTGATGTATTGCTGGGGCATGAACAACATTTTAGTGGGACCACTCCAAAATCCATACATTGTTGTAATGATTAGACTGTTTATGCAGATACCCACAACTATGCAAGATAAAAAAGCATTTTACTGACAATGGTGTTTCTGTCACTGGAACAAATTTCCTAAATTAAATATTTTATGTAAAAAAAGTAAAAAAACAGAACAAGAATCTCAAAAAATACTTATATACCCGCTGGCAGCTTACTGTGGGAAGTCAATAGAATTTACCATGGCATACTGGGAGAGTCAAGGAATGCATGAGATGGTCCCAGAACTGTTCTACACCAGATATCCTTTTAACAGTCTTTATTGGGCAATCCAGAACACAAGCCAAGAATCATACACAAATGGTCAGCCCAATTAAGTATGGTACAGATGGATAAGGCTAGAGACGTGGTCAGGGACAATCCAAAGAGGCTATAATGGGCAATGTTGTGCATGACAGATGCTCCTCAACCTCCTGTGGGTTCTGCCCAAGTTAACTCTGGGTGAGTTTCTTCGCTAATAAAACTCACCCAGAGTTAACTACTGTTAAACTCACCTGTCTGCCAAAATACCCCGGCGATTCAGAGTCCTCCCTGATGAAGTCAGATGTGACGCCTGAGTGGCGTTGGGTTGACTTCCGTGTTATGGAGGGGGCATAGCTTTTTTAAAGCTCACCTCCTAGGGGTTAAATGGGTGTATTACCTAATCACAATGTACCACCTGGTGCTTTAGGATTGGTGAACAAGTGACTGGGGAACCTTGCAGCTTGAGCAACAGAAAACCCAAACCGAATATGTTCCAACCTGTTGCCAGGCAGGACTCCTGTGCACATCTACTGGGACACTGGGGATGTAATTTACCCAAACAGATCCTGGGGAGCTCAACAGTGCCTGTGAAGGCAACCCCTAAGACCCCTACGATCACTGGGATTGCCAAGGAGTATATGGCAGGGTAAGTATCTTACAATGACCTTTTGGTTTGCTTAAAAAACTACTCCACAGAAATATCAATATACTCTTACATTAATCGCATGATCCTTTGCTATCAGCCACGACTATCCTGTACACTCAGATCTGCAGAAAGTAAACAGTTAACAATGACACACCAGCTGCAAGCGGAACTTTGCCCTGCTGGTACATATTCAGCATCTCCCACCTGTTTCCTCTGCAGGCAGACACAGGAGAGAATCTCTCTTCCTTCTTCTTTTCACACTCAGGAAAGGTCCATTTATTCTCACTCGGCAGGCTGTAACCATTTCCTGACCAGAAAAAAACCTGACAGAGCTTCCTGTGCAGTGGCAGAAAGCCAGCCGCTCTGTCCTTCTGCTCAAGGAAACGAACCTGACCATGGCCAACGTCACCGGAGCACATTATGAAATCCAACCCCAACCCTGCTGAAACCTTACAGCAAAAAAAAGTTATTTGTCCAAAAAAGAAAGTGCCCACAACAAATATTTATCAGACATGCAAATATGAACAATATTTGTTTATCCATCTGACCTACTTTAGTAAACATATAAGGAACTGAGGTTTGTACAGAAACATATTGCTGTATTCACATGTCAATGCTGTTGACCTTCTGAAGCCCCTTTCTCTAAGAAGCATGATAGTGGAGAGGGTGTCTTGGTCTCTGTGGGGAAGCAGTGGTCCCTCTGCAGAGCAGTGACATATGCATAGCTGAATCAGAGCATGAACATTGCTGACTTAGCTTTGTTATGCCAGTTCGACCACTGCTGTCCCACAGTGGATAGGGGCCCCAGTTCACTTCACACTGGCATGTCATATGATTCTCTACATAGGGTGTGGCTGCAAACTTTTCACACTTTTTGATCCAATATTTTTAATTAAAAGTTCTATTGGGTTTGACATGCTAAATGAAAATACTGGACAGATAAGTTAGATTTTTCATTCCAGATAGGAAAATATAAAACACATGCAAGAAAAGCCAGCAATATGAGCTGTCATAGCACAGAACCAAGTGCATATACTGACCGGTAAAACTTAAGACACTTCATTAATAGTCAGAATGGGGATTGTCTGTGATTTACCATTGCCATTGGCATGTATAAAGTATATATAAAGGGTTAAGTGTCTGCCATTATGCTCCTCAGAGGTGCTAAAGGAATTCGTCAAATTCTTGGTGCGTAGTTACCCTTTCACCTCGTCTGTACCTGGCATTCTTTTTGTCCCCAGCTCCAGAATGTCAATAATGTAGACATTTCTATTTTGGTGTGGTGACAGGCTTCCCTCCAGAAAGGGGTCACGGGGTGCCCTGCGGGGGTAGGGGGTGCGTAGCTTTCTATAAAACAAGTCAGCACGGTTCCAGGAAGAGCTCCGCATAAACTAGAAAGCATGACTTTGAAGAGAAAATGGCAGCACAGCAGGGCCTGCCCTAACAAATCAATGACCGGGCTCCTCTTTTTTCTCCCAAGTCTGTTGAGAATTCAATATACCATATAATCAATGAAAAAATTCAATAAGACCATTGTTACTAGCGACACATAGGTAGTCAACATGCTCTGTGGAACTGTCTATAAGAAATCTGCAAAATCCCATATTAGTAAGCAAATACACACACATAAACACTGTTGTGGATGTTCTGGCCTTTTATTGCACCTGCAGTTGACCTAACCTAACCAAAAACAGTCCATAAGAACAATAAATAAATAAGAGTTCTAATATCATGGGTTTATGTGCAAAATGTGTGCTAACAAGCACAAATCAATGATCAGACTACTGATAATATCCAATATTTGATTATTTTAAATGAGACCAGCTTAAACTTGTCTTTCTATAACTATAGGTTGAAGCCCACATTACCTTATGTTTTGTTTTCATTAGGTAAGTATTCCTTGCTTAAATAAATGTAACTTGTTTGGAAGATCCTCAGAATGTCTAATGTCCAAGTATTCTATACCTTACAGTTGACCACAGCTTTAGAGATGATGATAGTGTCAAGTGCCTGGATAAACAATATACCACCCTGGACATATGCAGCTTGCCAGGCGTACTGGGCTATAACTTATGAGTTTCAAAACACTTGAAACAAAATGACTAACCCATCCTTCTCTCAATAGGCATACTGACTGATCTTATGGTCATGACCTCCAGAGTCTTACATTTAGTTCCTCAATTCTTCCCTGTCCTGTCTGTCCATTTTCACAACATCTGAGCCATGTCTATCTAAACAACAAATTAGAAACCATAAGTATGAAGACAGCATTGATGGGTGTCCATAAATACAGCTAGCTAAGGTAACAAAACTTGTCATCAATGAACCCAACCTCTCCAAAATGAACAACAAACTCCATCTACCAAACATTACATTAAACACCTGCTAGCGGCATTCTATAACATGGATGACACCTCAACAACAAAGGAATTATGTAAAAATGCAATGTTCTTTTGTAGGACAATCTTACCTTACAATTTCTGTACAATCAACTTTTGTTCTACCAAAAACCATATAGTATGAGGACCTTTCTTAACGTTCCAATAACTACATATTTTATCAGGGAGGACCCGGCACTATATAGTTGTTTTTGTAGATCTAAAGGAAATTGTATGGAACAAATGGATCTAAAGGTGTATGGCAATACAAAATCACTGATTGTTTTCTATGACTATAACAAGAACCACAGTACATTAGACAGAAAAAAACAGCAGCCTATTCTAGATACTTTATTTTGGCTTTTCTTTGGGTCAAAATCTATAAACAAAATAGGGGCTAAATCCTAAGTTCCCCCACCTTAAGAGCCTCTCCAGAGTACACCATACATGCGGCTTGCTGACAGATGAAGAAATGACAGCCTGGAAAATGGCAGAGTAAATCCCTTCATTATCAGCTGCCACTAAGTCATTTATCAACATTATCCCTCGCACTTCCTCAACAGCCCAGAAAAATGAAGGTTCTCCATGGTTCCTAGTCTTCTATTTCCTGATAATGCCTCAATTCCTCCAGGATGAACAGCTTGGTAGCATAATCCATACATCCCGAGAGGCAGGTGATCATCCAATAAGAAGACGGACAACATTAGGGAATTCAATGGCAAGGATGAGACTGGAACAGAGTATGTCTATGGTAAGCCAATGACAAAATATGTCTTTATTGAAGAAGATATGACCGAAATATTTAAATAAGGCCATATTTTAAGGTACATTTTTTTCTTGCATTTTTTGCCATGGCTTGGACATACAGAAAAAAACAATAAAATCCTTTTTTGTACAGGAAATACCATAGTTAAGGCGGGAAAGTCCAATTGTGCACAAAGTAATGCTTTAATGCTCTGAAATATGGCTACCTTCAGGTAACTTCAGGTAAAATTAAAAATACGGGAATATGGGAAAGCCCCCAAAGCATGAAGCCCAAATATAATTTTACTCACTTTTCAGTGTCATAAAATGTTTTAAAGGGTCCCACTATATCACGATTTAGTATTATATCTTTGGCCAAACGTAAGATATGTTACATGTGTTCATGAGCCCAAATATTTTTGGGGAAATCTATGGTACAAGGAGTTTTTTACTTTATCATTTGCCATGCTGATGCCAGCCCAGCTCAAAGACTATCCATCAGGCGGGAAAATATAACCTAACCAATCAAGTTGTCTTCTTAAGCTAGCCACACACGGTTCGATTTTGGTTCAATCGATGCTCGATTAGATGAATTTTTTCATCGATTGAACGAAAATCGAGAAATGCCCACATGGTACGATCGACGATAATTGTTCGATGAAGGCAGAAAATCGAATCGAATTTTGATCGGACATGTTGGAAAATCATCGTCGATTGTGCCAAAATCGTTTTAAAATCGTCGATGTTTGTGGTGTTTCTCCTGGATCGATTAGATTAGATATACATAACATAGACCACTTCAATCTGGAATTAAAACATTTCAATACCAAAATCGACGATTTTAGTAATATTTTGGAATCGAAATCTCACCACAATCGCAAACTCAATGTGGGGTGTATGTTGATGCGATTAAGATCGATTTTCGATTAGACGATTGAATTCCTCGATCTAATCGAGCATCGATTGAAGCAAAATTTAACCATGTGTGGCTAGCTTTAGAAATCCAGGGAATGTTTTGCCAGGTCAGGAGCACCAATAGACACGCAATCCTTACATGATCCAAAGACAACTGGCAAAATTACATGACAATGATCTTACACCCATATGCAGCTTTAATAACAGAAAGGTAAAATATTTGATCATGTGCTGGTTCATATAGGATAAGTAAGGGATAAAACTCTGGATGGAAGACATTTATTTTTAATACATGAGCTGTCAACCCATAGCTTCTCTAATTGGTTTAGCTATCCTTCGGTTCCCTTTATGTTTCAAGAGGCAGCAAAGTGGCAGCTCAGACACTTGAAGCTTCAGCTCGGGCGGATCGTATTAATGCTGGGTGGGACGAAAGAGAGGAACAGCAAAAGGTTAAAGAGAAGGGGGCAGATGTGGCTGTAGCTCTAGTAAAGGCCATCTGTTCTGTCTGGCAGTGAAGACGTGGATCGAATGACACGCTGGCAGTGACCCAGGCCAAAAGGCTACCCAGTGTCCATGTTACTCCATACCCAGTGTCAGTCATTAGCAGAAGCGTTCAGACTCTAACATACCAATCCCAGGATGCCTTTGGCTCTCAAAGCTATGCTGTTGTACCTTGTGTGGCCCTAGTATCACAGAACATTAGAAGATAGAAAACCCTTTAGCTATTAACAGATTAATATGGTAACTTGTCTGCAAAATTAATTTTCCAAATAAGTTTGTTGTTTTTTCCTTAGTAAGGCAGCATCGTGTTCCATAAACCCACCCATTCAATTAACTCAGTAAGAGCAACTGCCATCACTAAGGATCGTGCATTATGTCTAGGTAATGTCGGCAGAGGATTGATTTTATATCAGTACAGTGGACCCTTAAGTTTCAACTGGCTTGACTTTAGTAACTTAAGTTTTAACTGGCTTGACCAACTTGAGTTACAACCAAAAATTTAAAACACATATTATACAACACTTCTTTAGGGAGGTTCAAAACACATTTTGTGATTGAATTAAGTTTGTAAGCCAAGGGTCCACTGAACTTAAAATAGTTGAGTGTGGGTTCTTTAATGGTCCAGCCCACAATAAAACTAGGACCAGGCTGCAAATGGAGCCATAACCAAGTAAAGACTAAAGCAGGGTACAGATGGCTCGATATTCGAGCTGTCCGATGTACCCTGCAGCAGCGTGATGACGTCATCACGCTGCTGTCAGATATCGGCGGAGCCAGGGAGACGGCTCTGCTCTCTCCCTGGCTCAGCTGAAGTTTTGCCTGGAGACCAGCGTTCTCTATGCAAAGCATCGGACATCGGCCGTATTTACGGTCATGTCCAATATGGTCATGCTCAAAAATAGCGATGGGGGCATATTATATGGGCCAGATAGATGGACGTTAGCTCGCATGGTGCTCAAAGCGGCCATCGATCTGGCCCAAATCTGCAGGCCTGTACCCTTCTTAAGCCGCATTCTTTGATTGTACTTAGAAATTTTTAAATCTATTGCTCTCTTAAAGACAATTGACATAAGAAATACTACAAGTCCTTGGGCTATCTCTTAACATGGGAATAAGCTCTAGACTACCATACAGGAGGACACAGGGATCGGTTGAAAACCTAATCCATAAACTTGCAGCCATTACAAGCACTCTGATATCTTGGTCCAGATTGTTGGGTGGTATTGCTGATCAGATCCTAATCTGAGGACTACATTATCCAAAGCTTAAATATGTACTATAGCTATGAATAACTTAAACTATAACAGCACTGTAGTGCTAGCACTAGTGAAATAAGCATACACATTGATCATTAAACTGGATGACAAAATAGGTTTTGTATTTCTGGCATGTTTTTTCCCACTAACCGCAATAAACCTTGCAATTTATTTCCTTGAGTATGTCTGTCCATGTGGCCCAATTTCTATTGGTCTGCAGTGCAGGTCTGATAATGACAGAAGCATCTGTGGAGGCTGTAACGTTGCTGGAGACATCCGTCATGTGTCAAGCTGTGCCCTGAGTTATGCGGTATGCACTAGGTCCTATCTGCTTTCTAGCGACATCATTACTCTTTTTCGGTTATGACATCAGAACTTTCTCCAAGGAGATTTGTATGGTTGTCATAGAGACACAGGATGCAGGCATTCCAATGGTACTGAAAACACACCAACGTAGAACTAGCCTAAATTTTATACAAAAAGAAATATGGGTTTGCCATTGGCAAGAGCAATTTTTAAGATTTTTTTTATGTCAAAGTCTTGCTATTGAGTCTCAGTCCATTTAATATTTACTGTTCCATTACATGGTAAATTTGTGATATATATTTTAACAAAACTTGGTGCGCCTTTTTAACAATGTGAAAACTGTAGTCAAGTAAACCTGCATGAGAAACAGCAACATAATTTGGAGAATACCTGAACTTTGTGAGTGCAGCATTAAACCCAGCCTTGTTAAGGGATCCTGAAACACTGCATCCACCCAACACAAACAATTTACTCGATAACTATCACAATGTGTGGTCTAGCATCGTGCGCTGCTGCCTGCCAAGCTTCAACCCCAGAGGCAGTTACTACATTGCTTCACAAGTAGCTGAAACATGGGCTGAGCAACTTTAATCCACCGATAGGCAGTCTTTGAAGTCTGAGATGAAAACACCACCCTTAAAGAGCTACTGTCACCAAGAATGAGCTGAACCAACATTTCAAAGAACGTTGGTAGATGTCTTCAGGACGTCACTTGTTCCTAGCAAATTCAAATTCCAGTCATCTCGTAGGTTTGTAGTCAGCAAACTGTTATGTTACTGAAACCTTTGGATCTATACTCAAAAGGCTGTGTTGACGGTCTTGCTAAAATGAACCATCTAAAATGTCATAGAAGAGCTAAAATAATTGTACTAAAGAAAATGCTGCTTCACACTCCAATCAATGCTGTCATATGCATGACTGCATAGTTTTGTAGTCACATGTCTTTACTTAAGGGGGAGGATTAACAACTCTGAAACAGAACCTTCTCCTTCATGAAAATATACCTGTGATGTCATACAGCAAGCAAAGAAGCCAAAAATCACTTCAAGAGTGTTAAATAAGCTTTATGTTAACTTTGGGTCCACTTTTTTCTTCGAGTTAAATCCCTGGTTCCCGCAAATTCACATTGAGTTTACAGTGAGGTTACAGAGATGTAAAATAAATGTGAAATGGACCTGAACTCAGAGATCCATTCAAACAAGGACACTAGGATCAAAACCTAGTGCAACAAAGTTACATTCAGAAAATGATAAAGGAGAAACTAAAATACTCACAACAATGAATGTACAAAGCAGGCCTAGCAAGAAGTAGTGATCTCCTACCAGGCCATGTGTGTTCAGCTGTGCGGATACCAGTATGACATAACTTCCTGGTTACGAATGTTATCATTCCCTGGTTACGGGGGCTGTATGCATACCAATGGTTGACAAAGTGCTGCTGCCCGAAATCTGTCCCACTGATGTGAACAGTAATTCTAACCAAAAGAGAGACTTCCCTGTTGGTATCCATACAGCACCCATAACCAGAAAGTGATATAATCTGTAACCCGTGATATAACTCTGGTATACACAAGGCTGAACACGCATGGCCTTGTAGATCACTACTCCTTGCTAAGCCTGCTTTATACTTCCATTATTGTGAGTATCTTATCTTCTCCTTTATGATTTATTGGATGTAACTTTGTTGCACTAGGTTGTGAAACTCATGTCTTTGTTTCTATTTGTCTTTCACAGGGGGGGGGGGGGCACACTGCCCCTTCATATAAGGAGCTGCACACCTCTACACTATTTAATCACTCATCCCTCATATTGACCTGTTTTACTCTGTAATTTTTGCCTGGTTCCATACACCACCTAACTGTCTTTCTGGCCACTGACATCATTTGTACTGTGTGATGACAGTTGTGCACAACTATTTGTTACCTTTTTTTCTGAACTGAGAGATCACCCAAGATGGTAAAGCTGAGCTGGTGTCCTGATGCTAGAGTAAAGCTAGCCACACATGGTTCAATTGACTGTACAATCAATGTAATTCGATTTTTTTAGTCGATTAATTGAAAATTGAAGCATGTCCACATGGTACAATCGTTGAAATTCGATTTTAATTGTCATTTTGCTTGATCGAAATTTGATCGGACCAGTTGGAAAATTTTTATTGATTGTCCCCACATTGTGTCTCATTTTTTGTACTGTTGTTTGACCTGTCCAATTGAGATTCGATTCAATCAATTAGCATACTGCTGGGAGGAGGGAAATGCAATACAGTCATTTAAACCATGCAAGCATGCATTGTAATGGCTTGTGTGTCTGACACACAAGCATGCAAATGGCGATCTCTGTGAATACATCTCATGTACATGTAATGTGTGTCCCCCAGTGTCCTTTTGCCACAATTATAATGTACTGGATTAAAATGCAAAGATATGACCTATGGGTTTTTGATCACTCTGTGACCATCATTGGTCCCTTTTTGATCACTCTCTGAACATCAATGGTCCCTTTTTGATCACTCTGTGACAATTGCTTTTTGATTACTCTACGTTTAAAAACGATTAAATTCAATCGAAGTTGGGCTTTGATTGCATACTCAATGTGGTGTGTACTTCGATTCAATTACAATCGACATACGATTTAATGATTGAAAACTTCGATCAAATTGATGATCGATTTGATGTCAATTGAACCATGTATGGCTAGCTTAACTTTCATAAATTTAGAAATCAAGAAACTCAGAACTCTTTGTCTCCCCAGAATGTGCCAGCTTAGAACCAAATGAAGGTTAGAAGGAGGTCAAATGCCTCTGAGAATGGCCTCTAAATGAATTTAGGAGGATCTCAAACTGATATCAAATGTAAGTAGAATGTACAAAAAAGAAAACCCAGTTTATTGGAGCAAGCCTAAAGCCCATTGACAGCGATGTCACTTGCCATCATGAAAAGAGAAGAAAAAGAATCAGATCTGTAGGTTCACTATGATAAACAGGGAATTCAATTGTGTGTGCATGAGTATGGTAGAAACCTTAGATTGCAAGCTCCCTTGGGACCTGGATAGATGTAAATGTCTCATTATTATCTGTTAAACACAGAAGGATATGACATTGTTGAATTCATAAGTAAAATAAATGCATCCAGGACAAATATGACAGTACTGCGATAGTCGCTGGCTGTATTTGATAGAGCTTAATCGGCCTGGAGTGGGATTCTAGGCACCTGTAATCTTCCCTGCTTTTGCCTGTCTGGGGTCAATACAAAATCTCTCCTCTCCACAGTATATAACAACGTTCACAGTGATAGTGGTTTCCTAATATCCGTTGAAGAGAATTTACAGGACACAGCCAAAGAGATAATTTGCTGGGACAAATAGCCAACTACAAACTCATAGCCAGATATAACTGCAACTCATTTTGTGTGTGTTGGGGGGATTGCGGGGCAGTCTAAGATAACCGGTGACTATACTAATGGCAAGATTTAATAAAAGGAGATTTGGCTGGGATGCAATTAAATTACAGTCGAGTCTCACGAGGTGAAATCTCATGCAAATTTGAAATCATAACACTGAACTCAATTAAATTTTTTTTCTATTTAGTTTCAAGTGACTTTGATGTGATTTAATTACTGGGTTTGCACGACTTGGCCAATTCACCGTTTAACAAATCTAACTGGAGAGATAGTGCAGACGGACGAGGCTGTCGGCAAAAGGGTTAATAGTTCTTGATAACATTTTTAATAAGGGTGAATTATCATAAGCTGAAGGATACATGCCGAGAATGTAAAACCTTTGCTGCAGAGATTTTACCATAAATGTAATTTGCAGAAACGTCAAATTACTTAGGATGATGAACCTGTGACCTCGAAGTATTAAAGTTAAATTCTACCGAAAAAGGTTTTTGGTTGACATGATGCAGAGTTCAGTTGTCTTTCACTTATGGCTACCCAATGAATCCCTTCTTCCCTATCCTTGTTCCTCTTGTGCAAGCTATGGCTCTGATAATGAATCTGGTAATGGTAAGAGCTGGTAATACCAAAAATGTGGTGCCCCTATCCCCCTAGTGCAGTGGTTCCCAAACATTCCTTGCAGGGCCCCTTTTCTATTTGGGAACATTATCAAGCCCCCCCCCTCCCCCATTCAAACAAAGGTTAAGAATGAGGGCCTGCACCCCATGGAATACCTTCGTGCCTCCCCACGGGTGCCCGTCCCCCAGTTTGGGAACCACTGCCCTAGTGGATGTTCTACAGGAATATATGGACGAAGATGTCTACAATGGTATGTGTTAAGCTGGCCATACATCTTTAGATCTCTCTGTCAGATATCCTTTAGATCTACCAACAACTATGTAGTGCTGGGTCCTCTGTGATTGAACACAGGTAGACTTGATAGTTTAGAAAGTCCCTCATATTACATGGTTTTGGTAAAACAAAAGGAGATCTAAAGGAAATCTGAGAGAGAAATCTAAAGGTGTATGGGGACCTAAAGCTTCGAGTTTAGCATTCGATCGACCTGAAACGATCAAAGTTTACATAGATTGGATTTAAATCGTGTACTGCACACATGGTTCGATCAACAAAAATTGTTCGATACCGATTGGAAATGTTGAAAAATGTTCGGCAATTATACAATGATTGAACTAAAATCGTAGCATTTTGTTTGTTGGTCAGGTCGATTGTATTCAAATAACATGTTTATTTATGACTCTTTTCTGTGTTGTGATCTTAACTAAAATTGGCGATTTTGGTCCTATTCCAATTGAACATTCCATGTGGCACTACTTTGGATCCGAAATTGATCGTACTAAAATTGAACCGTGTATGACTAGCTTTACTCATATGTTACACCAAATAGCCACAATTGATAGGTAAAGTTAATTGATTGTATGGTTACAATGACACTTTTTAAGTGATGAGGTATATTATCAGCAAGTGGACAGTCATCGCAGTGGTTTGTACTAGCTACTAGTTACTAAGCTGTAACAAGGAAGGACAACTAAAGTGCTGGGAAAAGTATCATTGGGCACCCAAACAGCATTAACATGTGGGGGGTGGGTTGGGGTGTTGGCAAAGGCAAATGATCTGTAATGATCCAATGGAAGAGCCACTGGAGGAAAACTTGCATTATACTTGTACACCGAGGAAACTTTTCCATCATTTGTAAAACATCCTCTCTATACACTTTTCAGGCTTTAATCCTCTCAGCTGTATTATAATTTTGTAAATGGTGGTGCTGCTATTTCAAATAGCTGGTTCTTTTTAAAGTATTTTTTCCTCTATTGATGTAGCCCTGGCTAGGTAACATTGGTTGCTGTGGGTTATATGGAGGGGGTGCACTCATATATATGGACACTGGGTGGCAGCCGAGGGGCAGTTGGTGAGGATGCGATGAAGAAAAGGACGTGGATCCGGAGTGACACAGGAAGAGGAAGTAGGAGGGGGTTTCCGGCGAGCAGCGGGAGGAAGGGGAGAGACGAGTGAGGAACGTGGCGGGCATTTTTGCGTGTGGAGTGCAGGCCGGACAGACTGGGAAGTCGTGAGTCCAGAGGAGGCTATCCGGGCGCTTGGATTGCGGCTCTGCCGGGAGTACTGGAGATACCCATCTGCTGAGACCGGACCCGCGGTTGATTCAGAGGGACTTGCCTCACCACGTGACGGACGCTATCCGTGATGTTCAGGACAGCTAAGTACTCAAACTTCCCCCCTGCTGGAACTGTGGATTACAAATAGAGCCTGAGTGCTCTGAGTTACTTCTTTTAAGGGCCCCAACGTTGCGGTACCGGACTAACTAACCTACAGTAATAGCTGGCCAGCTAAGGGGAAAATTGTTATAAGATTTTCCTATTCGATTCAACCTCCATCAGAGTTACCCTCCAGCATCCCTTATATTGTTGGTAGTCAGACAGTGTATTTGCTGAAGATAGGGCATTGGGGTATTGCATTGAATATTCTATTGTTTGCATTGTTTAAACTGTTTGCTTCCATTTGTTTCTCCTGTAACCATACTGGCCTAAGTTTCCTGGGTTAATAGCAGGACGACCACCGTGTGGCGCTCCTGATGCCAAATAAATTATTGTTATTCACTTTATCCTCTCTCCTTGGTGTGTTGGGCTGGGGTTCAGGGGAGTGAATTGCCAGAGACTGCCAGGGGGACAACCCGAATCAATACACATACACAGCAGCACCCACAGGTGTAAGTGCTACATTATTAAGACTTCACTTTGGCAAAGCCAATGTTTCTTTGTCTGGGCATAACATAGACATAGATTTGAGCCACCCAAAACGTACAACTTAATGCTATAAAGAAACCAATTTTACCTAATGTAACGTATACCAGCCTGCCAGATTTATGAAAACTAGGGGAAACATGCAACTCTTGCACAGCCAATGAAATTCCATCATTAAATGACACCAGGTCAAACAGTTGCCATAGGCAACGTTCAGCCTTTTCTCCAGTTTCCAGGAATCAGTCCCAGTTTTGAAGATAAATATAGAAAACTAATGGGAACAAGTCGTCCAATCACAGCCGCAGTGTCTGGGGTCTGGCATGTGCATGCTTTTAAAACATTAAAGATCAATGAGTATGCAGACATTGGTTTGAACAGCTATTATTCAGGATAAAATTGTATTTCTGCCTCGATTTTTGTTTTAGATTAAAATGTTCTTTTCACGCAAACCTGTAAATCTTCCAACCCTTGTGGTCGCATGTCCTTTGGGTCTCAGGTGTATGGCAAAGCGTCCGGCAGTCTTGCCGTCATAACCCAGTGTGAAGTGTGAATCATCTGGCTGGCGCCAGGGAGAATTGTGTGCCACTATCATTGTTCAATAAATCTCCGGGGTCATCGCTGTTACGCAGAAGACAACCAGGCTGCATCCAGAATGAAGAAACACAATACAGAGACAGGGGAGGCAACAAGACTAGGCCTGGGATGCATGGTAATAATGATAAATTCACAGGTAATTAGGAAATAGACTGGATGAAAGTGCCATTAATTTTCTCATACTCCTAATGCATTCAGACGGGGCTCCGCTATTACTCTCAGCACCACATAAACATTAAAGTGAACCTATCACCCATTTTATTCTTTTTATAGTGAAAGTCCTGACTAATAGCAAATCATTTTCAGCCTGTGTGTCTTACCTCACATCAGGGTTTAAGCTATTCCCCTATGCAGCAACAGGCTTCAGTAGCCTATAATCATATATACTCATATGTGTTATGATGAGATATATTATACTTTTATCTATACTCATATGTGTTATGGTGAGATATAAAATACCAACAAGTGTTTAGTGCTCATTCTATATTACCCTGATGAAGGGAGTATGTGGTTCCCAAAAAGTGTTGGCTTTTCTTTCCTGTTTTTGTGAACACACTTTGGAAACAGTTAATACATTCTACAGTTATCTGGTGCTCATGTCGTGATTTCTATTTTAAGTAGCCAAAAAAGAACATTCTCTTTTCACATGGAAATATTGTTGAAGTCATGTGTGTAGTAAAAGTGAAACGGGTTTCAGAGAAATACAAAGGAGGCTAGTAAACTGCATACATCTTGTGGTATTTGGTCTTGAACCGGATTTATTTTTTATACCAACTAAATCTTTAGAACAGTGCAAATATTTTGGCAAAAAGCTTGAACTGCCATCAATGCCATACTTCCAACCCACTTCATACTCCAATCCTACCCATAACACCAACACAAACCACATATTACCTAATCTCTTAAACTCAACGCTCCTGTGCTGGGGTCCTCAATACAGAAGATTGGCTTTTCCAGTATTTGAATGATAACATTGGTGCCGTTAGGAGGGACACAGATTTGAAGTCAAGAAAATAGTATAAGTATAAGTGAACAAATAATAAAATATAAATGTATAGAGGTTCACAGAAGAAGCAAATCTGGCCTATTGGGGTAGTAAGTATACATCCTGTGGTTGACTACTTTTAGTTAACCCTCTGGGCGTTACAAGCTTTTCACGCCATTTTTAATGGCACGAAAAGCCGTTTCCCCCGCAATCGCGGCGGAGTACACTGTACTCTGCGTAATTGCCAGCTCTCCGCCCAGCCCTCTACACACCGCCGGTGTCAAATAGACGCCGGCGGTGTGTGGAGAGGAGAGATGACGCCGAATACACAGGGCCGGAAGGGCTCCATGTGTCTGCGGCTGTTCTACAGAGCCGCAGGCACACAAAGAGGCGGCGGTTGTGCCTGATCCCGGACTGAGTTCGGGGAAACCGCCCAGAAGGTTACAAAAGTCAACACTAACTTACAGGTTTACTTTCAACCAACAACACTATGGGTCTTGCCGAGGTAATATACACAAAATATTATATACTGCATTATATAAAGCTGGCATAGAAACACTTCAGAACCACGAAGGACTGTTTCCAAGAAAAAGCTGAAAGCGGCACTAAAGGAAACAAAAATGTGTAACTTGGCAGTTGGGCCCCTTTACATAACAATGTTTAAATGAATGCTAAGCCTAGAGGATGATAAATAACTATAAGCTATAATAACCTTTTCCTAAGCACCCACATTCAAAGTATAGGCAGAGTATTCCTACACAGCGCAAGCCTGCTGGCCCTGCATTGCATAGGAGAAAATTAGCACTAGACCAGCCACGCATGGAAGTTTCTAAAAAGGCTACAGCTAGCCAGTCTAATAAGGCAAAGGAAGACAGTGAAGGAATGGAATAATCTATTTATTAAGTTATCCAGCAAAACTACCACCAAACCCTTGCTGACTAGTGAGAAACCCACTTGAATGGGTTAATAAATAATAGTTAAACTCAATGCCTATGGAAGTGGTTCCCAAACTTTCTCTTTTCTAGATAAGGACTATATCATCCCCTCCACCCCCCCCTCCCCTTCAAACTAAACAGTTTCAGATTGAGGGCCATTTTACACTATCCCCCTAGCTGTGCCCCCCCCCCCCCATGCCACTGGGAGCCACTGGCCCATGAAAATATGATTCCTTAAAATACAAATTAGAGATGACATACTTATACTAAGAAAATAACTAGAATTAATACTATTTGTTATTCTTATACCAGACATTCAAAGATTTCCAATTCCACCTTTATGGAAATAACTAACAAGATCTGTCCAATGTCCTCTCCCTTTAATAGGCGTATCTCAAATATCTTGACCCCTGATGAGTTCCTTAACTTTTGACCTAAAGGTCTATAAATGTAACTTCTTTCATGGTTCATGGGTTCATTACCATCAAAGTAATGGGTTGCCCTGGAATTCCCATGATATGGTTACAATATGGCAACTGTCAAGAGACTTGTATGTGCGGACTAGAAATCCTCCCGCCCTAAAATTCTACAAGATTAGCAGAGCTGTGCTGTCCTGTCTCACGCTGCGATGGGATCAATGATAGCAGCAGGTGCTGTCCGAGAGGCACGAACAGATCCTGTTTCCATGAAAATGTTGCCAGCGTGAGGGAGGGATCAGCCAAAAAAGAGCCCACACATGATGGTTGTTCAAAGCCTCTACCCCAGGGGCACTGGGAGCTTATTAAACGCAGTATCTCGTTAGGACATGTACCTTCTTTTCATGATACTGATGTGCAGATCTTCTTCCAGCTTTAGAGTCTGGATCTCTCCATTTCCCTTAGGGCTCTCGTCACCCGTGGAAAAGACAGAACAAGGTTCCTTTTTAGGTATTCGGCTAGGAGGAAGCGGGATGGTTCTTTTCTCAGCTAAACGACCCCGATTCTGCAGAAAAAAAAAATGACGATTAATTATTTTCCAGGAAAGCTCTCTTGTCAAAAATGTTCACGCATAAACAGAAAAGTTTATTATAAAGGCAAAAAAATAATGGCCCTTGAAGCTTTACTGCAGGCAGATAAAGAAAATACAATGAATGCAGTTCACTAAACATCATCCTTATGCCCCCCATACATTTTTCATTTTTTTACAGATTTTAGCATCCGACAGACTAAAACGATAAATTTTTTTCAATCGTACAATTGGAGATTGATTGATGGAAAATAGAATATACTCCACATGGAATAACCAATTTTTGATCGATTTTTTGGTTTTTTTTTTTATCGATTTTTTTGGAATCGTAATTTGTACTCAATTTGTACTCAACCGATCAAAATTTTCCGACATGTCCGATCATGTTTTAATAGATCTTTTTCACAATTACGATCAAATTTTATTGATCAGACCATGTGGGCATGCACCAATTTTCAGTCGACCGATCTAAAAATTGATCGTTTTTAATCTGTCGGACGCTAATATCTGTGCATGTATGGGGACCATTACAGTCAACCTTGCACATTTGTACTGGCTCCATTCTATAATGAAATAGCTTTCTCGGATCTTACTGTATACAATGAACTTCTGCATGGAAATCACATCCCACCTTATTTTCTGGCTGATCATCTAGCCATTTCCAGCCCAGCCATCCTGTGTTAAGCGCCAGCACTATGGGCCCGCACAGGCAGGTAGGCGTGCCCCCCTGATTGGCTGTCGGTGCCTGCCCGCTCCTGGCGCCCACCCTGTCTGTGCTTGACCTCCCCCTTCCAAAATTCTCTCTTAGAATTACATGAAAGCGTTATTTTGACATGCTTACAACAGGAAAGAGCAGAAAGATAGCCTCAATAATCTTTTCTTGTTCCTTCATTATCCAATAACAGGATGAGGGAAGGTTAGACTATGGACTAGGAAGGTAAAGCTGGCTATACACGGTTTGATATTAAGTTCAATATGAAGTTTGTCATGTGGGAATCATTTCCTGCCCACCTGGTCCGATCGACCAAAAGTGATATTTTTGAACAGAAAATCGATCGTGTTGTTAAATTTTCATTGATCATACAAGTATCTGACAAGTTTTCTAGATATTTAGATCAATTTGAATTGGGTTTTACTATGGAGCATAAGCATCAAGTTCAGGAAAGATATTGATTGATTGTGAATCAATCACACTGTGTGGTGGTACTGACAGATGATTTTACATCGAATCAATCGCAAAATATTTGGACCAGTGTATGGCTAGCTTTAGCCTACCATAAATGAAAACAACAGACCATAGAGTTTGGGCACCTGCACACAGAAACACCCCCATGTCATCCCAAATGACCCAGGGCAGGGGTAGGCAAAGTGCGGCTCGGGAGCTCTTTAGCCCCTTCAGTCCGGCTCAGTGGCGTAGTGACTTGTCCTTCCAGCTACCTGTTCTGTATTATTTTTCATTCATGTCTGCCCATCCCACTCCCAACAGCAAA
>CM070038.1:84968581-84988777 GCA_036250615.1 Ptychadena robeensis
ATAGGGGGCTTTTGGGCTAACTTTAAGGGGGGGTGAGTCTGGGGGGTGCTCTGTCTACCTATATGGAGGTAGCCAGACATGTTGAGCAGTGTAGTGGCCACACAGCATGGTGGAAATTTGTATTGTTAAGGTTGCCATACAAACTGATTTTTGTGCGATTGATCGCAAAATGGTTATGCAAGAATCGCCAAGTGATTGCACCGCTTTCAGAATTGATGTGCACTACCTTGGGAAATTGATCCTTGCCCGATACTTTGGATGGGGAACGAATCGAGATCAAACAGGGATTTACCAACATGTCAGATTCCCGTTTGATCAACATTTAGTTTGAGCGGGATCGAATGATCAAAGGTGTGCAACAAAATCAAACGCAAAATCGAGCCGTGTATGGCTACCTTTACACATGAAAGGTACAGATTTTTTTCATCTGCAATATTACTTAAACATTTTTTCTTGGTTTTCAGAGTTCTTGGTGGCAGCACCATGCCGGATTTTGAAGCACGTTGTGATTGCGGGAGACTTTTGTCCGTCTACACCAAATTTCCCATTTTTGTCATAACACAGCTAATAACAAGGATGCCGGAAACATTTTGATAAGAACTCGGGCGGTTTTGGTATTTTGCGAAAAAGAAACATTTCTACATATTGTATTGACGTGAGATAGCACTAGCTGGAGACGTGGATATCTTTCTTTCACACCCACCCGCCTTCCCCACCTAATGCAAGTTGGCAATCTATAAACTAATCATAGCCAGAAAATAATGGCGAGGATAAGCTCGCTAGACACAGAGGAAGAGGAGGGGAAAAAAACACAACAGCATTTGGAGAGGACGCGGCAAAGGATTCATTGTGATTGAATGTGCGTCAGAGAGAAAAGATAGCGACTGGATCATAAAAACTCTTTATGGCTATTAAGGTGCTGTGGGGCAGTTAGCAGCAGTCAGGCTACATCTCGGGACTCGTGATTAATAACAAGAAAGGATATGCAGGCATTTAGCTGGAACACGGCAAGGGAAGCACAAGATCTGTACAAAAGCAGACACTGTTTCCAGGATCCCAAAATTCTTCTATGACCTCTTGCCCTCAAAAGTCACAGATAATTTAATATATGACAATTCTCCTTTATGAATCCAAGAACCTAAAATGAAAGAAATGATTATACATATCCTACTAAATGGCAAAAGTCTATAAGACTTCCTCAGTCTGAGGTTGTCACAGGACTGGGAATTTCTGCCAGTCCCGAAGCAAGTAGTAAATCATTATAATTGTGAGAATTCTCACCTTTTAAATGGTTTATAATCTCAGTCTGAAAATTTATTGTCAAGCATTATGAATGATCCAATCATCATACCATCAGAGCCAACTGTGGCCTTGTCTTCATAGGCTAGAACAGAGGAGGCCAAACTTCTTAAAGGTGGCCATACACAAGGCGATTCTGCCTCATTAGATGAGGAATCGACTTCAGCGGGATGGCGTCATAGCCTCTTAGCTGATCGGCGGGCACCCTTTGTGTGCTGACCATTACTTTGAATAAGAACTGCCGTCCCGTCCCCATTCAAAGTAATGGGATCAGCGATCCGACATGCGGGAGATTCCTGGTCTATATCACCACGTGGGGCCACTTGATTTTCTGCAAAGCGATTGGTGGGAGTGTGCACGGCGGTCGATCGGCAGGAAAATCGGGCCATGTATGGCTACCTTTACATTTGACAAAGGGGCTGCCACCCAGAGAATGCTACATCCCCCATTTCCAAGTTGGTTTTCGCCAGTTGCCCATTAAAGTTTCATGGGGGCAGTTTTCAGGATTTGACAACTACTTGCATACAGTGGCAGGGCTGCAGTTTTAATATGGTGTGAATTGAGCCTTACTAAAGAATTAATTAATGTCTAGAGATGGTCCACCTTCTCTATTGAGACGTGCCCCACATAGTGTCATCACGCCCCAGCTTGACATTGCTGAGGTGCCTATAGGCATTACTACCTTTTATTGCAAGGAACTAGAGCGTCTTGCTGGTAAGGTGAATTAAAAAAACTTAATTGGCCGGATATGGCCCGTGGGCCTTAGTTTGTCCATGTTTTTTGGCTAGAATATGAAATGGAGGTTGCACAGCACAAACGGATGTCAGTCCCATCCAGAAACACAATAGAATGCGTTCTCAGATAGTTAATTGGAATGAATTTTCAGGCTACAATATTTCCTGAAAAGTATTTCCAAGCAGTTTATACTAAAAAAGGAGCCAAAAGTCACCCAGTCAGTGAAATCTTTCTGCATGTTTCACTTCTATCACAAATAAATGTAAAAATAAAGGGTGTAAGTCTTATTTTAGAATTGTGGGAAGTGAGACATGCAGCAATCTTCTGTTTTAAAGTAAACCTGAACTGAACTTGAATTCACTTGCTCTCACCTCTGTTATGTTCTATATACTACATTGTTGTACTACTGGAAAGGGCCATCTCATCTTGCAGGACTGAGCTTCACAATGTGTTGTCTCTTTCTGATGGGGACATTTTAACCTAACAGGTCAGCAGTAATGTCAACTGAGCTCACTGCAAAAAGAGAACATGTCATGTGCTACTGTCATGTGTGTGTGCCTTATCAGAATCAGTGAGTGCCTTATAGTGTTTGACCTGAAACACAGCATTGTCTTACTATGAGAAATCTAAGAGTGAGCGAAGCATTCATATGATTTTTATATGCCCATGGGGACCACTGTATATCAGCAACCTCTGCTTTATAATGCAGATACAGTCTAAAGTTAAAGCCGTGTATCCTAAACTTCATAATCATTGCATTGTATAGCAGTCATAGTTGAACAAAATAATCGACCAGTGTATGGCCACCTAGAATACCAAACAGTAGAACATTCTTAAAGTGCACCTGAACTCAGGTGAACACTGTTGCAAACAAAACCTGTAGCTGAGCTACAATAGTTATTGAATCAAGGTGTTCCTGGGAGTTCTGAACTGACCACACAGAATCAAATCAAAACTAAAAACGTATTTGCCATCTGTTCTCTTTTTAGCAGTTTTTGTTCACAATCTGCAGATGTACCAACATCACATATCCCAGGACCCTGTGTGATAATTTTGGAGTGTTGATCTACAACCCAATCTCATTCTATGCATGCGCAAAATGGATAGTGCATAAAGCTTAGTTGAGATGTGCGGAATTCATAGAGCCCCAACAATTGCCTTGTCCTAGCAAGGATCATGCAGGTAGAAGTAAGGCCAAGGCTCTATTGCTTCTTTTTGTCAGCGCTCGGCACACATCTTTTAGACCCAACAGTACACACACGTCTGAGTGTACTGCCCCATCGAAAATAATAGTGAGCGTTTCGGCCGAGCACTGACAAAAAGTTGCAGTGGAGCCTTGGCCTTACAGTGAAAGCAGCTTAACATTCTTTCATGGTCCAATCACAAGCTAGGGGAGGGACAAGAACTGTAAGGGTCCCAATACACCTTTAGCCATCTCCTTTTGCTTTACCAAAACCATGTAATATGAGGGACTTTCTAAACAATCAAGTCTAACTGTGTTAAATCACAGAGGACCCTATACTACATAGTTTGTGGTAGATCTAAAGGATATCTGACAGAGAGATCTAAAGATGTATGGTCAGCTTAAAGGCCCAACACACATAGCGAGCAGGGACTGACAGATGAGCAGGGGAGTGCAATGTGATGACGTCATCACACTGCACTCCATTGCTTAGAGTATAGGCGGGCACTGTTTGTGTGTCGGCCGTTAGTTTGGCTGGTCCCCATTCAAACTAATGGCATCGGCCAGAGTTTTACGGACATGTCAGTTCACTGGCCAACCGAGCTTTGGGGCGACAGTGTTCACCTGCGATCTGCTGTCGGTTTTGACACCGACCAGCGGCTGCACGCACGCACATCAGTCGGCAGAAAAATTTACCGCGGCTTGCTACGTGTGTGGGGGCCTGTAAGTGTTACCTAGCTGTAAACTAAGGGCTTCCCAAAATGTGTGAATGAACTGTATAACCCTAGAGCAGCATTTGCTCATGTTAGGCAGAGACCCGAAAAGCGACTTCCCGTCTGCAGTACTTCTCAGTTGTCCGGGAGCTAGAAACTTTGCAGTTCCAAACGCCCCTGTGAAGCCCCCTAAAGGATGAATGGACAAATCCTTTGACAGTATAAATATTTTATCTGTGAATTTAGCAATTTGTCTGGAGTTCAAGTTTAACAAGATGATGGTAATGCAGTAATCAGAATTCACCTTTTCCTATCTGATGGAACTAAAAGCTGATTGGCTGTTATCGATTGTTACAAACCATCAATACTCTTTGCTCCTTTTTAAATCTAAACCTCTTCCCTGTAGTTTTGTATTAATAGCCAAGCCAACCTATGTAAGGTCATTTTGCCAATGACCAATCCATCTTGTAGTGGCACCATTCCATGCCAGCATTTTATGGACCATGAATCCATTTACCCTCAAAGTATGTTTTTTGATGGCACATTGGGGGCTTAATTGGGCAACATCAACCCAACAACAGCTGGGGATACATCAAGGGGGTCTACTCAATTTAGATGTATTTTTTTATTGCAGGGATTTAAAATTGTGCATGTAGCTAAGCCTATGTGCAGTAATTTGTAAACATGCTGATACACGTGTGTCTTCTATGCGGATACACACACGCTATACATACACCACATATACACTTTTATTAGGAACCCCTCCGCTTCTACCTCCCTGGGCTGCAGGAGGAGGTCAGAACAGCTGCAGCCCCAGCTGTGACATCTGGAGTTGGGCTAAAATGGAAAGGTTCCCCAGTCAGGGCTCGTCAGGCTTTAATTGATCCCAGCGCTGCGCGTCCCTCATCGGCAGCAAGCTGTGAAGAGCGTGCGGAAGCAGAGAAAGGAAAAATAACAAGCAGCGCTCGCCTCTCAGCTTAACTTCTGCACTGCTGGAAGAAGAAGCAAAAATTGGTCTCAGCCTGAGAAGGATTTTCACAATATTACAACCTGCACCTTCTGCTAAGGTATATGTATATATTGGCAAAGTCTAGAATACAAAAAGGCACACATAAACGCAAGAGCATCCTAATGACACTATTATAATATTTCCTATGATTACATTGCATCAAAAAAACAAGGAACAATTACAAAAAGAGGCCATAGTTTGCCCATATCTGCCCTGGGCCTAAATTGGTATTCAGCATAGTTTGAACTATAAAAAGGCGTAGACCAGAAGCGGGGCAAACTATGGCCACAGTCCATATCTGGCCTGTTTATAGTCTTTTAATCCCTAATGCTAGCCATACACATGCCGATAAGCGGCCGATTTTTAATCTGACCGACGGGCATGCGCGCTCGTGCCGTCGGTCAGGTTAAAAATCGGCCGCTAATCGGCATGTGCCCACATGGGGCGACAGCTCCCTCTCGCCCCACTTCTCGGCCGGCCAGAGAACGGACTTGTCCGATCTTCTCTGGCCGATGGGAGCCGATGAAAGCCGATGCCATAAGCTGCAATGAAGTGGTGTCTTCATTGCAGCTTATGGCCGGCACACAAAGGGTGCTCGGCCGATTGAAGGGGCCCCATAATGCAACGGGAGGCTAACGTGATGACGTCATCACGTTAGCCTCCCGGAAAGATATCGACTAGTCTGCTACACACATCGGCGTGTGTATGGCAGGCTTTAGTCACCTTGGTGTCAATATATTCTTGCTCCCCTCTACTTGTTCCCTGCAGTAAGTTTAGATCCCTAGAAGATGATTGTTATGCTGTGTAGGTTGCCCATGTCTGCAACAGAATGTTTACTATCCAAAGCCTCTTTTTGAAATATATTACTATTTTTATATATTTTATTCTTTTTTTTTACCTCCCTGACTATATGATTATTATTTTTTAAAGCAGTACTGAAAATGTATCAATTTATCAGTGTAATCTATTTACATTTCCCACCCAGGCTGGGAGGATTTGGGACTGGGGGCCCTTACAAATTCTTTGTCAGGCCCCTCTGTTAAACTTCAAAAACCATTGTGGCCAACCAGTGAAAAAGTATGCTCACCCCTGGCCTAGACAAATCGTATCAAAACTTAGTATCCACATCTAAAACATTATGAGTGAGCAATAACGTGTCTGTGATGTGACATATGCTAACATTGTCTTAAGTATGACCACCTTAGTGTGAGAACTACACTGATAAAGGACATTTCTAGTGTTAAAATACCTATAGCAAAATGGGAAAGCATTCCTTATTCGTCTCCTGTTAAGAATAAGGAATACCTAGGCCACAAGAGGAAATGCTCCTCCAGATGACCAGAATCTTATGTATCCAACAAATATAAAGCTTTATTAATTTGGAAAACCCAATTATCTAAATAAAACATACATTCAACTATGGCTTGTCATTAATGGGTGGGTTGTTATTCGTACTGCCATAATATAACACATTACTGATAGGGATGTCACAGATATGTCAACTGTAAATAACAAGCACAGACCTTCACATAATTGTATGTGGCTACGCACGTCCAGTATAGACAGGTGTATAAATGCCTCCAAGGAAAACAAGCGACACAAACAAGCACATATGTCCAAAGAGTCCATACAAAACTCTATTACATCTAAACAAGCAGAGCCCTTGTAGGGGGATTAGGCAGGTCTTGGCTTGTTTCTATATGTCATGACACTGAGAGTCAGAAGGGGAATAGATAGTAATGGACACGTTCGGCCTTCCTGTCACAGCTGGACGGGTGACCTGATGAGAAGGTCTGACCTTGCTAACAATTCACAGAGCACTAATTGGCCTTAACCTACGGACGTTTCTTCCTACAATTACTAGGAGACATAAACAAATTCTTTCCCACTATCGGAGTGAAGGTGAACATAGGCCTTAGATGAGGTTTGTACCCACAGGTACAATCTGGTAGTCAACCACCACTAGGCAATATGAAGGACTTTGAATATAATGATTTCTCTAATGTCCATCTTTTCAATATAGTGTCAGGCTTCCCCAAAGAAACTTAGTAAATGTAATTTAGATTGTCTATGAATAGTACAGAAATGTATTCTTTTTGGTTTACTCCTCCATGATGCAGAGGGTCATGCAGCAGCTTCTTTTCCTGGTCAGCTGTCATTTTTCACACAACCCTGTAGTTTTCAGGAAGTCTGGGATGAACTAATGATGCTGAAGTTCCAGGGCAAACACCGACTGCAAAAATGCTCACATTGCAAAGCCTATTGGGAACTGAGGTGGCTGCTCGATTCAGGTTGAGTTGGTGCTCATGTCCTTTGCAATGGAGTCAATAATGACTTCTATGTTAACTAGAGTTCTGCCACACATCTTATGCATAGCAAATGTTAGTTACTGCTTGTGTAGAGCCCTAATATTTTGACCTATAACCCAGAAAATATATCCTGAAGATTGAGTGGTTGATTGGATTTTGGAATCTAGCTTCCACATTCAACATCTTCCTTGAAAGTGCTCAGTGATCAGCTTGTACTCTTTAAGATTTCCGAGAGGTCTCCTGCATTTACTTAGTAAACCTTGCCCTGGGGTGAGATTATAAGAAAAAAGCCCCTGTGCGGCCCACTACTGGGAGACCAGAGAGCATAACCTTTTCCATATGTGACGGAAATCCTGCCATCTAGACTGCGAACCCCCGCCACCCCTTGCGCCACAACCCACCCGGTGCTCTCTCTCGCAGATAATAAATAATGGTTTCCTCCTTGTAAAAGCCACTGCTAAGTGTTTTCATAGGATGTAAAAAAGAAGAGATATTTCTTTTCACCGTGTGGTATTCTGCAACAACACAGGAAAGAATATCTGTTCTGATCTGCCGACCCTGATAGAGGTAAGCTAACGATTTCCTAATTCTAACCATAAGGCTGTTTCCGTTCCGTGAGTTAGACATTGGGGCTCATTTAATACAGTGAAAGAGAAGAGAACTAAAACAGCCAGTCAGTGAAGTTGGATTCACCATTAGCTCAATTATGCGGTAGAGTCTAACTTTGGGGTGAAGTCAATCTGGTCTTGAGTAAGGCCTAGGAGCTTGGATTCAGCATGGCACATTTTGGGTATGAGTCTATCAGCATGGCACATTTTGACATGGCCAGATTTGCCCACTCTTCTTTGCAGAAACACTACAAATCTGTCAGATTGCGAGGGCATCTCCTGTGCACAGTCCTCTTCAGATCACCCTACACATTTTCAATTTTCAGATTCAGGTCTGGGCCCTGGCTTGGCCATTCCGAAACTTTAACCTTCTTCTAGTGAAGCCATTCCTTTGTTGATTTAGATATATGCTTTGGGTCCTTGTCATGCTGAAAGACATGTTTAGCTTTCTAGCAGAACACGAAGATTTTGTGCCAATATTGA
The DNA here is from genome assembly GCA_036250615.1 of Ptychadena robeensis. Taxonomy (NCBI): domain Eukaryota; kingdom Metazoa; phylum Chordata; class Amphibia; order Anura; family Ptychadenidae; genus Ptychadena; species Ptychadena robeensis. The sequence goes on from CM070038.1 coordinate 84,976,921, forward strand.
CTGGTATCTGGGACTGTTCATAATTCCCTCTATCTTAACTAAGGCCCCAGATCCAACTAAAGAAAAACAGCCCCAAAATCAAAAGGTGCTCAAAGTATTAGTCTAAGGGTGTGCATTCTTATGCAACCACATTATTTTATTTTTATATTTTTTCTTCCCTCCACCTAAAAGATTTCAGTCTGTTTTTCAATTGAGTGGTACAGTTTATATAGCAAAAAGATTCCCAATGAAGGGAGAGAACAGTTTCCCCTATAAAATATAAGGGCAAGCGGCTTCAATCAGGTTAATGTAAATAGGTGGCTTTGGGCCACAAATAGGTATAAAACATAAATTTAATAAGACACAAATTACAGCTTATAACACCATAAAGCATAAAAATTACATGAAATAGTACAATGATACAGTTTAACGGTAAAGACCAAACCAGTACTCATCAGTAGAATATAATGGTCCCTTTCAAAGATCAAAGATCTGAAGAGTAAAAACCATCCTCCATATGGAACGCCACCCCGACGTACGTTTCGTCAAGCGATGACTTCCTCAGGGGGTATATGCTGCCTAGATGGATTTGGATCTAAATGAACACAAAGAGGTGTGTACATATGAGTGGAACGGAGGTATACAAGGGGTATAACTTTAAGTGTGGACAACTCCAATGGTAAGCCATAATAAGTAAAATATTACTCACTCCTGTATCACATGGATAAAAACACAAAACGACAAGGCACGAGGAACAAACCAAGTCCTCCCAAAGAACGGAGGGCCACAAAGGGCCCGAGACCAACCACGTCTTTAAGCAACGGCCATCTAAAGAATGTATAATTAAATGGTAGGATATGTAAGAAAAACAATTAAAGTGCGACAGGTGAAAAAAACAGGAGCAAATAAGGTCCTATAGGTCTGTATAACCCTCAGTGCAAAGTGAGCTGCATATCTAAGAGTAGTAACGCATATTCGGGCGTTACCCAGTAAGGTGCAGGTGCATACAAGATACCAACGTGGTAATAAGTAAGTGGATCCCCATAGAGGGGTATATACAGTGTAAAAGCTGGTTCCCAAAATGGGACCAGCATATCAAAAACAGGTTAAAAATCCATGAAAAACGTGTCAAACTAAATAAATCCAATAAAAATTAAGTGCATACGTTGAGTGACGTGAAAGTGCTAGTGACAAATGGGTATACTAAAAATAATTAATTAAAGAGTGGGTGTATAAATAGAATTAATATTGATATAAGAATAAAATTTGTACCTGATGTAAGCAAGTATAAAGTGCTGATATGATCCCCAAACATATGTAAATACTAGTAACCATATAGGTAAAAGCTAAGTTTAGAGGTCAGGGTAGATCATCAGGGTGGGCTGGGGAGGTAATGGAGATACAATGTTAGATAGCTTCCAGCCTTACAACAGCCTGCAACAGTGATTGTATCAAAGCATAGATGGGGAGCAGACAGCGGTCTGCATAACTTACTTTAACTGGTTCAAAAGGTAGCCGTGCAAAGCGAAGGGTTCGTGTGCTGTTCAGCTCCACACACCCACTCGTTGGCTCGTCCCCCTATAAAGCCCTCCGCCGTCGGGGGGCAGGCCCGCACCCACGACCCCACCAGCCAACGACAGCAGCTCATTCAGGGAGCCGGAGGTGTCATCAGCGCGTGCCCGCCGCACCGACGTGCGGACACCAAGGAGCGTCTCACAGTACAGTTTATAGGTCACATTAAAGGTGGAAACATTTCTGAAAGGATTCATCTTTTAAACATCAGGAACCTGACATTTTACCAGGAATGTAGAACAACCAGAGGGTCTATCTCTCAACCATGCACCAAGCTACATTAGTTCTGGATATAAGGTCATTTAAAAAGGTATATGGTGTTCACAGATTTGAAGCTCCACAAATTTAAGTACAAAACTATGAACTGCCCAAAGGTACTTTTACAGTTATCAGAAGAACTATAGAGGGTACTAGGCCTGTAGAGTGAATGACCTGACAACCTGTGGAGCCTGCAGGCCCCATACAGCAGAAGAACACACAGACACTTTGATTTGAAGAAGACATTGACCAACACTGAACGATATCCAATTCTGGAATATTTTGGAGTAGCTTTCACTAAAACAGTTCACCTGAAAAGTTATTGAGCCCTGTTATGCACAGTTTTTTTTTCAAATTTATATATATATACAAATATATCGTTTTCAACGATTCTCCAGTTATCAGACACTGTATCAAGTTTTAGGTTACCTATATGACATACCGTATTTTCTGCACCCTAATGCCCCCCATACATGCACAGATATTAGCGGCCGACAGATTAAAAACGATCAATTTTTAGATCGGTCGACTGAAAATTGGTGCATGCCCACATGTTCCGATCAATGAAATTTGATCGTAATTGTGAAAAAAATCGATCAAAACATGATCGGACATGTTGGAAAATTTTGATCGGTTGAGTACAAATTGAGTACAAATTACGATTCCAAAAAAATCGATCAAAAAAAAAAAAAAAAAAAATCGATCAAAAATTGGTTATTCCATGTGGAGTATATTCTATTTTCCATCAATCAATCTCCAATTGTACGATTGAAAAAAATTGATAGTTTTTAGTCTGTCGGATGCTGAAATCTGTGTATGTATGGGGGGCATAAGACACACTCACCCCACCCTCAAACCGCTCGGCCGTGGGTGTTGATGTCTTTTATCTCCACTGGCAATAAGCTTAGCCGGGGAGGTGGAGGAGCTGTCAGACGGAAAATTCCACCACATAAACAATGAAGTAGCAGAGCCACATAAAAGTGCTCTCCCATCTGTCTGTGTATGTGTGAGCTGGACTCACACTGCAAACTCTCATATACAGAGGGAGCTGGAGCACTATGTAAGTCAGCCAGTCAGTGGGTGGAGCTTTCCTACAGCTCTGTGCTTTCAGTATGGCAGCTGGGCAGCTTGAGCCCAGTTCACATAAAGTGACAGAAGGCCCTTTTAGCTCACATGCAGAAGCTGCCGGTCAGGGCAGGGAAGCTTTCTGAGGCAGCTTACCCACCTCCTTAACTTATGCTCTGCTGGTCGTAGCACAGAGCACAATTTTGTCAAAAGCCAAAGTATTTCTTGTCCATCGGACATCCCACTGTATGTGGTGTATCTTATACAAGGAGCGTTTAATGATCCAAAAAGTACTGTATATAAAAATAATTTTATCAGGCTTTATATCATTCTGTGACCCTATTGGTACGATTATTTCTCATTTCCTGTCCAAGTCTAAAATGTAAAGATATGGTCATCAGCAAGGCGGGAAATCATGGTCAGTGATAAAAACATAGGCTAGAGAAAAGCCTATTCACACATATCAGCTGCCAATAGCTACCTTATACCCCATCTAAAGAAGATACAATGATGAAGTCTAATAAGAGAGTGCAGACTAAACATATTCCCCCCCCCCCCCCAGCACACCTGTAGAAGACTTTTGACATCATCATAACCTAGGCAAAGTCACTCGACTAAAGATAGCCATAGATGAGGCCATTCTCCCTGGAAAGATGAGGGATCGACTGCAGCGTGATGACGTGGGCACCCTTCGTTTGCGTTTTGACATGCAGGAGATTCTTGGTCAATCTCACTAGATGGGCTCACCGGATTTTTGGCCGGGTGATTGGCGGAAACACGCACAACGGTCGGTCTGACAAAAAAACAGGCCGTGTATGGCTACCTTTATTGGCTGATTGGCTTGTATGAAAAAGAAAACCGTTACATTTACATAAAACTGGGGACATATCCACTTTGCAAATAGGTCCTTTTTTTAAAAAAAAAAGGGGGTGGGGGGATAGGTACAATGCCCTGTTCTGTTGTATATCCATCTATACACATATATGGCTGATACATTGTCTGCAATAAAAAAACTATTAATGGAATACAGATTTTTCTGTTCAATGACAACAAGCTACACCCATGCTGCAGAATTCTCACTTATTTCAAATAAATTTTAAGTTTAACAAAAATCAATATGTCCCAATAGAAATCCAAATAATATTCTGGATAAACACAGCTGTCTAGCTTTGCCATTTACAACTGTTGTCTAAAGTTGTATAAATGTCATAATTTAAGTTTGTTTGTCATTGCCTCCCCCCTCCCTTTTTCTTGCCTCTTCCCCATCTCCTGTAAAAGGATCAAAGACTTGCCTGACACACCTGGGGGATTTTCCTGCAAATTACATTATTTTATTTGGTCAATTGGAAGACAAATTGATTTTCCTGGGCAAATAATGAACATTTATGGTTATTTTCCCAGCAGGCTGCATTGTTTTTCTCTGTGACGGGAGTCAGCGAGCGATGTCCTGACCTTATCATTTGTCCTCTTTCCCGGTGCCTGATGATGGGTGGGTGTGAAGAAAGCCTTTAAAGAGGACCTTTCACAACAACACATTTATTGAATTTACAGCATTTACACAAAATGTTTTCTTATTAATTTGTTATCCATGTGACGTAGCTTATATTGTACAACTGCTCTAATATGCAATGCCTTGTTTCCTGATTCTCGGAATACAGCTGCAGCCTCGTTTCTCTCCCATGAGGTGTATTTGCTCTTTTTGACTGCCAGGGTGTTACAGTAAACTCCATTAGGGCGCACTTTATCTCTGTGGGTTAGGTTCCTGGCATCTATGCAGGCCACCTGGTTTTAAATGAAGGCGATAATATAGGCCCCAAAAAGTACTGATTATTCAGTATTTTAATCTGTTATATGCTTAAGGTCTATCAATGGTGGACCATTGTAAGGTTAGTAGCCTCTGAAATTTCCCTACTCATGGTGCTTGCATTGGATCCCAGTGGGTAACTTGTATTGAAAGCTAGCATGCGAAGCTGTAAATCTCTTTATTATTGAAGATTACCAAATAATAGCTTCTACTGAGCATCATTCTCAGACTAGTGAGCTGCATAAGACCTTTAAATTCTGAACTAGATTGTCTAATGCTTTAAGATAAAAGTAAGAAAGAACAGAAACCACAACATGTTGAGGACTATAGGATAACAGCAACTTATAATTTACTAATCTAAGTTAGGAGGGGGGCCAAATCGGCAAAGCGCTACATCTTCAAGACGGGTCATCTCTTAACGTTTGCATTCCAAGAAAAGAGCTTTTGGTGTGGTCATAAAATCACTCACACATTAGGCCTCAGTCATTTCCCAAACAGAGTCCACAGTGTTGAATTATTTGCAGATGTCCCACACCAACCCCTAAAGGCTTCTCCCACTAACCTCTGACCTGTTGTAAACACTAATGAAGAAACCACCCCAGTGATGACAAATTCACCTTTAGATACTGGGCCACCTTAAAAAAAGGAGAAGGAAAAGGGAATTGCTTGCCATATATACCATGAAAAGCTGTCGTCACATACAGAAAAAACATCTAATACGTCATTCATTTTATATGTGCTTTACTTATTCAAAAAGAAAAACACCTATTGTGCTTGTTCAGTTCCTGGCCTTGCAGAAAATAGCTTTTAAAACGCAACAAGTAAAATCAATCAGTAAATTGCTTATGCTATCCAGGAAACACTGTAACAGTGTTAAAGGAAGAAAACGAACGGCCAATCAATTTACATGAATCCAAGTTTTAGAACATCAATTCCTATCTGAATTAGAAGGCTTCTGGCCAGGGGTCCTGTCACTTGATTTGACGCTCGTAGGCTTTCTTCTCTGGGAAGGAGGAAATGTGCCCTGAGAGAGGGCAGTGAATACGTAAGGTCATTCACATGGTTTGCAATTCAGCCTTGTGGCACAACTGCCAGAAAACAATGCCTGGTCCTTGTTCTCTCTCCAGACCACATGGCAGATAAGCAATACAATCTCATCTAGGACCTAAACTATTATGTGACTTGACAATGAGGGTCAAGCAGCACAGTGATCAGGTCGACATGCCGGCCTCCTCCTGTCAGAAAGTTCTAAGCGTTAGATTGACAGCACTGAGCAATTTAGCAGGACCTATCTTTAAGCCTAGACTCGAATTTGTCAAAATCCCAGTGGGAATTCATCACGGGGAAGGCGTTTGCTGAAGTTTTTTATGGGCTACGACTTGTGTATACAACACACTGTGTAGCACAAACAACAATGCAAATCAATGGGTGCATAGTACACATCATGCCCATAGATTTTATATGGACCCGTTATCAACGCATTATTGTAAACACAGCCATATTGTGCCAATTTAAAGGAAAATCGTGCTCGACTACCAAGGGGCGTGTGGGAAATGGAGCATGCGTGTGTCCAGGACACCCAGTGAAGACTAGGCCTTAATGGTAAGTTAACACTACTTTAAAAACAAAAAAGGCACAGTGCAGGGCTATAACGTGCTTATATACACAGACGCACCATAGCCTGAGATGTGCTGTCGATACATGTCTATTGGATATTAATGGACGTATCAGTGTGACATGCTTTTAAGGCAGGTTCTGTTCACTGAATTTAATAGAACCCCTTAAAGCTACGTACCAATAATACAGAGCTGAACGAACTGTTCAACAGGGGCGATTACGAGCAATCTGGGGGTTGGGCACCTTGTATACATGCCTATTCTACACCCATAGATATAGGTAAACCTAACGCCTCTCCAGAACATTAAACCAATCCAACTGTTGATCTAACAAATTACAAACATACTAAAAATAAAAGCCTTCTGGAAAATGTCATTAACAAGACAGGCCTCTCAATCAATGTTTTTTCTCCCTGGGGTTTCCAGCGGCATCTACTGTATTTTTCAGACTATAAGACGCACTCCTTCCCCCCAATCGGTGAGGGGGGAACGCCTGCGTCTTATATTTAGAAGGTGTGGATCTCCCACCTGTACTGCATTGTTTACATAAACAATTAAGTGCTGAGAAAGATGAAAGAGTTGACAGCCGGCACCATCTACCGGCACCATCTACCATCCAGCTCTGCCTGTGTGGAAGAGCTGGACTCCTGCTGCCAGCCATCACACAAACACAGAGCCAAGCAGTGTTTTGGCTTATAGCACACTGCATAGGAGAGATTTACCTGTGGGTGGATCTTTCCTCCGGCTGTGCATTAACGGTTTGTGACCTGGACTACTTTAGCCCAATTCATAGACAGTACAGATGCAGGTGGGAGAGCAGCCATATGCACTGTATTGGGAGTTGCTTCTCCACCTCCTTAACTTCTACTCTGCCGGTCAGAGATGGAGCTCCGGCCAGCAGAGAAAGAGAGCAGAGAAGGAGAAAGCTAAATATTTTTCATCCATAAAACATTCTGCAGTAAAGGGTGCGTCCTACACATCCAATCGTCTTAAAATACGGTAAATAGCGACAGCTTCTTTCCAGGGACCATAAGTTCAAGATCAAATCTTTAAAATCTACTCTTTACCTTTTTGGTCATCATGACATATAACGTAACAATTCCACTGTGATCACCATTTAAACAGAGAATGTTTTAAAAATTAGGAAAGCATTTGTAAAACCACACAAGGGCATCAAGCCCCTTACTTTCCCTTTGACGAAAAATGTGTTTCACAGTTGCGTGAAATTAAATTCAGACAAGAAACCTGTGGATGGCTGCCTTTTCCAGAAGAGTTAAACTTTGCATACCTCTCACATCAATGACTGTAGGAGACGAGACATCCACGAGCACAGGAAGGAGAGTTCCGAGAGAGCACAGTACATTTAATTTTCTGCTAATGAGCCAATGACTTTTGAGAGGGCCTGAAGCAAATTGTGAAGGTCACTCCTGCAGGTAGGGAAATGAATTGGGCCATCTCCGAGCTGACAAATAGGCATTCTATTTATGCCACGCGCCTGTATTTCCTCTCTGTCTTCCATTTCTTTTGAAACAATTTGCAGCCGTAAGCATCATCATTAATAGCCCTATTGGCTTGTGTTCCCCCATAGTCACTTCCAAAAGATCTCAGCTGTTTATCCTTCAATTCATCAGAAGAATACAGATCCCTTATTTAAGAGAAGAGAACAGAGATGTACATACCCAGAGCTACCAACCAGATTTCAACAATTCAGTCAGAAAAGCGAATCCATTTTTTGGTTGTTACAGGTTACTGAATACTGTTGTTGTGGTATCAAAGGTACTAAAAACACAGAAAATACCCTATATATGGAAAAAGAAATAGTAAACCTTCACAAAGAAAATATGTGGTTTGCACCTCCCCCAGATCTGTGGTATTTACCCTCCTATTTATGTGGTTTAAATCTATAGAAGCCTATTCATGTGGTTTAAATCTATAGGAGAACATAGAGGGAGGAGTGCTCCCCAAGGTAAGGAGGTTTACACGTAAACGGAAGCAGAGGAGGCAAATTATTTCACTTAGGGGATTCTCTCGACTGGGTGTCTTCCGTAGGTGACACAAGCCTAACCACAGGGCGCTTCTCTGCAAAACAAAATGTTGAGGTTACCAGTAAGTAAGAGGAGCAGCCTCCGCAGGTAACACCTCATTGCCCACACATGGCATTTCTGGTGAACTGGGAGACTGTAAACAACAATTTCCATGTAGGTGGACAAATTTAACCTACAGTATGTAAACCTATGCACACTATCGCAAAACAAAGCTACACAAAAACATTGAGCCAATGCAGTGAGGTATTTCCGAACCCCAACAAGGCAAGTGATGTATCAGTTAAATGTATCATCATAATGGCCTGCATAAGCACGGCCGGTCTTGTGGTCCTTCATCAGGAATTGCAGTTCGAAAAATAGAAAATTATCATTGTTATTTTTATTAAATCAGCAGTAAAGTCTGGGAGAGGGTGATAGGGGCAGTCCTATGATTCAGACTGTTGACAACACAAACTAATGGTGAATGATATCCCCTAGACCAGTTCTTAACCTTTTTAGAACTGCGACCCCGGAAATAAAAATGTACAAAATGTCACAAAATGTAACTTCCTGCATTTGGAGCGCAGAGATGGAGTGTCACTTCCACCGGTACACTCCGCAGAAATCAGTTAATTGTAACATCCCCAGCCTCCTATTTCCCCTCCTCGCTTTTTCAAAAGATGTGCAGGATGGGAAGTTAGTAGGGATAGAAAAGTCCCATCCCTTATAAGTTACTTTGCCTCATAACTTGCCACCCTGCTTTCAGGCATCAGAGCTGACAATAAATGGGTTGCTCATGGGTGGATACTGTACCTCACTGCTGAATACATGGTTTCCAGAATAATACGAGGCAAATGTTCTTTCTGTGTACCTCACCCCCCCCCCCTCCTACAAGGAGCTCTCTGACAGTGACAAGAGGTGCTCATCTGGGGGGCACCAGAGGGGATAGGATCTCGGTAGGGCCACCCCTATGTGCACATATTTTAGGCATGACCTTCCCTTGCAAAGACGACCAAAGTTTTGAGAATGCTGATGCCTTTAACAGACTTGGCCATCAAGGAAAAAGGTAGATGACCTGAGCCAGCCCAGACAGTGATTAGAGATTCCCAGCAGAGAAGAAGGCATTGACATGCATAGAAAAGAGGAGATTTGCTATGCAAACTATACTTTTTGGATTGGAAGAATTCCTAAGCATGTTTAGAAGAACATCAAAGTGGACCTATCACCCACATTTGTACTTACTGTGATCAGAGCTAGAATGAATAGATAGACCCTCCTCTCTCCTTCTCTGTGTTGAAACAGTACCGCAGCGGGTGAAAGCCCAACATTTCTGACAGATGACTAACATCCAGAAAATCAGATCTGATCACGTTGTTTAATACAGACTATACAAAGACACTTTTCCAGTTGAAAACCATTATAAGGCCACTTACGATATGGCACTGAATTAACAACCGTAAACTGTCAGATAAATATGAAATCGCTTATATGATTTCAGGAAATAGTGCCAGCTCAAAAGGTAAGTCAAGTTTTAATTTATATATATATATATATTTACATTTTGAGTATACATTCCCTTTAAGTGAATTGAAAATTGTTTATGAAAAACACAGCAATAAAACATTTGCAAAAAAACTTGGCTTTCTGTGCTTGTTTTTTTTTTTTTGTGGTTGGCAACACAGACTTTATACCGTCCCTTTATTTCCCAAGTGTTGATCAACGGAACTCTAAACCTGACATCACAAAACTATTAAAATGTGAGGCACAGATGAGAATCGGATTCAGTTTTAGTATGTATTCTTTTTCACAGCATACACCGGCGACAAAATGTGACATTTAACATTAGCGGGGAGGAGCACAATGCCCAGGGATAATAATGGCACATTACTTCCATTGAAAGGTTTTTCTGGCCCATGGGGAGGCAGAGGAGTGAAAATATTCTGATGAATTTCCAAGCTGTAACCACGAAAGTTCAGGAAATGATCACATTCTCCAAAGACACAGAGGAAACATCCCAGATGTCCTTCTGAATTAAGTATTCACCTCTTCACTGTTGGATATGCAGTCATCACACCAAAGAATTCCACGCATGTCAGCTACTGGAGACGTACCGAGACTGATATATGGGGGACCATACTAATTCAAAGTTGCAGACGGCAGGAAAGGACTTTGCCAGCTAAGACCCGTGGCTGCTTTGCGTATGCAAATGTATATCAGAAGACTATTTCTAACATTTAAATACAGACATGAAAATGAGCAATTCTTGAGATGAAAGTGACCTTTCCAAAAAATTTATAATGACCTTTGTATAAAAAATAGAATGTAATCTACAGTACACAAAAGCAAAACAAATCCAAAGATTAAATTTTTTTTTCAAAAAGAACAGGTGATATCTTTCAAGCCATTCAATGATTTGTGGTCCTAAAGAAGATAAATTCCTTACTCAGTACAGTGTATCATGATGTCAAAGTATACATCAATACTTGCTGCACCTGGCAATAGCGTTTCCACTTGAAACTTTTGAGGGAGTCATCTAACAATTGGGCCCATGGCTAATTTACAAGATGAAGCCCAATTCCATAGGGCAGTGGTTCCCCACCTTTTATCTTTTGAGTCCCCCCTTGCCAGAGTCAAAGACTAACCAGGCCCTTTTTCTGCATTAAGCGGTCATGGGCAAAGCAGTGTGTAAAAGCAATACACACTGCTACACACATTTTATTGCAGCTTGGTGACTTCATCACGCTGCGTTTGAGGGTTCATTGACTGAACAGTTATCAACCCGGGTATTCCCACCTTTAGGCTATGTTCCCACTTAGGCGATTAATCGCCGGCGGGCGACTGGCAGGTGATTGACCAGACAATAAAAAAAAAACGCCACCATTATAAAAAAAAAACGCCTCCATAGAGAATGGATGGACGTGATTTTTGATCACCTACATTCATGTCTATGGGCGCGATCGGAGGATAATATTCGTGGCCGTCGACAGTCAAAAAAGCGCGTAATCCTATCAATGGGGACAAGCCCAAAAGTTCTTCATATTACATATCCTTATACACAGCTTTCTACTGCAATGCTATTGGCTTGCTGACCATAAAATCTGTAGTAAAGGGAGCAAGAAGGAGGAGACCTTGAGAGATCAGGTTGTTGTTACCTCACTATTTCTTATTTCTTCACTTTGAACCGACTGATAATCCGCCCTCTCCAGTCTAATAATCCGCCTATTATCTCAGTATGGAAGTCACCTGGGAAATGCTCTGACCCTGTCACTCACGCAGCATTATCTGAGAGTAAAGATCTTCTTGTGTTAAAGGATTCCAAAGATAAAATCTCTGGACAGATAAGCTCTTGTGTGACAGTGCACCATGAGTGGCCACAAATGGGAGGATTCCTTATCAGTAACTTCAGGAAATGAGTCATTTGTTTTTATTGTAAGGGTCACTGCACGCCAGGGCTGCTGCAAACCCCACAAACCCACTGATAAGACATAAGAGACCGGTAGGGAGGCACTCATTGAACTCGTATGGTATGTGTGTGTTGG
>CM070038.1:84988787-85010081 GCA_036250615.1 Ptychadena robeensis
AGTGAAGTGGAGATTATTTCAGCAGGTGCTAAGGATCAGTCAGGAGAAGCTTGGATGCCTAAATCAAGAACTGTCCTGTAGTAAAATTAACCAAAAGCAGATAAGCAATTACAGGCCAGCTTCCTGCTATATAGAAATTAAGTGTGCAGTCAAACCTTTATTCATTTAATCTCATCTCTTCAAAGTTTAACTATAGACTTTGGTTTCAAAAGTTTTCCTGAGTTCAGGTACACATTAACAGGTACAGCTATAGATTTACCATAATCACTGCATCAGGACCACAGAACCTTTTAGGTAATGTTGCTAGAATGACACTGAAGAAGCGATCTGAGACATTCCAAAGCTTGCGCTTTCAATGACTTCAGGCAATAAAGGGGATAACTTGAACCCTAAACTCCAGAAAGTATCCAGACTTTTGTCAAGAGACTTTTGTCAAGAGACTCACAGAAATCTAGCAGGCAAGATAACACAAAGTTATGGATAAACCGGACTGTTTATTGGAAAGGGTTCATTAGTGCATCCAAGGAGATCCTAATGCCAAAGCATTTCCACTGACATCATTGGGAGTTTCCCTATGTATTCTAACACTTAAATCATTAACATCCCAGGAATATTTTGGGGCATGACGCAAATATGTTTAATAGTGAACAGATGATCTTCCTAGTGTTAGAGATGGCAGCGTTCGCTTGGCACATGAAAGAGGACAAACGAAAGGTTTACAAGCACATAAGCCGCAACTCTTCCAGAGACTAGGCTTCTGCATTGCTTGGCAGTCCGGTTGTATTTCTCACCAAAACAAACCTTAGAGATCATTCTCATGGAATGCATATAATATGTGACCTTAACAGACCATGAGGTCTCTTTGGATAATAGTAAGTAGAATTGTAATAAAGAATTAGGGCTAAAAAGTACATGAGATTAGTTAGTGCCAGAACCTCTGAAGTCTATCCCTATATAAAACTAATTGGATGACCCTAAATTACAACTACTTCCTCTCTACCTGTGTGCGCTCCGGTGATGGATGCAAGGATCTCATGGTAGGTTTTCTATAAGAAACAAGAGAGGATCATGCTTAATAATATACCTTAAAGCGGACCTACAACCTTCACATCTGCCTTCTATAATTATCAACACCAGAGGAGGGCAGATATGCCGCCGTGGCGCGCACAAGGGAGCATGGGAGGTTAGACGTCACTGATAACATCTACCTTCCCATGTCCCCATGTCCCCGCTGCCAGCCACATCTGAATCGGATCATGCAGAGGGGAGTATCACCGTATTTAGGATTGGTAGAGGGAGCGAGACTGGAAGAGTCTCGCTCCTCCATCTTGTAGCCTGGAGGATCGGACACTCCAGGCATGATGGCACGGTAGAGAACAGACATGAAAGGAGAGTATTTTTCTTTTTAGGGGTCACTGTCCCCGGATGAAGACTGAAGGTAAGTGAGTTATGTGTGTATGTTTATTTATTTTTTTATATAGTTTTCTGCTTTAATATCCATAGGAAGCTCCCATCAAACAAAACAGGAGACAAGGAGAGAGTATTGTCACACAAGAACAGGAGAACCCTTAGCACAGATCCTCATTGCAGGATAACCAAGAATAATATAATTTATTAGTCACTATAAAACAAAAAACGCACAAACCATCTAATCATACTGTTGGACTCAACATTTTTGAATTTCATCTATTTTGGATTTTACCCAATACAAAAGCATATAGACCAAAAAAAGCTACAGGAAACAAGAACCATTATTACTTAGAAAGCCTGTTGAAGGTGGGGGAGGGGTTCGGTAGTCACAGAAAAATTATCAATATGAGCATTCAGCATTCCATAGTGATGTTAAGCCCAATACCATTTCAATTTCCTTACCATCAATGTCAGATTCGATCATAAATTTCGATCGGCGTTGGTTCGATGGATCGAAGTACGATCGAACTACCTCCCTTATTGGAGTAACCAATATTTGGTCTATGTTTGTTCGATCGATCAACAGCATAATTGAAGGAAGTCATTTGTAAACACACCAAAATGTCTGCCAAAGGATGTAGAAGTATGCTTATTATTTAAATCTAACCAAAATCAGTCAGGCACAACAAAATAACATTCGATGTATACTCGATCGATCACATGTTTCTGACATGTCCGATCACTTTGATCGATTTTTTGCTCAATTTTAGTAAAAACTTGGTCGATCGAACCATGTGGACAGGCATTGATTTTTGATTGATCAACTTTAAAATCGGTTGTTAAGGCAGGTCGAAAGGGAAGAATCGAAGCGTGTATGGGGGCCTTTAGAGACAGTTTTCACAGGAATGGACCTGGCCACTTACAAAGAGGTCCCAGAGCGTAGACCAATCGATTTCATATTGTATCTCTACTCCATAAAGGACTATTTGCAATGTCTACAGCACCACCACATGAAAAAAGGCAGGCACACCATTTAAACATGTGGCCCATTTGATAAAGTAAAACTTTTATGATTATGTGTTTCAAATGGGCTGAGACAAAACCTCAGGGAACTATAGCCTATATAAATCTGTGGCAGGAATTTGGTGTGGAACTGTTATTAACAAAAAATGCCGGCTTGGATTTCACTTGAATGTGATTCCGGAGCTATGCAGAACAATGTGGTCTCCTCCAGTGAGTGCAGGAAAATGGCAGAACGTTTTTATTTCCTGGCACAGTCACTTGTTAAATAATAAAAATGGCTACCCATCTATGCTACCCTAATGGAATTAGTACAAAATTTCTGCAGACTATATAGTAAGGAAATGGAATTTATATTTCCTGGATAATGCTAAGAAGGAAACGAAAAATCTCTCCAGTGAGAACTCTCCAGGGAAGCGGCATTTTGGCTGCACTTACTACAAGGAGGAGTGAATCAGATTACTTATTCGTTTATGGGGAGTTTCAATCCATCATTACTGGGAGAGGAGAATGGAAAAGACTGTCAAACACAGATAACCGGGCTTGTCATAGAGATTCTCACCGTCTTCAGAGACTAAAGATGTTGCGAAATACTACCCATCACAGCCGGAGAATGTTAGTTATGGCCTAAGGCTTTGTTTCCATTGTACGTCGGGAGCCCTCCGCCAAGCGTATACGCTAAGCAGGGGTCCCGGCGTATCCCATAGACTCAGCCTGCCGGCGGATGGTCTGTTTAGACATCCGCCGGTGTACAGGCTGAACGTACTCGACTACGTTCAGCCTGACACCGGCGGATCGGGTCGGCGCAATGAAGACAGACCCGTCCGCCGAGCAGGTAAGTCTATCTGCTACGTCGGGGACCCCCGCTAAGCGTGTACGCTTAGCGGAGGGCTCCCGACGTAATGGAAACAAGCCCTAAGTCTGAATAAATATAGCGTATCTGTTTAGGAACAACATAAACATTTACAAAGTATCTCCACCTAGCATTAAAAATCGAATGAAGGTCAATGGCGCCCCCTGCCTCAGTGGCCCCATTAATCAGGCCCAAAAGGGAGAACCTGGAAAAATTGGCTACACTCAGGGTAACCGAGAGGGAGGTTAAAGTGTTATCAGCTGCTTTTGTACTAGGCGCTAGAGGTGTCGATAATAGGCCACAGTGCAGCAAAAAAAGAAAATACGTACCTGTAATGTGTAAAATCCCAAATGTCCCTTGCAGCCCCTCCTCCTCTGAAGTCTGACATCTCTGAGAACAGTGACAGCCGGGAAAGTACCAAAGCACATTGTCTAATGAACAATACACATAGATGCTTTCTCATTGAAAACCATTATAAACACCCCCCCCCCCCCCCCCCCCTGCTCACGTTTTGAATGACGTCACCATGTGCGGCCGGTCCTGCTGAGAATCGTCCGGCACCCTTTGTGTTCTTAGACCAGCGTCCCTATCCAAAGTAATGAAATCGTCCTAAGAATTACGGACATGTCCGTAATGGCATAGATCGATTTAATGGGCGGTTTCTGGCCGAATTACAAGTTTAGGCTTTAGATTGGCACCCTATTCCGCTGCAGATCAACCGCCGTGAGCGCATACTGCGAGATCGGACGAATAATCAGGTGGAAATCTAAGCATGTATGGGGCATTACAGTAACATTTTCTTAACAGAGCGGAGAAGGATTATAACCCCAGTCATTTCATTACTGCTCTTTATTTCTCCAGTAAGGTTGTCATACACTGGTTGATGGACACCTGACCAGGTAAATGATCCTTACCTCTCTCATATTGATTATTTACTTGGATTACTGCCCAGTACCAATCAACAAGCACAATCGATAATTACTAGGGGTACACTTCAAATGTGTAAAGGCTATTATTGAACTTATGGGATGGGATGGAATTTTGATTGCAAATCTTGTTTTTTTTTTACCACAATCGAAGTTGACTTTGAGGACAAATGGGATATAAAGCCGCCTGCTTAAGTACTATATAGAGATATTAATGATCTATGGATTACAAGCAGAACTACATCAAGGGGACCATGGTTGATCATTACCATTTTTGAATTTTGATCACATGTGAAGACTTTTAATGCTGGAGGAGAAGGAACTGTTGGGAAACTAACCAGGAAGGCCAATTACTGTTCACACAAACCATCAAAGTTGCACAAGGAGATAGAAGTGTCCAAAAGAAAATCCTTCTTATTTGCTTTACAAAAACATGACATCAAAGAAACACGCAGTGCAAACAGACTTAAATACACAGAGTCACACAAAGGAACAAACTGGCAAGCCTTCTGCTATATACAGTCACCTAATCTTAAAGGGAAAGCGCAGTGTCTTTTCAGGGAATGCATCTTTTGCGTTACTATTGCAATGTGTGTACCTTAATGAAAATCAACGCTTCCCTCTTGCAACAGGTTTTCTTTAGGGTTCATTTACAAGGGTGGTTGATAACCGTCCGTTAATCTGTCATGGGGGGCTTTATCTAAAAACTCTTCTGAGCACCTGCACAAGTCTGAAAGCGTACACACACAGCAGCGCCTGCTGGCTTTTTGAATGAGCCTTAAGCCCCCCATACATGGGTTAATTCCTTTTCGATAAACAAGTGATCCAGAGAGTCCCCATCCAAAGCATCAAAAGTGAATCAATTGCACAAAGTAGTTAGCATATATTCCAGTTCAATCGATAACGCTCCAGGTGGGTCATCAATTGAACGGGTATTGACACATGTGTATGGAGACCTTAAATATTTCCCACCTCCGCAGGGAGGAACCATTGTAAACCACCACAAAGAAACAAGTAGGACCAGCATATGTAAAGAGCCAATATAGCTGCCATCATGGCATATAACTAAGAAATATATGCAGGTAATCTAAAAGATAACATATTTTGTCTTTACTTTGACTTTTCAAAGTCGCTCCAGCAACTCAAAGCCCAAAATCTGTAATATACATACAGAAAGAAGGTCTGCCATGGCAGCCACCTTATTTCTTTAATGACAGCTACACTTTTAATGTAGTGTTGACAACCCCCCATCATGGACACACAGGCTACCCTGTAAAGCATACTGATAGATCCCATATCAGGCAGTTATATAAAAGGGATGGGCCAAACTCCCTGCTGTCACTATTTGCATATCACCCCCACTTTGGGACGAGGGAGCACTACAAGGTGTGTAAGTATGCCCCTAAAAGGTTGCTCTGAGTCTTGGAAGATGCTGGGAACATTATGGATGCTGATGGAAAGTCTTGTTCCTGAACTCTGCTCCCTGCGCTCACGGTCCAGGGACTTTGCTCTTCGGCATCGCTTTCACATACATTGCACGTATACCGAACGAACTAGATTTACAGAGCTATAACCGGAGAGGCATGACCTACATAATAACACTGCCAGTGAAATACAAGCGGCGCCGCACACCGCAAATCCAGCAGGAACGTTATCACTGCGAGGTGGGAAGGAGCAGGAAGTAAACACAAGTGTCTATGTTTATGGAATAGAAAAAAAAAATTTAACAAGAAGCGAAGACCTGACAAAGTGATGCTGCTAAGTGATGTCAGTCTGAGGGACCGCTATTGTTATCCCAGGTGCAGACTGACTAAGCAAAGAATGCCACAACCTCTGTAGTCTTAACAACTTAAGCTAGCCATACACGTGTCGGATTCCATGTCCAATCGATTCATCATCCGATTGATTCCGGCGATTCTGCCGGGAATCGCAGGTGTGATCAATTGGCCAATTAAGAGTATCCATCGCAGCATACCACCTTGTCCGAGCGGATTCCGGCACGATTCCGTGTGCGATTCCACCTCCGATTCCACCTCACAAATGGCAACTCCCCCTGATCCGGGCAGAATCGGATGAGAAAGACCAACATGTTGGTTCTCCGTCGGATCCGATTCTGAGCCCCTGAACGATCAGACCTGATCGATCGGACAAGGTGGGCTGCATGCGATTCCGGCACGATCGTGACGGAATCCGGTGCGAATCCGACACTTGTATGGGGGCCTTTACTTTTACGGTGATAAAAAAAGCAGCCAGCACTGGGCCTTATGTAAGATAGACAACTGCTATACAAGAATGTTTCTCAATGTTGATCAAACCTTAGCAAGTTTGCAAGTATATTCTTTTACCTTGCTGTTGCTGTCCATGGAGAATAAAGCTGGCCATACACCTTTAGATCTACCAACAACTATGTAGTGCCGGGTCCTCTGTGATTGCACACAGGTAAACTTGATTGTTTAAAAAGTCCCTCATATTACATGGTTTGGGTAAAACAACAGGAGATCTAAAGGAAATCTGACAGAGAAATCTAAAGGTGTATTAGCATAATCAACGGATCTGCCAATTCACACGTGAGTAAAAAGAAGGATTATTCAATCAATTTAAATAGTGCATGCACAATAAACCCCCCTTTTTAATACCATGTGATATTATCCATTATTAATTATTCTACCGAGGCAGAAATGTGGTAATGGCTACTGCTGACTTCATATAAAAGACACATGATCCAGGGTTGTCCTAATCCTGAAATAGCAAGCAATGTATATTAGGTCCCCTCAGGGCTGCCACTGTGTACAGTGTGCTGTCGGCAGTCCGGGAACACAGTGAGAGTGAGCAGAGGGTGCTGTGAGCCCCTAAGTGCTCACCGCCGGGCCCCCCTAGCTGCCCGGGCCCGGGATGGGAGTTCCCTCTCTCCCCCCCTGACGGCGGCCCTGGGTCCCATACCTAACACATATGTGGATCCTTTCCAATGTCTCAATTCCAGAAAACTCCATAAACTTCCTTGTATAGGGGTTCCATGTATTTTATGAAGGGTTTGGTCTACTATAAGGAGTCCTTAAAGCAGGGAACACTCAGCTCGATATAGGAGCCGTTCGAGGTTCCTGGCAGCAGCGCGATTACATCATTGCGCTGCTGTCCTAGACCCTGCAGTCCCCATGCAAGCAATGGACATCAACAGTGTTTTCCGGTCATGTCGGATATCCCTGTTTTCAAGTGGGATTGATTGAAAACAAGGATGGCCGCATTCGATATGGGCCAGATAGATGGCAGTGAGCGTGCACAGCGCACAAAGCGCCCATCGATCTGGCCCATATCTATGCGTGTGTTCCCAGCTGGTTTATTTTTTTATTACTCTACAGATCAACTGACTCTAGTGACACATTGCAGTGGGCATAAAAAATTGGAGCAAACTTTGACCATGCAAGCAAGCAAGCACAACAACTGATGTTTTGGGCCACTGGGAACACGTTGTGTACTACAAACTTGTGGCAAGAAACATGTTTCTGGTTTGGAAAGGTCTTTCAAGGAACTGCAAGAGGCAGAAGTGACCAACGATAAACCGGTATGTGGTTCTACTCTAATCAGGTTTCTAGGGTGACAATCATGGAAGACCACAAGCTATGATTCAGCACACACAGAGTGAAAAAAAGATGACATTTTATGCACAACAACCACACACACATACTTTCTACATCTTTTAAATCTATGGGGGAAATAAACAAATAGAAGCTGTCATTTCATACTGACATAGACAACATTTGTTTTTCTTTTCTTAACATATAGTTAGGAAAGCATATATTTTCTTTGTGACGGCACAAAGAAAGTATATGCTACAAAAAGACAAGCAAATTCTAGCTCTAATTTGTCTGGCAAAAGTTACAAAGTGACTTCTCATTGGTGGCAATAGCGGAATCGGTACAAATGAAATCTAATAGTGATTATTTGGCAATGTAATTGTAGGGGTCATGATTTCAAAAGACTGGTACTCAAGACTAGTAGTTATAGATAATTTCACTTTCAGAAATCACTGAGCAACAGAGAAAACATATCTACTTCAGCAGCCAATCAATATCTCTGGCCCACACAGAGCCAAGTGACAAGGCTTATGATTCGACAATGGATGTGAGATTTGGAGGGAGCATGCATCCCAAAAAATTATCAGATTTTTTGGGATACCAGCGCCAACATATCAGTGCCCTGTAGTTCACGGCTCTGGGACTGGCACAGTTAAGCCCCCAACACATGTTGATACCTGTGCAAGCGGCCTGCGATGTGATAGCGGCGTGGGGACACAAGGAACTACTTTGCCCAATCAAATCCTGGACGATACTTTGGATGAGGAGCATTAACCCCATCCAAAGTAATGTTGATTGGGCAGGGATTTACCAACATGTTGGTTCCCAGTTCGATCAACATTTCTTTGTGTATGATCGAACAAACAAGGGTTTCCGTGTTCAAATCTTAAATGATCGTTCGCCAAACACGCACGGCAATCAGTCGTTCAGGGATCTAATGAAAAATCGATCCATGTGTGGGGGGCTTTACACCTTCTGTGGTCCTTTAGTTACTGGGGAAACGTGAATGGGTTGCGCATCTATGCTACTCTAGTGACTGAAACTGATAACATCTAAACCCTGTGCTGGCTGAACAGCCACTTGTCAAACTTACACAGGGCTACCCTGCTTCCCTACCACTGTGTGACCACGATGGCCAATCACAGTGCACCTGAGCTGCCACAGCCGACAGCGGGAGGAAGTCACATGTCCTCCAATACCCAGAAATGCAACTTTCAACTTTTCAACTTTCGCTGATGCGACAAGAATGTGGAATCAATGGGGTAGGGAGATGTATCACTATTTTAATTTGCATATCAAGCTTATACCATTTGTAGACTTTATTTTACCTTTTTATAGAATGCTTACATATTCCAGAGCATGCCACACAGACATCTAAATGATAACTTGGGGAACAACCAATAGAATCATGACACTTATAGGACATTAACGTACCATTTTCTCAACAATTATAAGGAAATGACAAAACTCCGTTGGTTATTAAAAGAAGGAAGAATGTGTGATTTCTACATGTCCAGCAGACGAATGGCTCACACATAAGGAATTTCCCAACCTCGACTCACTGTCTGGCTCACTTCCACAATCATTAGCACGGCACATAGGGAGGTGTGTGTACAGAGAGGTGCAAGCCTTAACAAAACAGTCTATTTAGAGAGTGTCCCACTCCTCCCTTCTTCACCTGACTCTCAGAAAAATACATAAGGACGGGAAGTAGTACGACAGCCAGGTGTAGGAGATTGGCAACTTTCCCCACCACGGAAGTCAACAAGGATTCTGGGACCCAACGCCTTGGATCCAATTCCCCAGAGGCTGTAAACATATGCAGCATGACAGAGTGCAGGTGGAGGAGAGAAGAAACACCCACCTTCACTCCGGGGCTCGACTGTCTGTTATTGGAGGAGTGTACAACCCTGCAAACTCGTAGGCTTCGCTGGGCTACGTGACGTGGTCGACACCACAGGTTAAAAATACCAGAAGCATCTTTTATCCCTAAGCAAAATGAACAAAATATTTGCAGCTCATTCAACTTCAAACTTTTTAAGTAGACTTTAGTTCCACCCCAAGGCAAAATTCCGAAATTGATGAAATAAGAATTTGAGATGGATTGTTTTGAAGTAATTTTCTGGACCTTAAGCAGTAAATAAAGACATGTCTCCTTCTTTTTGTAGGTTGTGGCTAACTAGTTGGCCATTGCATATAGCTTTGCCCTAGACCCTAGGTGCCCAACCTGCGGCCCCGGGGGGCGCATGCGGCCCTTTGGGCATTCTTCAGTGGCCCTCCTCAGTCCTCCACTTGCGCCCTCTGAAACCTTACTGTTGTTCATGCATAGGGCATAGGAACTCATATTGCATCACATAACCCCTGAATCAAAATGTGCATCACCATACTACAGTGTTACCCAATGCTTGAAGTATAGGTTAAAATAAGTTTTGTTATTTAAAAATTAAAAATAATGTCTTCTAGCTATGCCTGCTGTAATTTTAACATAAAAAAATGCTTATACAGGTCAGTATAGATTGAAAAAGTTATGTGCGGCCCTTTAGTGATACAGAGGGCAGCACTTGTGGCCCTCCATATCAATACAGTTGCCCACCACTGCCATAGACAACAGTTTTAGCCATCAGTATTCTCTCCTTCACTATAAATTAAGTAATTTGTTGTGGTGGATGTGCCCATACACGTATAGATGGTCTCTCAATCAATTGCAGTTTCAAGCAGTGACGTCACGGCTTGTGCGCTCGGGCCATCGATTGCCCAACACAGCCACCCTGCACGAAGACAGGTAGGTCGAACAGGTAACGGACATGTCCGTAAATTCTGATCGAGTCGGATTGGATGAGAATCTAGCACCTACAGTGGTGTGTCTTGATTTCAGTTCAATTCGACAGGCCCTCGGGCGCTGCATTGTGATGTCATCTATATGTGTATGGGCACCTTTAGAGTGCAGATACTGTTACCAAGCACAGCAGCAAGATAACTTATCTAAAGGCAACTCAAACCAGAAATAATTATTGACGAAGACTGAAAGCCTTGCCAGCTGACTTCGGAAATTGGTATAGTTTCTAGTTAGAAATTCTTCCTTCCATAGTTCAATATTTATTTTCATAAACAGCTTTCCCCTGTAAGAAACCTTTAGATACTTTTACTAATACATTTTTATCTTTATCTACGTACCTTAAAGTGAACATGTTAGGTGAAAAAAGCACAACTAGAAGTATTTAAAATGGCAATGTTTCATAAAGGTCTTCCATAAATCCTACCTCCTTTATTTTTCATCCGATCGGCCGGTGTGTGTGTTCCTGCCAATCAGCCGGTGGTTGCTGGGCCGAAAATCTGGTGAGATCAACCAGGAATCTGCCACATATCGGATCACATGGCGATCCATTATGTTGGTAGATTCCCGTTCGATACCATTATTTTGGATGGTATCGAACGAAGGGTCGTCATCACACTGAAGTCTGTCCCTCAAGAGGGAGAATCCAAACATGTATGGCTAGCTTTAGGCCTCAATATCTGCTTTGAAACAGCCTAATCCCTGCTACTGTGCAATTAAGAGCATTAAAGCCTATTTTGGCCATTAGAGCTCCAGTATTGGCTTATTTGTTGTCAAAGATAAAAAACGTTGAACTTGGCTTTGAGTCAGAGCAGAAGTCAAGGCCTCCCTAAAAAAGTATGCACCCTGGTATAGAAATAACAAAATTTTAAAGAAAAGTACTAGGTGGCATTTGAATGTATTGTGATCACCAAAGAGGTTCCCAATAATTCTCCACAATAAAGAAAAAACAGAATGTTATATTCTAAATGTTCTATAAAGAGTTTCTCAAACAATGCTCCTGGCAAGCTTAAAAGTACTGTCTCTTCTAAAGTTCACAAATTAAAAAAAAAAGTCAAAAGATATGAGAACTTTTTAAATCATTATACCACCTGCCTGACTGTTCAAACCTCCAAAAATATTTCATGAGTCCACGGCGGGCTGGACTCTATGCATATTCCATTCTCATTCACACACAATAAAAAAAGAGCTTGTGCTTTAACCTCCCTGAAGACAGCCTGTCAGACAGAGCTCAGTGACCCTCAATTATCTGCGTTCATCTAATCTCACTCCATCAATGGAGCCCCAGACAGCTCGGAGAAGGGACGCCTGCCCTTTCCTGTCTTCAGGCACTGGCTGCGGTTTCCATAGCAACGTGAGAGAAGCAGCTTCCAAGGTACCACCTATTGCGTTAGTTTTCAAACTGAGGGATACTGGAGAATGGCAGTTGCGATGAAGGAACCAAACTTATGTCACCAAGTGATAACATAATGACTGCAGGCGGATGGGCTTGGTGAACTTGTGCTGACAACCAATATAATTAATTAATAAATCACATCAATGGCAAAAGAAGAGATAAAGTGATGTTGAAACGCCTTCAAACATATTGAGGATGTACCCGGCTTGATGAATTTTGATTTCAAGTCTGTGCATTGACTTAAAGTATAAAAAGTGTAACTCCCCAACAAACCCATCCCTGAGGGTATTTTTTGTTGTTTACCTTTCTACCTACTTAAGTTCCAGGTCCCTTGCCAGCGGTGTTTGCAGGTCGTCTACTGTCCCATGTTGCTGATATCAATCCTCTTGAGCATCTTGAATAATCTCTGCCAATGGACAGCCAAAAAAATCATGTCACACATTCAGTGACCTGGAAACGGAGGGAAATATCCTATAAACCAGTGGTTCCCAAACTTTCCTTGCAGGGCCCCACTTTTCTATTTAGCAAAATTTTCGAGCAGCCCCTCCCCATTGAAGCACAGGTTCAGAATAAGGGCCATCATCCCCCTGGAATACCTTCGCCCCCCCCCCCCCAAGGGGGCCCGTCTGCCAGTTTGGGAACCACTGCTATAAACAGAGGGAGAGAAGGGCCCAGCAAAGGAGCATCATGAGATTTTCAGTAGGTAAAAGGCGAATGTGTGTTATTTCGACCTATGATCAACTTGAACTTTACATTTAAACAACATTATTTAATCCCTGATTTTCTGGAGTGAAACTAAAACAAACCTCCAAGCAAAAGTAGCTGAACAGTGGTGCATTCAACTGCTATTTTTGAATTATGGCGCCAACATTGTTTCAGTCTGACAGCACAATGTTGCCGGCAACCTTTGTATCACAAAGCCTAAATGTGACATAATGTGAATAAGTATAAGAGTTCGGGCTAATCTACACTTAAGTTATACTCCTGGGGAACGTGACATGAGATGTTTCCGTGGCGGTTTTCAGCCGCATGCAACCATAGGGTTAAAATGTGGGCCCGCCAAGCAGCTGCCCATGAACCAGAAAAATGAACCCCTAAAAAAATGTAAAGAAAATAGAAGTGAACAGTTTTACCTGCCTATTAATACATCTAATTCAGTACAGCCGATCATGTGATTTATTCTATAGACAGACTGTCACTATATGGACATTGAGTGACAATACTATTTAGCACCTTCCAGATCACCTTGCCGCCTCTAGCTTGCTCTGTAGACTAAGAATAAACGACACCACGCCTCTGACGTCATCCTGGTACTTTCTCTGTGATCCTGCCTGAACACCTGCCTCTCTAGGCCCCAAAGCCAAAATCATGTAAGGATGACTGAGCAGCTCCAAGAGCCTAAGCAGCTTCAGAGCTACTTTCTTTCTACTCTAGAGGATGTCTAGATGTTTTTACAATCAGATTAACGATTGTTATTGATCTTTGATTACCGCTGTTCACCAATCAAATTTCAGCAGAACTTGGATCGAATACTTATAGTAACGTCACCACTGCTATCGTAGCTTTGATTCGATGAAGTCTTAGTCGGCGTGGTCATCAATTGCCTGCCCCACATCAAAGGCTTGATGCCCAAAAGAGTGGGCATTCCCATCAATGATTGTTTTTGTTGGATTCATTGATTTTATTAAATCTAAAGTTTAAAAAACGGATTCTGCGGTAAAGGAAAACATGGCCAGAAACTTTGTATACCAATGTGTGGCAGTACACACTGCTTTCCAGAATTATTATCCTCTAAATAAACTTTAACTTATATATCAATGAATGCCCACCAAAACATTTTAGTGAAACAAAACTGTTATCTCAAGCTTGTGAAACTTACAATGTACAAGCAATGGCAAATTTGATGAACCATAATACCCTATATTCTCCTTTTGATGGAACGCCACCATCCTTAGTGCTTCTCTTACAAATCACACTGCAAAAATATTCGTAATGATAAATCCAACTATACAAGCATAAGCATAATTTTTCTGGATGGTAACACTACTCTAAATAGAGCGGAAGAGCAATCATGGGGGTCCTAGTTTCAAAACACCCACAGAGCCATTGGCCTAGCCAAGACGCGTCTAAATGTGATTCTCAGAACTGCTGTGAAAATCTCAGATTTGGAAAATTGGGTCTTTTTTCTTCCACTTCAACGCTCCTGATGCTTCGTCCAATACAAAGCGCGAGCAGGCTCACCTCTCACATAACCCTCGCTTATTCTTAGCTCACGTAGATCCTTATTGCAGTCGCCAAACCCTCTCTCCGCTTCCTCTCCCCCCCCCTACCCCGCTTATCCCCTTCAATTATCTCCCGGCTCCTCCGACGCTATCATCCAGCCTCCTTCCTCCCCACCTTCGCCCTCGCCAAGTAATTTCCTCTTCAAATCAATTCTCCTAATCACAGAAAACCCAAAAGGCCCACATGAACGCTGCCTCAAACCAGAGAGCAGACATTAATTAAACCCCCTCCAGCCTCCCTGACACTACAAATTGGATGCGACAGGGGTGGGCTGCCTCCTCGCAAACGTTAACCCTTTGGAAGGAAGGTGAGAGCGTGAGCGCAGAGACGATGATGAGCACAAGCTTCGTGATTGGAGCCATGCCAGCCAGCGCCTGGGACTTACACGTTCCTCTAATAGCAATTATTAATAAGAAAGCTCCCTATTCATCTCAGGGATTTGGCAGGGAAGCAATTTCCACACTCCAGCACATAAAGCTGACAGTTTCTTGGTCGTGCTAGAGGGAGAGAAGGTGGGAGGTCCCTGGCAGGGGAACAAGGTGCTTATGAAAGGAACCTGGGCTTCCCCCCTGTGTCCCTTCACCCGCTAAGCACCATGTGAGCCGCCCGGTGTGCCCCTGACACTGAAACCACAGTCAACAGACACAGGGAGACGCGTCCTGCCCATTTCCTGAGTGCTTTCAAAGGGGAATTGTTAAGCTGAATATCTGTGTGCAGCGTTGACAGCCTCTCTGGAGATCCCCTCCCCCGACTGCACAGAGAGACGGTTCATCTGACAGCTGTGAGGTCTGACCGCATGCACAGGGGGGAAAGGACGTGTTACGGGCGCAGCTGGAGAATTGGGCTTTCAGTTATAGGCAGGGGGTCGCTCTGATAAGTACGCACTGAGCAACCACACAGTGGCCAACCCAAGAGAGTGGGGCAGTCACAGATAAGTACTCAAGAGGAATACTGTGTGTCAAAGTTCTGGGTTTTTTTTTAAAGAGGAAGAAAAATAAAAAGGAAAAAAACTTTTTTATTTTTTTGAAAAGAAACTTAAACCTAATCTCAGGAGACTATAAAAAATATCTCTGCCCAGGCGATGTATTGATCAAACAATTCAAGACAGTCCTTTTAATACCCAGATTGCTTATTAATTATTTAGAGCATATCAAACCAGACTTCCATATCTAAATGCTTTCGCTAGATTTATCGCCATTGCCAAGTCAACCAATGGTTTCCAGTGTCCGTTTCCTATCAGTTTTTAAAGGTTCATCATCTTCAATCCCACTATGATGCTGTACAATGTGTCAAATGAATGGAGGGCCCTTTCACACTACACTGTAGTTTACCGGCAGAAGACACACATCCATGGTTACACGAACAGGTCCATTTCCGGTAACTAAACTGCATAAGCACATGACGCTGTGCTAGGTCTTCCAGACTAGTATATGGGAAGCACTTGCACTGTGGCACAAAAATATGTCCAGGAAGGTGCATGAAGGCAAAACTGCAACGCAGCATAGTGTGAAAAGGTATTTTCTACGTGTACCCTGCGTTTAGCCAAATGCACTGCTTCGCATTCAGCAAAACACAGCGCATATAGTGTGAAAGAGCCCTTAAGCAACACTTTCCATAAATATGTTTACATCTCACCCATAGTTCCCATATTGATGTAACCCACAACATATTTTTGTCTGTCTGGCTGTCAGTTGATGGCCATTTTGTTAACAGCAAGACTAGGGGGCAATACTACCAACCAAGGGTAGGAGGGCTGTAGTCATGCATGGCAAAAGATGGAGGTTTGAATACCAGGACGTTCCTAGATGGGCCCATTCAGAACAGTCTGTATAGTGGTTGGTTGAGGTAAACAGAAATCTATATAACTTTAGAAAATTATGCTTAACACCCTTTTTCTCATTTGATATAGCGTTAATGTTGTATTACTTTATACTTCCTGTCTTTGAAGTGGGAATTTATCTTATGCACAGTTAAACCAAACCAACAAACAGATACAGGGAATTACCCTTACTTTTGTCATAATCTCTTGGCAATCTTACCTCTATGCGTTTTTAAGATCATACCGGGGTTTTTTGCTATAAAAAGTTTCTGAGAGGGAACAATTTTTGTCTATACTGGAGAAGCCTAGGCATGTGATGTTGAAGATCTCCCGAGACCTTCTGCCTCCTAGCTGCCAGACAAGTGCACAGACTTTAAAGAATTCTTCCTTTCATATAAATGGGGGAAGCTAATGGGGAATACTAATGAGGTCCCAGATGTCCCCTTTCTGTTGATTCTATAGGGAACTCTTGATGACCAATAGAAAGGTGCAAGGATTAAAAGAACAGGTCAACTTTTATAATAAAGGTCAAGATCTGCATATAACTAACTACCTTTATATCTGAGAGGTAACTTATGCTGATTTTAAGGTTTTGCAAAGGGTTTACTGCATTTGAATTGGTGCGAAGAGGAGGACTTTAAAGCTCTAGTTTACCTTTTTTTCATATTTACTGCTCATATATTATCACCTCTACTTCCTTACCCTTTAGGATTCCACTAAAAATCCCCTGGCAACTGAATTCCACTTGACCTCATGGCAACTTCAAAAGCGCCAGTGACACAAAATACCATATACACCAGCATAAAAAGAGAAATACATGCAGGGAAATATGGAAAAATATTTTTTACGTTTAACCAAACTCATCCATTGCACAGGATTACCGAAATTTGTAGGTAGAATCTGTCTCTAACCAGAACCAAAATACAGGTGCCTGATATCTCCTGACCAGAGCTGACCATCCACAAGGTAACACTTGGGCAGGAGCCATGGACACAATGGCCAATCTACAGTCTTCATGCTCATGCAATAAATCATTAAATAAGGCCATTGGCCAGAGACCAGGTCTGTGCATTAAGGACACGTATTAACATATCCAAATAACACAGCATGTGTTAGTAACACATCACTGCCATTTTTTTGACATGGTGCAAATGAGGGAAAAATACCATTGGTTTTTCTCTGCTTTAATGCATGGGATAGTGCTTTCGGCTGGGCAATTGGTGGGCCTTGGGTAGGCCTGAATTAAAGGGGCACATCGAGTGACTGGGCAGGCTTGGGCCCTCATGGCCAGCTTATATCACCGACCTTGCTATTGCATTCTCTATGGGAGTGTTAACACAGCTATACCCATGTTGTGTTTTGCATCAGTGTGGGGCTCTGAGGTGATTTTAAAGCCATGCAAGGAGACACATCTCCAACATGTTTTATGCATCTATTGAACATCAATGGAGACATAGCCTAAATCTATCTATGTTTGAAATCCAATATGTCTCCACTGCGTCAAAATCCCACTTTGTGTGTCAAACATCTAAATGTTTATGCGTCTGCATTGCGTCCATCAATATTCAATAGATGCATACACAGCGTGGAGCTCTGTGTTGACATTGATGCAAAGTGGCACGCAAGAACAGGTGCGTTAATGATCCAATGGAGAATACATTACACATGCCCAAAAATGTGAGGGTCGCATGGTTGACGTGCTTTTCCAATAAAAGCATGAAAGCAGAGAACAACCAATGGAATTTTTCCTCTCCCTATGCTGCTTTCTTATGGGTGCTGCTTTCTTATGGGTGCTGCTTTTTGTTAACACCATACCAGTAAAATATATCTTAATAGGCTGGCATCTTCAGTGCCTGTTTGTCAATGTCAACTGAATGGATGAGGGTGGCAAAGCTTCTACTTGGCTACTTGGCTTAGGACCCACTCTGTCATAGTGTACTTGTAGGGTGCCCTTTTAACTACTTATCAAGCATATTGATACAAATGATGAAACTGGAATTTCAACTGAAAAGTTTACCAGAACATATTTCCCTTTTTCACCATCCATATATTTAGACAAAATCAAAGAAAAGGATGTTGGGAGGTGAATGCACAAAACGCACCTACTTAGGGTGTATTCATATTACAATAGCCTGTGACAGAACAATCAGTAAATACGTCCTGTGAATCGCTGGCTATTGTTAGATCTGAAACAATCAATATTTCATTGCAGGGATAGCAATTTCCATTCTGTCATACAGCTATTTTGATGCATCAATTTTTAATAGGTCTTTTCTGCACAGAGAATAAAATGGCATATTCAGGGCCCAGTATGCCCTGGCAGTATACTCTGGCACTTGTAGTTCCTTGAGAGCATACAATAGGCACTCTGTACTTGACACTAGCTGAGAAGACCAATTGAAGAGATGTAAAGGCATGTTATGTGCCTACTGTACCATACATCGGCATCAAGTGTCATTGATATGAGGAGCTCAAGAAGTGTTCTGTCTCATCACATCCATAGAAATTCACTTTGTACTACAACAATCACACTATGAATGCCAGGAACCCGACAAGGTCTTTCAACACATACACAAGTTTTATCAGTCCTAGAAAGGACCACTGTGTTCACAATGAACGTCAAAGGGGATTCTTACTGTTCCACTAAAAAGTTTATTATTTGATTAGAAGCAAAGTCTCTGAAGAAAAATAGCAGGAGCACACAACACACTTTCTTAACACTGGGATGCAGGGAACACTGTGCATTCCCTTATCCACTAAAAGGCACCTTTAAGAATATCTGACTTAAAATTTTGGTGATAGATCTGCTGCTGCTACCAAACCACAATGCAGAATGCAATGTAAATATAGGCAGGACTAAAGCCAGAAAGTAAAGCAGGGTACAGACGGCTTGATATTCGAGCCGTCCGATGTACCCTGCAGCAGCGTGATGACATCATCACGCTGCTGTCAGATATTGGAGCAGCCGGGGAGAGCAGTTCTGTCTCTACCCGGCTCCTCCTCCTCAGCCGAGCTTCGGACATTGGTGTATTAACGGTCATGTCCAATAAGGCTGTTTTCGAGCGGGCTTGATTTGTTCCGCTCGAAAACAGCGCAAGGGGCAGATTATATGGGTCAGAAAGATGGCCGTGAGCGCGCACGGCGCTCGAAACGGCCATCGATTTGACCCATATCTTCACGTCTGTACCCTGCTTAAGCCTTTTGGGGGCTGGGGGGGGGGTGCTATTGGTGGAGCTACCAAAGTGCCCTCACTCCCTGTGCAAATCTGAGCAGTGCAAGCTCCTGCCGTGGTTGTGTTTCCTTCCACTTCTTCTCCTTCACAGTCCATCACCCACCCCCCTTGGCAGCTCAGCTGTTCAGATCTGCATGGTGAGCGTCGGACATGCATGTGAGGGGGCCCTATGGACATGCATATTTGGCATAGCGGGAGAAATGTCCCTGATTGGTAAGCATCTCAAGGCAGAACACAAAATGAGAGTCAAAGCATAGAAATCTGACCTATAATTCTCAGCCTTTACATTTCAATGTAAGTTAAACAGATTTTGTAGACAGGCCATTGAACTATAATATCTAGGTAGTGCAGTTGGAGATTCTATATAGACATTTTATTCAATATATATCCAGTCAGGGCGGCTTTCACAAGAAATAGCTGTTCGTGATTCTAAGAGATTGAGTGTACAATATATATGTACATCTTGCAGTAAATTGGTGGAAAAGGTAATGACATTTGAATACTTGCCTATTTTAATAAACTTAAAACAACCGCCCTTTCATTGTCCCAGCCTATATATAAGAGGGTCAGAAGGCTACTGAGTGACTGTATGGGTGAGAAGGAAACTTTAAGGATGAATTGCTCTGGAGTGCCTACCGCTACAATCAGTGCCAGCCTGTCCAATGTGGCCTGTGCATATTTCCTGCATAACTTGGCCACAGGTTCTTTAAGCCTATGTTTAGATAGACATTGTAATGATGAAGACAATTAATGCCATGGATTCATGGCAAGTTAGCAAGACGCTGATGATTAAGGCCATAATGAAGGTCTAATTTATCACAAAAAACTAGATTCAATTATCACATTTATGTTTGACTGGAGCGCCTTTAAACAGCGCATGACAATTGAAATAATTCTATATTCCTCTAACCAATTTATTAACGTGGTCGGTCTCCAAATCATTTCAATGCAACATACAGTAACAACTGGTCATAATATTTTATGAGAACTAATGGCTTGAAACTTTAACGCTAATAAATCTTTTCAAATCACTTAATCCTACATCTACCTTCGTTCAACAAAAAATCTAACTTTGTTTTTTTATAGACCATTGACCTTGGACATGGCCTCATTTTCAAATCAGACGGCCTTCTACTTAAAAACTCCACCGCTAATAGAACTTGGGTCTAATTTCCAGGACAAAAATGCTTATAGAGACCTTCAGCCACATTGAAAGACACATAAGTAAACTTTTTCACATGAACTATTTGTAATTCTGTTCAGCCATTTTTGTAAACCAAACGGCTCTACGCGAGAGCACAGCCTTGTCCTTCACCTGTTTGATCATATCACTTCAGACTATATCTGGAGGAGGACAGCAGAGGACAATTTAAGTTCATGTACTCTTAGCTTCCCACCATGATTCCTGTTCCTGCTTCCTGGCAAAATTTGATACTATGGGAATATTTGGCTGAGGCTGTCCATAACAGAAATGGTTCCATTACAGGGGATGCTCCAATATGATCCTTAATTTCTGCAGTTTGCTCAATAAAAGGATCCTGTTGTCTGCCATCATCATGCAGTAATGGGTATGCAGTCATAGGTATGAAGAGCTTGATGACTACAATAAGGATCCAAAGAAGCTAGAAATTGTTAAATGGACTATAAGAAGAATATTGGACCTTAGCCTCAGTTCTTCCTGCATATTCATAGACTAAACATATGCAACAGTGATCTAATGGTTCATAGTGTTGGCCATCCTTCCACCAATGTGGGCTGTGCAAGAGATTCCAGAAACCTCAGATCAATATACATTACATGTATACATGTCCTTGATTTTTCCATTCAATTGAATAAAAAATTTATATTTTAAAAACTGATTCATTATTGGATCCAAATTGAATTTGAATTGGAACCAAAAATTTGATTCAAATGGAACATAAAGTCAAAGAATCATATGGAACATAAAGC
>CM070038.1:85024857-85037362 GCA_036250615.1 Ptychadena robeensis
CACGCCCGTCGGTCAGGTTAAAAATCGGCCGCTTATCGGCATGTGTATGCCAGCCATAAGGTGAGTTTACATGTGTAGATTTTTTCTTCAATCCACTGCCAATTCGATTTTTTGTTTGATGTCATTGTCGTTTTTTGTTCGATCGTTCGTTCGTTTATCGAATGTAACATTAGGTTTTTTTTTTTCCATCGCCAATATCGAATGAAAATACATTCGAAATTACAACGACTTTTATAACGAACTATTTTTGGTTCGAGGTCGAACAAAATGTATCTATCGAACAAACTGGCCATTCTAAATTTTTGTTCAATCAAACAAAAAATCGTTCGTTCTTTATTGATCGAATGAAAAAAATCTACACGTGTAAGCCCAACTTCACAATGAGACTTTCAACAGATCGATTTCTCACCAGGAAAAGTTTGGATTATTTCTTAATTGCAACTTTTCTAGCTGATTTGCTGATACTAGCATTAGGTTAGACCATGTGTGGTCCTTCTAGAGACCATATGTTGTCCATGTCTGCAATAAAATATTTACTGTCCAAAGCCTCATTTTTAAATTTTTATTTATTATATTTATTTCTTTTTTAACCTCCCTATCAATGTAATCTGTTAAAATTTCCCACCAAGCATCGTAGGACTTGGGGGCCGGGGAGCCCTTAGGCTGGGCATACACATTTCCATTCAATCGTCTAAAAATACAATCGTATTAAAGTTGATCATATTACATTTGGATCCTTTTTAACAACACATATTGTGATTAATTTAAAACAGAATGATTTATTTACTTAGGTCTGTGCACATGCTTTAGTCTGATCATATTCAAATCGATCTAAATACCTAGAAAATTCATCAGATACTTGTACAATCTACTGAAATTTACCAACATGTCCGATCACATTTGGATCGTTTTTATGTTTGATTTAGATCCCAATTTGGATCCAAAAAAAGGAATCAATATTCAAACGGTTGACCAAAAGCCAAACATAGCCCACAGATCAATACGTGTGCTTACCCCTGGGCTAGCGTTTGGCAGATATCTCATCACAAACTGGTATTCTGTAATATATCTCTGAGTACCAAGTAATAATTTCCAAAATAACATCAAGAACTTGCTCTGAAAATACAGCTTTCTTGCCATTAGGGCATCCTTTCCCTGGGGTTGCAAATTGATATCCAACCTGATAGTGTCTGGATAGTTCAAATAAGTGGCAGGAATGTATCCGTAATGGAGCTTCTTCTATCTCTTGAAGTAACCCACTGAGACTTAAAATTCCTAAGCATACACCTCCCAAAGTCCATGAATGGTTTGCAGTCCTGTGGCCTGCACTAATGAACAATATGAAATTAAAATGGGGACGTGCATTCATTTCCGACTGCAGACAGTAGAAGTTTGCTGCTCACTAATAGGGTCAAATTGTACAAATGTTCCCTACAGCTAAAGGTGGCCATACACATTTAAATTTGCAATGAACTTGTCGATGGGAGGTCGACTGCCGCAAGATCGGACACATTAATTCTATTTGGAGATCAATTCTGATCACGGGTCACACCGTGTCCATTTGTGGCCTTTAGATGAAGTGGGGATAAGCCCATTCAACTAAATGGAAGCCGCGATTGTAGTGCACAATTAAAATTGTGTCCATGCCGTGGCCTAAGTGGGAACATAGCCTAAGGGTGTCGAGCTCCAGACTGCAGGGCTACAGAAAGACCAGGTTTTGGTAACACAATCCTTTTTTTATCAGACATCTGCTAAAGAAATAATAAAAAATGTTTATGAGGAATATAGAGTTTACAACCTGTGATTCTCTAAATACATTGGAGGGGTAACCAAACATTAAGCTTATGACTAGGTAAATTGCATAATTCTCCTTCATATAGGTAATAGAAGTTATGCTTGACCAAGCATACAATGATCTGTTCTCATTCTTATATAGTCGAAACCTGTAAATTGGCCTTTTGGTACAATATTTCCAATATTATATATTTTAATGGATCTAACACAGGACTATTACAATTGCTATCTACAAAGAATCATTCAAATCAACTGGCCCCAGAGGAGCTAATGTTCCCCTAACTACCAAAATGTAGACATAAGCCCACACCTTAAGATCACTCCATACAATACCATTAGATCTACCAACAACTACCCTTGTTACCCCTATGACAAGCCATCCCCCATCAAATAAGCAACCCCCCAATTTTTGCCCGAAACGTTAAAACAAGCCACCCCCTGCAAATAAGACACCCACCGATACCTGCCCCTGCCCGAATCTTTCATTTGGGTGGTACAATTGGTAACTGTGTGCCTCTGTGCGACTCCATCAGGGCTGGCTGCACAACAGGAAGGACAAGCAAGCTGCCGATCCCTGTCGTAAAGGAGTCTGTTACCCAGCAGTACCAGTAGAACCCAAAAAAAGGTGAGACAGTGAAGGGACAATGATTGGCAGAGTGATCAGAAGGTTATAATGATTGGTACAGAGTGATCAGAAGGGGACAATGAATGGCACAGAGTGATCAGAAGGGGACAATGATTGGCACAGAGTGATCAAAGGGGACAATGAATCGCACAGAGTGATCAGAAGGGGATAATGATTGGTACAGAGTGATCAGAAGGGGATAATGATTGGCACAGAGTGATCAAAGGGGACAATGATTGGCACAGAGTGATCAAAGGTGACAATGATTGGCACAGAGTGATCAAAGGGGACAATGATTGGCACAGAGTGATCAAAGGTTACAATGAATGGCACAGAGTGATCAAAGGGGACAATGAATGGCACAGAGTGATCAGAATAAGACAATCCCCCTGAAAATTAGACCTAGGGCATATTTTAGCATTTCAAAAATATAAGACAGTGCCTTATCATCGGTGACACAGGGTATGTAGTGCCGGGTCCTCCTTGATAGAATACACAGTGATTGGAAGGTTCAGGTCCTCATATTACATAATTTTGGTACAATAAAAGTTGATTGTACAGAAATTGTATGGTAATATTGTAAGTTGTATCGAGGAAACCCAAACCCAACCAAATCTGGGCAAACTGAGAAAAAGTTATCTGCAAAGAGAATCCCTGATGTGTGCTGAGGCTGGGACTCAACATCTGCAAGAGCACCAAACAGTTACTATGCTTCCTTGCTATGGTACAGATATTTTTCATGCATTTGCCATTCAGGGCCACTGTTTCAGAATCAGTTAAAAAATGCCTATCTGCAGAGCTAAAATCCATGGCAGACGTGGCTTCATTAGTTCTTGCGCCTGCCAAGCAGAACTGCTCATTATAAGGTCAATACTTATAAAGACAATCTGTTAAAATCTCTTGTGGGGTGAAGAAGGATGATCAACAGCTGAATCACTGATCTGTGAACTCAGACACCTGGGTCCAGCAGGAATAGAGGCTATTTACTACCACAGGGAACTGACAGCGAGACGGCTGCTTATATCAAATATCATGCACACATTTCTAGCTGTCACGGAACGCTATTCTGCTTACATTATATATGTGGCTATTCCGTCTTTGCTGGCTAATTTTTGAGAAAAAAAATATGCAATGACATTAGGTTGGACATGCAGACAAAAGCTATACTTTAAACACTTTTTGAGTAAGATAACTTGAGTATTATGCAGACCTTGATTTTTTGTGGGTGCCTGTCTAGAAAACACCCCTGTGGCACCAGTTCTAGCCAGGGTTGGGAGGAAGAGGTGGATGTCTTTGGTGGTTTAGGGTGGGTGCAGAGAGGGCAGGATCCACAATTTACATACTGTAGAAGTTTGTAGCTCTTGGATGAGTGAGTAGAAGGCATTATGTTTGATTTGCCTTTGGTTGTAAACCTTATCCTGGCACTGGTTCTACCACTCAACATTTATCAGGGCCCGCAGTGCTTACCCCTCATTAATTAAAATTTAGATTATGCCTGAACTAATGATATACCAACTTGTAATTTGGTCATGCAGAGAAATTCAACATTTTACTTTAAAGGCAGCTAAACCAGTAGGACACACTGGCTAGCTGCTTCTATGGCATGGTGGAGAATATGACTGCTTCACTTTCCTCCTACATAATTGTACTGGCTAACCATTTTATGCATTTTCATCTAAAATGGCCTGTTGGATAGAATGTCCACTTGTTGAACATGTGTCCAACATACATTTTAAAAGATAGGTGGGAACAGGGCCCATGCTGTGTCCTGGTTTAGGCGTGATAATACCACAAAATAAAACTAATTTAAAACCTATGGGCATGGTGCCTACAATAAGCGCCCGTAAGGTATGCTCCATGTCCATGGGTCATCATTGGACATGTCCATTGATTTTCAGTCTCCACTGGGTGGAAAACCCTATGTTTGGTATGGTACATGCCCAGCATATTGTTGTAAAATCCATGGCGCTTGGAATACACTGCCCGTAGCGTGTATGTCCTAAGACCTACATATTTATTCAGGCAAGTAATATCCTACAACCTGCTACTAGCATATTGCATGCTGAATACACATAGGTATAAAATGGGTGCATTATTGTAAATGCAACAATTAATGCACAACACGCAAGATATCTTCATTTGGCATTATGGATGCTTTTGCGTCCATTACGCCCAGTAGAGACTTGGCCTTATGCTCACATTTGATGGTGACCATTTATGATTGAAATACAGGAGAGGAACTTGCATAATTAATGAAGATCAAAAGTAAGGCTAGCATTCCACTATGCACTGGGATTCGTTGATGTTAGCATGTGGATGCGGATTGCTGTGACGACATCAATGTGACGCAGGCTCGGACCATCCTATCCAGAGCTCTGACGGGCTGTGGAGACAATCAATGGGTGGCTCATGCACTGTGGTAAAATCCCTGCGTTCAACGCATAGATTTTAGCGAATGTGGAGCCCTAGCCTAAGGCAGGAGTTCAGCTTTAAAGGAAATCTGCTTTCTATGTCCAACAAACATACTTTTACTTCCATTTTAACATCGTCATGATAAAACAGCCCTTACCAGACCTGATTTACACCAGGCATTATGAAATGTCTATTTGAGAGATGTCTTCCTTCTATAGCATTTTATACCAAATATTAACAATCGGTCGTAAAGCAATTTATTCTTCTCCCTCTAAATGTTACTAGGAATGGAAGAAAAATTATGACTAGCACATTATGTAACATGGAAAATGTTATGGTGAGATGCTTGCCGATTTATAATAACAATTTAGGGCGCTGTAATACGTCTATATTTTTTTACGCTTTTAATGTTTCCTGTTTTCTTAATATTTAGACAGATGTTCTTAATTAAAGGCAATTTATCTCTAGACCAGCTTCTTTCTATGATTTAATAATCCTCCAAATTATGGGATACCGAAGCAGAAACTTTAAAGAGGAGTTTTTTATTTAGATTTTCTGTTTGTAAGAGACTGTAAGGAGAGGTTTTTACCACAAATTCGCTAAAAAAGCAGTTTGTGTGTCACATGACCTATTGCTATAAATTAAATTTGCTGCAATATTTGATATTCTGAACTAATCAGCATAAAGTGAATCATATATGTGGTCTGTCAGTAATCTGGACAATAAGGGAATAAGGGAAGAGGTTAAACAGCTCATGGCTGGGGTTATACTGTCCACATTTTAAATGTCCAGAAAGCAAGGCTGCTCAATCTACTGGGTAGTAATGAAAAAAACGTCAAAAGTTAAGGTCACCATACATGTTAAGTCGTGCACACGTGGCTTGATTTTCCTCCAGAACTTCTTGGCAGCTGTTCTCATCCAATGTCCGTTGTTTGTTATATATTTGCGTAGAGTTCAGCTTTAATAGGTCCACAGTCATTAATTTTGCAGTAAACAATTCCCTTTAGAACTTGTATGTACTAAGCAATTCAAACCTGTACATAGCCTCCACTCACCCTGTGTAAAGGTGATCATACACGGTTAGTTTAAGTCTATCATTAGGAAATTGATTCCTTTTTAGCTGAATAGATTGACCAGAAGTAAAGGAAATGAAACATAAATTCTTAAGAGAGGTGATCGGTCAAGTTGGAAAATACCAGCCCATTGTCCAAGTACTTGACGGGTTTTCTAGGTATTTTGACTATGGAGTCTATGGAGCATGGGCACAGGGCTTTGTAAAGGAATCGATCGGTTTTGTATCAATTATATGGTGTGGTAGTACAACCAATATTCGACTGTTATTCAATATGTAATTGCACAAGTTGTTTAAATAGAAGATTGATCAAGCAAAAGCTGATTTGTACAGTATATGCCTACCTTTAGAAATACAAGAGATGTGGGCACTTCCTATATGTGTGAGGTCTAAAGCTGGGCATACACGGTCCAATTCCTGCACGATCCAATCCCCGATCGGATGCCGTGCATCCCTTAAGGATCGCACATCCGACAGAACAGATTTTAATCCGATCCCATTAGTTAAGCTGGGGACAGCTGCCCCCAGCCGAACTAATGAGCTGCAGATGCAGAGTGCCATCCGATTCTCGGCACTAGCGGGTGGGCATGATGACATCATCACGCTGCCTGCTACTGCATAGGATCGGATAAGGAATAGACGGTACATCGTACCGTCTATTCCAAGCTTAAAGGTAGCCATACACAGGTCGATTTGTCAGCGATCACATGCCGATCGATTGCCGATCCAATCTTTCCAGGCGATTAGGAATCGGCAATTGATCGGATCGGGAATCGATGCAACACCACCTTGGGAAGCCGATTTCTGGCAGATTTGGACATGAACCGATCTCCAAAATGGCCGATTCCACAAAATCCATCGATCGCAAAGGCTGCTGCATAGGGCTATTTGGGTCCATCAATGTACTCCGATTGCCAAACGATCAACCAAAAAACCAACATGTCGGTTCATTGTCCGATTCCGATTTTTTGGGGTCGATCAGGCAGGGTGATCAAAACTGATTGACTGACAATCGAACTCGTGAATGCGCACAGTGATCGATCGGTCAAAAACCGAGTGGAAAATCGACCTGTGTATGGCTACCTTAAGACCTGCATCAACTTAAACAAAGGAATATACAGGGAAAACATTGCAATAGACAACTCCCTTTAAAAAGCAATTCCTAGTAAAGAAAAACTATTTTACGAAGAGTTCTATTGGCCACTCCTTAGATGTAAACATGTGACATCGTATCCTGAGTTCCCATCGTATCCTGAGTTCGTATCCTGAGTTGTAAATGACATCACCCTGACCCTTTCTTCTGACACATATCTGAACTCTGTAGTATAAACACTGGTGCTATGCCTGTCAGGGTAAACAATCTCCGTCTGAATATCTGTATGCTCCTATAATGCACAAGACAGTTCAAAAACTGATACTATAACTTTGCATTTCAGTGGATGATGAATAATACATTCAATAAAATATATATGGACTAAATAATTGTTTAATTCACTTGACAATAGAAAAATGGATGAGGATCAGTTTGTTGGTATTTGGCATTTACTTTTGAATAGAATTTAAGAAAACTGAACATAGAGTTGCACCATTTGGAGATTTTAAGTAATTTAAAGCAAAGACAGCCATCGCATGGAACTTGAGCACCGTTATTTATGGTACAAATAAAGCATTACAAACAACTGAAATACTTAACTTCATGAGATACAAAAGTAATCACCTTTGACATTACAAAAGCAATCACCTTTGACATTGCTGACATCATTACACCAACTCATTCCTATAGCAATGTCTGATGGGATGGGTAGGTTATTAGAGCAGCCAAATACCTGATTAAAGATAAACTATAGAAAAAATACTTTCATTCAAAATACATTGTGTAAATTATCAAAAAACATGTGTCTGTCCAAAGATTTATGGACCTAACTATACCTAGCCTGAAGATTGCTGTCATTTTTGTATGTCAGTGTCCCAATAACTGCCAACACAGAAATGTTTAACATTCCTAAATTCCACTTTTGTTTATAATATAACCAACTGCATTACTACGCTGGTCTAAACCTGCTATGGGTACAGTAACATCTGGCTTTAAGAGCTTGACAGCTGAAAGTGAAATGTTACCAGGGTCCCTTATCTCCTTTCCTCCATCCTAAAAGCTGACTTCAGAAAAAGTACATACACGGATGGGAGTTTCCTGTCTTTTTTCTTTCCGAAACTTCCGGGTGCTTACGGACTCTTCTTCTGTACATCAATCTGTGCAGTAACCCCAGCCCGTGGCTTCCTTTAATGAGACCTCTCACTACTCTGTACTCCTCGTCAAGGTGACTTGTCTTGTTTTCTACAAATTCTTCAAGCAGCATAGTAGATGGCCAGCTTAGTGCCTCTCACAGACTCGGATCTCTGCCCTCAATGATGAGTCAAACTACAGATATGTGGTAAGCTCGTCTTTGATGCTAACAGTGGTTTATATATCTCCTGTGGATACTGAGAAATATGTGTTGATTACCAGTGTCATTTTCAGTGTGGGCACCATGTGGCGGTTGCCCATGGCGGCTCTTGGGCAATCATAGAAAAAACTTGCCTCTCTCATCTCAGCCTAACCAGCAATCCCTAACGTGACCTATGAAGGATATGTCACGTGCACAATTTGTGGCCGATCAATTGCGGCAGATTAATAATTGCAGCCACCATGTCTTTGAGTGGGATCGATTGAGAGCCTGCTCAATCGCACAAGGAACAACATGTTAGTGGATCCTGTTCGAGTTCCAGGCTTTGGTCATGCCCATCGCACAGGAATCTATTTGCACAAAGTGGTGCAACATAGATTCCTTGTCAATCACTGAACACGCCAGCGCTTAAGTCACCACCCCCCAGCCAACAACCGCATCCAAACCCGTTCCCCCATCCATTCCCAATCATCCAGCTAGGACCCCCCCCTGCTATGACAAGTTTTTTGTTCGCTATAGTTATCTTTATAACAAAAATTTGCGTTTAATCATGTAGGTGGCCCACCTGCCAAATATCAATAGAAAAAATACTACAAGTGGAAAATACCACTTAATAAGCGAAGTTCCCCTCCCCCTGACCGTAGTCAGGGGGCAAGGGACTTTACCGGCCATATGTTAATTAGGTAAGTTGGGAGACAAGTACAGTAATAAAAGTAACATCATATTTATTGCTGATAAAACATATAACATGGCAATGGGCCAGAGTTGGCTGTTGGCGATATAGCATTGGTGGCATAATGAAGAATCTTAATAATGGTCCATAAGGTGTTTAGTACATTATAGCATGATAATTATAACATAACAAAAAGATAAAAGCCAGGGGGGGGGGTAGATAAGGGACATATAATCCCTCAAGATCCGCCCCACCCCACCACGTTTCGTATATAACCACTTCCGCAGGGGTGTCTTTATCCTCATAGTTCCTGTAATATCAAGTAACACTCCAAGCCGAAGAAAAACACGGTCGCGGGCGGCGCAATGTTATGACGAGTTGTGGGGCTGCGCTGCGATGCGCCCGGCGTGACCACGGCGGGGGGCCTTATAAGGTTGGCCCCGACGGTGGAGGGAAGGTGGTGCATGGGAGGGCGATACCATGGACGCAATTGACCTAACAGTAAGTGCATTACTTAATGCTACTGTGTTAACAATTTAATTAACCTCCCTAGCGCACTGCTGAGTTCCACATTTCTGTACCAAAAGCGCACCATAGAGTTCAATGGTAAATGTTGTAGGCCTGTAACTCACCAAAATATGTCCGTACAAGGGTCCAATAGACATCCGGACTATAATAATGTTTGAAACAAACAATTATGTAAAATAAAAAAATTTTTTTATATAAAAATAATGAAAAAAAAACAAAAAAATTTGGACACAAAACTATGCTGCTATGTACTAAATATCGCCAAAAGTCTCTGGTGCCCCAGATGTTCCCATTTGCACTTAACCCTCTCTAACCTGGTGTGATAAAATCACACCAGGGAAGAAAGGGTTACTGCAAATATGTTTATTACATAGGGGGAGTTTGAAAGCAGTTTTCTACATAGAAAACTGCTTTCATTCTATTTACTGTACAAATCTCCCGCCGCCTCCCCGAGTGACGTCATC
Organism: Ptychadena robeensis; assembly: GCA_036250615.1. Lineage (NCBI taxonomy): Eukaryota > Metazoa > Chordata > Amphibia > Anura > Ptychadenidae > Ptychadena > Ptychadena robeensis. The sequence goes on from CM070038.1 coordinate 85,034,870, forward strand.
ACGTCACTCGGAGCGGGGGGGGGGGGGGGGGGGAGGAAGACACGAGCAGTCGAAGAGGCATGTCGCATGGGGACACAGGGACAGCGTGAGTATGCGCCCGATTTGTACTGGACGGCAGCACCTCGTCCAGTGCGATAGAAGCAGTTGGAGCGCTGGACGAGGTGCTGCCGTCCATAACGCTAGGGCGGTTAAACACCTTGTGTTAACAACTTAACTAAACCCTATACTCAGAAAGCCCACTGACTTCATTCATCTCCTTTATAGCTAATACCTGGTTTACCTAATACCTCATATGTGAGACCTACCTACCTCTACCAAACTCTAACAGGTATACATATTTACTTACCACCTTTGACTTTATATTATCATTTCATGTAATCACTATTATTACTCCCAAATACACTTTACTTCTATATATTCTCCTTTTGTATTGCATGAATCAATATATAATTTTCTAAGGGGATACTACTGTAGTAAACAACTTTTCAGCACTATCACTATTCACCACGCATTCACCCTTACACATCTACATACATACACTGTCACCTTTGATTTATGATTTATATAGTAGCACGTTTTCCTTTTTACACATTTTCCTTTGGTTTGGTTCTTTCACACTATAAACTGATCATACTTATGTGATCACCTAACACGAGATATATATTGTTTATAATAGATTCAATATCTAGTGATTATTTTGAGCATCTTATAGCCCTTTTACACTTTAGGTGGGTTCTTCTTGCTTTCCCCAATGGCTATTCTTATACACACCCCCTGATCAATGGCTAACATTATTTACAACTAATCAATGTGGATCAAAAAACCCTCCCTTGTGCAGGTCTTTGCTGCTGCGTGGTCACCTTCCCACGGCCCCCCGTTCTTTTCCCGTGCATAGCCCCAGGCTTCTGGGGGCAGTGGACATATGCATCTCTGGATGGCCCTTTGAAACCTATTTAAGTGAGTGAACACTCTTTATATACTTCTTCATTCTATACTTTTATCTTGATGTTAACCAATCACTCTCCCTTGTTCGTTTCTTCTTCGGCTTGGATTGTTACTTGATGATACAGGAACTATGAGGATAGACACCCCCTGAGGAAGTTGTTCTATACGAAACGTGCGTTGGGGTGGGGCGGATCTTGATGGATATATGCTCCCTTATCCTGGCTTTTATCTTTTTTGTATGTTATAATTATCATGTATAATTGTACCTAAACACCTTATGGACCATTATTAGGATTCTTCATTATTGCCACCAATGCTATGTATCGCCAACAGCCAACACTGCCATGCCATGTTATATGTTTTTAATCATGCAATAAATATGATGTTACTTTTATTACTGTACTTGTCTACCAACTTACTCTAATTAAACATATGGCCGGTAAAGTCCCCTTGCCCCTGACTACGGTCAGGGGGAACTTTCGCTATAAGTGGTATTTTCCACTTTGTAGTATTTTTTCTATTGATATTTGGGATGTGGGCCACCTACATGATTAAACGCAATTTTTTGTATAAAGATAAACTATAGGAACAAAAAACTTTCATAGACAGGGGTGGTCCTAGCCTGGATGATTTGGGATATTGGATGGGGGAACGGGTTTTGGCTGCGGTGTTGGACTGGGGGGTGGTGACTTCAGCGCTGGAGTGTTCAGTGATTGAAAGGGAATCTATGTGCACCACTTTGTGCAATAGATTCCTGTGCGATGGCATGACCAAAGCAATGGAAATCGAACAGGATTCACTAACATGTTGGTTCCTTGTTCGATTGAGCTGTCTTCAATCGATCCCACTCAAAGACATGGTGGCTGCAATTATTAATCTGCGCAATTAATGGCCACAAATGTGTGCAGCGTGACATCATCTATCATAGGTCACAGTTTAGGGATGCTGGTTAGGCTGAGAGAGGCAGTTTTTTCTATGATGCCCAAGATGCCGCCCTGGGCAACCGCCCATGGTGCCCATCACTGAAACTGACACTGTTAATCAACACATATTTCTCAGTATCCACAGGAGATATAAAACCACTTTGTTAGCATCAAAGCCAGAGATTACCACATATATGTAGTTGTGACATCATCATTGAGCTGGACAGAGATCAGAGCTGTGAGAGGCACTAAGCTGGCCCATCTACTATTGCTGCTTGAAGAATTTGTAAGAAACAAGACCAGTCACCTTGAACGAGGAGTTACAGCAGTAGTGAGAGGTCTTCATTAAAGGAAAGCCACTGGCTGGGTTACTGCACAGATCTGGATGTACAGAAGATGTCCGTAAAGCACAGGAAGGTTTAGGAAAGAACAGACAGAACTCCCCTCCCGTATTTACTTTTCCTGAAGTCAGCTTTAGGATGGAGGAAGATAAGGGACCCTGGTAACATTCACTTTCAGCTGTCAGCTCTTAAAGCCCAAGATGTTTACTGTACCCCCATACCCCATGCAGGTTTAGACCAGCGTAGTAATGCAGTTGGTTATATTATAAACAAAAGTGGAATTT
>CM070038.1:85080883-85096458 GCA_036250615.1 Ptychadena robeensis
TTTTAGCTTTCCTTTGAGCAGTGTGTTAACCTAGGACAATGAAGGGAGTCACTTTTATTCAGTACCTTCGCTATTACATTTGTTTTTTAGATGTTTTAGCCATGTGAAGAATAAAATAACTGACAGAGAGCATTCAGCGACTGGCATACAGTAATATAGATCTTTTTACACCGGGCCGGGTGTGTACTGGTGCTAGGCCGCGTTACCTCACAGAACTCCCACAGACACTTCCTTCCCGCCGGTGGGTCCGTCGTCCCTCCACATCCCCCCTGCAGGGGGGCCCCGTCAGGACCGGTTGTTGGCAGCAGCCCCGGAGCCGCAGCCCTGCCGCCGGGGGAGAGAGGTAATAAATAACCCGGAGAGAGAGCGAGCAGCGTCTGACCTAACAAACACCCGCTGGAAAGTCAGCACATCCCACCCCCGAGCCTGGAGCCAGCTGCAGACAGACAGACAGACAGTCAGGGATGGAAGGTACAGGCTGCCAATAATATAACCTCCCACATACCTGTCAGTGCGATGTCTGCTGCTGGACGGCCCGGGATCAGCTCCCGTCATCGGGTCACTCCATTACAGACAGCCGCCATCTACTACAGACACGGAGGAATGCTGGACATACCGGGGATACTACCTCAGGGATGCCGATGGTTCTGTGTGGACAATACGTAACCATGAAAACTGAACTGTATCGGTGCGCGATCTTATAAAAAGTGATATAATGTTTAATAAGGATGAAGGAGACAGTGTCTGAACTCAAACAAGAACCTTCAAGTGAATATAAACCCCTTAAAATTTTTACAGGATACCAGTCCTAAGATGTGCCTAATTTTTGGTAATGGTTAGACTATACCGTGTGATCGACCCGCGGCATGGTTGCGTCACAGATCGCCGATGCACACCACTTTGCGCAATTGATTCCTGGTCGATACTTTGGATGGGGACCAGTGCTCACAGGGTTGGTGACCGATGGTTCACAAATCAAACAAGAGTTTCCACGTTCGATTCCCGAACAATTGTTTGGCGATCGATCCTGCTCGAAGAAGTGTTGATTGAACAGGGGACCAACATGTTGGTAAATCCGTGGTCAACTGGCAATTGATCGTGCAAAGTGGTTCATTCGGTGGTCCGTTGCACCATAAAAGGGGTATCGACCAGTGTATTGGCACCTTTAGGGCGATATCTTGTCATGGTTGTCACGGATACATTTCAGGTTTGGACTACAATAACGTCCCTCTTTATCATAACATAGGTCCACTGCCAAGCCTGCCACAAGGTCGTTTCATTGGGTGAAGTAGCCCCTCATGACTTAATGCCCAAATGGCATTGCATCACCCAGAGGGCTGGAAGGTAGTGGCGTTGAACTTCACACAAGGCAACAAAGTTTTCCAACTTCAAGACTACATATAAAAAGTGAGGATGCATAAAAAAGGTTACATGGGTAGTCTGCTTAAATGTCTCAGCAGCAGAGTATAAACTTTCCATAGGTAGTCTGACTGATGGAGGTTCCAAGGTCACCATACATATTATCATTTTTAACTATAGTATATGAGGACCAACGTAAATCATCCTCATCTATCTCTTCCCCTTAACCAAATCTTTAGGCTAACCTCATACTTTATTGCTTTGGTATAAATAAGGGAGATCTTGCCACCTATGTCTTCCTACCGCATGGATCACCCCCTATTTATTTTTTTAAATTTGGTCCCAAATCATCATAGGTCCCATATCTTGATGTCCACCCTTAGGGCTTGTTTCCACTTATGCGCTTTGCCGCTGACGGATGCGGTGCTATCCGTGCGGCTGTGACCGCTACCGACCGCAACCATAGCCATCCATTGGCCAGTCTCCTCTTGGGCGGCCATGTGCGGATGCGGTCGGGCGCAATTGCGGTGTGGTTCAGAAAGCCCCCCCTACCACGTTTTCATGCGAATGCCGTTCCCAACCGCATCCCTGGACAAGGGGCATGCCCAAAGTCTGCATCCGATCGCACAGACATCCACGTGCATCAGCATGCTAAACAGCTTGGGAGTCAAGCGATAGCGGCTGAAGCCATGCGGATAGCACGCAGCCATCCGCACGGAACAGCTATGTGGAAACAAGCCCTTAGGGCAGGGGTGGGCAAACTAAGGCCCGGGGGCCAGATCTGGCCAGTTTAGTTTTTATTCTGGCCCTTTGTCACCTTGTTAAAAACATGCTCCCCTCCACTTGTTCTCTGCAATCAGTGCACATAATGCCTAGAGGTGTCCAAACGTTGCCTTGGGGATGCTGCAGTGTCCTGATTATGTGATGACACTGTGGTCACATCCTGATGGTGACAACAGACTCTAGAAATTATATCTGCTCATTACTAGTGTTGAGCTCGAATATTCGATTTTCGAATATTTAGCTCGAATATTACTATTTCGCGAATATACAATCGGATATCTGACGCGATCTTTCCGCGATTTATTGCAATTTCGCGATCCTATTCATTGCAATGGATCGCGATTATATGCGATTTTTTCAAACGGAAATGACGGATATTCTCCCAGTCGAATATCCGAGCTCCATTGACTTGCATGCATTGCCCATATGTGATCGCAATTGCAATTTTTAGATCGCAATTCAAGTGCGGATATTTGAGATTACGAATATGGAATAGAATATTATGGCGGATATTCGCGAAATTACGCGAATTCGAATATTGCCTAGAAGCTCATCACTACTCATTACAATGAATGAGTGCAGGAAATTGAATTCACTATGGGAAAAGACCAAATCTGGATCACAGTACTTACCTTAGGTAAGATGAGTGATGCATTGAGTGCTGCTGTAGAATAATGTGCTGTCTTTTTACCCTAGCTGGTTCAGGAAGCCAACAGATTATCTTTAAAGGATAACACTACTTTGATGCTTTAATTAACCTTTAAATACACCCACAAGAATAAGAATGTGACATCTGCACTGCGTACTTGTTTTTACAGGTGACTTGCTACAGCTTATAACGCACATCGAGAGAACGGGAGATGCGGACAGCGTGCAGTGAAATCAGGCAATTTCAGTGCTGGGCAGAGGACTGTACAACTTTGCATAAGTACATCAGCTTTATCACAGTGCAGTGAAAGTTTTATTTACTTTAAAACTGTTTTTAATTTAAGAAGTTTTTATTAACTACTTGCTTTCCAGAATTCTTGGTTTTATGACTTTTTCCATAATGAGTAGGCCTTGTATTGGAATTTGAATCCAAGCCATTAGCTTGGACCTGGTTCTGCAGTCACCATCTGGCAGTTTGTCTGTACTTGCTTCTTTTTCTTCCCTCTGCAAGCTACATGTATGGAGGGAACCCATGTTGTCCCCATGACACCGTGACACTTTTCAGCACAGCATGATGACATTACGTTGTCAATTGAACGGAGAATCAATGTGCAGCACTTCTGTACAATCCCATTGGATAATCGAGCTGTTCACATGGGCTACAGTTCCATTTGCATTAGGGGTGAATCTGCTACCGGAATTCTCCATCTTTCATCACTTTCACTGTAAAAGCCCTAAGGCCATGATGGTGAACCTATGGCACGTGTGCCCAAGGCAGCACGCAGAGCCCTCTTTGTTGGCTCTGCGTGCTGCCTTGGGCAGCACGCTGGCTCTTTGTTGGCTCTGTTCATAGAAAGACCATGTCTGACTAAGACAGCACCATAAAAAGTACAGCCACGGTCTCGGAACTGGCCATTAATGCGCTGCCATGGTGGTGAGGACACCGCAAGTTCCTCTCAAGTCTTGTGGGGTTTCTGAGCTCCCCGCTTTCTCTCCATGATCCCAAATGGGTGGCTTAGGTGCATTGTGGCCCCTTTAAACACATACAAATGGCCCCTGAAAGTGCAGCACATTTCCATGCATGTTCCATTTAGTGCCTTCATTGATTTTCAAAAGACACCTTTTGCATCATTACCATGACACAATGCGGAGAAGGGCATGTTATATCCCTTTTATAACAATGGGCCACATCTTCACTGCACAGAAATCTCCAGGTTTAGCACGCACCGAACGTGGGAATTTCACAGTTTTAGAGTTAGCGGCTGAGTCAACTGTCTATTTTCATCTTGCTGTTAAACTCTTCAAACACAATTCCCTACAGCCCAAAGGCCTAGTCTCCACTGTGTCAAAATATCTGCGTTTTACTCTGGCAAAAGGCAAACGTGGCCAATTCTGTCCTATGGAGCTGTCTCCACAGGAGCGTTAGACCCATGCTGCGTCATATAGGGCTTCCTTAGGATCCTTATGAAGATGACCAGCGAGCGCCTGCACAATTTCGCAGGTGCTCACAGACAGTCCTTTCCTGGGCTGCTGCCGGAGCACCCAGTGGTTTCCTGGGCTGCTGTGGGCTGACAGCAGCCCAGGAAATGACCATGTATATTTAGCCTAAAACACCCATGATGCCAAAGCCTTACTGTTCTATTTGTGATTGCTTGTACATTTATTTTCACAAACAAAATATTACTACTGTATTTTTCATAATATAAGACACAATTTTTCACCCCCAAAATCGGGGGGAAGAAGTGCCTGCGTCTTATGGTCCGAATGTGTTTCCCACCAGCTCTCCCAGCAAGGAGAATAGCTGAGGAGCTGTCAGATGAGAGATGCTGCTACGGCCGGATCTCCCATCTGAACTGTATTATTGCTTATGCCAGCAGAGCACAAGGCCCTGCTGGTATAAGCAATGAATGAACTGCCATCTATCTGTCTGTATCCCTGGAAACTGCAATCACTGCAGCTTCCACGGACACAGGCACAGCCAGAGAGGAGAGGGAGAGAAGACTGTGCAGCCCGGCCCCCCCCTCCTCCCGATCAGTGTGGAGAGCCCAGAGTCCTGCTGATATAAACAATGAAGAGAGAGGTAGATGAACTGCCATCTATCTCTCTCTCCGTGTCTGTGGAAGCTGCAATCACTCTGACAGCCAGGGAGGGAGAGGAGATCTGCAGCCATTCCCCCATTGGCCCCCGTCCTCCAAATCAATTTTTCTGGTTTTCCTGCTCTAAAAACTGGGTGCGTCTTATGGTCCGGTGCATCTTATAGTCCACAAAATAATAAAATTTATATTCCTGGTCATTAATAGTAGACATCTACTAATGTTTCTAGAAATCTTATCTTTTTTTGCTCCTATAATTAAACTTTTTCTATAAGTGAATGGGACCATTATTGTATGGAGCTCAGTGAATCGGCTAGAGCAGCTATATAGTGCTCACTACAATCGAAACCAACAGTTAACATAATCCAAGATTTATGCAGATAGTATAGGGATTAAAACAGTGACACAACTTGTACAGCCATCTGGCTAGAAATAGCACATTGTACGGCCTACACCAAAAATAGGAGCAAGTTCCTTTTTCACAATGTATGGGATACTGCCAAGTATTAATCCCAGTAAGACTGTTGTGCTTAGACGCTGTGTGCTGCACTGTGCGTACTTTATATCAAGCACCTAGACAGTACACCACTAGGGATGGAGAAGTCTGCGTTGCATTACAGTGCATCTCGCTGACCTCCTGGCAAATACGTTTGCTTAGATGATGTGTCCCAGATGTCTCAAATCTGATCTCGAATCTCAGCAAAAATCTGGCCTCCCATCATGCTGTATTGCTGCCTCTGCGTATTTCATATCATGTTCTGATGCTGTGGGTATTCCAGCATCAACAAGGCTAATCTATAATGGGAGATAACAACTTCTCAGTACTGCACACGTAGGGTAGGATTTTACTCAGATATCATGATGCCAAAAGCTGACACTCTTCTCGCTGCTACCAGTTTTATTATACTGTTCTAACAACTGTGTCCGTGTGAGGACCTGTGTCAATGCAGTCCAGACAGCAATGCCCAAATCTCTGCCGCACTCTATAGAAGAGCCCCTAATTCTGTGTTTTTTTTTTAAATTCGCGACCACTGAAGTGACGTTGTCAAGTGTTACTTCCTGCATTTGGACACCCCTCTTCATCACTTCTGGCATGATCAGGTAAGTGTAATGTCCGCTCCCTCCTGATGTGTGGGGTGGGAAGTTAGAAGGGAGAATAACGCTCCCTCCTAATTTAGGATTGAGGGGGCGTTACTTTCCCTTCTAACTTCCCACCATAATTGTGGGCATTAGCGCGACTGCTGATGTCAGTGAACATGGTTGTTCGACTCCCAGGAGGGTCACGACCCACAGGTTGAGAACCACTGCCCTAGTTAAACTGTGCCAGCACTCCAGATCCTATGTGCGCAAATTATACCTTATGCAAACAGGGATTGACAAAGAACCAGGAGCCCACAAACAAAACAAGGCCAGACAGCAACCACTGCAATATAGGCACTATGAGGCATGAGACAGAAACTTAGTCAGGTCCAAAGCTGGTGTCAGAGTACAAGGGGGTATCCAGAAAGGGCAGGCAGAAGAAAGGTCAAGTCCCAGCAGGTTTCAGGACAGGTGGCAGACACAGAACAAACATAGGTAATGTAACAGATCACATCCAGCAATATCAATATGCTTTCACAGGCAGGGCTGGCTTATATAGGGCAGAGAGTGCTAGAGGCTTGCTAACGGGTGTAGTGGATCACCTGGGAAGGCACTCTAGATCTCCTTATACCTGCTGGAGGTGGACATAAAAACCGGGCATGGAATAGAATTCAGAAGCTGTGGTGACAACAGGGGTATATGTCTGCCTAGTCAGATTGCAAGGCGAGGAGGAAAGGAAATGCGCAAGCAGATGGTGGCCTACAAACCCAAGCCATGGCAGGGTCCCATGGGGTCCCTAACAGTGGCCATGAATCTGAATAGAAAGACCAATTGCTCCATATTACAAGAGCTGCAAAGAATCTCATGACACCCCTCAGTTGTCTTTGTAGTTGAACATATTGTCAACCACCACCACCTTGTTTTGTTACTGTATTTAAAGGGGGCAGACCCAATTTTATGTTTAATAATGCATTCTACATGTATGTACGGCCTCCTCTGATTCCTTAACTTTCACAGAGCGTTTTTTTTCTGGCAGAGGCAGGTATCAAACACCATAGGTCCAATTCCATACTTGGTTGTTGTGTATATTGGGATCATACCTACCAGGGGACCCTTCTTTGGTATATATGTTGGAAGGTTTATTCTAGAGTTTAGTGACCACATCTACAAGAAGAAGTGACAGCTGTTTGCCAGGAGGGCTGACCAGGGGGTGGGATCATGAAGAGTTACCTCCTCTGGAAACCACGCAGACTCTCAGCACCTACCAGTTCCCAGGTCTCATTTTCTTAGTATGTGACCAGATGAGAAAGCTAACCACTCTGATAACTTTACATTAACATGATTATATAGAGTAACGGATTTCAGTAACAGTCAATTTTTTCTCATTTTGATTCTCTTAACACAATGAATTTTAAATGTAAAACTCAGATGCAGACTTTTAGCTTTAATTTAGCAGGTTGAACAAAATATTGCATATTAATGTGAGAAACTTAAGCCTTTAACGCAATCACTTAATTTCAGGGGCTGATTGGAGCCAATTGTCACAAAAGTTATTTCATAGGCAGGTGTGGGCAATTCCTTTGTTATGTCATTATCAATAAGGGTCTCCACTGCATTGTGTGATCCGTCGGGACCCCTTGTGTTAAGCACAGTGCTTGGTGGGGGTCCCGACGGAGCACATACATACAAACTACCTGCCTGTCACTGTCCCTGGACGAAGAACCGATGTAGTTGAGTAATATGTATATGATTTTTTTTATGTTTGTTTTTTTTAGTTTAAATACGCTTTCAGAGGGTATTTTTATGTGAAGATTTTTCTGTGAACAGGCAACATTTGGTCAAAGAGCTGGTGGAACAAGCCATCCTTAACCGATTTTAGCTTACCATGCAAACTCACCTTGGGCACTCTGAAACATACCTGTCAACCCTCCCATTTAGGCCGAGAAAGTCAAGTTTTTTTATGTGGCTTTGCCAGTCAAATCCCAATTTCAATAAATATCGTATTTTCCCCAGGATTTTAAAATCGGGCTAACTTAGGAAGAAGGGAGAGTTACTCCTCCTCCTGCTTGTGCAGATGATGTGTGGGGTGGGACATTACTAGAGAGAGTAGCACCCTCTATCTCCTAATTTAGGAAGGTACTAAATGGGAGGACGGAACCGTAATCTCCCGATACGTACTCTACATCACTTCCGGTATTTTGAACGCAGAAGTGCCAGGTCGAAGTACTGGAAGTGACGTCACATGCCTTATTCCCGGATGGTGAAGTTGACAGGTATGCTCTGGGATTCAGTGGTGATAGAGAGTATCGGCAGACCCGCTGTTTTTTCTTTCCAGGTCTGCCCGATGATGCCAAAGAGGTGGGGGTATGGCATTATTGACCTCCATTTAAAAGAGGCAGTGTAATTTTTTTCAGGGAATGTGAAATGGTGAGGAGGGAGGGCGGAGAATCGTGCCACAGGTGAATTGTCAAGAGAGTTAAGCGGCTACAGCTGAAATTCTTTTCCAAATTGCTACAAAAAAGTGTCAAAATCTACAGTCTGGTACATCTTGAGAAAAAGGAAGAAACTCAAAAGTAAAAAAAAAAACCCCGGATGTCCTGTCCAAGGGGTTGTCTCAAGCCAAATATTTAAATATTTAAGGAACATAACAATGGTAGATATGGTAGAAAACTATACTTTATGACTGAGTTCCTTCAGCCAGATCACTGTGTGTTATGTGTGTGGATGTTGTTTCTACAAGAAATTATTACTCAAAATAATTTTCTTATCTTTGAGCTTATTAAAGTAGGTCTCCATTTTTTAATGGCACTATTGCCTGGAAATAATCTGTCCTTGTTATTTTTTTTATTTAATCAAAAATGTTGGTATCTCTAAGAAGTAATTTTATTAAAAGTATTATTGTTTCTTCGGAAATAAGGAAACATTAACAGAGTTTCTACTTAAATTTTCTTTATTTGCAACATTAAAGTTTTGTACTAAATGTTAACCTAATGACCCGGCCAAGTCAGGACACAACCAAGGACTACAACAGAAGTAAATCTCCTATTGTGACTAATATCACATATTATATATTACGCTATATTAACATATAGATTTAGCCAAAATATATTGTGTCCATGTCTACAAATGTAAGCTCATCATAAAACATAAGCAGAGAGTCACAGTTTGTGTATTTATACTCCTGTGATAAATTATATACATAGTATTCGCAACCTTTATCCAATAAACAATAATTATGTTTTTATTTGTATTTATTTCCTGAAAGGAGAAAACTAATCAAGATCTTGAATTGTTTATATCCCCATATTAAAACTATCAATTAATAATTGTCACATGTGTCCCCTATGATATTCTCCCCATTTAGTTTACAAAATTACATTTTATGATCATCCATCACATCAATGTATCCACATCTTACAAAAACCAAGGTGTAAAGAAGCGACAGTCCGCACTCTGGAGACCTTAAAAATTTGTCCGTTTTATTATTACATCAAATCATAACATGGATATACAATACAGACAGTGTCCCTCCAGGGATCACCCCCTCTGACGCGTTTCACTTGTATGAAGCGTCATGATTATATACGCTTCATACAAGTGAAACGCGTTAGTAAAGGTGCTGAAAAGATGGTTCCATTGACCTCCATTTAAAGGAGAAAACTCCTGGGCATTGCGCACGCGCGATTGCCCGTGCGCAATGCCCAGGAGTTTAAAGACCTCTCATGTTTGTTCACTTCTCTTCCAAGTTTTTATCAATTTGTCACCAAATCATAAAGAGATAAATCTTCCAACATTATTTCCCTCCACTCTGGAGATATTTCCTTTTACTTCCTGCATATATCCAGTACAGATATCAAATGGAAATCTCCCCAATAAGACACAGTTTTAGAGAAAAAAAAGAAACCTGAAAGACAGTTTTGAGTTTTGACAGACCATATTTCCATCTGTATTTTGATGCAATGTTTAACTAGCCATTTAATCCATAAACAGCATCAATAGGTTTCAATGTTAAGTCCTCACATTTACCAAAACTAGAATAGAATAGAATAGGGACCACTCTGGCTCTTGTAAGTAATTAGTTTATGTATGGTATGCATACAAACCATGCTAGCAATAAATTGTGGCCTGCAGACTTGGCTTGGGGCACATGTGCATTGTGGTTAAGTACATAGCTGCAATGAACAGTGAAATTTAAACACACCACAAATATCATGTTAAAAATACCGCATTACACGTTATAGTATAATTATGGAAAATAGCTCTTCTTACTTGGACAGTGACAACCATTTTGGTCCCTCCTCCTTCCCCCTAACTTTATTGAACCCGGCAAGCTTAAAGGATCTAAATATGTTTTACTGGAATCCCATAAATATTGTTAGTAACAATTTAGATTTCTTACATGAGTTTAGGATTACCCTATTTTCATAAGAACTCTGCATAGCAGACAGGCCTCATTTGGTAATGTCTCTGAAAGGGTTTTTCAGGTCAGTGAAAAGGCAGTAGTATACTGCTGTTTGTCAGCACTGTTCGTTGCAACCAGTGCAATAAACAATAATGTCCACATTTTTTACACAGTGGAGGCAAGCACTTTTTCTGTATAGTAAATGTGTTTTAGAGAATATTTATTGCCCCACCACAAGCCTAGATCAATTACAAGAGCTCATACACTATACTTTTTTATTACAGATAAGAAGAGTGGATAGAATGGAAACAAATATAATCCTTGTTGCTATTAAAGACTTTATAATAGAGATTACCCCTCATTTCCTGTACTGGGGACAATTTTTTTTTTACCAGTCAGGAAGTAAAGGAAACTCTCCATTAGCATGTACAGGGAGTGCAGAATTATTAGGCAAGTGGTATTTTTAAATATTTTTTATTATTGAACACACCATGTTCTCATGACCCAAACCATTAATATCAGCTGAATAATTTTTGGAATCGTTTTAGTTTGTTTTTAGTTTTGCATTTTAGGGATATCTGTGTGCGGTACTATTACTGGGATATTATGGCACTTAACAAAACTAATTATACCCATTCATTATTTATTTTTACAGTGAAACCAATATAACATCTCAACGTTCACAAATATCATTCTGACATTCAAAACAAAAAAACAATCGTGACCAATATACACATTTCTTGCAGACACTCAAAGCCGCCTCCTGATTCTGTCCATTTTTTGATCTTTCACCATCAACTTGCAGCAGCAGCAACCACACCTCCAGACCTTCAGGAGGGTACTGTTTTCCCTCTTTAATCACACATTTGATGATGGACCACAGGTTCTCAAGTGGTTCGATCAGGTGAACAAGGAGGCCATTCATTTTTTTCTTCTTTATACCCTTTCTGGCAGCCACGCTGTGGAGTACTTGGACGCGTGATGAGCTTTCCAAAATCATGTTTTCTTGAGATGCAGCTTCTTCCTGTACCACGCTTAAAAGGTGTCTTCCAAACTGCAGTAGACTGGGAGTTGCTTGACTCCATCCTCAACCCAAAGGCCCCACAAGCTCACTTGATGAACCACCCAAACCAGTCCCCCTCCACCTCTGGGCGTTGATCGACTGGAGCTCTCTGCCCTTTACCAATCCAGCCACGTGCCCATCCATCTGCCATCAAACCACTCTCATTTCATCAGTCATAAAACCTAGAAAATCGTCTTTGATTTTCTTGGCCCAGTCTTGACGTTTCAGCTTGTTGTCTTGTCATGGTGGCGTCTTTTCAGCTTTTTCTGTCCTAGATTGCACACCTTGTGCTTTTGGGCACTCCAGTATTGGCCGCTCGAATATGCCAAACTGGTGGCAGTTCATCTGTGGCACTGCACCTTGCTTTCTCAGTTCAGGGCATTATTTGCGCCTGTTTTCCACAACTCTTCTTGCGACCCTGTGCTATTGAATGAACACTGATTGTTCGCGATCACGCTCGAACCTTCATTAGAGTGCTGCATCCTCTCAGAATCTCACTATGTGACTTTTCTAAGCCGTCAGTCCTTCTTTGACCCATTTGCCAAGGAAAGAATTCCTAAATTATCACCCTATATAGGGGGTGTAGACCACACCCTTCCATACAGAATCACACACTAATAGCTTAATTGGTAGAGCTTTTGAGCCTTAACTTGAGTAGACAACATGCAAAAGAGGATGATGTGTCAAAATACCTTTCCTAATAATTTCTGCACTCCCTTATGCAAAGGATTTTACTCTTCATGACATGTTCTACTCGGAAAAGGATAGAAATGTTCAGTATAACCGTTTTTCACTATAAACGCACCCCACGTTGGGGAGAAAAGAAAAAAAAAAACAAAAAAAGCAAGACCGCCATTCAGACTCAGTAATATACAGAATGTTCCAGCAGATAGACAGGCGGGCCATCTATTCACTCTATTTTCTCCACCAAGGCCATGCCGGAGGAGGTCTTCACTGCAGCAAGATGATATGTAATACAACAACTTATGATATCTAATGTAAAATGTGCTATCTATAGTTGTCAGTGTTCAGAGAATGGGCACTGCTGGTCTTAATCGCTAAACTTTCTTGGCATTAGTTTTTTGGCTTCTGGAGGGAAGGAACAATTTCAGCATCCTATATACGAGCTATGCTCCCAGGGGTGGGACTGATTTTACTTTCACATAAGTGCATTATTTAATGGTATAAGTTGTCTTTAGTCCAAAATAAGGTAATCTTAAATTCATAACATCCGGGAGAACTTGACCGGGGGTCCCTACAGGATCAAACACAAAAGTTTGCCCACTGTGCTAAAATTATTCTATTACATCATCAGATTCATTAGACCAATAGAGACAGATAATAAGTACTGCAGTACATGTATCATTATGTGGGTTGTGAACTATCCGTGCACCACAATATAAAACAACTGGCCTTTGCAAACACGTAGTTGGTAGATTGCAGAATCCAAGCCTCTCCAAGTTTACTAAGGCATGTTCACGTATTTCATTTAATAAACAGCTCAGCACTGTCCATAGTTATTAAGAATATCCAATCTTCATATTTTCAGTAAACATTCCTTTATAGTCATGCTACTTCTACGGTGTAAAGGAGAGGTAGGCATTGTCAGCATTTCTCCTGCTATCTGGAAGCCGGCAGTAACTGTTATATGCACATATGAAGCTTTGGGATTGCTTTAATTGTGCAATCAAAACCAATCTGCAGTTGCAAGCTAAAGAGCTACAGCCAGCCAAACATTTTCTCTGAACCCCCTGGAACCTACAACATGTAGATTACGTTGTGTATCTCCAAAAATTTGTCCATGTTAGTTTTTTTTTTTATTTGCATCTTACAACTAACACAGCTGGGGGAGTGTCCCCAAAGCAAGTTTTAATGTTTCGCATTATAAGACACCAACCAAAGATGAAATGGGGGGGGGGGGCTAAAGAATAAGACATCCATCCACTTAAAGTATACAGCTGTTTAAACATATTAAGCAGACTGGACCATGCTGTATTAACTTAATTCATCCAACCAAAAGCCAGTATCCTGAAGGCAAGTATAAATGTGGCCACTCCAAATAAAAAAAACTGAAATCTTTAGTGGAGGCTCGAAAACATATAAAAACTGAAATAATATGGTTGCATAACTAGGAATGTAGCTGTGTTCAGAATTAAGCAATCACTTCAAAATCATGTTAAATAGGAGCCAGGATACACCTGCCATCATTTTCAGTGACTCTGATTAACCCAATAAAGTTGAGCTGCTCTAGTTGGACTTTCCTTAAATGTTTTAGTCGCATCCCACAGCAAAAGCCATGGTCCACAGAGAGCTTCCAAAGGATCAGAGGGGTCTCATAGTTAAAAGATATCCGTCAAGGCATTAGATATACCATGGAGCACAGTGAAGTCATCATCGAGTGGAGAAAATATCGCACAACAGTAACAGGAACTGCACGTCCCTCCAAATTGATGAAAAGAGGAAAAGAAATCTGTCCAGGGAGGCTACCAAGAGGCCTACAGCAACATACAGTAAAGAAGCTGCAGGAATATCTGGCAAGTACTGGCTGTGTGGTACATGTGAACACAATCTTCCATATTCTTCATATATCTGGGCTTTGAGGTAGAATGACAAGACGAAAGCCTTTTCTTACGAAGAAAAACATCCAAGCCAGGCTACATTTTGCAAAGTCTCCCAAAAGCATGTTGGAAAAGTTGTTATGCACTGATGAAACTAAGGTTGAACTTTTTGGCCACTCTTCCAAAAGATATGTTTGGCACAAAAACAATACTGCACACCAAAATAACACCATATCCACAGTGAAGCATGGTGGTGGCAGCATCAAGTAATGGCTTCACCAGAAGAAAATTTCAGTTCTGGAATGGCCCAAAGAGAGCCCAGACTTGAATCCGATTAAAAATCTGTGGGGTGATCTGAAGAGGACTGTGCACAGGAGATCTAACAGATTTGGAGTGTTTCTGCAAAGAAGAGTGGGCAAATCGGGGACGAAATGTGCCATGCTGATAGACTCATACCCAAAATGTGCCACGCAGATAGACTCATACCCAAAAATACAGAGTGCTGTAAAATCATTAAAAGGTGCTTCAACAAAGTATTAGGTTAAGGGTGTGCACTCTTATGAAACCACATTATTTTATTTTTATAGTTTATCTTTCTTCCACCTTCAAGATTTCACTTTGTTTTTCATTTGAGTGGTACAGGTTATAGGTCACAATGGATGGAAAAAGTTCTGAAATTATTTCTTTTTGTCTACAGCACAGGAACCTGACATTTTACCAGGGGTGCGTAGACTTTTTATATCCACTGCATGTGAGATGCATTTGAAGATCAATTTGTCTTATGTTATCTTACAAATCAAGCTGTTATTTTGGAATGTATGCTGCCTATCAGTATCTGATCAAAGGTTCTATATTCATTCACTGCACGGAATATCTGAGAGAATGCCGCTGAACCATTTACAAGCTTTGGTCATGCTATAAAGATATGAGTAGGCCTAGACCACCCTGGAGTTCAGTCGTAGGTTGATTCCCTTTTGTTGAGGATTCTTCTCATTCCATTTAAACCAGAAAAATCACATCAGGGAAGACCAAAGGATAGTTTCCTTTGATGCTGTCTTAATCGGGAACCATAGCTATACAATGTTTAAATTGTATCTATCATCTACATATCAAATTTAAAAACAAAACATGCAGGAAAGTAATATTTCCCTCATGTGTAAAAGCTGTGTAAAGTATCCGCCCCCAAAATATAGACAAATTAAATACTGAAATCACAGGATTGTGGAGGTGGTGTATAAAGAATACATCATTTACATCAAACAGTTACTGGTTATTACTACTGAACTCTTCACCTGTTATGCAAATTCCTGGCAACCATGAATGGTACCACCATTCTGTCCTCATTTCTTAATTACTTATGTTAATAACAGACTGTAGTTCAAAGCCTGGGCATTTACTTGCAGAAATACACAATTAAAAGTGTATGTAAAAATATATGCAGTACATACAGAATCTTCCAAAAGTAAGTACACCCCGCACATTGTGATTAATAGTTTATAATATCTTTTTATGGGACAACAATGAGGATATGCCACTTTGGTGCAAAGTAAAGTAGGTAACAAAAGTGAGTCCAAGTAGTACCCCCCATA
>CM070038.1:85104909-85120773 GCA_036250615.1 Ptychadena robeensis
ATTGTGGGTGAAGTGTAGAGGAGACATTGCTGGGACCGGCAGCAGAGGAGAGAGCGCACGAGGATGGGGAGTCGGCCGGCATGCAGATCAGGGGAAGCCGTCCCTGAGGGGGCGGCCCCGCCCCAAAGCCAGCCAAGCCCCGCCCCCCAACAGCAGCGTCGGCTCACTGGTGGGAGGGGAGGGGGAGAGAGACGAGGCCAGCACAGAGCATCCCCTACCCACCCCACCCTCTGGGGGGCGGAAACCAGCTCCACCGAGTGACATGCACGCTGACAGGAGTCAGTAGCAGTGCCCAGACCTCACCAGCGCCCAGAGGCTTGAGCCTGTCCAGCCTCTGTGTCGGCCCGGCCCTGGTTCTGCCGGCCCCCTTTACCTTCACATGGGGACAAAATTTTACCCCCTCACCTCACAATCAGTTGGGACAGTACAGCCAACACAACACATTTTACCGCCTGGAGGACACCCCCTTCTATTAAAGAAGCAGCCCAGCATCAATTACAAATTACATTTATCCAATGTCTCCAGTACTAGATAGATAGGGAGAGCTGCTGCTGATTGAGGGATAGCTGAGTTACTTTGCTATTATTCTCCATCCAGTGATCTGTAGCTATAGCTAAGGTGTTCTGTTACATGTAGGTCATCATTAGTGAGCCACAAATGTCCTTTTCTGGGGGTGGGGTGGGGTAGGCTGTATTATGGGACCTGTGCGCTTTGTTTTAATCCTACCTGAGGTGTGCTGGGAGTTGTAGTTAACCATCACAAACTAAAGCAGGAGATTGTAGAGAGATCTGACTAATGTGATGCAGAAGGTACTGTCAGGCTGGCAGCCCACTCCAGTTTAGCAATTGACCCCCCTCTGGCATGACACTGTCCAGGTAGTTGCACCATTTTGACCCCTTTTTTTGGTATTTTGGCTACAAATATGACCTGAAGGTTTGAGAAGTTCATCCTCCATTAAAGTTAATAGAGGTTTGCTGTGAACATGCAAACGGCGGGTATTAGCAGAAGTTCGCCTATTCGCGAACAGCCGCAGCCGATGTTCGACCATCATACCCTTAACCCTCTATAGGTGCTATATAGAGTTTTCTGCAAAGCAGTGTGTTAATTCAGGTTACAGAGGTTTCTATAGAAAGCCTGTGTACCATATACACTGTGCTGCGTTGCAGTGTTGCATGAACACTTTAACGAAGTGTGTTAACATAAACTCCCTACAGGATACATTTTTGTGCAGGAGCACAAGCGTCTCCCATACACTATTATGGGAGACCTATCATAGCATTATGTGCTAGGGCTTAGTTACCAGCAACAGACATGTCCACGTTACCGAGAGCTTGTCCATTGAGCGCAAACTACTGCGCTTCAGTTGTAACCTGTGTAGTGTGAAATTACCCTAACTCTGAAAAAAATGTTGATGATAGATTTTTTCTGGTAACTTGTTTCCTCTTGGGGTGACAGTGCTCACTGTACTGTATCTATGGAGAGGGCAGTATATTCACTCTGAAATGGGAAGACTGCTACAGAATACCTTCTCCTATTATCATCTCCATAAGAGTTGGGGGGTTGGAAATCAATAACTGTGCACAGGTAACCAGGTCATGCATTAATTGTTTTCTTTTAAACTCATCATACAAAACTGAGTTTATTTTTTAGGTTTATAATAAACCAATCACTTTGTCTGGGATTGTGGTGCATGGAAGATATATGGCTCACAGGATAAGACACTACATTTACAGGGCTGGGAAGGGTGCTGTTGGTCACCAAGTCCTGGATGGTTTCCTATTTGGGTATTGGTCCTAACCATCAACTCTCGTTTACTATACAACTTTTTTTGTTTGTAAAATGAAAGTGGTGTGAAACAAGTTGTTACCTGCAGGTGAGTTGTGATATGTAATATAGTTAACTGCAGCTTTCCTGTGAGGTTGAACAACTTTGATATGACGCAAATGTGTGAGTCATGAGATAATTCACAGCCAGACTGTTGAAGGCCCTAAATTATGTATTGTTCTTCGCAAATTTTTCAGCCAACAAAGCAACACCTTCAATAACTTCATGGACTGAAATGATCATCCATTCAGGTTTATTGGGAACATTCTGTCTTCAAGGTGATGAAATAGCTAACACAATTGAAGAAAAACCATCACAAAAAAATTCACTACTTACGTGTTTAAGCACAGTTCCTGTGCCCTAACTATATCTCTTGGTGATAGACTTAAACCCCCTATAAAGGAGCCCCAAAACCTAGCGTGATGATGTCATCGTGCTGCGCTCGAACTTCCTCTATCCCCAGTAAAGTAAATCAAACAGGGTTTACCAATATGTTGGTTCCCTGTTCGATCAAGGGATGAAGCTAAAATCAAAAACTGGGACTCTAGTAAACATGTGTCCAGCTTTGGCTCAACCCAATTGTCTCCTGGTTTAGTAAAATGCTCAAAAAAAGTTTTAAAGAACCAATAGGGTGGTTTGGGAAATAGAAAAGAGTTGGTGTAAGGGTTACATGACAGTTGAGATTTTCTTTTAACTTTATCTGCCTACAACCTTTTATCTGCTGATGATCACATGAAGCTTTTACTGAAGATACATTCCACTTTCTGTATTCTGTACTGGGCTTCATTTAAATTTCCCAATATGTGTGAATCGGTTTTAATAACATATATTACATGGTATAAATGAATCTTCAGTTGGTTTAAACCAAAAACACATGAGCGTTCATATACATGGGCTCTCCTAGGAGAAGATCACACTCATGTTACCCACCCCTGTTGAATATAGCTTTAACATGGCTGAAATATGGCGGTCAAGCTCCAATCCCAAATTCTACATTGGGGTCCACTTGCCATTTACACCTTATCAGATGTGACAGCAATAGGCACAACAGGAATTCCATTCAATAGCTCGGGCAACTCTGAATACCTAATAATTCTATATTTTTTGGGAACATGCTATTTTCTACTCAGTTCTAAATTAAGACCCTCATACACGCCCCTGATTTTGGATCCCTGTCGCCCCAAAGCTCAGTCAGCCAGAGAACAGACATGTCCGTAAATCTCTGGCCGATGCCATAAGTTTGACTGGGGACCAGTGTCCCCGCTCAAACTTATGTCCGGCACACCACTGCTCATCTGTCAGCCCCCACTCGCTACGTGTGTGGGGGCCTTTACCTTCTTGTATAACTTCAACATACTACGTATATAAAATAATGAAAGGTCCTCACAGCAGACATACACATCAATTATTGCTTAATGTTGTCAATAATGGTTATGTTATAAATGTGATATTTCAACTGATGTATGTTTTATAGAAATAAGGAGTTAGGAATTTCTTTTGGAAAAAAATTATGAGCCGTCAAAGGGTTAAATGGCTGTCTGCTATCAGCAAGGACAAGCTAATGATCTTTGGCATGGATGGGTTAATGCTATCTGCAATTGATTTTTTTTTCTGTGTGCCATGTGAAACCAGCAATCAGCTCTGTGGTTTGAAATTGCCCTGAAACAGGAGCCGAGATGTGAAACAGCCACCAACACGTTTCAATTAGCAGCCGCCCTACCCAAGATCCCACCCCAAGGGAAAGAGATGCTTGTACAGCTTGACGCACTCACAATGAATTGCCTGTCCTTCATATCCTGTCTATATTATACTGTCAGAGCTGCATTCAGCTGCATCCGTCACAATATACAAGTCATTTCCACATATGCTGGATCCTGTACTGTCATTGACGAGCCAAAACCATTTTCGTTATTTCAGCTAGAATGGGTAGAATTTTCAGCCTTTTTTTAACCAGGACAGGAAATGAGGGCATTTTTCTCTAAAAGGGCCTTGATTCGCACCTTTGTGTTGTTTCTTGATGCCAGTTTTTTAAAAATATGATGCTCATCTATGCGTGCCATTCTGTACATCGATGTGGGTTACTTTGTGCAATGACATTCACACATGCGCAATACCTCCTGTACACCCATTGACTTATGTTCACCTGTTTTTATATATTTACATGGAACGTCCTAGCCATGAACAGGCCCTTAACGCATATAATTCCAAAAAAAAACATATTTTTCTTTATTGGAATGTGAAATGGCGAAAGTCTTTGTTGTTACTTCTTCACTAGCTCCTTATTTCGCAAGAATTTGCAAATATCTCCAATACAGTGCTATATACAGCGTAATTGCAAATATTCGAGATTTTTTACATCAGTACCCGGAACTATCGTGCATTGCATTCGCAATACGCTCATGTACATGTGACGATTTGCACAATGAAGGTAATAATGACTGGAGATCACAAATTTATTGCAAATATTAGGCAAAACATTTGCGATATTATGTGAATATGAATATAGTCTATGCTACTTACCACTATTCTAAACTGTTGTCAATTCTACACTTTACATAAGAGGAAGTTATGAGAAACTCCACAATGACAGACTAGATAAGAAATACACATTTTAAAGCATTTAAAAAACATTTCATTAAAAGTTAACTAAAGAACATTTAGCTGGCAATACTGGTACTACCTGGTACTATCTGTAACAGGGTAAGGGTCCCCATACACGGGCCCATACACGCTTGTTTGATTGAGCGATACAATCAACATGCAGACATGGAAGGAGGGATATCAGCATTGTCATAGATGAATAACCTCTTCCTCAATGCCATTCTGAGCTTTTCTCCCCCAGGCATTGTAATCAACAGCGCAGCGATATATATGCGTCTCCTAGGAAGAGTGACGAAAGTGACATAGGGCACCTCCACCATTACTCCTCCTGGCAGCCTTGTGATGATGGATTACTCTTTGACTACAGCATGCTTTTTTTTTTATAAACCCACCAAACCTTTCTGAGATAAGGAAATGCAATGCCAATTTGTAATATGTCAATATTTGGTTCTTAGGAGTGACCACTTATTGCAGACCATCTCAGCTATGGCAGGCTGAGGATAAGTTCTACTCCCATAATACAGTTCTGCTCCTCCTTGATGGATGTTTGATGAGAGATAGGCAGAGGCCAAACAAGTGGCAGTCTGTGGCTTATAGCTCTACCTTAAGCTCTTGATTAAAACTATATCCTGGTTTTGATCAAGGTTATGGTATTAAATTATTATTTTCTGCTACTATTACCAATACAAGTTACATTCAGTCACAAGTCAATCACAAGTCTTATCATTCTGTTGCTGATGTCCTCCGAAACACATGACACATTCTGCCCTTTCCTTCCTGTGCCCTTCTTACACATAGGGAAAGGCCTGAAAATGGAGAAATGACCTCAGATATGGGACAGAGATGTATTAGTGAAATAGTGTACCACATACATTTATTTTGAAACTGTTAAGGGTGAAAGAAAGGGTTGACATCCCCACAATGCAACGCTATTGCTCCTGTATTGTGGTGTATGATGTGATTGCAGCCTATATAATTAACTGAGGAGGACCAGTTACATAGAAGAAAAAGCTGTATGTGGCATGGGATAAGGTAGGAATAAACTCAATATAAATACAGTCTAGATGAGGGGTCTGCAACCCGTGGCTCTTCAGCCTTCTTGTTGTGGCTCCCTGACTTCCAGTAAGCCTCCTGCCAGTGTGAACATACTGGAAGCAAAAAAGAATGTGCCAGCAGAGTCTGTGTATGTCAGGGAGAAGGAACAGATTTTATATCCAGGTTCTTTCACACTGTATGTGCTGTGTTGTGTAATAGACGCATTAGACTAGAAGCGCATGTGTTGCACAGTACACACTGCAGGCGATGGTGGACGCACTGCATTAGTGATCCCCGTACAAGTATATGTGAAACACTTGTGTTGCATGTTAAGATTGTGTGCAGCAGTGTTATGTTTCCCGGCTCCAGACTTTATTTAGACTCCACTATGCTCAAGTATGCTGTATAGTGCATCCAGAAAGTATTCACAGCACATCACTTTTTCCACATTTTGCTATGTTACAACCTTATTCCAAAATGGATTCAATTATTTTTTTCCTCACAATTCTCTACACAGCACCCCATAATGACAATGTGAAAAACGTTACTTGAGATTTTATAATTGGAGTCTACCTGTGGGGAATTAATTTGCACAAACCAAGCATGAAGTCAAAGGAATTGACTGTAGACCTTCAATACAGGATTTTGGAAGAAGTTCAAAAACACTGGCCATCTAAACTGAGTTATTAGGGTGAAAGGCCTTAGTCAGGGAGGTGACTAAGAACCCGATGGTCCCTCTGTCAGAGCTCCATCTCTACATCAATCCACCAATCAGTCCTGTATGGTAGAGTGGCGATATGGAAGCCACTTCTTTGTAAAGGGCACATGGCGGCCTGCCTGGAGTTTGCCAACAGGCAACTCAAGGACGAAAATTTTCTAGTGTGATGAGACAAATATTGAACTATTTGGTGTGAATGCCAGGATTCACTTTGGAGGAACCCAGGAACTGCTCATCACCAGGCCAATACCATCCCTACAGTGAAGCATGGTGGTGGTACAATCCTGCTGTGGAGATATTTTTCAGTGGAAGACTAGTCAGAATAAAGGAAAAGATGATTACAGCTTTGTACTGAGATATCCTAGATAAAAACCTGCATTCCGAAAACCTGCACTGGGGCGATGTTCATCTTTCAGCAGGACAGTGACCCTAAGCACACAACCAACATATGAAAGTAGTGGCTTCAGGACAACTCTGTCAAAGTCCTTCGGTGGAGCCAGAGCACAGACTTGAATCTGATTGAACATCTCTGGAGAGATCTTTAAATTGCTGTATATCAACTCTTCCCATCCAACCTGATGGAGCTTGAGAGGTGCTGCAAAGAGGAACGGGTGAAACTGGCCAAGGATAGGTGTGCCAAGCTTGTGGCATCATATTCAAATAGACTTGAGGCTGTAATTGCTGCCAATGGTGCATCTGCAAAGTATTGAGCAAAGGCTATGAAAATGTATGTACATGTGATTTCTCAATTTTTGTATTTTTAATAAATTTGTCTAAACTTCAAGTAAATGTTGTGTGTAGAATTATGGAGAAGAAAGAATTCAATCAATTCTGGAATAAGGCTATTACGTAACAAAATGGGACGACAGATCCCTCTCGCCCCAAAGCTCGGTCAGCCAGAGAGCGGACATGTCCGTAAATCTCTGGCCAATGCCATTAGTTTCAATGGGGACCGGCGTCCCCATTCAAACTAGCGGCCGGCACACAAAGGGTGCCCGCCAATGCTGTGAGCGATGGAGAGCAGCGTGATGACGCTTCTCTCCACAGCTCATCTGTCGGTCCCCACTCGATATATGTGTGAGGGCCTTTAGACTCAGGACTTTAGACTTTAGACTTTAGTGTCAGCGACCCATAGAGTGAAAGAAAGATGGTATGTTCTGGTCCTATCGCTATTGTAGAGTAGATGTAACACTGTACAGAGGTGCTACAATGCTGACTCATCATTTCCACACACCTCTAATATATAAAAACTCAGTGAATTCTTTGTGTCTGATCTTGTTTTAATATTCCTTGCCTTAGCGTTCTGAATAATGCTGTTATCAGACCATCTCTGCCTATGACATAGAAGCAGGAGCCATGTATACTATTGGAACCATGTAGTTAAAGGAGAAAATGTTTCAAGAATGCTGTCACTATCTGTTTACTGTACCAGGATAGAAGCATGTCATTGGCAGAACTGAAACCTGGATGACTGCCTGGCACGTCTCATCCCCGCTGGCTTCATCTTGGCATTTAAGCATGTAGTGGGTGAACTTTGGGTGGTCTGACTACAGCCATAGCATCTTTTTTTTTTTACTTTCATGCATAGCTGGGAAACATATGAGGTTTGGACTCTTAGAAGATAAATCTACAGAGCTCATGTAGCTCTGGTCCTGTCTGAGCAAGCCTAAGGGCCAAAAGTATGATGGGAAATAAATTGAAGCCTTAAAAGGAAGGCAACACCAGATCATGTTGAGGTCATAAGCAGGCCACTAAGGAGAAGTATGTGCTACTTTACACCAACATTATAATCCTCTGTGACAAATATGCTGCCAATGACAAGATATTTACACCCCACAGCTGCAGAAAAGCATAGATGACGCACCTGAAAGAAGCATGTAGAACAAAGTTGACCATCCTGCTTATTTGATGGTGTGCTTCTCAAGCATGTTACCTACATAAAGAATCATGTTTTGTACAAACTGGTTCAGCTAAAACTAAAGTATTATTCTGAGGGGGGAATAAATAGCAATCACTAAGGGCTTGTTTCCACTTCTGATTCTCACCGAGAATCACCAAAGCGTGCCCGCCGATGCTGTGAGTGACGGAGTGCAGCATGATGACGTCATCACGCTGCACTCCATCTCTGATCTGTGCTGCTCTCACTTTGTACGTGTGGGAACCTTAATATATCTATATGATGATTGATATGCACCATCATGTAATGTAAATGGAGGCAAACTATTGCTAAGGTTGCACTAAATAATATGCTCTTTATCCAGAAATGAATATACCAAAATTGCACTGAAAACTTCCACAACCCTGATGAAGTCCTTTTATGGATGAAACGCACTGGAAAGCACTTGGGTGAGTCTCATCTATTTTTGGACTTTTTTGCATATTTATGCCAGGAGCTGGTGAAGCTCTAAACCTTTTAAACATATTAAAATGGATTCTTTTGTGTATTGTGTCCTATTGAATTGGATCTCCATTCAAAGAATCCAGCGGGAATGGCTGTGTTGGTTTGTTTTGCCTTGACAACACCACGCTGTGACCGATTGTGGCAAAATAAATGGGGGTCTTAACGTGTATGGCTAGCTTTACTCATGTATTTTAATGAATGCAAAAGGAAGGGTGTAATTGTACTACAGTCAGATGGACTGGGCTAGAATCAGAAACTATGGCAGGTAGCTCACCAACTTAGCCACCAAGTTTCACCTTCAACTGAAATATAATTATAAGTGGATTAAGTCTTTAAAATATTATTTGCATGTGAATTTAAAATACATCTTTTTCACATTTGTGCTTATGTAACAGAAATCTGCATTTAAAAAAAAGAAAAAAGAAAATACTTTTTGCCTTGGCAGACGTGTCCATGATCTATATTGGAAAGAGTTGCGGTAGTTGGAGCAATTTACCTTATTTCCTACAGGCCTTTTGGCCATTAATAGTTGCACCTCATGTGGTCACATGCAGCCTAGTACTGCCAGTTGCTTAGGCTCCTGGGTACCATTTATCACATTTCCTCTTCAGGCGGGCTAGGACTGGGATCACTGTATGGGGTTAGTGTTTCCATCGAATGGTGACTGAGCATGACTTTCCTTAGTCACAAGGATAGGAAGTAATGAGGACTTGCTCTTTGTCCAGATCCATGCAAGGTCCTGCCAAGTGATTATTTCCTTCGCCGTTTGTCCAAATGACATGCAACGCACTGCTGTGCTATCGGGCGTTGGCAAGGAGACGGCTAACAATCTAAAGCTTGGCACCAAATAAGTCCCCTGGGAAGATGGCCCGTTGACTCACTCTGTATCTGCCTCAGGGCTGCCGGATTGGAGCTGAGCACTTGCTGTGTGCGTCACTCCGAGGACACATGTGGATTCCGGTATCTCTGCATGGGGCCATAGGCCGCCTCATTCCGCTGTTAACCCCCAAGGAGAAAATCTTGTTTACTGACCGACATTTCTGCTTATAGACAAGCAAAGGTACTTCCTGAATGTATGCGTCCTATACATTAACCCCACAGGGAATGCAAAATAACATTGACTGCAGATCATAAATCCCTAAAGCTGCACAAGGTCAGGTTGATGGAGGTCATAGTTTAAAGTTTCCAGTAATGAGAGAAAGACAAAGGCTAACACTGCTGACCTCTTTAGATAAACACCAATTTCTTGATTGTCTCTTGCCTCAATATTATTATGGTTAATGGCGCGGAACAAGCACGCAGCTAGTGAGCCTATATAACAGCCAGGCAGTAAGTCTTTTTTCAAAAGGTGAACTCAGCAATGACAGATGATATATTTAATTTTGACATATAAATGTGCCATAGTTATTGATAGTAATGCATATGCAATATTTAAAACATACACAAATGCAATTGATTTTTACCATACAAACCTGGCCCCATGTATTGCTAACAACCAATGGGACAGACATTGTAGGGAGCACAAGACATTTTTAGCCCTTATTAGGCAAATCGCTCCCTAATGCTGGGCATACACATACTGAGCAGGTCAGACAGACCAGCTCCGATGTGTGCCGAGATGCTAACGTGATGACGTCATCACATTAGCACCCCGTTGCATTCTGGGGCCCCTTCAGTCGGCTAAGCACCCTTTGTGTGCCGGCCATAAGCTGCAATGAGGACGCCGTCTCCATTGCAGCTTATGGCATCGGCTTGCCTCGGCTTGCATCGGCCAGAGAAGATCGGACATGTCCGTTCTCTGGCCGGCCGAGCCATGTGGGCACATGCCGATTAGCGGCCGATTTTTAACCTGACCGACGGCGCGAGCGCGCACGCCCGTCGGTCAAATTAAAAATCGGCCGCTTATCGGCATGTGTATGCCTAGCATAAGCAGGAGAAGGTTGGGAGGGGGAGCGCGTGTATCCATTCTGCCTATACCAGGGGTGACAAAGGGGCCGGACAAGGAACATGTAAGGGCCAACCCATCCCGAGTCCTCACAGCCTGGGTGAGAAATTTAAACAGATTACATAAATAAATTTATATATTTTCTGTACTGGGAGGTAAAAAAAAGAAAAAAATAAATGTATTAAATAAAGAGGCTTTGGAAAGTAAACTTCATTTGCAAACAATGGCCTCTAAAGGTAAACTAAAGCTAGCCACACATGGTTAAATTTTGGTTCAATCGATGCTCGATTAGATCGAGGAATTCAATCGTCTAATCAAAAATCGATCTTAATCGCATCAACATACACATTGAGTTTGCGATTGTGGATTTCCCGTGACTTGCCTATGTCATAAAAATTAAAATGACTATATTAAAAGCAAATCTGATGTTTTTTTTTATTTTTATTTGGTGTGTGTTGGAAGGGTGCTATACCGGGAGTATACCCCAAACTCTATATTTTAAGTGGAAAAGTTGGGGGTCGTCTTATACACCCAGTCGTCTTATACGCCAGAAAATACGGTAGTTTTTTTGTTTTAATCTCCTCACTGAAGTGCCGATAATAGAAAGTGAGAAACCGGGTGATCCTGAAGGTAATATTGTCAATGCTTCACGCATTGTTTGTATTAGCACACAACACAGCACTGATGTGGACAACATGTGTGTATTTTTCCAAAGAACAATTTTTTCCGTTTAACCCTAAAGCCAGACTTCACATGTGTCTCTATTGAAAGTATTTTCTACTGGCTCCAGCTCAGCTTCAGGAAACATTAGAAGATCTTTCTGTTCACCAGGCTAAGCTTAACCGCACGCCTCTGTGACCAGCGGCACCTCTGCTTTCCGGATGTGAAGTGCCTGTCGGGTCACACGCAGAGAGCTGTTCCCTGACCCTCCCTCCCCAGGGGAGACAGACGCCCAGGGAACGCAGTGAACTTGTTCCAAGGGACGCATCGGATCCAGACAGGCAGGTTTTGCTTTCATCCTGTGTCGGTTCAGTAAAAGCCTCAATTAACTGCACATTAATTATTAAATCCGAACAATGCAGTCCTGGGATCCAGGAGCCAGATTCTGTTACCTCGCATGCGGATGAGGGATTGGTAGCAGTCAAGATAATACAATTTATCTCCTTCCATAAAGCCTAGACCAAAAAGAAAAACTGTGACCCTCTGTTTTAAATCTCTGGGTTCAGGGGCCTGTGAGCTCTAACCAAGATTTCTGCGCCCTTTACTGTTCTGTTTGTGGAGGTGAGCCTGGGCTCATCGCGCTGCAGTGGAGGTGAGCCTGGCTGTGTCTTCAGGTCTTGGTTTTAAGATTTCCACACAGATTTGTCTATATCAGGCTTCTCACAAGGTTTTCATGGACCCTAATGAGTTAAATAAGTATTGAGAGTAAAGCTCATGCATAGCTCCTCGTGCATTCGACCATGCTGCTTTGGCTGTCCACAGAATGCAAGGGAATCGCGATGTGTGCCACTCATGCATCGATTCCCGTAAAATACTTTGGACCCTGGTCCCCCCCTAAGTATTGCGATCGACCAGTAAAGAACCGTCAGGGTGGATCATTGTGCAACTGACTTGCAGTGCTATTCTGGTCGATCTCTCCAGGTGGGCACCTCCATTTGTGGACGATTAACCCCCGAGCGAACACTGTGAACACGCACAGAGGTCAGGCATCCGCAAAATCGGCCATGGATTGCCACATGTAGGGGGGGACTAAGGTATGTTTAGGCTAGCCATTTGCTTTGAAAATGGCGGGGTCAAACAGATCTTCAAAAATGTCAACACAAGTTCTTGAGAATATCCAAAATTGATTAGGCATTCAGGTTTCATAGTCAATTGGTTAACAATCATATTCAAATGACAATAATTTTTTCATCAGTTTTTTATATAGCATCAACATTGCACAGTGCTTTTGAGCGTAACTTGCCAAATTAACAACGGTCTCTCAGAGGAGCTCACAATCAAATATTATAACCGTGGCTATATGTCCTTATATAGTCTAAGGCAGTGGTTCCCAAACTTTCCCTGAGGGGCCCCCCTTTTCTATATAGGAACATTATCGAGCCCCCCCCCCACCTCCCAATTCAAACACAGATTAAAAATGAGGGCCCGTGCCCCACAGTTCGGGAACCACTGGTCTAAGGTCAGTTTCTGAGGAATAATAAAGGCCCTCATTCACACAGCGATCCTTGGCAAAATCGGCATCCCCATTCAAAGTAATGGTTGGCACACAAAGAGTAAAAGGGTGTTCCCTGATCCTCTGGGCGACCTGCAACAGCGCGATGAGGTCTTCATGCTGCAATTGGTCTCCCAAGAATCCCGCAGCCATTGCTGCATGTATGGGGGCCTTTACTATTATTTTAACAAACCTATGTTTTTTGAATGTGGCAGTAAACAGATGTGCCCAAAGAACAAAACCCTAAAAGATGGTGGCCCGGCCAAAATTCAAACCTGGGACCCTAGTGCGGGAAGGGTGCTAGCCACTAAGCAATACAAATCAACTATTGAACAAGATAGTACATAAAGCTGTATTCAACTGCAAATATGATTGTAATATTGATAGAATGAGATGTGGGGACGACAAGTATTGAGACCCCCTTATATTTTCACTCTTTGTTATATTGCAGCCATTTACTAAAATCTATTTTTTCCTCCTGAATGTACACACAGCACCCCATATTGACAGAAAAACACAGAATTGTAGACATTTCTGCATATTTATTAAAAAAGAAAAACTTAAATATCACGTGGCCCTAAGTATTCAGACCCTCTGCTCAGTATTTAGCAGACGCACCTTTTGATCTAATACAGCCATGAGGGAAAGGAGAAAAGTTTCTCACACCTGGATTCTGGGATCCTCTGCCATTCCTTCTTGCAGATCTTCTTCAGTTCTGTCAGGTCGGGTGGTAAACATTGGTGGACAGCCATTTTTAGGTCTCTCCGGAGATGCAGGGTTCTGGCTGGGCGATTCAAGAACAGTCACGGAGTTGTTGTGAAGCCATTCCTTCATTATTTTAGTTGTGTGCATTGTCTTGTTGGAGTGTAAACCTTCAGCCCAGTCTGTGGTCCAGAGCATTTCATCCAGGATATCCCTGTACTTGACTGCATTTATCTTTCCCAATATTGCAACCAGTCATTCTGTCCCTGTAGCTGAAAAACATCCCACAGCATGATGCTGCCACCACCATGCTTCACTGTTGGCACTGTATTGGATAGGTGATGCACAGTGCCTGGTTAGAATTAAGAATAAGGTCAAAAAGTTCTATCTTGGTCTCATCAGACCAGAGAATCTTATTTCACCATCTTGGAGTCCTTCAGGTGTTTGTTAGCAAACTTCGTGCAGACTTTCATGCATTTTGAACTGAGGAGATGTTTCCTGCGGGCCACTCTGCCATAAAGCCCCGACTGGTGGAGGGCTGCCGTGATGGTTGACTTTCTACAACTTTCTCCCATCTCTCCACTGCATCTCTGAAGCTCAGCCACAGTGATCTTTGCGTTTTTCTTTACCTCTCTCACCAAGGCTCTTCTCCCCGATAGTTCAGTTTGGCCAGACGGCCAGCTCTAGGAGGGTTCCGGTCGTCCCAAACGTCTTCCATTCAAGGATTATGGAGGCCACTGTGCTCTTAGGAACCTTAAGTGCCACAGAATATTTTTTTAACTATAGCCAGATCTGTGCCTTGCCACAAATCTCACAAGTCTCTGAGCTCTTCAGGCAGTTCCTTTGACCTCATGATTCTCGTTTGCTCTTATATAGACAGGTGTGTGGCTTTCCTAACCAAACAGTTTGGACTCAAATGAAGGTGTAGAGCCTTCTCAAGGATGATCTGAAGACATGGACCACACCTGAGTTAAATATATGAGTGTCACAGCAAAGGGTCTGAATACTTAGGACCATATGATATTTCAGTTTTTCTTTTTTAATAAATCTGCAAAAATATCTACAATATGGGGTGCTGTGTGTACATTAATGAGGGGAAAAAAGAACTTTTTAGCAAATTGCTGCAATATAACAAAGAGTGAAAAACTTAAGGGGGTCTGAATACTTTCTGTATTCACTGTATACTCATATATTTGCATTGAAATTGTCCCTCTGCAGCATAGACTAGTTTCATAAGTGGCCATCATATGTGTTTCGTTTCAGCTTGGGCTATTGAGTCATGTAAACTACATGTACTACTAGAGCTTCACCTGCTTGATGGAATAAAAAAGAATATATACACATTTTAAAGATGGTCTGCAACCCTTGGGTCAGAAGTCATATGTGGCTCCTCAGCATCCTTGTTGTGGCTCCCAGCAATCCTCTTCACACTGTATGTGCTACGTTGTGTACCTACAATGCGCACAGTATCACTTATGCACGTTTTGAATGGGAAGTTAGTGCTCCTCATTCAAATGTATGGTAAATGCTTGTGTTGTGTGAAATAACTGTGTGCCGCATGTGTCATGCGTTAATGCATGTGTGAATGGGTAATGCTTTGCGTCTCCAGACTATTTTCCGGTAGTGAATGTGTGGGCTAAATTTCTCTTTTGATAGTAAAGGTTCCTGACCCCTGTTATCAAGTGACTGAAACTTACATCTGTGTTGCTGTCTGATCAATAGAGGAGAACAAGGAAATTCTCCCTTCTGCCTTCAGAAAGCTGTTGATATAATTTTATCGCAGGTCTGGTAGAATGGATTTCAAGCACTACTTTTAATTATAAAAGGTGTACCTTTGTTAAAAAGAGATTTTGTTGCTGGAAACCCTGTCAGCTTAAAATTTTTGTCCATGACGCCCAACTCACAGATGGCCTGCAGATTGCTAGCGGCTTGCGTGTGTCAGGCATGTGTTTTCCATGTCATGCTGACACGTCCATTAGTCGTCAATGCAGGCAATATTTAACGATACAGCAATGATAAAGTGAGTCGGGCCTACACACGCCAAAACCCATTTCTCTGAATGTGCCCCCCTGCACTGCACCTTCGCGGGGACAAACTGGGCCTAAGGAAGAGTATCTCTCCAGATAACCAGCTGGACCATCCTACAGGCAACCCAGGCAGGAGATTCAACATTTGTTCTTCCACTCTATACCTTCTCCATGTTATTCCAATAGATGGTGGTCCCAAAGCTGCTACCTTTCGTAGGATCTCGTTCTACCTTCCAGTAAAACTCTGGCAATGGTTCTTGTCATTCTTGCTTGATATAATACTACGCAAAGTAGTCAGATTAAATTATTAGGGAAGCCTTAAAAATGATGGATATGGAGGGGGGGCGTGGCTTGGATGGCACCGAGGGCAGCCGCTTGAGACCGGAGCTCCGTCCCAGC
>CM070038.1:85131130-85142297 GCA_036250615.1 Ptychadena robeensis
CTGTGATTGATTGGTGGTCGATTGCACGGGAATCTACCCGTGTGTGGCTAGCTTAAGTCCTTGAAGCCCAGAAAAGAAATTTAAAAAGAGAATATATAAATATATAAGGCCGGTTTTGGCCTCCAGGCCTTAGTTTTCCATGTCTGATCTAGTCCAAAAGAACAAAAAAAAAATTAAATGTAATATTGAGCATAAACATAAATGGTAAACCTACATATATAAAAAATCACTTAGTCTATCATTATTTATAATCATAAAACTTTAGGCTAAAATATTAGCGAAGTCAAAAATGCCTCCAAGGTTGGGTGTTCCAAAAAAATAAATAAAATTTTCCCCCAGGTTCATAGAATGTACTGCTAACAATTCTCATGTGACATTCATCAAGATTGCTGTTTGTCCTTTGTGTATTTACAAGCTAATTGATTTACATTTTTATCAAGGTTTCCGCAAAAATATGTAACTTTACAGGTTCCAGTTGTTTCACATATAGTATTTTGAGTACATTACTTGTGTTACCATTCCTCCCAGCAAATTGTATAGTTAACTTGGGTTACTCATAATTAAGTTGTTTGTGTATTTTCCTTACTGTACAATGAAATCTATTTGTGTGTGTGTGTGTGTTTTTTTTTCTAAAGAAGGTATGTAGTACCTTACTAGACTTTAAAGACATAAGCTGGGAACACACGCATAGAAATTGGCCAGATCGATGGCCGCTTCCAGCGCCGTGCACGCTCAAGGCCATCTATCTGGCCCATATCTAATGCGGCCATCCCTGTTTCATGGGGGATCAATTAATACCAATCGAAAACAGGGATATCGGACATGACCGCAAATCACGGTTGATGTCCATTGCTTTGCATTGGGACCTGCTGCAAGGGACCTCGAACAGTTCGTATATCAAGCCGTGTGTTCCCAGCTTTACTGTGGTATGTATCGCACTTTCGGCCAAAGACATTGGGCTGTGTGGATGCAACCAACATCTTAATTAAATCATTATGGCCGATTATGGCTCCAATCAGTTGTTCCACTTTAAGGAGGAACTTTAGAAGTAGGTAAGGTGCGGAGTAAACACTTCAGTCAGACTGTAAAAGGACGAGAGTGGGTGTAAGGAAAAACAGAGCAGAACAGAGAGCCGGAGAGACTAGTGCAGGTCTGATTCCCATAGGCTGCGCGCTCCTTCCATCCTCAGACTGACGGTTTCATGCATGACCTGGAATTCCGCACACAACATGGGAATTGGTTTCTCTTTGAACTTGAATCTGTCAGAGCTTGTGGCTTCTAGCGACGCATCTCCTTGGGAAGCGAAGCTGGAAGAATGTCAAACGCATTGTGTTACCTGTGTCTAGTAGTCACTAGAAATGTGCCGATTCCCCAAATGAAGCCGTGCAAGTCTAAAAAGCTTCATATATGGATGGGCTTTATGCATTTTTTTATTCTCAATCATTCATTGACCTATACATTTCACTGTGTCTTCGATAATACCAGGGAGAAATATATCGAAATATCTGCCAAAGGCTTCCCATTGACACCTGTGTCCCATTGGAGTTCTGCTCTCCTCATCAATTTGTAAACAAACCCAACAAGGCTCAAACATAAAGCTCTTTTAATTGTATTCAGATCTGCCAACATGTCCTCTGGATTTCTGCTCCGTGTTTGCTATCAACACTCGGTACCATCACTTCATTCCTAGGCTTCTAGGAGCTTGATCTGTGGCTTTTTTTTTTGAAAAGTGCAGAGAGCAATTACTGTGCATATTGCGGTAACCTATGGTTGCCAATCATAATTATTATTTTAGAAGCGTAATAACAGTGGCCGGAGATGAGAAAGGATTAAGCACTTTGCACAGTTTCATTCTATATGTCCATACTGTATGTACAACGTGTAGATCACACAGCCTATCACAAATACATGACCCCATCATGTGTACACATCCTATAAAGGGGAAGCGTAAACCGATTGGACCATTAAAATTTATAGAAGCAATTCATTTTCTTAAATTTATTGTACATGATTAAATGGCAGAATGATAGCACATGTAGCTCACTTTACTGGGATCAATACAGCACAAAATGTGTGATTTTGGCAGAAGCATTGAGGCTAATTTTCAAAAACAGGAATTTTAACAAATTGAGTTGTGTATGGGGGGACAAGTCAGCTGTAATCTGATTGGGGAGGTTTTTTCTGTTAAAGAAAAACACTGAATTTCCTAGGAATCAAGGCTACAAAGTCCCAGCTTATTCGACATTTACTTGTCTAAAGCCCAAACCTTGACCTCAAAGGCTCTTCTCCTTGAGCTTTTTGTTCTGCCTTTTTCTAATATTTTTGGCTGGTTAATAATTCAGGCTCTTCTTCTGGTGTTGGGCACATCATGGATGATCCCTCAATACACTGTAAGTGCAAGGTGCTTAATTTTAGCAGCCATGGCCATGACCCTTTGCACACATGGTCATTTCCTCCAAGTAGTCATTTCCTCCTTATAAGAGTATTACACTACACTTACCTGATCGTGCCAGAAGTGATGCCGAGGAGTGCCACTTTCAGTATTTGGAGCGCAGAATTCACACTCTGCAACGGCACTTACGCATTCCAAATGCAGGGAGTGACACTTTGTGACATCATTTCCGGGGTCTGGAAACCACTGCTCTAGCAATGTAGTTTGTGCATAAATTAAGTTCAAAGTTAAGTCCGAATTTGGACATGACTTTTAACTTAACTTACAAAGTCAATTAGTCTAAACCCACCCTGCTTGTGTTAATGATGTGCGGGGTGGGAAGTTAGGAGTGATAGTAATGCCCCATGCCTCCTTAGTTAGGAGAGAATGGCATTACTCTCCCTCCTAACTTTCCACCTCACTTTTGGGCATCACAGGGACGCTTACAAGCAGCTGATGTGATCCTGGACCCCTGTGAAATAGTAATTCGACCCCTGAGGAAGTCCCAACCCACAGGTTGAGAATCACTTCCTTGAAGTATTATTTAACACACCCAAAGTTCTATCTTTCCAGGAAAGCAATACGGCCAAATTTGGCTGTGCAGCCCTCAAGGAGATACATGGCCACCAATGCAAACTTCCCCAGCCTGGCCTTCCCTACACGGGCAAATGTAATTCATGAGTATAGGACTCTATGTAAACTTCCTTGTGACATGTTTACTGAGCAATTCTTAAATACTTTTTGATAATAAAAAAACTCTTGTTCCTATCTTTTACCTTACATTATGTAGCACAATCAAGCCTTCTTAAAACAGAAGGTATTTACACGGCCCAATCCAGCACAAATCCCATAACCTTCACGGGTACTTCTCTTTACCTTACATTATGCTAAGTTTAGATGGGTGAATTTTTTTAAAATTAAGAATATATATATGGAAACATTACCTGTTTGAATTTGGACATTAGCAGGTATCTCAGAAACAGTTAAGAACTACGGAAGAGGTTTGGTTAGGTCAGTGTTCTACAATTGCCAAAATTAATAATACGATAACCTATTGCTAACATATTATATAAAACTATGCTTTTCAATTGAAATCGCTTGGCCAAAATGTCTTCAGAGTTAGATTATCGGGGAACAAAACATATTTTATTCGAAAACATTAATTAACTACATCGGTTATTCTGTTACTCCAGATTTTTCAACATGTCCAATAATAACCCATTACACAACATAAATAGTAAACAGCCCAGGAATCTCTAATTTACTCATTATCGAGCAATTTAAATGCATTCCGATATATTTAAATAGATTACATCTAGCGCATTAAGGGTAATTTGGCGGCCTATTTAATATGCAGATTTTGCGTATAAATCTCACTAAATCCACCGCAGTCATTTCAGGAATCTCTCCTTTTATTGTGGTGTAATAAATCATAGCTAATAGATTAAATGGCAAAATTCTTCGCTGTCCCTCCAGAGGGTAATACTTCTATTCTTCAATGAACAGATGAAACCATTTCACATATTGGAATCTCTTGTTCTTAATAAACGTAAATCACAGAATTGAAGGATCACAGATGGATAGTATATTGGCAATTTCTTACAGATCTAGGTAGGCATTGTACTGCCT
Source organism: Ptychadena robeensis (assembly GCA_036250615.1). Lineage (NCBI taxonomy): Eukaryota > Metazoa > Chordata > Amphibia > Anura > Ptychadenidae > Ptychadena > Ptychadena robeensis. The sequence goes on from CM070038.1 coordinate 85,135,191, forward strand.
TCTATACATGAAGAAAAGCCAAATCCTTCACTTTTATAATAAAAGCACAACCATAATATTATAAACATGTCAATAATAAGAATATATATCCAATTACACTAACAACACACATTGATCATACAAGCCCATAATGGAATTCAGGCTGACATATTGTATTTTGTTCATGCACAATATATGTATTCACCTCCTGGGCATTCTGTTTGTGACGTGCTTTTTTTTTAAAAACATTGTAACGTTGAATTATGTGCCCTCCCACATTCTGGGAAAAAGTAATGCCACCTCCATTACATGGAGGTTAATGGCGCCACCCCCTCACCTCTCTGGTGTCATAGATGATATCATTGAGGCGAACCCGGAAAGATTGGCAGGTTTGCAGATACTGGAGGATACTGTGGGCTTCCTCCGCACAGGTGAGTATGCCCGAGGTTATTATGGGGTGAGAATTGTAATTTCACAAACTCACCCCGAAATAACTCATGCTAACCGCTCAGAAGGTTAAAGTTTCTGGACACCTAACCAAGACTATTCTGAGCTTGTTGGACATTCCATTATAGGACCAGGGCTATTACAGAGTTGGCCAAGATTGTGAGGTTAAACCAACCTCCACACATGAGACCCTCTTTATGGTATGTAGGGATGGTAACACATAGCTGCAAAAAGAACAAAATCAAGTTAGTTGATTATTTTAGTTAGTGTAGAAACCAGAAACTCTTTTCAAAAACGGTATGGAAAATACAAATCCATTACCATGAAATTGATTTGTACTTCCTACTTTGTCTTGCTGCCTGGATACAGGAGGACACAGACATATGGCGAGGGCAACGTCAGGGAGGTAGGTCCAGCGAACCGTCCCACGTTGACACAGGCAGCACTCGCTGGCACGGCTGGAGAAGGTAAGCTATCCCGATTGCGCCAGGGGGTTAAGAAACCTTGGACTGTACTTTATAATCACTCTAGATTGGTGCGTTTGATTTTGTTTTTCTCTTTGCAATGCACTCTCTTCGGCAGGTAACATAGGAAAAAATTTGCTTTTCCCCAAGCACTTATTATGATGTTTCAGGGTACGAGCAGTAATATAGAGGGCTACAGGGTTTGACTCCACCACCCAGTTTCCAAACTTGAAATGGCTTTCAACAAGATCCTTTAGTATGTATGTGGGCGTCTGTGCCCATTCAGCCAAAAGAACATATGAGGGGTCAGGTACTGATGTTGGATAAAAAAACGGCCCAGACTTATCAAACAACTGTATGGAGCTGGCTTTGTACACATGGGCACGGTCATACCTGCAACAGAGAATGTTGTTTTGATGCTAATGAAATTAACAACATGTTCACTAAAGGGTCAACAATGAGATAACCCCAACAACAGAAATGGGTTAACAGGTTATTGCTCATTATAGTTCTGAATTTGACTAGGGTCACTGTCACTATTGATAGCATGAGGCCATACCTGGACCCTACAAGGGTTGCACAGGCAGTTCAACTCTACCAGGATGGCCCTGAAAAATATGCCATTGCCGTCTCACTGTACAGTCAAGGTTAAAGAGGAGAAGGGAAGTTACTCTACGAGAGCTGAACAGGGCCATTGAAAGTCCTTAACCCATCAGCAAGACTGGCATCTGCTTCTTTGTGCAAGAAGTAACAGGATGAGTACTGCCAGAGTCCAACAAAGTGAGTCCAGTGAGTGGGGTACTGGCGTGAATGTCTCTGACCAAACCATTAAAACAAACTCCATTAGGGTGGCCTGGCATCCTCTTGTGTGTCCTGTGTTCACTGTTCTGCACCATGAAGCTTGATTGGAATTTCCAATGAACATCATAATTGTTAGGTCCAGCACTGGCGCCCTTTTCACAGGTGAGAGAAGGGTCATGTGACAGACATTAATGGGTCGGCAGAAGCCAAGGTGAACGCTGTGCTCCCTGCAGCATTGTTCAGTATGATGGGTTTGTGGTGGGTCAGTGTTGGTCTATGGAGGAAAAACCATGGAGGGATAAACAGATCTGTACAGGATAGATGATGGTACCCTGACTGCCATTAGATATTGGGATGAAATCCTTGAAACCCATTGTTAGCTGGTTCATTGGGTCCTGGGTTCCTCCTGGTGCATGATAATAGTACTGATTAGCTTCCAAGCTCGCCTGGTGTAAATCAATGTAGTCAGGCAACACGTATTAGCACGAGTACCATTCAGTTGCTGCAATAACATTACAACACATTAGACTAGCCTGCCACATCAAGTTTTTGGTGACTTAACAAAGCCCTCTTTAGGTTGATAACTTTCATTTTCATCATTGATTATGATTTTATTCATAACACATTACCCATTACGTATCACTATGTATATCCAGCTTGATTTTCTGAGATATGCGTTTTCCTCCAGCTGATATGTAAATTGTACCCGGCTTATATATTGAACTTCACTTTTCCTTCTTTTTCATTTTCTTTCCCAACTTTAATTTTACATGGATTGTATTTACCTTTCGTTTTTATTCATCTCTTACCCCAATGAAACTCACAATTTAAAACATGGGAAAGCATTAGGTGTAAATGTATTTACACGCATTGAAATCAGTCATTTGAGCCCATCATCTTTATTGATAGGTACATATAAACAGACAAGTTCATCAGCTCATGTTGATTCTAAATCTAGATGCAACAACGCCCACTAGAGGTGAGTGCTGGGACATACAGGGCACTAAGTGAGTCACTGTATACATACATGTATGGTATATGAATAAAAGATGTTTGTATTGTGGTGGTCTTCCATGTCAGAGGGTGATCAGGGATGGAGTTGGGAATGTGTATATATAGATGTAAAGACTATTCCAGCATTCTTCTTTTTTTAAATGTCTTGACCAGAACATGTTCATTTCACTGGTCCATTTGAAATGTATTAAACAGTGAACGCATTTTATAATCAGAGGCAGCATGTAGGAAGGGTAAACTGCAATGATAAGAACAGAATTCATCAATTCAATTCAATTGTAGTTTTAACATTTTTGACATGACTTGGGTGCCAGGGTGTCAAAGAAACATTTTTTTCTGTGATACCAACTGCTTTGCCTTGAATAAAAAATAGATAAATCCCAGTTCAGTCATGGTAAATTTGGCAAGTTTATTCTCCTTTCTTTTTGTCTTTATACTTTGAATAGGAAAACATCTATAGATGTAAAGCCATCCCAACTGGCAATCTGGGTAGCACCTCCGCTGCCCAGTGACCTGATAAGGATATGAAGCACCCCTTGGTTCCGGCAAGGCTTGATTTACACAGCCGTTTCATGGGAGGCTGTCAGTCGCTTCGGTCTGCACAAGTTTGCAGGCGCCCCCATGACAGGTCTATCTAACTTTGCATACTTTCGATTAATCAATTCGACAATGATATGAAGAGTTTATTAACATTTCTGTACACCATTTTCAGTGGACATGCTTGATACCACAGTATGTTACCTCCACTCCAATGATGCTCCCTCCCCCTTAGTCTTGGTAGCATCAAACACTTCAAGCAATGGGAGCTTCTAGCTAGCACCATCCCCAACCCTCTTCATCACTTACTGTGCTGTGACTTACCTCTTGAGCAGCAAATCCATTGCCACTGACCCTGTGTCCAGCTTGGGCTGACAGCTTTGGTCAAATTTTTTCAGCCTGAGCTGGACTTGGGGTCAGACGCAATATTAACAAGGGTCTTCTTCATTTTGCTGGTCTCTGGATGAAGGGGGGCGGGGGTAACAAAAAAACCTTTAGACTTTGGTACAGAAAATTACACCTCCCTGTAACACCAGGGAGAATGAAGGGTCAGAAGGTTGAACACCCACATGCGGCATGGCACAAAGACATCCAATGGAAGGTGGAGTGGTAAGTATATCCTAGATGCAGGTTTCCCAACATTGAAGCATAGATAAAAAAAAACCCAAGGGTGGTCAGACAACGGTCCTTAGGCCAGGGCTCTTCTACAAGTAGCTGAAACGTGGCAAATTCGTAGTAGCAGCCCCTTCTGTACGCTCATCACTGGAAACGCACACATTCAAAATAAATGGGATGCGTACCAAGAATGCGACCGCTATGATTTTACCGCATTTCAGCTAAACATAGTGGGACTTAGGGTCCCCACACACGCATCGAATGGGGACCGAGAGATGAGCTGTTGAGAGCAGTGTGATGTTCTATGGGCGACCAAGCTTTGGGTCCCTGTTGCCCCATGTGGGCTGATTTTTCCGACAGCCGCGAGTGCACACGCACATTGGTCAGCGCCAAAATCAGCCGCCTTAGGCGGTTGACATTCTTCAGCCACCAGTGCAGCACCTGTCCACATTGAACATAGATTTAAATGGCTCCAATGGGTATTTGGTGGATGTATGTATGTATGACTTATGATGTATGTATGTATGTATGACTTAAGCTGGTTTGGTTCCCCGGTGACCATTTGCAACGGTGTGACGCAAGAATCGTTGTGCGATTGTTTGGGGGAATCGATGCACACAACCTGGCCGATACCAAGGGTCCCTATCCAAAGTAATGGTGACCGAGCAGGGAAAAACAGGCATGTTGGATCCCAGTTCGATCTACATTTTCTTGGAGCGGGGGTCGATCACTGCGGATGGACCGCATTTGATTCCCGAACGATCTGTCGCTACGAATCGAACATAAGATCGAGCCAGCTTTAAGGCATGTTGGCCATGGATGGTTAGGAAGTAGTTATCTCCCAGCTATTCAGGTAAACCAGTCCTCTTTGTGTTCTATAACATTTTAGGTAATTACATTAATTACTATATAGGAGGTCTGTATCTGAAAAGAGAGCTCTATATAGATTATATATATGGTCCCAAGCAGCCTGGTCCCCTACAGCTACTTAGAATTGTATATGAGAATATAGAAATGGATAAATAATAATACGGATGTGTCTATATTGTATAAAATGTTGATGTATAACGTATACAAAGTATAGCGCCGTATAGATAGCATGTGGGATACATTGAATCCGATCACCCGGCAGTTCGCACGCTCTTCCATTGAACTCCACGCTCTCCCCTCGCTGGCGGTTTCAAGTCGCCCTTTCGCGCGCCGTTTCTCGCGAACCCCCCTGAAGGGGCCCCGCCACACACTGCCGGGAGCCCCCGAGCCGCCTCTATCCGCCCGGCCGACAGCTCCAGACGGCTCTGAGCTCGGAGCCTCCCCCGCCGGCTCATCGATCCGCTCGCCTTTCATGTGACCGGCGCTGTGGGAGCCAGGCTTCCTGGAATCATCCCAGAGAGGGTCAGAGCCTTACCGGCCGCGGCGCTTCCAGGCACCGACACATGGCCCGGGGAGGCGAGCGCTGCCAGGGACAGCTGTCTAACCAGCGGCGGTGTCTGTAGGTAGAGCGGCGGGGCTGTGACTCACCACATCGTTTGTCACGCACGCGGTACAGCTGATGCTGGGAATGTGCGAGCGGCGCCGCGCGCTCTCATGAATGGCGGGCAGGAAAGTTGTCAACAAATCCATCAGACAGAGCGGAGTCACCGCAGCACTACACTTCCCAGCAGCGACCTCCCGGCTTCTCTCGGTAGCGGCGGCAGCGTGATTTATAGACGCCTTGTAGCCATTTCATTCCACAATGTAGAAAATAATACAAAGGGGAGCGAGACGCGCGGGAAGCAACATGCAAATTCTGACATTTCGGAAAGTCGATGCTGCGCAGTGTCGCACATGGTGGAGCCTCAGCAGACTACTAAGAGGCAATGCTGCTGAATGTTTTGGGGGTTACATTGTCGCCATGCGCTAATTTGTGGATGCCTGTCCTGGCAGCAAGAAATGTCCGAATGATGGCGTGGCATCTCATAACTTACCACATCCCAATGGTGTGAACGCAGCTTATATATTTCCATCGAGCGAACCTAAAAAAAAGTTCCTTTAAGACTAGCCATACACGGGTCGATTATTTTCCAACATGTCCTATCAATTTTCCAGATGTCAATCACTTTTGGGTGTTTCTACCAGGTGGTCAGGAATCGATTTCCATTCGATCAACTTAAAAATTGTTCGTTTTAAGTCAATCTAATGCAAAAATCAAACCATGGCACCTTAAGGGCTTGTTCCACTTGCCTGGAGCGGTTCAAAACCACGCCGAGACTATCACGGGTGGCCGCCTCCATTCATGTCTATGGGCTTGTCCCCACTCAGGCGGGTGGCTGCGGTCTGAAACGCGGGCTCCCGTGTTTTTGGCCGTGAGCTGCTGCAGTCAATCGCACCCATAGACATGAATGGACGCTGTCAAAAATCACGCGTGGACACAATTTAAAACTGCTTTCATTATCTATGGAAGTGATCCAAGGGCGGCTGCGTTGAATTGTATGAAAAAAACCCTGCCAATGTGGAGACACGCCCTAAGTCAATATTTTGCCAATAGATTAATTTTTACCTGAATCCATCATCCAAAAGTGATTGAAATGGGATATGGATTGAGCAGTGATCGGACATGTTGGTTTGTTTCAGTGGATGGTTCAAGTAACTGGCAGGTTTTCTAGATTAGTGGTGCCCATCCCCCCTCAACCCCCTGGGGGGGGGGTCATCAGTGGGTCAGAGTGGGGGGTGACACCCTGTCTCCTGCAGCCTCTGACAGAGAGGCTGTGAGCTCAGCTCCATGCTCCCCTCCTCTCTGTGAAGAAAGTGGCAACCAGGAGCTGGAGTCTGGCTGGTGAAATGTGATTAAGCGGCAGCGCCATCTTGTGGCCATTTTACACATTTTTACCAGAGATGGTGGAATTTCTTTCTACAGGCAAGGATTAGAGATTGGGAACCACTGCTCTTGGTATTTGAATGGATTTGTATCCGACGGCTCTATGGACCATGCACACAGGGCTTATTGAAGGAATCAAGGTTTTGAATCAATCACACTGTGCTGGAATGATCAATCGATGTTAGACAATATTTAAATGCATAAGTCGATCGATTCTGAGATGGATCGTGCAAAAGTCTATCCCTGCATGGCTACCACAAGGCTTTTCATACATCCTACAATCAACTTCAGGTTTTTAAATAAGAAATATGATCTTCGTGAGGGGAGCTCTGTTATAGCTTAACCTCCCTAGCGGTTGAGACGAGTCCAGCTCGTCCAGTGCTGACATGCTGAAAG
>CM070038.1:85152088-85166827 GCA_036250615.1 Ptychadena robeensis
CTGGTTGCGGGAGCCGGCTGTGACGTCACTGACGTCACTTCCTGTTCTGAGCCGGTATTCATGCCGGTCTTGTAGTGAAGAGATTCTTCCTCCGGCATGATCTTGCAGGTTCTGATCCTGCCGGAGGAAGAATTTAGATCTTCTTCTGGCCGGCGAACGGGGCGGGTCGAACATCCGTACTGTCCGCCGGCGAGAGGATCGGCGAACATGCCGAGTTCGCGGCCGAACTGTTCTCCGGCGAACAGTTCGGTCCATCCCTACTGGGGGCTGATCTGTGACTGTGGAGACCAGCACACTGGGGACAATGGTAGAGATTTGGGCATGTGTAAAAAACCCACCGCAGCCACTCCCAAATTGCCTTGTGGAGCTGCAGCCTCATGTAGATTCCACAAACTTTCTAATTATGTATTGTGTTTCGTGGCTTGCACTATATCAGAGGTTAGAGTAGAAATGGCACCCTCCCCCCACCTCACCAAATAGTGAGGATTTTGACAAATCTATGGATAGAGGATCGTATATTACATAATATGATGGGGGTTTCCGAAGGTGCCTTTTCAATCAATATATGACACAATTAAATACTTACAATATACAAATAAAAGATTCACATTAAATTTTTTAGGGTAAAAATACATATATTCTTTTTATTAAAAAAACAAGCAGTTTGTTGATATACAGATATAGCCAATCCTTATACATTTTTTTCTTCAAATAGCAGCCCCAACAATGGGGGTGATGTCCAAGCTGTGTATGGGAGTGACCTTCGACATGTTTCGTCCCTTTGGGACTTTATCAAGAAGACCCATTCACTATAAGCATTAAAAAACATTCGTAATCAACAACAAATAATTAAATAATGTGTCATTTTACCTTGCCAGGGGTTGATGGATAGTAAGTTTTACCTGTTATGATCTGTGTATCAACTTCTCATTCAGGAAGTTTCTTTCCATAGCTTTTAATCTTGGAGGTTTTTCCCTCATTCCTTTCAGAAGATAAATAAAGAAAATAGTTTTTTTCTTTTTTTCTATTTCTGGAGCCTTGTCTCTTATTTTTAGTCTATCTTCCCCAATTGGGGAAGATCATAACAGGTAAAACTTACTATCCATCAACCCCTGGCAAGGTAAAATGACACATTATTTAATATTTTGTTGTTGATTACGATTGTTTTTTAATGCTTATAGTGAATGGGTCTTCTTGATAAAGTCCCAAAGGGACGCAACATGTCGAAGGTCACTCCCATACACAGCTTGGACATCACCCCCATTGTTGGGGCTGCTATTTGAAGAAGAAAAAAATGTATAAGTATTGGCTATATCTGTATATCAACAAACTGCTTGTTTTTTTAATAAAAAGAATATATGTATTTTTACCCCAAAAAATTAAATGTGAATCTTTTTTAAGTATTTAATTGTGTCATATATTGATTGAAAAGGCACCTTCGGAAACCCCCATCATATTATGTAATATATGATCCTCTATCCATAAACTTTCTAATTAGTCTGTCTGTCTTTTAACTTTTGTGCAGAAAGTATTAAGCTTTGTGTGTAATGGCTCCGTATGAATTATTTTATACTTTAGTAGTGGAGCCCAGCAGAGAAAGTCATGAACCCATATAGCTTTTGGTTCCCTGCTCGTGAAAGGACGTGACAGAGAAATAACTGATTTCACAGGGCGTCAGCCGGTGCCGCCGTCCTACGACATAAATTTATTGAGCTGTTATAAAGTGCTCAGGCGTGCCAAAGCATTTTCCTCATTCTGCGTTTTATATCTCCGCCACTACCGTTTTTTCCACAGACAGCAAAGCGTGCGCTGCCGCTTGCTCTGTCCTAGGAAGCCCTCTCTTGGAATAAATTTGCAAGGCAGCAAGTGAGAGGCAATATCTTCCAGAGACTTATATTAAGAAAATAGCAGGTAACGCAGTATTTTTTTCTGCCATGTTCTAGATATTATTTTAATAAATTGCTTTTTGCCGCAGAATAATTGCATGCATTATTAAAGGAAAATTGTAAAGGTCTGTCCTGTTGTTTTTAGCGTGAGGTAAAACTGCACTACTACCATTCTATAATATATATATAAGCCGTTCGGCAGCAGTGTGATTACATCATCGCGCTGCTGTCTGACATCGAAGGAGCTGGAGGCACAGTACTGCTGTGTCATCCAGCTCCGACAGTGCTTTGCGTGGAGACCCCGCGGTCCCCATGTAAAGCAATGGACATCGGCCTAATTTAGAGTTATGTATCTGTCAATCAATCCCGCTCAAAAACAGGGATGGCTGCATATGGGCCAGATAGACGGCCATGAGCGCGCAAGGCACTGGAAGCGGCCATCGATCTAGCCCATATCCATACGTGTGCTCCCTGCTTTATCCAGGGCTGGTCCTAGGGAGATCTGCACCCTGGGCGAGTGCCCCCCCCCCAAAAGCATCTTTGGTCACTGCCAGAGAGCACTCCCAGGGGCAGGGGGGAGATACTGATCAGACTTAAGGCCCCACACACGTTGTGAGTGGGGACCGACAAATGAGCTGTGGAGAGCAACCTGATGACGTTGCGAGCACACACACACACCGCCGCCGCTCGTTACATGTGTGGGGACCCTAAAGCTGGCCATGCACCTTTAAATCTTTCTATCAGATATACTTTAGATCTACCAACAACTATGTAGTGCCGGGTCCTCTGTAACTGAACACAGGTAGACTTTATGATTTAGAAAGTCCCTCATATTACAGGGTTTTGGTAAAACAAAAGGATATCTAAAGGAAATCTGACATAGAAATCTAAAGGTCCTTATGGACTCTGGGCCAACCCCCTATACCCCCCCCCTCCAGGGCTGGTAAGGGACTGCCACTCCTCCAGATGACCTTCTCTCTCCCCAGGCAGCCGCACGATTGATAGGTGAGCCCCCTACCTATCCTCCCCGCTCCCCCCCCCCCCCCCCCCCCCCCCCCCCCCCCCCGCATGATGCCACCCTGGGCAACCGTCCATGTTGCCCATGCCTAAAACTGCCACTGATGTTCTCAAACAAATTAATTTGCTAGTCAAGAAACACATTTAATATGGGGGGGGGGGGGGGTTTACACTGTGGCCATTGTGGATGGAAGATGCCATTTGGCAGTAAACAATACCCCAGGTTTTGTTAGCAGTGGGAGGTAGAATAATGCCTTATAGTTTTGGCAATAGATTAGTGCCATATCCTTTGCATCAATGGGAGTATTGTCCCCACCCTTGGTGTTAATGAGAGGAATAATGCCCCATTATCTGTATCCGTGCCATTGTTTTTAGTAATCTTCAGCATTTGTGTGGTTGGCAATGTGCCCAATCATTTATGTTAGTGGTAGGAATAGTAGCTCATCATTGGTGTTAGCTGTAGTGATATTCCTCTAAAATTGGTGTAAGTGGTAGGAATAGTGGGCAATAGTTGGTGTTAGTACTAGGAACAGTACTCCACGTTTGACAAAAATAAAGACCCTTCGTTGATGTCAGTGGTAGAAATAGTGGCTAATTCCTAAAGTTAGTGGTTGGAATAGTGTACAATAGTTGGTATCATTAGCACAAATAGTGCGCCATTATTGGTTTGAATGGAAGAAATTGTGACTAAATGTCTGGAAACAGCGAGTAAAGTGCTCCATTCAGCAGCAGTTTACAGACCATTGTTTTAGGCCTGGTAGCACATTATATCCAATGGGTCTGTTCACAATATGTGCATCACAATGATTTTATATGTATGAACTGCCCATGGCACAGAAAAACTAGCATTCTAGATTCTAGCGCTTAGTTGAGTCTCTCCTGCTTATGTCTGCCCATTAAAAAGCAATAGACTTATACTTTGCTACAAAGAGTGACAGACTCCTATGCAAGTCCATTATCTGTTAACCTCCCTGGCGTTATGGCTGTTTCGCACCATTTTTTCCGGCGCTGTATGGATGATTTCCCGCCCTCCTCTCTACACATCGCCGATGTCGTTGAGACACCGGCAATGTGGGCCGCGGCCTATGGAGGCTCCCCTTTACTGACACAGCGCCGGAAGGGATCAGCGAGCCTGCAGCGATGCAGAATTGCTGTGGGCTTGCTCAGCACTCGCTGTACATGTACTGGGTTCGGCCATAACGCCAAGGAGGTTAAATAAGTTGTTTTTCATACATTAACCCTAAAGCAGTTTCCCGAGGGTATGCAAACTTTTTCTCACAACCATAGAGATATAAGTCTATAGTCTCCAGCAGAGTGGAAAAATAAGCATAGTACTTTGTCAGAGCATTACACACCCATGTGTGCGTGTAAACCTAAAGCGAGGGGTAGCTCCCTGTATTGGTAGAACAGCTGTTTGGCCCATCAGCTGCTGTTGTGCAGGGCTCTCAGCCAAGCCGTATGAGTTGGAATCCTCCGTGCTTACTTGGAACTAAGGCTCGCAGATGCAGCAGCCGGCTGTGAGTCAGCTCCGGCTCCCAGGGAGCTGGGCTGAACCCCCCGCATAGCGATGGGGTCAGACGCAAAGCCTCTCATTACCCACTGTGCCGCACCAGATGTTGCGTTAGTAAGGAAAGCCATTAGGGGAAGGATATGGATGGACTTTTTAAAAAGGAACACGACGGTCACATTATAGCCTTTCGCTGCGGAAACAGAGCGTGCTGGGACATAGTTGGAGGCAGTTACACAGTGTCCTCAGCTATATTGGATATCTTTATTTTAATTTGCAAGGTTAAACTCTAAACATGAAACACGGTCTCAGCTATTACTGTTACCACAAGTTAGGTGCCCACAGGCTTATCATTATCCATCTAAAATGTTTGTATACAGGCGCTTAAGCTGGTGCCCTTGTCCCTCTATAGTTGGGGGCCTTTCGCCATAGGTTAAAAAGAGCTCAGTAAAGGCCCCCATACACCTTACAATCTTTCCATACAATTACTGTACAATCAAATTTTGTTCTACCAAAACCATGTTATATGAGGACCACACTACACAGTTGTCGGTAGATCTAATGGAGATTGTATGGATCGATTTTAAGGTGTAATCCATGATTGTAGATCTTAAATCTCAATGTAGAATACCATAGGTATACAAAAATATGCAGTTTGAAAACAACATATAGCCATGGTCTATTCAGCCCATCTTATAGTATGACGTATGCATGTTCACTTGGATTATATATACTTCCATGAGCAATATTTATAAGTCGACAAATTAAATGAACCTCTCGCCAAACTTGTTACTAGTTCAAACAGCTGAGAAAAGCCAAAATCCCATGTCAAGATTTTATTGCTGTGGATTGCCCAATGGGGAGATTTCCCCTTAAATGGTGTTGCAGTTGCAACTAGCAAAGGAAATTGTACAATATAAATATAACAAGGATCTAATCAATCCACTTTTAATGCGGCAAAAGACTCCATTAATGTTCCTTCACATCCTGTCCAAGATGATTGTGCATGGTAACATATATGTAGATGTACCTGCAAGCCATACACACATAGATTTGTGTGCGATCAATTAATGATTGTTCACAACATGGTGATGCAAAAAAACAGACACAATCGTTCACCGAATCGATGTGCACCACTTTAGGTGCTCGATCTCTGGCGATACTTTGAATGGGAACCCTCATCCAAAGTAATGGCGATCAAATAGGGATTTACCAACATGTTGGATCCTTGTTCGCTTGCAGTGATTGATCATTTGGGAATCAAGCGAAAAATCGATCCATGCCTTTATCCAAGAGCTACACATGTCAACACATACAAGCACACATTTAGGCAATGTTCCCACTAAGGCGATTAATCGCCTGCCCTGGCAGTTAATCGCCTGAGGTGGTGATTTTCAATCCTATCAATGGGGACAAACCCATTGAAAGTAGTGTAGGCGATTCTGCAGGCGATTGAAAAACGCCAGCTTAGGTGATAAACTGCCAGCTCAGGTGGGAACATAGCCTTCCCACCCCAGAAGTGGCACATTTTGGCAATTGTATGTAGTCTATTTGTAGTCTTTGAAAAGGATACTTATGTTTAACCAATTGGCTTTTACAAGTTTTCTCTACAAACACAGGATTGCATTCAACATGTATCATTCACTTTTTACAAAGGTTAGGGTCTATTTACACTGGCCACCAACATTAGGGGTGCCGGGTTTCGGGCTGCCGCCCAATAGGACTTCTATGAAGCCCTTAATTAGACGACCTGTGAGCACCTGCACTATTTTGCAGACAATCACAAGGAGTTGTTTCTCCTGTTGCAGCGAATGTGCACTGTCGGTTCCTGAGCTGAAAGCAGCTTGAGAACTGACAATGTAAACTTAGTCTAAAGCCTGCCATACACCCACCAAGCAGCAGCCGTCGGTCGGCGGCAAAATCGGCCGCCGATCGGGGGTGCCCATAGACCCCTGTCGCCCCACAGCTCGGCCGGCCAGAGAACGGACATGTCCCATGTTCTCTGGCCGGCTGATGCCGTTACTTTCAATGAAGACCGGCGTCTTCATTAAAGGTAACGGCCGGCACACAAAGGGTTCCCGCCGATTCTGTCATCTCTGGAGAGCAGAGTGATGACGTCATCACCCTGCTGCCCAGAGCTGATCGTAGCAGCTCTGTCGGCCCCCACTCGGTGTGTGTGTGGGGGCCTTAAGTTGCATATTGCGCAAATCCAGAGCATACAATAATTTGCAATAATACCAGAAACCCAGGATCGAACCAGGGACCTAGTAAACAAAGCTTTGCCTAAATTTATATACTATGTAAGTCCGCAACTAGCACATACAGCTGACATTGGAATAGGTAAATTTGCCATCATATGGCAATACCACACTTGCATCCAAAAGCCATTTGGCCTAAAATGTTTTTAAATGCAGATTGCATGTGATTTCATACAGCTATGGAACAAGGTCTGAATGAAACATCAATTCAGTGATTAGGAGGTGTGTACCAATACTTGAGTTCATATAGTGTATACTGATCTCTTTTGCTGTATTTAGTTTTTCTTAGTAAAAATACTGTATGATAATTGAAGTACTTTAGGTTGCTTGAAAAGATTATTTTATCCCAAAAAATCACCTTTGGATCATTTATTAGAGGATGTAAACTCTACAATATGGAATAATTGAGGAATGGCTACTTTTAACAGCCTAAGTTCCCTTTAAAGCTGATTGCATACTGGCGGATCTTCCAATCTGGAAGCCAGACAATCAATTCTCTGAGCCAGCAGGCACGTTCAAGAAGTCAGGGATCATATGCTTAAATTGCCAACAATAGAAGAGGATCAAAAACATTATCCCCCCGCTGTAATATTTTAGGTGCGGGGTCTGCCTGGCTGCTAGATTTTGTCTAGCACTGGCAATGTAAACAATAAAAAGTACCATAAAATATTTTTAGTAGCTAGTTCAAAGCTGTTTGTGACCTAGCAAAACTGGCGGGAGATGTGGAAACTATTGATGGGAGCTGGAAGAAGAACCCCCTCCCCCACTTTCCCAGCATCCCAGGCTTGTATTGTGGAAATGTGAGGGGGTTCGCCAAAGATTAGGTGTTTCAAAGAAAAAAGTAAATCTCCCACCCAACTGGCACTTTTCTTTTTAGTTATGTTGACCACACATTATATATAGAGATAAAGCTCTCGATTTTCTGAAAGGTAGATGCCACATCCCAACTCGAAATATAGTCAAAAGAAAACCAAATGTTTGTTCTGCTGAGCCCTACGACAGCTACAGTAGCTTGGGGATTTTCAAGGCATTCAACATCACTCAAATGATAGTATATATAAATATTTATTCTGAGGTTATCAGATGTGATAGAAACAGATAAACTTATATATTATAGTTTGTCACAAAAATAGAAGTCTAGTACTGATAAAGTATTTACTCAACGCGTTTCGCTTGTCACTTCTTCAGGAGTAACATACTGTACATTGTAGACAATCTGTAAGAATCTGTAAGCAATAGACACACGTAAATCCATGTACTTTTAAGTGTGAAAAAAAGGGAAAGAAAAAGGTAGGTATATTTACCATATGACAAAAGTAATAGCGTTGTCCAAACTATGGGCTGCTCAGCCTGTCAGCCTCCTCCCCCACCCGAGAGTCTGTCTGGAGTATTCGAGAACAGGGGGTAGTATCTAAGGTATCACATGGGTAACCTTGCTTAAAATATGTAACCAATGATTATTAACCGGCTTCATGCCCAGTCTTCTAGTGAAAAGATTCTTCATTCGGCACGATCTCGCTGCTTCTGATCCTGCCGGAGGAAGAATAGAGATCTCCTTCTCGCTGGTGAACGGGGTGGGTCGAACACCCGTACTGCTCACCGGCGAGAAGGAGGGCGAACATCCATGTTCGCCGCCAAACTGTCCACCTTGCGGGCAGTTCAGCCATCACCCATCACTACGGGTATGGGTACGGAAAGTATTCAAACCCCCTTAAATTTTTCACTCTTTGTTATATTGCAGCCATTTGCTTTTTTATGTTACTTTTCCCCCTCATTAATGCACACACTGCTCCCCATATTGACAGACAAACATAGAATTGTAAAAAAATTTGCAGAGTATTCAAACCCTTCACTGTGACACTCATATATTTTACTCAGGTGTGGTCCATGTCTTCAGATCATCCTTGAGATGGTTCTACACCTTCATTTGAGTCCAGCTGTGTTTGATTATACTGTTTGGACTTGATTAGGAAAGCGACACACCTGTCTATATAAGACCTTACAGCTCACAGTGCATGCGAGAATCATGAGGTCAAAGGAACTGCCCGAAGAGCTCAGAGACAAAATTGTGGCAAGGCACAGATCTGGCCAAGTTTACAAAAACAATTCTGTGGCACTTAAGGTTCCTAAGAGAACAGTGGTCTCCATAATCCTTAAATGGAACATGTTTTGGACGACCAGAATCCTTCCTAAAGCTGTCCATCTGGCCAAACTGAGCTATCGGGGGAGAAGAGCCTTGGTGAGAGAGGAACCCAAAGAAGAACCCAAAGATCACTGTGGCTGAGCTCCAAAGATGCAGACGGGCGATTGGAGTAAGTTGTCGAAAGTCAACCATCACTGCAGCCCTCCACCAGTTGGGGTTTTATGGCAGGGTGGCCCGAAGGAAGCCTCTTCTCAGTTCAAGACACATGAAAGCCCGCATAAAGTTTGCTAACAAACACCTGAAGGACTCCAGGATGGTAAGAAATAAGATTCTCTGGTCTGATGAGACCAAGATAGAACTTTTTGGCCTTAATTATAAGCGGTATGTGTGGAGAAAACCAGGAACTGCTCATCACCTGTCGAATACAGTCCCAACAGTGAAGCATGGTGGTGGCAGCATCATGCTGTGAGGATGTTTTTCAGCTGCAGGAAAAGGGAAAGATGAAAGCAGTCAAGTACAGGGATATCCTGGATGAAACCCTTCTTCAGAGTACTCAGGACCTCAGACTGGGACGAAGGTTTACCTTCCAACAAAACGATGACTCTAAGCACACAGCTAAAATAATGAAGAAGTGGCTTCACAACAACTGTGTTCTTGAATGGCCCAGCCAGAGCTCTGACTTAAACCCAATTGAGCATCTCTGAAAAGACCTAAAAATGGCGTTTACCATCCAACCTGACAGAACTGGAGAGGATCTGCAAGGAGGTATGGCAGAGGATCCCCACATCCAGGTGTGAAAAACTTGTTGTTTCTTTCCCAAAAAAGACTGATGCTTCTACTAAATACTGAGCAGAGGGTCTGAATACTTAGGACCATGTGATATTTCAGTTTTTCTTTTTTAATAAATCTGCACAAATGTCTACAATTTCTGTCAGTATGGGGTGCTGTGTGTACATTAATGAGGAAAATAAGAACTTAAAAGATTTTAGCAAATGGCTGCAATATAACAAAAAATTTGGAATTTAAGGGGGTCTGAATACTTTCCATACCCACTGAAGGTAGGTGATTAGATATGTGGTTTCATTTGTCATGGGGGTGGTGTGTAGCTTGACTCCATTGAGTACACTGAAAAGCTTAGAACAGGGATGGGCAAACTTTTTGACTTGTGGGCCACAATGGGTTCTTAAATTTGAGGGGCTGAACAAGAGCAGAAATCCCAAATGCACAAACATGTCAAAAACACATCCACTGGGTTAAGGACACGTTAAATGCATTTTCAATACATGCATTTGAAACTTTAACACTAGGCTACGCAGGGAGCAAACTTAAGCCCCCCATAGATGGGATGATTCCCAGCCATAGTAGTGGACGACCGACCGCCGCGCTCGCTTCTGCCGAACCCCTTTAAGGTCGGTCGCCCAAAACTACAGGGGAGCCCACCTTGTCCTGCTGGTTCTTTTTGTGCCCGATCCTGCTGCAGGCAGTTAACTTGGAGGGGAAGTCTCCTCCCCCTCTAAGTTAATTGGCTACAATCTGATAGGAATTGCATATGTTGGTGGAACACACAGGATTCCTGTCAGTTGTCTAGCCGACTCCTCACAGCGTGGTGTTCCATTCTAAAGCCGGGCATAGACGTCTCAATCTATGGCCGGCTTTAGAATGTAACACAATGCAAAGTGTGTAAAAAATGCAGACTGAAGGGCGTTGACTTGCTGAGCATGAATTTTTCTGGAACTTCATGAAATACATAGAGAACCACTTGACATTTGTTAAATTATTCAAACAGAAAGCGATGCTGTGATATGCAGTCCTCTGCAAGGGTTGAACTGGTTAATTCAGTTCAGGTGTCTGGAATGGAAGCATGTAGGGGACATTAGCACATGTTGCTTGTGTCTCCGGTGCGGCACAGGACGCCCCCAGATCCCCAACGCCTGCGTGGCCACTGTGAATCCGCTGCCATGCCGCCCCCAATCGTGGGCATGGCACGACAGTGATAGACTGGCACGTCATTCCCCATAGGGGATTACAGGGGGCGGCTGCACTGCACGGCTTTCCATAGTGTAGACGCAGCCTAAGATGACAGGGGGATAAAGAAGAGGCTATTTTTACTATGAAGGTAAGAATAAAGATCATATGTTGCCAAGTTTTAGACGGGGATTACACATTTTAGAAGTTAAAATTACAGAAAAAGTACACTCCATTGAATTAAATATTGCTAGTGTGCATGCCCACGTGTGTGCATTTGTGTTCAGGACATTATAAACTAAGCTGAGCTTTTGTTTTCAGTTTTTCCCCAGAAATCAGGTAAGCCCCTGGCCAGTATCGCAGCCTCAAGTCCAAGCAGGCCACGTCCCGGAATTGGCATCATACACATGCTCCAGATACTAAAGGGAATTGTCTGCACATCTTCCAGTAACCGCAGGAAATGCAAGGCGATATCCCCAGCGAGTCTCCTCACCCCACATGGAGGCAGCAAAACGCTCCGTAATGGGATAGCAGTTTTATCTCCATTCATCGGCACCATCTGCAGATTAACTCCTTCAGATTTTAAGGTGGCTATGGAAATTGTGATCATACATTTTTTCGGATGACAACATCTGTTACTGCTAAACATGCAAACACACTTACTCCTAATCCTAAGAACTATCCATACATGCAGTCATCATGCAGTCATCTGGTTTGTGTTAGTGTTTTTTAAAGAGGCACACCTCATTTAATTTCCACAATTTAGTTCAAAAGATGGCAACCTTACCTGGCTCAGAGTTTACACATCCCTGACACGATCCTTCTGTAACTATTTATACCAATACCCTAAGGAACTCAATGGAACTTGGGATGTGGCTAACATGTGTGCCAGCCACGGCTAGTTGGGCCTAGCTTTCTGTCAATGCTGTCACTCTGCGTACCTGGACTCAGCCAACCATTTCACATACTGGCACTGTTATTACAAACTATAAGTAACGAGTGCAGGTTCTCTCACTTGTTCTCCTTCCTGGACCCCAGCCCCACCCAAGGTATGCTAATGGTAATTGACCAAAAAAGTGATGAGATGACAATGCCACATCCACATATTGCATGGTGGAGATTGCTGCTAATACTACCTGATCAGTACATATAAGCTATTTTTTCTTATGTTTATGTGTTATGCTTCGTACCTTAAAGGGACCACATTGATCTAGTATTGTCTAAATATTAGGACATGATATAGGAAATGACTGTAAAATTAATTAATGAAAATGCATGCCAATGCATTTAAAGTTTATAGGTGTCTTCATCTCGGGTACCCATGCAAATTCTGCAGGCCACTTCATTGTACTGCTCACTGCAATAAGTGAAGATAACACCTAGAGGATAACAGTTTGGATTGCTTCCTAGAGGCCATAGTTTGCCTGAAATAGAATGTTTAAGCTATGCTATCAAAAGCTTCTGTTTATTAATTTTTTAAACATATTTTCGATTATATATTATATCCTGTCCTAGCTACGAGGACTTAGGACCCATATGCCGGGCGGCCATTGCAGCCATTGCAGGCTCTTGGTCCGACCCCTCGTGGCCACAAGTCGAAAAGTTTGCCCACCCCTGGCTAAAGGTAGCCATACATGAGGCGATTCTCCTTCGATAGATGAGGGATCGACGCTGCAGCCGACCCCTCAGCTGATTGTCGGGCACCCTTTGTGTGTCGGCCATTGCTTTGAATGGGGACTACCATCCCTATTCAAAGTAATGGGATCGGCCGGGAATTTATCGACATGTCAGATCAGCGTGCAATCCGACATGCAGGAGATTCCTGGTTGATCTAACCAGATGGGCCCAACCAATTTCCTACAGGCTCCCGCCGGGCGATTGGCAGAAGCACGCAGGGTGGTTGATCGGCTGAAAAATCGGGTGAAAATCAGGCCGTGTATGGCTACCTTTAGTGTCACTCTGACACATGGAGGAGGAGAGAAGAGGCAAGTCAGTCTCTCTGTCAATGGGTAGAAGAAGTCCTCTGCTCTGGATTGTGCCAACATGTAAAGCTGGCCATACGCGGTTCGGTTCCCCTGGATCGTTTTATGATCAATCGCAATGGGGTGATGCAAGAATCGCTGAACCCTTGGTCAACATCCAAAGTAATGATTTTCTAGGAGCGGGATTGATCGCTCCAGGTGCATGTTCTTGGTGCTCAATTGTTAGGAAATCAAATAAAAGATTGAGCTGTGCATGGCCGGCTTAAGAGAGAGAGGCCCTGAGAGACAAAGAAGGGTAGACTGAAGCTATCGGGGGGGGGGGGGGGGGGCAGCACGGTGGCTCAGGTGGTAAGCACTCTGACCATGCTGCGCTAGAGTACAAGGTTCAAATCCCACTATCTGCAAGGAGTTTGTATGTTCTCCCTGTGTCTGTGTGGGTTTCCTCCGGGTGCTCTGGTTTCCTCCCACACTCCAATAACATGCAGCAGGTTAATTGGCTTCCCCAATTGACTGTGTAAGTTACATATATGGTAGAGACAGTAGATTGTGAGCTAAGACGCTAAGATAAGGGCCAAATTGATGGCTGCTTCGAGCGCCATAGTCCACCGCTGTTTTCGAGTGGGACAAATCAATCCAGCTCGAAAACAGCCTTATCGGGCATGACCGTAAATATGGCCAATGTCCGATGCTTTGCATAGAGGGAGATCTGACAGCAGCAGCAGCGTCATGATGTCATCATGCTGCTGCAGGGTACATCGGATGGCTCAAATATCGAGCCGTCTGTACCCTGCTTAAGTGAATGGCAACCTTTAATCAGCCGAATGCTGGCCATACATGGGTTGAATCCCATGCTTGAGCTTCCTCGATATTGACCGTTGGTCCCCATCCAAAGTAATACAGGTCGAACATGGTTTACCAACATGTTGGTTCCCTGTTCGATCGAGTGGGATTGATTGAAGAAAGGCTGGGCAGCTCGATTTTTTATAGATTCAAGCACAATCAAGCGCCATGAATGTGCCGTGCGATTATCTTGTCTGCTAGAGCCATCAAAGCACTGCTGGGATTTACTATGAAAAAGTCCAAAACTACAAACACAATGTCTTCTATTCACTCCAAATGAATTAATGAATTACTATGTAAAACAAAAAGGATATATATAACTACAAAATATAAACTATGTATACATATATACCGTATATATATCCTGATAATCTCATGCTAAACTCCATGGAGATACAGACAAAGACACATGCAGTTACCGGTATGTATTTTCCAAAATGAACAACTGAAAGCATTTTTAAAACCTAAGAGTCCCCTGATCCTGACTGTTTTGAGTTCTGGATAGAACTACACTTTAACATGTCATGTAATGTAGCATGGGCTATGTGTGTATAAAGATGTCCATACAACTGAACAGGTTTATACATGGTTATAAGCCAGAAGAAAATGTTTCCTACTCCTAGCTAGGATCACAGTGTACACAAGTCATTTGTCTTTGCCTCACAGTCTATTGCTCTGTCCAATGCCCATCACCCACACATTCTGAATTACACAATTCACCCTGACCCATGACCTTAGCTTCACTTCTCTGCTTTCTTTCCAAACCTCCTTTCATTACATATCTTATCTTATCCATCCAGGCTCACACCTGCTGCCCACATACATTCCTCAGCTCCCTGTCTTCTGGTTAACCCCAAAGTTCAAAACACTTCTCCCTCCTCCATTACAATCAGTGCATGACTATTGGATAAAACAGATTACCCAAGAAGACCCTTACAGAATTATGTGCTATGGGTTGGCTATGCATGGTAAACTTTCTTTTCCTTCTGCTTCAATGCCAAAGAGACATTTATTAAAAGTATGGGATTTACGTCAGAAGTACAAGACTATCACTACTACAATTTTCTTTTAAATGTTTTAAATAGAGCCATGGTTTCCATGCACTGCACTGATGATGGCCGAGTAGCCTGAAACAGCTGTA
>CM070038.1:85173909-85184082 GCA_036250615.1 Ptychadena robeensis
ACCAATCATGTTGATGAAGGCTCAGGAGACACGGGAGGAAAGCCAGGGTGATTCAGGCAATGACCTCTTAAACTTTACCCTGCGTGATAAATAACAGGAGGTGTTTTCTTAAGAAAATGTTCACGACACAAAATCCATAAGTGCCACAACCATTCCGTACACATGACTTCTCATGGGGACATCTGGACAGCCCTTGGCTGTGGGTGTAGTCTACGTGTGCCAGTCATCCGCAGAGTATTAAAATACTTAAATGAAGTTACACAGTAATACCATTAATGTGAACAGTTATAATAATAATAAAACAATAATAGATTTAGGATCCTCAAAATGTCTGGTTCAAACTCTGAATCAACATTAAATCTATGAGTACAAATGGATTCTATCATGCACCCGTGTCAATTTGCATTAAGCCTGTACCATGTGGAGCAACCAGAGCTGAACTAACAAAACTAATACGATCTATTAAGTGGCTGTGGTGTGGATGCATGTTCAGCTTAGATCTGTATTCAAAAGAAAAGGGTGAAGCTTTTATTGCTGTCCCTATTTAACCTAGAACCCATTGACACTGAAATGAATGAAAAATTCAAAATGGCTGCCCATTAAAACATAGATTATCAAAACCAGAGTTTGCAGCAATAATTCTCCTGAGACCAGATATTTTACCCAGGATGCTGGGATTTGTTCCAATCTCACCAGTCCAGGAGGCAGGTCTTAAGGTAGCCATAAACCCAATATTATTTCACTGACACCACACACGGATGTGCCCCTCTATGACTATGTGGACCATAAAGGCCCACCAACATCACTATGTGAGGTGAAATGCCTGACGTGCAGTGCCAGAGAAGTCTCCAGTCCCACACGCCCTACATGACTCCTCCATGCATCAATAACCCTTACTAGAACGTCATCTATACATCACATCTATGCATCAAACTTTAAAACGGTACCATAAACAAGCAACAGGTGTGATAGGGGAAGGAGGGTGCAGGGAGGGGGGATAGGAGGGCCCGAAGCTTTATTTATGGACAAAATTGACACATGGGGGGAAAAGGGGGGGGGGGCCTTTCAGTCTTCCTTCTCCAAAGAGTCCATAAGGTGATAGTCTCTGAGCAGACTGTGGATCAGTCTGCAACAGTCCTCAATGGACATCCTCTCCCTTCTAAAGATAATGTGCTGCTGGTCACACCAGCATCACACATCACCCTCCATGCTCCACTGATCTCAGTCTCTGTCCTAAGTGCCTGGCATGCAAGAAGGCCCTGAGAGGTAAACCCCCTGGAAGGCCAACCAAGCCAAGTCCTTAAGTTACAGCACAGAGAACAGGGCTGACATTATAACATGTGCCTGGACCCTAGCGGTACCCATTCTCTGAACCCACTGACCAACTAATGGAAAGACATTTTACAATCTTAAGGCCGCCCCACATGCATCGAGCAGATGCCGATTTTGCTACCAACCGATGTGTGTGCGTGCACCTCTGCGGCCGTCGGTGTCCAATAATCTCTACCGTCGTCCCCACAAAGGGTGCCCACCGATACTATAAGTAACGGGGTGCAATCCTTCGCTCGTCTATTAAAAAAAAAAGATTTCTTAAGGGAATATTTAAAACAGATCAATAACAAAATCTTACAGCGATTAAAAGAGTCAGAGGTGAGGGTATCTCATCATCCAATGGGACAACAGCTATATTAAAGTGGATTTTCCCTCACTTTAAGCCCCCTATACACCCCCTAATCTCTCTCAGTACAATTTGCTTTAGATCTACCAACAACTATGTAGCACCGGCTCCTCCCTGATAGAATATATAGTGATTGGAAGGGTTAGAAAGGTCCTCATATGGTTTTGGTAGAAATTATATGGGAAGATTGTATGGTGTATGGGGGCCTTTCCATTTACTTCTGTTGCATCTCCAGAACGAGAACTGAACACAGCTATGTTACAGACAGCAAAAAATTCACAAAACTTAAAAAGAGTTTTTCCTAAAAATATAACTTTGGTAAAGTTGCATGATCTGAACCCATTGTACTTGGAGTGGGCAACAAATTTGTTTATATTAATTGACTGATGGTTTTCATGGGGATGTCAGTTGGGAAGGTTTAGAAAATCTATCCCTATCAATAGTGTTCTCCTGTGTAATAAGTAGTGTCAGCAGCATCTGTCTGCACTTCTCTTCACCTTTCACCTCCCTCCTTCATTCAAGTAAACTTACAAGGTCAGTGTAGCCAACCTTTATAGTCTTATGGATTGCATTTGATGCCTTAAGCTATGCACACGTTGCTCGTTTTTGTTATAGATTTGGATATACCTTTCTTTTGGCCAAACAGGGAACAGACATGTCTGTAATTCCTGGTCGACAGGCAGCGCAGGAGGGGGGCTACTGCAAACATAGCCTGTTCTTGGGTCCCTGGTCTCAGCTCTACATGTGATCTGAGAGTTGGGACAAAGTAAAGGAAGCTGAGCCAAGCATGGGCTGTGTAAACTACACAGGCAGAGTGCGGGGGGGGGGGGGGGGGGGGAGTCCCCTCCTTTGCAGCCATCCTGTATTCTTTCTCAGCTCTCTGCCTGTCAGCAGCTTCCAGCCATTGTTGTGAGTTATTTCCTGTAGGAAAATATCTCACTAAACCAGGTGTGCACCGGAGGTCCCCATCGAATGGGAATCGGTGTGCAAAGTGGTGCACATCACTCCCGTTCGATTGCTCCACAATCAAGCGCAGCATGGTGGAGTCACCATGCTGGTTGGTCGCACAGGTATCGACCCGTGTATGGGGACCTTTAGGTGAAAGCAGAACAAAAAAATAAACAAATGATAAAACCCCTCATATTGAGGTTATCCAACTTGATCCAACTATCGCACCTGATCGTGGGTCGATCGAACCCGAATTGATGTGTGCCACTTTGCACATCAACTCCCGTTCAGTGGGGAACCTGGTTCTGTGTACACCTGGACCAGGGTTCCCATTGAGCAGCTTCCAGCTGCTGCCTGTCAGCACTTACCAGAGCGGGTATCTGGACACTGTACGGCTCCAGAGCAGGGAGGCTCCCCCAGCACTGTGCAGAGCAGTCCGTGTTTGGCCCTGCCCCTATGCTTGTGTCTCAACTGACTGGCAGAGACACAGGCAAGGGGGCAGAGCCGAACACGGTCTGTTCTGCACAGTGAGTGCAGATATGTCTGTTCCCAGTTCGATCGACTTTCTTCAAGCAGGATTAATCGATCCTGCTCGAAGGAAGGTTTTTTATTGTTCGATTTTCCAATCAAACGTGTATGGTCACCCTTACTCATCTTACCCATGGGCCTGTGAACTCCTCTTATCTGCATTGCTATGGTCCACCGACATGCCCTTGGCTCCCTCACAGGTAATGCATGATTTTTTTATGTTCTTTATACCTGTTTGTACACAATAATCCCTTCCTAACACCTAACTACCTCTGTTTCAGAATTACATCTTGTTAAGGTTGCTAGGTGCTTGCCTTTGGCTAACAAGCTACTTTTTATCACACTCACTCTGCATCGGATTAGACTTAAGCTAGCCATACATGTGTCGATTCCATGAACGATCGATCACCCATCCGATCGATTCCGGCGATGCCACAGGGGATCGGATGGGCGATCGATTGCCCAATTAAGTCTGTGCCTACCACCTTAGGCCAACGATTCCTGGACGATTCCGTGCCCGATCGATCACTTCACAAATGGCAACTCCCCCTGATGTGTGCTGAATCGATCAGAAAGACCAGCAGGTTGGTTCTCTGGCCGTTCCGATTCAAGGGGCCATGTCGATCGGGCAGGGTTGATCGGGCAAGGTGGGCTGCACTCAATTCTTAGCCAATCGATCGGCGTGCACGCGCCCGATGATCGATCGGCCAAGAATCGTGTGCGGAATCGACCCGTGTATGGCTACCTTTATGCAGAATGGTTTAAATGGCATCAAGGTAGTTGAATCCCTAAAAACAAAAGATTAGAGGAGGTTAATTAAAAATTTGTTATATTAAAGTTTTTGAAAGTACAAATAATGATAAAACCTTTTTAGCATGTTTATTTGGCATAGGAGTAGCATTTAGGACTAGTGTTAGGAAGGACTTTGTATCCGTCTTCTGACAGATCATTCAGAGGACAGATATACGAGGATCTCCTAATGTCCTCTCCAACACCAGCGCCTCCTCAAAATCTCTTTTTTGGGTATTCAGCTACCTTGATGCCTTCTTACTATTTAACTTTATAGAAAGGCCCATATGTCATGTTTGGGCTCCCGCATGTATATATGGAGGTGTTTGTGTTGTACAACGCCTAGGCATATACAGTGGAGGAAATAATTATTTGACCCCTCACTGATTTTGTAAGTCTTGTCCAATGACAAAGAAATGAAAAGTCTCAGAAACAAGTATCATTTCAATGGTAGGGTTTAGTTAACAGCGGCACTATAGCACAATCAACAGAAAATCGAAAAAAATAAATACTTAATAAAAAATATGACAACTGATTGGCATTTTCAATTGATGAAAAATTTTTGAACCACCCTACCAAACCATTAAGAAGTTCTGGCTTCCGACCAGATGGTTATAATACCTTCTACCAACTTAGTCAACCCTCATTAAGGACAACCTGTCTAAACCAGTCACCTGTAAATAAAAGACCCTTCCACAGAATCAATCAAATCAACGCATACTCCAAACTCGCCAACATGGGAAAGACCAACAGAGCTTTCCAAGGATGTCAGAGACAAATTTGTAGACCTGCACAAGGCTGGAATGGGCTACAACAACCATTTAATCAAGAAGCGGGAGAGAGAAGGTGACAACCTGTTGGTGACGATTGTTCGAAAAGGAGAAGGATCACAAAATGACCATCAATCGACCTCGCTTGGGCTCCACGCAAGATCTCACCTCTTGGGGTGTCAATGGTTCTGAGAAAGGTGAAACAAGCATCCTAGAACTACAACACGGGAGTAGTTATTAACTGACCCAAATTAGCAGGACCACAGTCACCAAGAAAACACCATTGGGCAAACACATTACAAAAAACGAAAACCGAAATGATTAAAATCCTGCAGGGCTCGCAAGGTTCCCCCTGCTCAGAAAAGCACAGTGCATGCCCTCTGAAGTTTGCAATGAACAAACCTGAATGACTTTCAGAGTAGTGACTGGGGATGAAGTTGACTGTGTACTGATGAGACACAAAATAGAGCTCTTTGCAATTTAACATCATTGCTGTGTTTGAGGAAGAAAACATGCTGCCTAGACCCCCAAAAACAACCATACCCCACCTGCAAAGACACGGGGTTGAAACCTTTTTGCTTTGGGATGGTTTTTTGCTAATGCACAGTGAACAACTTAATCGTAATTTAGCATTAACGGGAAAATGGACGGAGCCCCATGTATACATGAAATACCTAGCGACAACCATCCTTCCTCTCTGCCAGGAAAACTGAAAATGGGTCCTTGGATGGTGTTCGCAGCATCAACAACCATACACCATAAACATACCAACAAAGGCAACAAAGGAGTGGCTCAAAAGCAATCACATAAGGTTATGGAGTGGCCTATTCAGTCTCTCCTCGACCTTAATCCAATAGAAAACCTATGGAGGAGCCCTCAAAGGCCCTTCACGAGTTGCACAGGAGACAAAGGCTCTCGAAGACTCTAGGAGGGATTTAGAGAGATTATTGCAAAGAGGAGTGGAACGCAAACATTACCTCCCGTAAATCATGATGCGCAAAACTTGGTCATCATTACAAGAAAACGTTTGACCTCTGTGCGTGCACAACAAGGGTTTTTCCACAACCAATATTAAGTCTTTTTTTAGAGGGTTCAAATACGTATTACACTCAATGAAAATGCAAAATCAATTGCTAACTTTTATTTAAAGTTATGTTTTCAGATTTTCCTTTATGATTTGCTATCTGCCACTGTTACAAAAATCACCGGCTACCATTGAAAATTTTTTATTAACTGTTCTGAGACTTTCATTTCTTGTATTGGACAAACTTACAAAATCAGTGAGGGGTCAAATAATTATTTCCTCCACTGTACCTAGGCGTTGTACAACACAAACACCTCTGAATACAAATACGGGAGCCCACACACTCCCATACATAAAGGACCATGCACTATTTTTTCTGGCACAAATCTTATTTGGTCCTGCCAAAGACTCCACACCCACATACCAGTGACCCGGAGTCATGAAACGCCTGTACTTTAGCATTGATGAAAAACCTTCAATAACTATCTCCCAAAAAAATGGGCGACTCATCCTGACCTCTATTCAAGTGGGTATCTACTTTTGTCCTATAACATTTTTCTAATCATTTTATTTTGAATGAAACCTACAGACCGAACGTTAAGCAGACCTGTCTGTGTATGGTCAGATTGGGGGGTGATGGTAGGCCTTAGAGCTCTCGCCAACCTCAACAGATCTCAGAATGCCCATGCATTTTGGAGAAGCCAGCTGGGATATTATTGGCCGTTGGCCATTGTTTTCCCATGAGATTGATCGGCGCTGGGAATGTCTGCAGAATACCCCCACCTCCTCTATGGGCACAAATGTGCACTTTCATCTAATGCGAATGTCCTTGTTGGAAAATAATCTTTTGTAAGAATCAGACGGCCGACTGCCATCTGAAGACTGAAGGCAGCTTTAAAGCCCAGGGGACCCCATAAATAGTAAGTGTTTTTCACGGATAGGATTGTTGTTTTTTTTTCTGAAAATTGCTTTGGGGTTGTATTATGCAGTCAGTTTAGATTTAAATGGTGCTTACCAGACTGCCTGACTCTAATTCCCACCTCCTGTATCAGAAAGAGTCGAAAGTAATTTGTAGACATATTTCACCGAGCACAAAACATTACTGCGGTCATACAAAATTCATGAGTTTTGTACCCATTTTTTTTTAAGTGGCAATTGATCATTAAGTGATGGAACTCTGACCACAGTAAGGCCCCCATACATGTATCCATCCACGGGTGATTTTGCGGACGATTGGCCACCATGCAAGTTCATGGCAACCAATCGACTGCAAAATCGCCTGCAGATCGCAGCTGCCATCTTGGAGTGACAGAACCATGTGGCACAAATTGAGATTGTGCAGAGAACGGAGATGTCGCATTACTGGGTGCGCTCCGATTCTCTAAATGACATCATCATGCTGCAATCGGCTGTTCGAGAATTGCACAGGGATGTACGGGTAGTTTTGTTTGTTGTAAAAGGCAAAACAGTCTGAAACGTTGCACCTGGAAGATAATTGGAATAAGATAATTGGATTCCACAGAAGTGTCAATCCATCCATTCTCCAATATGGGATTTGTGGACTACACTAAACAAATGTTAGGTATATTTAGCTTTTGAGGTTGTTGACATTGGTCTGGAGTTGTGGGATTATAGGAGTGGAGAAGGGCCCAAGTCCTATACCACACAACTGGGGTTTACTATGTCCCGCACATTGAGGATGTGGAAGCCTTTACCCTGATCCTGGTTTTTCATATTTTTTGTTCCTAATAGCTATCTGTTGGTAAATATGACGGTGCTATGTTGCACTACTATATCCACTGGTGACTTTCTTTGTTTTCCCAAGAAAAGTCTTAAGTTAGCCATAGACCTGACCATTTTTCCATTTGATTGCTTTTTTTGGTCAATGACTCAGCAATCCATCTATCATTATTGGTGACCCACGATAAAATCCTTTTTGATCCATAGCTGTCAACTGTGAAAAAAAAAACGGTTGACATACAGGAAGTGACTTTTGCAGATTGTGGTGCTTCCGCGTTCCATTCACCGGAAGTGGCGTCACTTACTTCTCGGCTGATCAAGCGGGGTGGGACATTAGCAGGGAGAGTGACGGCCTCTCCCTGGTAGATGAACGTGATTTCAAGAATCCAGGCAAAATCCGGGAAAGCCACATAAAAAACCTGACTTTCCCGGCCAAAACAGGAAGGTTGACAGGTCTGATTCTATTGGACTAGTGAAGTATATACAAGCACCTCAGATACACCAATCCTGACATAATTTCTAATTAATTCATGGAATCGACCTTTTTGAGTCGGCGTTGGGTAAGGGGAAAAAATTGACGAGAAATCACCTTGCGATCAATTATCTGGAACTGATCACAAAAGAATTGATGCATCTATAGCAACCTTTAGGCTACATTTACACAGGGGCTTTCTAGTTCGCAATTATTCGCAATGATTTGCAATGCAGCTTTACAGCTTCCCTTCTCATTCTGTGATCTTAGCCAGTACGAGCACTGTGTGTATTGCGTGTATCCATTCGCAATGCGCACAAATATGCGCAATGTATGCCGGTAAACAATGTTGAAGCATAATATGACGAATATCCACCATT
Source organism: Ptychadena robeensis (assembly GCA_036250615.1). Taxonomy (NCBI): domain Eukaryota; kingdom Metazoa; phylum Chordata; class Amphibia; order Anura; family Ptychadenidae; genus Ptychadena; species Ptychadena robeensis. Next base: position 85,182,239 of record CM070038.1, read on the forward strand.
GCAAATATCCGAGCGCACATTCACGAAATATTGTGAGTTCTCGAATGTCGGATATTTGTCGAATATATTCAGATTTCGAATATCCTCGCTCAACACTACTTACAACCCGCAACAAAAATGTTCACAGCTTGAGTGCATTTCTGGTCATTCAACAGGTATTTTTCGCAACTTTCAAGATTTAAGGAGATCGTTTTTTTTATTTTGCACTTTCATACCCTTTAAGTGTACTTAACACTAGACTGCAAGATGACACTAAAAAGAAAGTATTTTTTTTCCAAACAAGCTTTATTGAAAAATTATTCATATTACAACATTTTGGGTCAAAATGAAAAGGTAATAACCGTTGGCAAAGATATACATGAAATGGTGCATTGTTTACAAATACATATAATGAAAAAAAGAAAGTTTTAATACCCTGCAGGCTACCTGAAATAAAAAAAACGTAGGTAATAGGTGATTGCAGCATGTCTGTTACTTCTGGATGCAGTGATTGGATGCTGTGATCGGGGTGTGGTTGCTTGTGTTGGTTTGGATCAATGCCCTTAAAACACTATTCTGCAACACACCATATAAACATAGCTTTCTTCTTCAGGAAAAAGAAGGACATAGAACCCCCCCCCCTCCCCGAATATAAAAAAAATTAGTTAGAAAAAAAAAAGTTAGATTCCAAAAATACAACTTTGCGAAAAGGAAGCTAAAGTCAACCCAACTTGGAAACCTGGCCTTAAACGCCATTTTCAAAGATCCACTCTTAGTACTTAGTATGGCCTTCTAAGAAGTTTTTTCTCAACTAGAATTGCTGCGTCCTGGTTTGCATTGTAGGGCAGCAACTTCAATGACCAGGTTCTTTTAAGGTAGCCATACACAGGTCGTTTTCACACTCGATTCCTGGCCGATCGATCACCAGGCGCGTGCACGCCGATCGATCGACGAGGAATCAAGTGCAGCCCACCTAGACAGATCGACCCCGACCGATCGATATGGCCCCCCAAATCGGATCGTCCAGGGAACCAACCTGTCGGTGTTTTCTGGTCGATCGGGCACACATCAAGGGACGTTGGTGGAGGCCCACGGATTGATCATCAGGATCATTTCTGATCAACTGACATTTGTGAATCGATCGACTGGTAACAGAATCGTCCAGGAATCGGTGGCCTAAGGTGGTAGGCACAGACTTGTATGGTCGATCAATTGACGTCTGTGACTTCACCAGAATCGATCGGATCGTCCATCGATTGCTCAGGAATCGACACATCTATGGCTAGCTTTAGACAGATGTCCTCTGTTCACACACCAAACACCGCTCACACACCAATAAAACAAAGGTCCACGCAGCTGGTAGGGACCATTTACATTAAGGGCTGTGTATAGTCTTCACCAACTCCCAAGGGCAGAGATGAGGATCAAGCATAGGGATTCTATGGAGCAGAGCGTTGCTACCAGCTGCTGAGACAGGTGGACAAGGGGTGCTGTAGGCTCTTACCACAATGAGGAAGGATATGCAGTCCAGTCAGGGGGTCACATTTAGCACAGTAGAGGTTACCTCACCCAGGGATTCTCGTCTGGAGACACATCTGAGGGAAGCTGCAGTCATCAGGGAAGCATTATCAGAAAAGCCCAGAAAATTCTGAGGACCTAATATTTATAACCTCAGAAGGGGCTGGCTTAAGACCTGTAGTTGGGCTAAATAGGAATGATACATTAGAGCAGAGAGCCAAAGCAGCGGGGAAAATCTTTTATCCTGTCCTTGCAAAAAGGGGCTATTTACATTAAAGGCTATGTACAGTCTTCACCAACTCCCAAGGGCAGAGATGAGGATCAAGCATAGGGATTCTATGGAGCAG
>CM070038.1:85184182-85206358 GCA_036250615.1 Ptychadena robeensis
AGGATAAGCAGTCCAGTCAGGGGATCATGCTTAGCACAGTAGAGGTTACCGCACCCAGGTATTCTTGTCTGGGGAAGCATCATCAGAAAACCCCAGAATATTCTGAGAACCTAATATTTATAACCTCAGAAGGGGCTGGCTTAAGGCCTGCAGTTGGGCAGAATAGGAATGATACATTAGAGCAGAGAGCCAGAATCTTTTTTCCTGTCCCTGCAAAAAGGTTCCAGCAATTGGTAAAACATTGACATTGATATACACCAACTCTATAAAGCACTTTACAGTATTTACAGAAATACACAAATGTATAAGATTTTTTTCCCCCTTTCGGGTGACAGCAGAATTAACAGTGCTGTGTTATTCTGCAGAAGTAAGTTTAGAATATTTTCTCCAGCTTGCTTTACTTTTTCAGCTGTGCTGTTTCTGTCTTGATCATTTACTTCAATTCTCGTCCTGTTTTGATATTTTCGGAAGCGGTCTCAAAGGCCCTCTATGCATGCCTACGTTTCTCCGTCTAGCTCTCCTCCTCAATCCTTTTTCCCTTTGCGGATTAAGCTTGTTTTTTTCACGCTGCTTTTCCCCCCGATTTTTCGTCTCCCATTTGCCTTTCGGTCCTCCTTGTGGGATCTGTTATGCTTCCTACGCTTTGTTCCTTCTCTCATCGCTGCTGTCTTTTTCCATTCCTCTTTCCACTCTCTGCTCAACTGAGAGCCCAGGTTTCCCTTGGCTCTGCTGCCTTCCATCTGCAGACTGTCCTGACACTGACAGATGGTGCCTGTCACTCCGAGCTCCTTCCTCCCTCCCTCCCAGCACTGCTCAGAGCTGCCCCTGATGGCTGCCTCCTGGCACAGAGCAGAGCGGCTGACAGAGGAGGGGGTCTCTGGGGAAGCTGCTGGCAGGAGGAGGTGTTTAGCAGCGGCAGAGGGAGCGAGAAAAGGTTCCGTCGTATTTAATTAGCAGAGAGATTAACGCAATCCCCCCTAAGGCTGCGGATGTCCTGTGCCAGGAGCTGCGCTGTGCTCTGCAGCAGGATATTTAAATCCTTTCCAGGCAGAACGGAAAATATTACAAAAGCCGCACAATATTCTGTAAATAGCAATGACGCCGCCGTATATCAAACGCTCAACGCCTTTCCTTCAAACTGGGGCGGGAAATACAAATTCGCGACCTTTATGTTTTTCCTTTTTTTTTGTAGCAGATGATCTTTTTATGTCATTATGTATAGCGTTGTGTGAAACGCATCAGTGACATGCTTTCGTTTTTTTTTTGACTTATATAAAATGTGATATATTTTTTATTCAGTTGTGGGTGTGCTGACTATCTACAGAGGGTAAACCTGTGTCACCCACAAAAAATTAAGAAGTCACAAACCCATGCCTGGCAACAGCACCATACCTGTCAAGTTTTCCCTTATTGTACAAGGAAATGACGCCACGGACATAACTTCTGGCGTTTGGAACTCGGACGTGCCGATTTAGATCAACACTTCTGCATTCCAAAAACAGAAAGTCATGTGTGTCACTTTTGGTATCAGGAGTAGCTGGCCACAGGTCGATGATTCCTGTGCGACTGATGAACGATCGATCTCAACGTTGTGACTCAACTAAATCTAGCCACACATGGTACAATTTTAGCGTTCAATCGTCGATTTTCGATGGAAAAAAAGATAGATTGAACATTAATCGATGTACTGCCACAATCGATGATCGTTGAACGATTTTTGGTACAATCGTCGATTGAAAAGTGATCGGACAAGTTGGAAAATTTTAGTCGATTGGTCGATTTTTTTTTGGCTCGATTTTTTAGGCTACTTCCCTTTAACTTCCAATTGAAACTAAAATCGTAAGAGGAATTCAATCGACGATTTTGGATTACTTCGATTTAATTTCAGTCGAAATTGTTCAATTATCGTGCTTCCCATGTGGAGAACTTTGATTAAATTACAATCGATGTTCGATTTTTTCAATCGAAGTACAAAATCGAATCGAACCTCGATTGAATGATAAATTGTACCATGTGTGGCTAGCTTAACTGAAGAACGATCGACCGTCGAACACCTTAAGCTGGGCATACATGAGTAGATTTCATAAAAGAGTTGAGTCACGGAGCTCGATTGTGCTCTAATCTATTAAGAAATCTACCCATGTATGCCTTCCTTCGAGTAGGATCAATGAATCCTGCTAGAAAACAAGGTTATCAGACAAGACTGTAAGCCAAAGCATTGGCTGAGCTGGATGACACAGCAGTGCTGCATCTCCAGCTCCTTCGATAACGGGCTGAGCTCGAAGGCTGATCTGTCTCACTGGCATCGACCCGTGTATGGCCTTTATGTTCACTAGTAAGCAAGTTTCTCTCTCCCTCAGTTCACCTCTCTCTGTGTCTTAGGAAATAAGGGCTAAAATATGGTCTTGACATGATTTAATGACATTCTTTTTCTTCTTTTACACAATAGATAGGGATACAAAGATACAAGGACATTATCAAAGTGTTTACAACAGAAATACACCAGGGGGGTTACAACATCTGATTGTAGTAGAATTAGTTATTCTAGATATGTCCTTGATGTTAGCATTGTAGTTCTAGAAAATAAAAAGAAATACGTGAAAGGAACAGAAAACGTCAATGGAGAAGATTTTAGGGATCAAGGATGAGTCTCTGTAGTCGTGTACCATCAGATGAATAGTAACATTCTGTAGGTGTATCACAGGGGGGTGACCATGAAGATAGAAAAGTTGAGAGTTATCCATAGAGCAATCGAGATATTTCAATCTGTTAAAAAATGTAAAAATGTTTTCCCTCTTCACACTCTTCCCATTAGGGAATGGTTTACAGCAGGCCTTTTAAAATACATTTTATTGATTGTTTGTTGCCACTTGAGACAAGCGATATAGAACTCTTATCTGATAAGAGATAAATAATAACTACAGGAAAAATAGCATTATATATATGTATGAATCCGGAAAGCATTCACTGCCTATTACTTTTTCCACATTTTCTTATACTACATACATCCTTTTTACCAAAAAGGATTACATTCATTTTTTTGCCCAGAATTCTACACACAACACCCCATGATGACAACGTGAAAAAAATGGACACAAATGTTTGGTAAATTTATATATCTCTCCAGAGATGATCAATCGGATTCAAGTCTGGGCTGTGGCTGGGCCACTCGAGGACATTTAAGCTGGCCATACACCTTTAGATCTCATAGATCTTTAGATGTCAGATCTTAGATCTACCAACAACTATAGGTGGGTTTACACGTTTACATCGTTCGTCCATTTATTGAATGTAACATTAAGCTAGCCATACACGTGTAGGATTCCATGGCCAATTGATCACTCATCCAATTGATTCCGGCGATCTCAGCGGGAATGGGAGCTGCGATCAATCTGCCAATTAAGAGTATCCGATCGCTGCACACCACCTTGTCCAATTGATCACGTCCAATTGATCGGGGGCTCAGAATGGGATCCGACAGAGAACTGCCCGATTGGCCCTGAATCAATCTGATGGAACCAACACGTTGGTTCTCTGTCGGATCCAATTCTGAGCCCCCGATCAATTGGACGTGATCAATTGGACAAGGTGGTGTGCAGCGATCGGATACTCTTAATTGGCAGATTGATCGCAGCTCCCATTCCCGCTGAGATCGCCGGAATCAATTGGGTGAGTGATCAATTGGCCATGGAATCCTACACGTGTATGGGGGCCTTTAGATTTTTTTGTTCGTTCATCCTGATATCGAATGAAAATACATTCAGAATTACTACGGCCGATAAAAATTTACCAACATGTTTGATGACCTTTTGAACTATTTTTTGTTCGAGATCGAACAAAATTTATCCATCGAACAAATTGGCCATTCTAGATTTTGGTTCAATCAACCAAAAAATCGTTTGTTCTTCATTGATTGGACGAAAAAATCTACAGGTGCAGAGTCCTCTGCGACTGAACACAGGTAGACTTGATTGTTTACAAATATCTCATATTACATGTTTTTGGTAAAACAAAAGGAGAGCTTAAGGAAATCTAAGAGAAATCTAAAGGTTTCTTAAGCAGGGTACAGACATGAAGATATGGGCCAGATCAATGGCTGTTTTGAGCGCCGTGCGAGCTCACGGCCATCTATCTCGCCCATATAATATGCTCCCATCGCTGTTTTTGAGCGGGACCAATCAATCCTGCTTGAAAACAGCCATATCAGACATGACCGTTAAATATGGCCAATGTCCGTAAAGCATCGGCTGAGCTGGGGAGAGAGCATAGCTGTCTCCCCAGCTCCGCCAATATCTGACAGCAGAGTGAACATCGGAAGGTTCAAATGTCGAGCCGTCTGTACCCTGCTTTACAGAGTTGTCCTGAAGCCACTTTATCTTGAATATGCTGAAAGATGAACTGTCTCCCCAGTCTGAGTGCTCTTGAGCAGGTTTTCATCTAGGATTTCTCTGTACATTGCTGCAGTCATCTTTCCCTTTATCTTGACTATTCTCCCAGTTCCTGCCACTGAAAAACATCCCTGCCACCACCATGCTTCACTGTAGGGATAGTATTGGCCTGTTGATGAGCAGTGGCTGGTTTCCCCCCAAACCTGAACACCAAAGTGTTCTATCTTTGTCTCATCAGACCAGAGAATTTTGTTTCTCATGGTCTGAGAGTCCTTAAGGTGCCTTTTGGTGAACTCCAGGTGGGCTACCATGTGCCTTTTACTAAGGACTTGCTTCTGTCTGGCCACTATACCATACAGGTCTGATTGGTGGATAGATAGGTGGCAGAGATGGTTGTCCTTCTGAAGGTTCTCCTCTCCAAATTTTTGAGGACCTCTGCAGCTCTGACAGAGTAACCATCAGGTTCTTGGTCATCTCCCTAACTAAGGCCCTTTCCTCCAGTCACTCAGTTAAGATGGCCAACAAGTTCTAGGAAGAGTCCTGGTGATTTTTAACTTCTTCCACTTACGGATGATGGCGGCCACTGTGCACGTTGGGACATTTAAACGGCCCGGCAGAAATTTTTTTCTGTAACCTTCCCCACATTTTTGCCTCAAGACAATCCGGTCTTCAGTGCATTCCTTTTTGTTCATACTTGGTTTGTGCTTTGGCATGAACTGTCAACTGTGACAGGTGTGTGCCTTTCCAAATCATGTCCAATCACTTAATTTACCACAGGTGGTCTCCAATTAAGCTGCAGAAACAGGGGAACAGAGGTTCAGGGGAAACAGGATGCACCTAAGCTCGATTTTGAGCTTCATGACAAAAGCTGTGACTACTAATGTACATGTGCTTTCTCAACCTCAAGCAAACTTTTTTTTACGTTGTCATTATGGAGTTTTGTGTGTAGAATTCTGAGTTCTCAAACTGTGCACCTTTCTCAACCTTAAGCTCTACCTACCGTATGTTTAAATAATATATAATTAATATGCAATTTGCAATAATAGTTCCACAGACAGCCAATTATCACCAACCCTACATTTTGTCCACTGCTGGGGGTTCAGGATGGTGAGTGTTGGGGTAACAGTTAAAAAAGTATTTATTGCTCCCTCATCCCTCAACACTTCTAGGTTCATATGTTCAGTAAACAAGCCAGGCTAAGCTGGAACTTTTGTCCATTTTGTTGCTCTTACAAATGAAACATTATATACAATGTGGCTGTGTGTCCACTATTATATGTACATATTTTGTGTTGATCCACCCACAGATTGTAAGGCCCCCACACACGTACCGAGTGGGGGCCGACAGACGAGCGGTGGAGTGCAACGCGATGACATCATTATGCTGCCGGCCCCATTCAAACTAATGGCATCGGCCAGAGATTTACGGACATGTTACCCACATGTTACGCACATCGGTCGGCGGCAAAATCGGCTACAGCTCGCTATGTGTACAGGGACCTTACAAGGGCAGTGTATGATCATACCAACAAATTTTGTGGGTAGAGTGTCACAATTGACTTTTTCCACAGAAAGATGGCGGCTGTCAGGACTGGGGCCACCAATACACATGAGATAATTGCCTTACTCATAATGGAACCGTCATTTTAGGTCCACCGGTATCTTTGTTTCTCTTCTATCACAGCAGTTCTTCAAGTAATTTATATACAAAGTCTCTGTTGATCCATTCGATCAACACAGCTTGATCACCCATACTAGCTATCTAGGAGCAGTCCAGCTCTCCCACACATTCGTTTATCACAGTCTATGAAATCAAAAGAATTTACCATCTCTTTTGGATCGATCAGAAAATTTGAAAAGGTTTTATTTGGACACTTTATGTATTCTCCAGAATATTTAACTCCTCTGTGTTAAAGAAGCTCCATTTTCTTACCTCCTAAGATTTATGGATTTCCTGACTGAAGTGGTAAAAACTGCATCTATTTCCTAATCAATCATTTACTGCTGATATTCCCTGATTGTAATAGCTTCCGCTAAAGCTACATGGTTTTCTGTAACTAAATTGTACAATAAAACGAAAGGCCTATCTCACTTCACAATGTAGACTTAATGCTCTTTTCAAAAATTCTGGTGAGTAAAACCCCACATACACCTTTAGATCTCTCCATACAATTTTCTTTAGATCTACCAACAACTTTGTAGTGCCGGGTCCTCCCTGATAGAATACATAGTGATTGGAAGGTTTAGAAATGCCCTTATATTACATGATTTTGATGTGCACAGTGCACCATATTACGTTATCAAGTAATCACTGATCCCTCACCGGTGATTGATCATTAGGACAGTGAGTGATCGACCGTTCTCCAAAGATGTAATGTGAGTTGGATGCCAACAGGTCGATCGGTAGGAATGATCGAATGTCTCCATTAACGTTCCGTGATTCCTGAGCGATCAACTAAATTTTACAGACAGGTCCGATACTTGAGTGATCCATTTTTTGGGGGGTTTTTGATCGATCGCACACTTTGTGCATGCATCCATTTCTGCTTTGTCGATCGCGGCATACAAGAATCGCATTAAATATGGCCAGCTTAATCCATTCATGCAAGAAAGGGTTTATCTCAAACAGAGGACTGAACTTCAATCCAGCTGCCTTCTTTGTCCATCAGACACCTATCCCACAAAATATAATCCACGTTCATAGCTCACCTCCTTTCATGAACTAGTTGTATGCCAATGGCTCAAATGAACTCAAAATGATGGAAGTCACTTTATTGTTTAAAGGTAAAGAAAAACATTTCCACACAGTAAAGTTCTATTGGATAGAACCCCAGCTTAACCAGAAAGATTGGGCTTGTATTCACAGAAGATACTCAGATAATTTACTAAGTGTACTAGAATTCAGGAACACTTCTTCAAACAAAAACACCAGACCCTGTACCACTGCATATGTTTTCAATGTTGTGTGTCATCTATTATTACTTTGTATATATTGCACAGGACACCAGGGATGGGTCCTGAATGGGGCATATGTGTCGCTCATTTTTGATCTGTGTCCCCTTTTAGGTAACCCTTAGGGTGCTGGATGGACACAGTCCAGGATTTGAATAGCAGTCTGTGGACTGCAACTTGTGAGATTGTTGACAGGGCCTGGACTGTGAATAGGCAGGATGGTTGGGAGGGCCTCCTATTCTCCCCACCCACTTGTGGGTGTATGTTGGCTGCACAGCGGTCTTATAACCGGGTCACCTGACCTAATGAAGGTGGAAGAGTAATGGACACTGTCTGGAGGACAGACAAGGCTGGACTGCTTCCCTCTGATAGAGGATGACCGGTGGTTTTGGGAAACCCTCTCCCCAAGTGAGAATTATGGTTACTTTCTTGCCTTTGCTGTTTTGCTGAAAGACAATTTTTTTTGAATGGCTGAAGCTAAGCCAAACTGTTATTTTGAGCCAAAATAAAGCCTTGTTGATTGAAGAGACGAGAAATTCCGGTGTGGTGACTGTGAACCCCGGACCCCCCAAGTTCACAATATATATATATAGATTCTACACTGAAGTACTTTTATCCTGCATGCTGTAATGTAGTTGCATAACATTAAGTGCACCACAAATAAGAGAAGATACCTAAAATACTGGTCTCTAATAGTGATGAGCAGCATAAGCAATATTCTTACTCGCAAAATATAAAAAACAAATTTGCCAAATATTGGCAATAAATTTTAAATTCAAGAATTTGTGATCTCTAGTCATTAATACCTTCATTGCGCAAATCGGCACTTGTACATGTGCATATTGTGAACACAATGCACGTCAGTTCCGGGTACTGATATAAAAATTCTTGAATATTCGTGATTAGGAAGATATGGAACTATATTCAAGATCTTCACAAATTCTCAAAGTGCCAATTTTCGCCATTAGAATGTTCGTAATCAACACTACTATCTAATAGGACTTAAAAGTCTCAGATGGCACATACTTGCTTGTATGGGGAAGAGACAACATGCGGTCAAGTGAGCTCTCCATGCAAAGAAAACAAGCCATCCTAAAGCAGCAAAAAACAAAAATTGCTACAATATTAAAAGTGGCAAAATCTTCAATTTGGTATGTCTTGAAAAAGAAGGAAAGCGCTGGTAAACTAAGCAATTCAAAAATACCTGACTATACATAAAAGACAACAGTGATCAATGATTGCAGAATAACTTCCATGGTGAAGAAATCCCTTCACAACAGCCAACCAAGTAAACAACACTCTTCAGGAGTTAAGCATGGTACAGTAGGCTCGATATTCGAGCCGTCCGATGTACCCTGCAGCAGCGTGATGACGTCATCACGCTGCTGTCAGATATCGGCTGGCTGGGGAGAGACGGCTCTGCTCTCTTCCCGGCGCTGCTGAAGCTTTGCATGGAGACTGCGGTCTCTAGGCAAAGCATCGGACATCGGCCTTTATTACGGTCATGTCCGATAAACCTGTTTTCGAGCGGACTTGATTTGTCCCGCTCAAAAACACCGATGGGGGCAGATTATATGGGTCAGATAGATGGCCGTGAGCGTGCACAGCATTCGAAACGGCCATCGATTTGACCCATATCTCCACGTCTGTACCCTGCTTTAATGTATCAATATGCAAGTCTGCCAAGAGAAGACTGTATGAAAATGTAGAGGGTGCATTACAAGGTACAAGCCACTCATAAGCCGCAAGAAAAGAAAGACTAGATTGGACTTTACTAAAGAAAATCTAAAAAAAAAGCCAGAAAACTTCTGAAGAAACATAATTTGGAGCTGAAACCATCATACAAATATGAGGACAGTGTTGTTCACTTGGTTGGCTGTTGTGAAGGGATTTCTCTTCATCATGGAAATTATATTGCTATCATCCACCACTGTTGTCTTCCAGGTCTTTTTGCATTGCTGAGTTCACCAGTGATTTCTTTCTCTTTCACTTTATAGATTTTGCCACTCTTAATATTGCAGCAATTTCTTTAATTTTTTGTTTCTTTTTTTTTCAAAAATTAGGGTTGGTTTTTTTACCTGCATGGAGAGCTCATGCGACCACATGCTGTCTGGTGACAGGTAAATCTTCTACAAACAGGCACTGTCCCTGAACTAAACTCCAGGCCTTTTTGTCTGCTTAATTGATAATGGCATAATTAAGGAATTGCCCATGAAATCGCCTTTAAATGGATTGTCCAATTACTTTTGAGCCCCTGACATGAAGTGATTGTGTTAAAGTCTTTAGCCCCCCATACTCTGTCCGGGCGATTGTTGGAAATGCACACGGCGGTCGATTGGCCACTATAGTTATTTGAGAATTCCTTTTTAGGTCTCCTTGTTGTTTTGCAATCAGGGACGGTCCTAGGGAGATCTGTGCCCTTTGCTCCGCCTTGCTCTTGCACCGCTGGCCGTGATTGTGATGCCCCTGATAAAGTGTATGTGGACAATAGCATCTATTACAGGTAGAGTTAACCCCTACCATTTAATTAGTATGTGATATTATATACTGTATCATGTGTCTTTTGATGTAAAGTAGAACCTTCCTGAAGAAGCAAAAATATGCGAAACGTGTCGAGGATAACTATTGCAATGATTGTAACCAATAGATTTCATAAGCGAATTATATTTTTAATGTGTATGGGATTGTATGGCGAATTTTGGTACACTGTTATCTGTTTTTACTATTCAGTTATGTTGTTTTCATACTTTGTCTACTTCTGTGGAATGCCTTAATAATCCCCAAAGCCATCCTCAAATCCCTTTAAACAAAGGATGGGTGGGATGGAAAAGTGTAAATATTTTTTTTTTGTATATTATTGTTGGGATGTAGCATCTGTCATTTAGAGGGTCCACACATTTTATGAGAAGTTCGGCGCCCTTTGTTGGACAAAACACTGTTTTGGCCAACAAACAAAAAACTTGGTTGTCTTGGGCATTTCACAGTCCTTAATTAGACTTAAACATCTATTTACCACTTTACCTTTTGTCTTTAATGAAAAACCTAAAACAGTGAAAACATAACAGGAAAACCTCCATATTTAAAATCTATAACAACAGACCTAATCATAATAAATATGGAGAATATTTTAGGTATTTTTCGCCAACAGAGACAGCCCCCACAAAAAGAAATGAATAAAACCGAGCTTTAGCTGAGCATCTGCCACAATTCAAATCTTCTATGTGCTTTTTATAGTCCTTTCAACAGGTTAGGAGCATAACCTGCAATTTCAGCTGAGCAGTCAATCATTTAACAACAGAGATAATACAGGAAGGATAGAGGCTGATTACCGTTATTACGACTCCTAAGTTACAGCCGCAACGCGGGTCTTTCTGACATTACAGACAATATTCTCCATACTCTGCAAGCTTTTGGGAATTTGGAAGTGTTAAAATAGAATCCTTGGATCAACTAAAGAATGCGCATTAGAAGACAAAAAATTTGCTCCAAAAAACTTATCTCCTTTGATCCCTCTCATTAGGTTTCCTGCTGCCATGTTTGCACTTTAGATTAGATGTGAGTATTGCTGGCTGGAAATATGGACTTCTGGAGTCTTGTCCTGCATTAAAATTTTGAAAGTTAGTAAATTAAAAGCTGTCAATTTCGGCAGCCGGGAAATCGGGACGTGACGCAACTTCTGGTTTTTAAGCAGAATCTTCTGCGTTCCAGATACCTGAAGTGACGTCACTGACATCACTTCCGGTATCAGGAGATTAAAGTCCCCTCCCTCCTATTTAGTTCCTGCCCAACTTATGTCCCACCCCCCATCATCTGGACAAGCAGGGTAGGAACTTAGGAGGGAGAGTAACGCCCACTTCCTCACACCAACCTCCCGAATAATCTGGAATTTTGTGAAATCAGGATTTGGTCAGGAAAGCCACAAAAAAAAACATGAATTTTCCATCCAAAACAGAAGGGGTTGACATGTCTGGGAATCATCACTGTTTTCATTGGTTTAGAGTAGGTCTAAAGGAAGTCAGAGACTGCTCAATTATTTTGCGGATCGATCATCAAACAATCGTTTTTTTTCTTTCAAGTGTCACTACCTCTATCTGCCACAAGTTGGCGCCTGGACACCAAAACATAACACGTACATGTAAAATATTAATCAGTGCACGATCAATGTTCTGTTTGATTTCGATCACTTGTGGTCAATCAAACCAGTTGGGCAGGAATTCGTTCCTGTTTCATCAACTTCATAATATCAATTTTAAAGGTCAATCGAACTGAAAAATGTGTGTGGATCCTCCTCTCCTTCCACATTGTATGATTTATGAATCTCATCAAGGAATGATTACTTGCTTAAACCAAAACTCTCCATCCACAGAGAAATCATTTGGTAGTGAGCAATGAAAATTTTAATCATTTTACCTATTGCTTTAGATCCACTCTATGGAGCATTCACTACATTATGCATATTCAAAGTCAGGCCTGGGGTCCATTTTGCCAATGCTCAAGTTTCCTCTGGCCCACAGACCCACAAAATAAATTAATGATATGCTGAGGCAAACCACACTGGGATGACACCATTCTAATACTGGAGGAACAGCGACACCAAACACAACCAGTGCTGTTTTTTTTATTGTGTACATAGCTTAGTGAAAAAGGCCTTCCATCTCCCTCAAAAAACACAACTGCAATGTCGGTGTGAAAGTTCTAGCAGGTGCTTTGGCTTGAACCTCCCCACTGTGAATGGTACAGTCAGGGGTTTACACCATGCTGTGCCTGTCACCATGCAGATTATCCCCACTATGAGCAGTGCTGGAGAATCTTCTCACTGATTCTCCATATGCCATATGTAGGGAAATCGTCAGGACTTTGGTTAGGTGAAATGTGGCTGGACAGCTGGAAGAACTTCAAGTCCCAGCATGCCTTGGGTCTTTATTAGTGTTATGTCAGTGAATGGCTAATACGTCATTGCACTGCTGCTGGGAACCTCGAACGGCTCCTATATCGAGCCGTGTATTCCGGGCCTTAGAGAAGAAAGATTGGCATGTTGACATTTGGACTGCAAGTAGTCTCAGGGGTTAATTACTAACCTAGAAAATTTTAGGGTTGCACTACTGAGGGGATCAACGACTGTGAGAGTTACATTTGACCCAAATCCAGCTGGTGACCTGTGGATGGAGGCTCAAACAGGAACAGGTCCATCTGCAGCAGAATCTATCATGCAGGAGGGTGATGCAGAGCACAGTGAGGGAGACAGTGAGGAAGCTGGCATTTATCCCTACCACACTACATATGGGGTGAGTACCACACACCATCCCCTGGTACTCATCCCTAAAAAAGTTGTGTGCACCCCTGAATATACTCATGATTCAGAGGAGGGCATTGAACTACCTTTTACTTGAAAGAGACTTTTTACCTACTAAAATATGTTTGTAGCTACCACCCCAAAATCTGTTTCCATACAATAGAATCACCATGCCTAGGGAGCAGAGGAAACTGAAAGGAGATAAGCTTTCATAAAGATGAAGAATGCTTTGATGGGATAAGGAGGATTGAGTGATTTCCTGGCTCAAAGTCAAGGTTTCAGGTTCATCATCCTCCTATGACTACAAAAACGAACAAACTGTCAAGTTGGTGATGTCCAGCCGCTTGACAGGTCAAGGTAGTGTGAGAGAAAGCGCTAGCCAGCAAAGGGGGAGTTTGTTGATGATTGCAAAGTTCCTGGCATAAACCGCCAAAAGTTATTTGGGTTGAATCCCGGTTGACACCAATTGGTTTTCTCATCTCTAGTTCGAAGATGACGTACACATTCTTTAGAAAACTCTAATGTGGGCCACATATTAATATGATCTTTTGTTTATCTGTATTACTTCTCTGCTGGTTTATCCTATTGCATGGACATGTGGACTTGTGAGATGAAAGCATCTCTTAAGCTGCACTTATCATATTAGTATTATTAAACTTAGAAATCAGCAAGAGCAGGTGCCTCCTGTGTTACAGAAAAATGGAAGCGGAACTGGCGGTGAAACGGCTGCGTGCGTTGTTTTATTTGGTTTATTTATTTCTCTAGGTTTCCCTTTGTAAGTTTCAAAGCTTTGGCTGAAGCTGTGGGCCGCGCCTCGCCGATTTCAAAGTCAGGCTCCTGCTTTGATACTGACAAGGAGCACTGTGAGGCTGGAGATACCGCTGTGAAATTCTTCAGAGGGAAGCAGAAGAGGAGGGAAAGCAGCCAAGAGGGATGAGGAGGGGAGACAGACTACAGGGCCGCGTGCTTGATGAGAGGGAATAGACGGACAAGATAAAACTCGAAGTGTCTGTGAGACAGCGCTGAATACCAAGGGTCAGGGTTTCTAAAGACATTACAACAAAGCTGGCCTTGGGTATGAGGGCTTGGTGGGCCATCTTTACAAAGAGGATTTCGGCTTTCTAACGCGCAAAGTAACTTAAAACCCTCAATAAAGGACAAGGCATTCCATAATAATGATCATCATTCCCAATTCCACTCTGCGTTAGGGAACTAGTCATTGCTTGTTCATTCATGGATATGTTTGGTTGGTTTTCACGGTACACGATACTACTTTACTTTCGCCTATAAAGTCTAGAAACCAGCCTGCTGCTTTCTAAATGTAGTGGAGATTGAAAAATAACAAATGATGGCAAGAAAAGAAAAAAATGGTATTTGCTTGCGCACTATTGGATAATTGAATTGAACGCAGCATGTTGCATTCATTAGACTGAGGGGAAAACTCCCCTACAAAGATCAGCCTCTGTATTAGAAGGTTCTGATTGAAGCCGCCATCCTCTGACTTCCAGGCCACCTACAAGTTCCAGCTCCAAGAGGTCTCTTTCATTGAAGCTAAATAGGTTCAGCTTCACTGCCCTGTTATCTATGGAGTTCTTTCAGCTGGGGGATTGCCGCTTCAGAGATGGTTGTTATAAGCATCTAATCCGTATCTCTTCTGTTGATTGGTATAACAGTGTTGTCTTCTCTGTTTGGGATTTCAGTTTGTCCAATATCACTCCCTGTTTTTTTTTACTGTTGGACTGATAGGTTATCTGTTAATGTTAACAATAAACTCATAACATTGTAAAATATAGAAGATGCTGTACGAGGAGTATAATGCAGCTACAGTCCATTTATGTATCCATAAACATTATTAGGCTAGGGCTCCACTATGTGCTCGGATCCGCTGACATCAGCCTCTGTTATGTATGGATGAGATGGAGCTCTGCGTCGACATCAACTTGCCGGAGGCTTGGACCAACGGATCGGGGGATCTCACAGGCTGTGGAGACAACCCTGTCATATCATTCAATGCAGGGGTTTTAGCGCATGTGGAGCCCAAGTCTTAAGCAGGGAACTCGCAATCCCCATGCAAAGCAATGGATATTGACCATGATTTACGTTCATGTCCGATATCCCTGTTTTCGAGCGGGATTGATTCCACTCGAAAACAGGGATGTTTGCATAGACATGGGCCTCACCGATGGCAGATTTGAGCGCTGTGCGGGCTCAGGGTCATCTATCTGGCCCATATCTAATGCGAACATCCCTGTTTTCAAATGGAATCAATTAATCCCACTTGAAAACAGGGATATCGGACATGAACGTAAATAATGGTCAATGTCCATTGCTATGCAGCTATGCTGCACCACCAATTCCTTCTAAGCTGGGCAGTAGCGCCATGACGTCATCGTGCTGCTGCAGAGAACCTCGAATAGCTTTTATATCGAGCCGTGTGTTCCCAGCTTTAATCTCCCAAACTGTCCTTTCCTATGATCCATTGGCAAGTGGGTTTCCCAACTCCAGTTCTCAAGGGTAATTTTTGTATTGTTTAACAAATGGACAACTATAGAGTTTGGAGTCCAAGTGAAACCCTTTATTGGCTAACTGAAGTCATTGAAAAAGCAAGCTTTCTGGATGTCTCAGGTTCCTTCGTCAGGCTTAATACAATTCTGATGAAGGGATCTGAGACATCCTGAAATCTTGCTTTTTCAATGACTTCAGGCCGATCGGCTTTTGAATTTTCAATCAGCCTCCTATCAGCCAATTCCAACAATTTGCGCAGAGCATGCTGATTGACTGGTGGTTGGCGCTGTCAATATGTAAAGGTGACCATACACAGTTCTATATATCCATTCAATTGACTTAACCTCCCTGGTGTTACAGGCTTTTTGTGCCCTGTGAACTGTACTCCCCGTTAATTCCCTGCCTTCCCTCTGCCTCTCTACATAATAGTGGCGTCAATTAGAGGCTGGTGATGTGGGCGGTGAAAAGCAGCGCGGCCACCATTAACATTGTAGTCTATGATGCTGTCCCACTGGCCCTTCGGCGTCATCGGTGGGCTAGAAGGAATCTGTGAGGATTCTCACGGATTCCTTCTAGCCCACCGGTTCGCAGAGGACCAGCGATTATGTCCGATCCCAGCATGGGTACAGTTTGTTCTAAGAAGGTTAAAAAAAAAACGATCATTTGAGTTGATTGCTTGAAAATCGATTTCTATTTACCTGAATCATTGGTCCCAAAGTAAATTAAATTGAACATTAAACCAATGGAGCAAAAATCGTTAAAAACAATCGGTACATTTTTGTTCGTTCAAAGTATCTGACAGGTTTTCTAGGTATTTGAATGGATTAGTATCTTAATGCAGTGTTTTTCAACCTGCCGCGGGATGTTGCCTGGTGTGCCATGGGTTTTTGACCCCACCCTCGGCCCCCCTATCTAGCTGCCTCTTATAGTATAAAAAACAAAAACCGAGAGGGGGATAGAGAGCTATGTATCAACTCTCATCCATCCTCTCCACAATGGAGGCTCAAACTCCTGGACTTTTAAGGCACATTTTTAGAAATTGATGGTTGATATCGTATATAGAAGATTTTTATTAAAAACAAGGTACATACATAATTTTTCAAAATTGATGTCATCACTACATGATTATAGATGTCACATAATACACTTGACAAGTCACATAAAAATTGCTGTTACAAACATATCATTCTTTACATAAGCAATTGCTTTATACTATTGCTGGACATTATCTCAATTTTTTCTTCTTATAGTATAAGTCTTATACTATAAGAGGCAGCTAGATAGGAGGGCTAAGCAACCGCATCCTCACAGAGCCGGTCCGTGT
Source organism: Ptychadena robeensis (assembly GCA_036250615.1). Taxonomy (NCBI): domain Eukaryota; kingdom Metazoa; phylum Chordata; class Amphibia; order Anura; family Ptychadenidae; genus Ptychadena; species Ptychadena robeensis. The sequence continues at coordinate 85,200,644 of CM070038.1, forward strand.
ATAACACGGATCGGCTGTATAAGTCTTAAGCTAGCCATACACAGCACGGATTCCCCTGCCAATCGATCACTCACCCGATCGATTCCGGCGATTCCGCCGGGATCCTCAGGTGAGAACGATTAGGCAATTATGGAATCCGATCGTGGCAGCCCACCATGTACGGCCGGATCCGTGTCCGATGGATCGCCTCCCTGACCGCAACGCCCCCTGATCAGAGCAGAATCGGACCCGAAAAGACCAACAGGTTGGTTCTTCCTCGGATCCGATTCTGTGCCCCTGATCCATCGGATGCGATCGGACGGGCAAGGTGGGCTGCAGGGGATTCCTGCACGATGGATCCGCGTGCACGCGCCCGGAATCCATCGCGCCAGAATCCGTCACGAATCCGTGCCGTGTATGGCAGCCTTTAGACTTATACAGCCGATCCGTGTTATACATGGACCGGCTCTGTGAGGATGCGGTTGCTTAGCAACACGCGTCCCCACAGACCAGGGGCGGTGTTTTTGCTCTGCTGGTACGCATCTGCGTTCCAGCGGGGCACCTGCTGATGACGTACTTCCGGTGGGGACCTTTGCCCAAATGTGCCTTTGCCCAAAAAAGGTTGAAAAACACTGTCTTAATGCATGCATGAAGCATGCGCACAGGGCTAAGGAAAGGAATCGATTGGTTTTAATAGATAACACTGTGTGGTAGTACGATCAATCAATTTGAGACTGACTGTACATATTTCATTTGAACAAAACAAATAAAAGTTGATGTGTGTATAGCTGACTTTAGACAATCAATAGTCAATGTTTTAAAGAATTGGCATTCACCAATGTTCAATAGTTATAACCAGGGGTGCACATAAGTGGTACTCTGGTACTCACAAGCAGCCAAAAACTGTCTATGCGTCCCTGCATCATTGTTACCCAGCTCATATGTGTACTAACAACTTGGAGGCGCTCCGTGTCTGGGCGGCCACAGCTAAATGTTACATGTATACAATTTATGTCACTTGGATAACTGCAGGGAAATATGAATAACTATGAAAAGTTGCAGTTAGGGGTGTGACACTGGGAATGTAGATTTCTAATCCCCAAAAAAAGATTGGACTTCTAAGGGTGTTGGAGATCTGGAGGATGAAATCCAGAGTAGGCATATGTAAGGCTATGTTCCCACATAAGCAATTAATCACCTCACAATTTTAATAATGTGCGGAAATCGCGGGTTCTGATCATGGCTCTGATCTCATACGGTGGGTGGTTGTGATTTTTATTTTTCGATTGCGCCCATAGACATGAATGGACGCATTTGATCGCTTGTGGATGCGATCGAAAAATCTTATCCATTCATTCTCTATGGATGCAATTTTTTTATAGTGGGGGCGATTTTATTTATTTATAATCGCAGGTGAGGATCGCCTGGTCATGCAAGCGTGAGGCGATTAATCGCCTGCAGAATCGCTGACGGGTGACCGCCAGGCGATTTTCATCGGCGATTTAAAAAAAACATGCAACCATTATAAAGAAATAATAGAATATAGAAATAGAGAATGAATGGATGCGATTTTTGATCGCCTCCACGCACGATAGCTGTAGTGTTCAATCGCAGAGGACACTATACTACATAGTTGTTGGTAGATCTAAAGGATATCTGACCGAGAGATCTAAAGGTGTATGGCCAGCAATACAATTGGTGACCTGTGAATGGAAATAGCTTATCGGAGGCTCAATCAGGAACAGGGAGGTCCATCTGCAGCAGAATCTACCATGCAGGAGGCTGATGCAGAGAACAGTGAGGGAGACCACATACATGTGGGGTGAGTACCAAACACCATCTCCTGGCGCTCATCTGAGGAGCTCACTAGAACAGTTATGTACACCCCTGGTTATAACTATAAAACACTAACTAACAATATTAATATATTTTAGATTTGGAATAAATCCAGTCTAATAATGTCCAGCATTTATACTTCAATATTTGACTGAGACTTGACCCTTGCATTTATTTATTATATTTTGTAAATGATGGAAATACGTTTGGAGAGATTTGGGTATAATTGGTCTGCATCATCAGTTAGGCTGAGTTTACACTGGCGATTCCCACTGCTAGCAGCTCGGAAACTGCCAGTGCGCTCCCGCAGCAGCGGGATAAACGACTCCCTGTAGTTGTCTGCACAACAGTGCAGGCGATTACAGGGCGTCTAATTAAGGACCCCATAGAGGTCCTATGGCACAGAAGCCGGAAAACCGACCGGCGGACGCCTAATGTGGCGTCCGCTGGTCGGCCACACTAAACAGTCGTTTACGTGGCGGTAAAAAAACGCCAACGTCATCACGTTTGCACCCTGGTGCATTATGGGGCCCCTTCAGTCGGCCAGCACCCTTTGTGTGCCGGCATTAGCTTCAATGAAGACGCCGGTCTTCATTGAAGCTAATGCCCTCGGCTCCCATTGGCCAGAGATTATCGGACATGTCCGTTCTCTGGCCGGCCGAGCTGTGGGGCGACAGGGATCTGTCGCCCCATGTGGGCACATGCCAATTAGCGGCCGATTTTTAACCTGACCGACGGCGCGAGCGTGCACGCCCGTCGGTCAGGTTAAAAATCGGCCGCTTATCGCCATGTGTATGGCTAGCATAAGCCTTAGCTTTGTGTAGACCAAATGCTGATTTAGGCGGCACAATGGCTGCTGCCATCATTGTGATATACGGGGGAAATAATTTTATGGCAGCTACATTTGTTTACCATGCAAAGGCAATGCGCAGTCAAATTACCAATAATAGCAAGTTAACTGAAGTAAATTACACCTTTCACTTTTTTAAACAGTCACAAACCACAATTAATCATTCAATGAATCACTGTAATCGCATTGCATTTACTGCCTGGAATAGACTAGATTACAGACGTCATACAAATCTTGTATTCTTACATACATGATCAGGTCCTGAGGGTCTGTACAATTTTGCAGGCTCTCGGGACCTGATCAAGACTTTAATGAATGCCCCCATTACAGGTGTATCGTGCTAAAGCCCGAAAACCGACCAGTGGACACCTAATGTTGCATCCGCCGGGTGTTTTTTAACCGGGCGGTGTAAATAGTCCTTTACAGAATCAGATGACTAATAGGAGAGAACTCCAGCATGTCCACAGTGTTTTTTCATATTGTAACTGTTATAGCAGATTTCCCAGTCTTTAGCAGGACACGTCTCGTGAACATTGACCATGGACTGTGGAAATTGGTACACCTGCTTATTACATTTCCTAAATTGAACCTTTATGACATTCCATTCTGAATCCTTAGGCATCGATACGGTGTTTGAAGCCAGAACAGCTTCCAATCTTCTGGGAAAGCTATGCACAACATTTTGGATTGTTGGTGGAAATTTTTTCCCATTTTTAAAGCTCCACATACACGCTCTGATTTGCATCCGATGTGCGCCAAATTGACCAGGTTGATTTGTCACTGATCGATTCTCGGCGATCCTGGAATCGGCGAGTGATCGTTTTAGGAATAGATGGAACACCACCTTAAGCTAGGCACACACGGGTAGATCTGAAAAAAGATTTGAGAACAATCAATCAATGTGCGCGTTCACGGTGATTGATTGCACTCTAATCTGTTTACAAACCTTCCTGTGTGTGCCCTCCCTCGAGCGAGATCAATAGAGCCCGCTCAAAGAACCTCGATTGAACATGTTCGAAAACCCCGTTCAATCTCCATTACTTTGCATGAAGAAGAATCTTCATGCAAAGTATAGGACCAGCCGGCTCCTGCCTCCTTCCTGCTCAGCTGTCAGGCTCAGTGTGAAGGGGCGGAGCCAGCACTCCTCACACTGAATCTGGCTGCTGTGAGTGAGAAGCAGGCTGGATGGATTTCTTCCCAGCTTGCAGCGTGTTCTGATTCACACGGGCTACAAGCTGGGGAGAACAGCTCCCCGGGGTCCCCATTGAGGGGGAATCGATGTGCCCATGTGGTGCGCATTGATTTCTGTTTAATTGATCCCCGATTAATCACAGCGTGGTGACATCACCATGCTGTGATTGATCGGAGGTCGATTGCATGGGAATTTACCCGTGCGTGGCTAGCTTTAGAAATCCGATTTGTGGTTTGGACATAAGCCGATCTCCAAAAATGGCCAAATACACAAAATCCATCTATCACCACCGTCCCCATCCAAAGTAAGTGCCGGCACACAGAGGGTGCCCAGACGATTCTCGGCCGCCTGTGATGATGCCACACCATGCTTTCGATCTGCCGGGAGATCGACAGCTCTTCTTAACATGTATGGGGGGCTTAAGTTGTGGTTACGTCTCCCTGGTATCCCACAGCTCAGGTCCAGCAGGTCTCTTTCTAGGATTTTGTTACTGGCTGAATTCCTGGGATAAAAGGGAATAACCAGACAAGACAAACCAAATGCAGCTACTGCATCAGTAGACCGGCGAGCAGGACAAAGAACTGCCAGAATGTTGTAGACGGCTGTGCCGTGTCGTTAGACCTCCAGTTAATTGATTCTGTAATTTGTGATGACCCTCAGGTACCAATCCTGGCAGACCCGGCACATGTACAGGTATCAGTATGGCACTAATGATTGTTTATGAGGTGTAAATGCACAGCCAGCAGTCAGTTCCTGGGAATGGGACACAACCTTAGAACACCTGTAGTCACTACAGCAGTCTGTGGTGCAGTGCAGATGAGCATACTGATGGTAAATTTGAAGCGGACCTACCACCTGCTTTTCTACTTATTGTTATTGGTACTAGAAGTGCTGATAATAGAACAGAAGGCAGCAAAAAAACAAACAAACCAAAAACTCAACTGTAATGAGTAAAACTCTTTGTGATGCTACAGGGAGAAAGTCTGACATATCTGAAAGCAGTGACAGCCAGGAAAATACGTCAGCACACATTGGATTGAAAACTACACGGAGATGCTTTTCCCATTAAAACCATTGTATGGCACCCCCAGTGGCCATTTGAAAAATTGCACCGATTTAACCTCCCTAGCGCTCTGCTGAGGTCCAGATTTCTGTTTTAAAAGCGCACCATAGACTTAAATGGAATATTTTTTTTATGTTGTAGGCCTGTAACTTTCTAAAATCTGTCCGTACAAGGGTCTAGCAGACATTCTGACTACAATAATGTTTGAAACACACAATTATGTTAAAACAATTACATTTAAAATATATATAATAAAAGGTATCATCTGAATGATAAAATCTCTACAATACTTATATTGCAATACTATAATACAATACTTTTGTATAATAGATTTCAAAACAGTATGTTTTGGAAATGTGTTATGTGTTTTTACTTTGAATTGTATTGGATACAGTTATCACTGTATCCAATACAATGCCTTTTGGCACCCTCTAAAAGGGGTAAACTTCAAAGAGCACATCTGGAAATGACGCTGGGGGTGATTTTTCAGATGTGCTCTTGAAGTTAGCCCAATTTACATTTGAATGTCCGCCCCCCTGTCATCACGTCACTCGGGGGGGGGGGGGGGGGGATGAGCCGCTCTCCAATCTTCAGCAGCCTGCCCCCACATCGGGGACACCGGGACAGCGTGAAACAGTAAGTATGCGCTGCCGGAGCCCCGATCATTTTCACTTTCGTAAGTTTTATCGTGAGGCAAAACCTCCCATACACCTTTAGATCACACCGTACAATTTCCAATCTACCAACAACTATGTAGTGCCAGGTCCTCCCTGATAGAATACATAGTGATTGGAA
>CM070038.1:85220643-85239003 GCA_036250615.1 Ptychadena robeensis
CTGCATTCCTCCCTAGTATTGGCACTTCTAGTGCCATTCATGAAAACATAGATTCCAGGTTTAAGTAAAACTGTAACATTTAGCAGTGTATACTACTAGGTATACTATTTAAAACTGGGAAAGAGTCACCTATTACAGTGGAATGTCCCATATTTAGGATCAGGCATGATACAACCACATAGCAGAAAGAAAATGCATACCTGTCAAGTTCTGCATTTACAAATAAGTGACACCATAATGTGTAAACCAGTGCTGGGCAACTGAGTTGACATGGAGGGCCGCACATAACATTTCCCATCTATACTGAGGTTATGTGCTGCAATATATAATATACAATCACCCCCGTTCATTGGTGGCATAGTGGGAGCATAGGCACTCACCAGTCTGCTGATCCCCTGCCAACACTACAGGAGAAGAGCAGTAGAGGCGAGGGATTTGCTCAGGCACCATCTGGGTCACTGATTGGCTTTTACGTACACCTATCAGGTAAGCTTATCCCTATCCTCCTCTTCCCACTCTAAGATCCCAGACAAGGACCTGTCAGTGGGGGATCGGCGGACAGGTGAGTTCCTATGACCTATGCATTAACAGTTAGATTTCAGGGGCCACAAGTGGAGGACTAATGGGGGCTGCCAAAGAATGCTCAAAGGGCTGCATGTGGCCCCCGGGCCACAGGTTCGGCACCTGGGGTGTAAACAATGGTCCATGTATAATGTTTAGAAATTGCAATACGTCAGAATGTTTTGTGGCAGTGTGACAAATAAGGAGAATAACTAGGAAATAGGGAGTGTGGTCACCCTATGAACCATGCTATTCCTAGTCATGGTCGAATTTTTGTTTGAAAATTTTACTAATTAGATTTTGGTGATGATACCATGCTCAGGGGGTTTGCAATTAACTCACAAACATGCTGGAGCTAAAGAGAAGTGTTTCTGTAAAAAGAAAAAAAAAAAAAAAAAAAAAAAAAAAAGAAGGATTGCTCTTACACAAATAGTTTTTACATAAATTAGGTTCAAATTTAACTTGAAATTTCTTCAGTTGAAATTTTTACTTTGAACTTAATGCAAAAACGACATGTTAATGTAAGATTGCTAATGGACTACAGATTCCAGCATGCATTCTGCAGATAACCTTCTGTGAACTAGTAGCAGCTACAGTTTACGTGAGATTTCCAGGAAGCGCCCTAAAAAAATGATCTTTTTAGGGCCAAAACGGGAAGGCTGACAGGTATGAACAAATAAAAAGCTCAGGAAAAACCTCCTCCATCCCTCAATGTACTGTATGTTTTGGAGAAATCAGGGGGGAAAAAGTGCCTGCGTCTTATGGTGCACGAATGCTGCTCCCCACCAGCGTCTTTGCTTTTCCAGCAAGAAGAATAGCCCAGGAGGTGGAGGAGCGATCAGATGGGAGGTCCGCCCTCACCTGGATCTTCCATCTGTTCTGTATTGTTTATATCAGAGGAGCCCTGCTCATAATGAAGAGCAAAGAGAGAGCTAGATGAAAGATGACAGCAAGCATCTCTCCCATCTATCTCTGCCTGTATGTGAAAGCTGCACTCATGCTGTAGCTTTCACATACACAGCAGTAGAGGGGAGACATCATTCCACCTTGGCCCCTCTTCCCCGATGTGTGACAAAGATACAGTGAAATGCTACCAGTGACATCTTGTGTGGGATATATATAGATATATAAAATTGAACACTTGAAATATTTGTTTTCTGGTTTTCCTGCTCTAAAAACTGGGTGCGTCTTATGGTCAAAAATACGGCATATGAAAGAATGAATCGGCAGCCAATTACCACCAATATGATCATTTTGAAACATTTTGCCGCACACTTTTAATTCATCCACACCATCATTTTGGTACATATCGGAAAAACAAAGACCCTGGTAGGGTTAGAATGGATCATTAGTGCTCTGTACCAACTAGTAATATTTTCTTTCTCTATTTGTCCTGATAAAAACCAAAAAAAACATAAATGATCAAAAATATTAGTACCCAGTATACAAAAGTTAAAAAAGTCTGGACATCAACATATTTAACATAGATCAATAAAAAAACAACAACATCTCAGGATTTGATCAGTGCATTGATCTTCAGAGTTATTGTATAGATCAGTAGTGGGCAACTGAGTTGATATGTAGGGCCACAAGTGCGGCCCTCGGCATCACTAAAGGGCCGCACATAACATCGGTCCAGACCCTCCCCCAATCAAAATATTCCAGCAGGGGGTGGACCAGATCCAGACAGACAGTCAAAACCCGATAGCACCCCCCCCCCCCCCCCCCCCCCCCCCCCCATCCTGCCCCTGGGTGTAGAGCTCATATGTAGACCTAGTTTCCCTGATCATCATTGACAATTTTACTGATGTAGGAGCCAATGTTGATAAGGAAGGCTGGGTCAGCGTGTGACCACTTCACAGGTTTTGGGGGCTGCATGTGGAGGACCAAGGGGGGCCGCAGAACAATGTCCAAAGGGCCGCATGCGGCCCCCGGGCCACAGGTTGGGCACCTAGGGTATAGATCGTGTTTATACAGACATAGCAGAAGCCAGGTTTACTGAAATTCCTCCCATTTGGTGATTACTCTTTACTGGTTTTCTCACCTGACTGGTTTAGAAGCTAGGCATACGCACACACCAACTTTTGATCTACAAAAACCATCAGAAACTTGTACAATGCAAATTTTCACTAGCTTTGTGAAGTTTCTTCACTGGACACATTTGAGTTTGATCACTTGGAATCTGAATAATGGATCCAATTTATAAATTATCCAATTAAACAATCCATTAGACGGCTTGAGTGAAAAATCGTCCCACTGTCTTCAGAAGATCCCCAGCAGAGAAACAATTTGGCTAGTATTTCATGCCAATCGGAGATGTTGCAGGCTGTAAATTTCTTTGGCAGAGTCAAATATATAATAAATATTTTTAGTGAAGTGTAATTAAGTGACCCCCCCCCCCTAAACACAAAGGTTACTTTAAATCTGAATTTGGCTTCATTTTGGAACCCTTACAAGGCCTTATTCAGTCTGTTATATGTCAGGTATATAAGATTTAAGCGTTCAATGAATGACGGAACCAAATGACATTTTGCCTGTGGTGTAGCTTGCTTTATTGTTTATGTCCACAAATATTTCCAAAAAAATTACAAAATACTCAAAATGGAGAAAACACAGAATTCACGAATTTCTGGGTTCTACCCCCATGGCAAACTACTCCTATATACATTAAAATCTTCAAGATATATATAGAAATGGAGCAGTCTGGGTGTACATTCTGCTAAATGGCGCCATGAAACAAGTAGCTTTACAGTTTTACACACTGAACGAGGTACGTCCGAAAAAAATTACAAAAATAGGAAAGAACAAAACAAAGTGGAGTGATGAAAAGTAACAAAAATAACTGAAAAGACAAAAGTTTACTTTCCTTAACCGTTTTTTTTTTTTTTTTCTGCCAGCGTGGCGGGAGTCCGTGTGTCACCAGGCCTTATGGCAGTAAAACTTCTAGCCCTTCAGTGCTGGGGAGAGGCCTAGTGCACAACTTACTGCAGGGGTCTCCTCAACGCCGAACAGGCTACACACAATACAGCCTGCAAGGACAAAGGAGTCAAGCACCCTGACACTCATGGATATGGATAGAGGAGTAATCAATACAAATATAAAGGGTACAGCACATCGAGACCTGCAAATATATTCCTTACTGTAGTGTAAAAATGCCATTGGAAAGTTAAAATGCTAGTGGCACACGATCTACTCCTGGGGCGTCTATCTTTGGCTGTCGAGCTGCTGGTTGAACTGTACTCCCATGACACATCTGTCTGTAGGTTACATGCATGCTGACATTTCTCATGACTAGATAAAACTTGTATGCATCACTTAATATCATAGATGCATTGAGCCCACTATGCAGGGGGAGGAGATCTTTCTACCTACTGGGCAGCCCCAGGGATATAAACCCGAAGATGAGGTTAGTTTGGGTCATAACTAGGACTAGGTTCCTTGCGGACAGATCGGTGAATCGGTTTAAAATCGTTCCATTACTGAGCTTAAAAGACAATATTATAAAGTGAAGGGTGCTTGACTGAAACCTTTGCACTATGATCTGAGCCCTGGTCACCAAAACAATAACAGTCTATGCAGCATGGGCAGTGCCCCGGGAAATGGTTCCCCTAGGAGACTTTGTGGAAGAGAACTCTGGACAACGGCTTTACTGCGATCTGCAGAAGCAACTTTAAAACCAGGAATCACACAGCCAAAAGCCCATTTGTTGAATTGTATCACATAGTGCAGAAGCGGCGACTTATTGTGCGCCTGAATACTTCTCACCCGCTCTCCTAGATCCATATACCGTGACACAGGCCCGCCGTTATGGGGGAAGAGGGCGGCAGAGAGTACAAGTAGATAGAACATACGAACAAAAGAAAAAAAAATGACATGAATTTAAAAAATAAGAGCCCAGGTTAAATAGAATCTGTACAAATAAAACCCTTGGCATTATGTATATAGCAGGACCCAAAAACAGTAAAATATAGGAGGCTTTCCTTATAAATTAAATAATAAAAGTTCTAACCCTGCAGAAACTTTAATGCTATAATATGAAGATACGCACAAGCCTGTGTGCGTTTTGCCTCTACAACTTAAAACGCTGTAGCCCCTATCTACAAGTGAGACGCAAATTAGGATAAAAACAGAAGAAAAAAAAAGGAAGGACCCCCAACTCTCCAGAGATACCCGAAAATCTGGAGTGGATATCACATGTGGTGTAAAATCAGATTCTGTAACGGATAATAAGGATGTAGATCATACAGGCTCAGACAAGGAGATGTGGAGTAAGCAAGAAGCCAGAAGATGATGGTTAACAAGTTAAAAAAAAAAAATTATATATGGTGTTATTTGTGCTTTACCGGTGCATCGTTGGTAAAGCTTGAGTACCTCTGTGGTTATATTTAAATTCTTAAACCCTTTGCTGCCATAGGAGTTATGTCACAGGTTCTGGTGGCAGTCAAGAGGTTAATAGAAATTCACAGGTAGTAACTGCACTGCAGGGACAGTGAAAGAAAAGGTGTGTCTGCTAAAATCCCCCCTTCAGTCCGTGCTTTTCATGTATTTACAGGATGTGGGCAGACTGGGGCAACTCTGTACAATGAAGACAGTCTCCTGCTGATGTCATCAAAGAAAGAATGGATCTGTATTGCAGCACGGGAGACCCAAGAGTGCTGGCAGAGTACATTGTCATTGTAGCAAGTCTCTGGCTTCGTGTGCACACAGTGAGGATGTATGGGGGGAGCACCTCCAATGCGTTGTTGTAACCATGGTCAAGTGTCCAGTGCTGTCCCCACCTCTCCCTCCAGACCTGCTCCCCTCCCGAGGCTGAGGGGAAGAATGTGTCATGCAGGGGGGCTGCCGCTGTGGCTCTGAAGAGTTTTCTTTACAGATGAAAAAATGACAACCTTATGACATGTCTTTAAATACAGAAGGATCTTGCAGCCTCTGGGGACCCGTCGCATGGAGCCTGACTCTCCTGAGGGAGTTGGAAGGGAGGGAGAGGTCCAAAGTCATCCCTTTGTTACAACTGTTTGTCCCCTTCTTTCTTCAGGCGACTAGAAAATAGAAAAGTACATTTGGTTCAAAAACAGACTTATTACTAAATACATTTATCACATACTGTCAATACAAGATTAAGCATGATCGAGGATGCAGTTTCAGTAGTAGGGTACAGCCTATTTTTTCATACATACATTGTACAATAAAGGGACAACTACTTCAACGTGGCTAGATTCAGCGTCTCTTGGGAACACAAATTAATTTTCAAGCAGTACTGCTGTTGCCCCTTTCCTCTCGGATGAAACTCATGCAGCCAGATAAATGGAGCCCTCATCCACTATCTCCATTCTGTAACATTGACTGGCCAGTTCTGCATTAAAGTGTGCACAGTGGCAGTTCAATGGTCTCCGTCAGTCCTGAAAGTCCCTATATATTTAAGCTTGAGGCAAAAGGGTGCCTTATTTTCCAGGTAACAGGGTAATGCTTATAGGCGAACAGAATATAAGGCATCCCCCCAAAAATAAGGCACCCCCTGAAGATACGGTACTGTAACTCTGGACAGGGGGATCAGAGGGGGCAATCAAAATGACACAAGAGGATCAGCCAGAAGGGGTTACTAAAATGTTAATCCCCCCTCTCTCCTGTGTCATTTTTAATTCCTCCCTCTGATCCCCCTGTGTCATTTTAGGTGATCCCCCCCCACCCTGATACCCTAGTGCTGTATTCTTCTTCATGGAAAAATAAGACAACCCCCAAAAATAAGACGTAGGGCATCTTTGGGAGCAAACATTTTTATAAGGCAGTGTCTTATTTTCGGGAAAACACTGTAGATGTTGTTCTTCTAAACATATATGAAAACAATGCTCATAAGGAAAATACTGTAAACCTACACTAAATCTACTGTAAATCTTTTATCTTTTTGGAGTTTGAATTACACTTGAATACTACAAATCCAGATATATATACATATCGTGTTGACAATTTTATATATTTAAGACAATATTCTATTAACCAATTGCAGACTTTACCTATTGAGGTTGCGCTCCCATTGACGATTGCATTTGATAACTGAAGCGTATTATTTGTAAACACTTTACAAAAGGGAATGTGTTTCATGTGACGGAATCTTAAGCAAAGCCCAGCTCACCTGTAGTAATCCTCCTGGCTTGGTAAATGTCCGCCATGCATGTGAGGGTGACCATGTAACCACTGCTGTTCCATTGCCAACCTCTGCAGCTCGGCAGACTGGGCGTGCATAGCCTGGAGCTGGTGAGCAGCAGACATTTGTGGCGGGAGACCTGCTGGAAGATCCCGAGGGTAATGAGCACCTGAAAATAAAACACACAAATATCAATTTTAAGCCACTTTCACAATGAAAAGCCAACATTTAATAATAGGTAATAATACCAGATCCACATTTCTTTGTATTATGAAAATTCTTACAGAAAGAGTGGGGGGTGAAATCCAAAGAAAGAGGCGAGCAGGAGAAACTAAAGTGAAATATAAATGTTTGGTGGACTGGCCCTAACACTATTGCTAATAGGTTACCTCAACCTCTGGGGTTCTAGTACGCAGATATACCAAAATATGTCTGTCACAGGAAATCCTAAGACAAGTAAAGATAGGCATACACATTAAGATTCTCCCTCGATAGATGAGGACCAGCAGACACCCTTTGTGTGCTGGACATTAATGGGATTGGCCAGGAATCTAGCAACATGTGCGATCAGACATGCATGAGATTCCTGGTCAATCTCACCAAGTGGGCGCACAATCGATCAGCCCAAAAATCGGCCCATGTATGGCTACCTTAAAGGATCTCATTGGTGTTCTAACAGTAGTTGGAGAGTGTTCGTTAATGGATTCAGGAGATGGACTATGACTGAACCAATGAAAGATCAAAACAAGATTACACACACTTCTTTTGTGCACTTAATGGCAAATACTCATTTCTACAGGATTGTTACCAGAGGTGGCTTGTGGCTCAACCTATTACCTATAAATTACATGAATATGCCAATCTACAAGGCATCGAGAATGGGTGTATTATCGCTAATGTTGCTACTTTATATTACAATACTGGGGTAGAAACTTTAATTTGGTCTAAAATATTAATACGTACCGAAAATAGGGTGCCGTAGCATTTCATGCTCATGAGGTTGCTGTGCTAGCAAGTGGTTGGGTATGGTACCATGAGGGTATGGGAAGCGTGCCAGGTGAGGTCCAGCTCCCAGTTGGTCAACCAGTGGATGGACGGGACCTGCTGAACCTAAAACACAACATCATGTGATAATTCAGACAAATGACCTTTTACATATAATCACAGGAACACATCATATTCCAGAGAGATGAGGACTGGGAGATTGGGTTTTCGCGAGCTCAGGAGAGGATCTGCCCTCGCTAATCGTTTATAAGCAGCACAATTATATGGCCGAGAACATGCAAACAATGCCAGCTTCTGCTTTAGCTGCCACAAGCAAAGAGCAACCTACCTTGTACATAATGGAAATGCCGATCAGTAAATGAGGACTGTATATAGTTGTGTTTTAACTTGTGACCTTACTTACACAATTTCAGAATAGAGCACCAGATGATATAATTGCGATTGTCGCAAACTACCAGCAACGGAGATAATCAACCAAATCAATGAGCTGCAAATGCAGCAATGCAAAGCAACCGTTATACTGCCGGGGAATATACAGACCACCTTCATAACATTCAAAATGTTCTCAGACACAGATGGTGTATTGTAAAATGTCTGCCACTATGTGAGCATGACAACTGTGGCATGATTTTGGGATTTCCAGCTTGGGTGGAGTAGTGACTGATTAGTTGTCCGCTCTTCATTCCTTGTTCAGGACACCAGCAATGCGTTTCCTACAGAAATACTGCAGCAAAATGGCTTCTCACCTACACTTCCAGCCACAGCATCTTAAATACCTGTATCAAAATGATTTAGATTAATGGTGCCGGAAGCAGAAATGGAAAGTTAAGGCCGGCTATACTGGTGGTGGGACAGATCTTCCTGTTCCACTCCTGAACATTCAGAGGTCAAGCAAATATGTCCTGTGTGTGTCACTTTATAATACAGGTTCAGGTAGGTGATTTTTTAGGACCAGTCTGAGCATGTGACCACCCTCCACCCAAAGCTGAGGAAAGTCTGAGAAAGCATCTGGTTGTATCAGCTCCTAGAATATGACTGCAAATCAAAGCTCGCCAAAACAAAACCATTCTGTAGAGATGATTTAATCTGATAACTGTATGGAGTGAACTTGTAATGGGGTTATTGCGGATAGAATTTGGTCTCTGTCACATGCCTCTATCTATATTTACCTGCTAAGGTACCCATACACAGATTGAGGTTTCGTTCAGGAATCCAACGCTGCCCACCTGGAGCGATCGATCCTGCTCCTAGAAAATGTGGATCGAACAGGGATCCAACATGTTGGTAACCACTGTTTGATTGCCATTTCCTTTGATGGGGACCCTTGATCCAGGGATCAATCACCAAAAGTGGTGCGCATCATTTTTCATCAATCGAACGTGAATTGATGCTTGTATGGCTACATTTAGTTGCAGACCAAGATGTCCAATTCTATGCATAGGGATCTTATTATTTTTACAAGCTGCAACGGTCCAATCAATTCTTGGCATGGTCACAATGTAAATAAAGAACAATAAAACAGTAAAGCAGGTACTGGTAACTATGCAGTGTAGAGTGAACCGCCTTGTAATATATCCTCAATGAGATCTGTACAGTAAGAGAGAATGGAGGAATGACTATGGAAAATCTGACTAGGATTACTGTAAAAGCAAACTGAAGGAATGACGGCTGCTACTTTTGTGCCAAGTCTAAAGCTCTAAACTTGAAAAATATAAATGTGAAGGAAAAGTACATATTTGATCTGCTCCCATCTCCTCTCTTGGGCAACAAAAAATATTCTTTAGTCACTCTGGGGAACAAAAAAAAGAGGTCACTGTCCTGCAAGAGAATTTCAAGCGTTCACTTTGTAAAAAGAAAAGGACTTAAACTTTGTTACCTGTATGATGCAGAGCCAATTTGGTTATTAGAGCACAACAGGAGACAGTAATCGTATAGATTAGCTCTTACAGGCTGCTAAACTATACATATCCGTATGGATTGAATATGCAATCATATTCAGTATGTAGGGTAATACCATGGCATTTGTATATGAGCCCTTAAAAAGATCCAAAGCTTATTCCTTTTCAGATGACGTGTTACTTGTTCAAAGGATATGTAACAAACACAACTCCAGAACAGGACCATTTATAATCAGCAGCCAGACCACTATAGCACTAGAGTTTGAGCAGCTGAAGCACAGTACCATAGTCACACAATGTTATACAGAAAATTATAACCTCAAACATCCATTCCAAGCAACAAAAGCAAATCTGAACTAATGAAGCGGTATTCTTATTAGCTAGGGCAGATCCAAGAAACCTGGACTTAAAAATCCGGTAACTCCATTCAGGGAAGCACTAAGATTTGTGCACATTTCTAGCACTCAATAGGGAGCTTCAGTGTACATGTGCCTGAACCCAAAGTTTTCTGTTTTATTTATTTTTTCTTACAGATGATGTGGAAAAGGATATTGGATGCACCCTATACAGCGGAGTGTCTAATCCCAGCAACAATACCAGACATGCAGCTCTGCCCATTGGAGCTCTGTGCTTCAACCAGCACAGCAGGAGGTTAAGGGAGGCGGGGAAGCTGTCAGAGGCAAACTCTGACCCCACTCCTGATTCCCCTCTGCAGATTGATATATGTGTGCGGTCAGCTGGAGCCTCCCTCACATACAGTGCATCCCTGCCTGTGTATGTTCGTGGAGCTGAAGCTGTCCGTCCACACACAGTTCTGACAACTTCCCAAGCTCAGCTAAGCATGGGGGGGGGGGGGGGGGGGGGGGGGGGGAGATGCAAAGGTTGCACATTTGAAAAACAGTCAAGGTGTATGGCCAGCTTTACTCCTAGCCATAAGTGATTCCAGCACAAGTCAGATGCCTGAATTAAGGACCTTAATTTAACCAACGCTGCTTCCGAAATTTGACAAGGCCATTAGGTGTAATGCAGATTCCCTTGCTGGGAATGATTCTGTACCTGCAGTGCAAGAACCTTCCCTCTGCTTTATTTAATCTGTGAAAAGTTTCCACCACCCCTTTAGATTTTTTAATATCCCCACCCCCGAGTAATAAGAGGTTTGACATAAAGAAGTCCTGCTTCTATACCGTAATGGCCGCCTCTATACAGATAGATAAAGCAAATTAAATAAAGGGCTTAATAGTAATTGAATGTTAAATTTGCCACTCACAATCTACACACAAATGTATTGTGTATAGATTGTGAGAGAATGTATGTGACCACTTGAATCCTGCATTTTTGCAGAAACTTTATTACGTACCACTGTGGTAGGGTCACCTATTTAGACGCTGTTGAGATTTCCATCTAAGAACAATTTTCTTTTCGCAGTATACAAAACTGGAAAATCTCCAAGTCTGGAGTTACCGGATAATCTAAAAATGTACAGAATCCACAAACCCAACACAGCTAAATATATGGAAGTCTACAGAGTATCTTTTAATATCTGGGGCTCGCGCCTCTGATTGGAACATAATCCCGGTCTCCCGAGTCCTTCTTCTCTCTCCTTTTTAAAAAATGGTTGCATTATTTACCAGGAAAGTGGACTGGAACACATGTCCCGTTTTCAGCCACGCCCGGCCAAGACTTAGAGTTACAGCAGCAGTCTATTGAAAACACATAACATCGTAAGATGCCTCCCGTCTTCACAACACCACATAGATGTATTACAAATGGATTTGAGATGCTACCAAAACAACAGGCTCATCTGGCCAGGAAGTGAACTGAGCAACCTAGGTTTGATCTGTCAGTCTTTTTAAAGGCTCATAGCCACAAAGTTTTTATTTGCCAAAAAGTCAACAGCCAAATCTTTAGTGAAATCCGATAGCAAATGATATTTTGCAAAGAGAAGGTGTATGTCCTTGGTGGAGCTAACAATAAAAACACTAGTTGCCTGACCTACAGGAGATTTGCACATCTAAAATAATGACCAAATATAACAGATAAAAACCTAATGGCTGTTTCCCACCCCCAAAACGTAGAAAGGATCAAATCTCACCCTTTCCAAAAACCAGAACAAAGAAACTTCAGAAAAGTGACTGGGAACATCCGACACCAACAGAAACGCTGCTAGTTAAGCATTGCTACACACGTCTTACTCAAGCCTTTTACCAGTTATTCAGTACTGAACTTTATTGTGAAAAGGAATCCATCCATCACCAGTAGTAAAACACCAATCTGTCAGCTGATCTTTCTGCGTTTCAATACACCAAAGCTAAGATATCTTCAAACCTAAATTTGATGCAATAAAGAGTAGAGTTCTTTTTGTTGTGCTGTGGGTCTGAACATTATTAAGATGTTGAGGGCCATACTGAAAAACCGTCACAACACAAATCAAGTATAACATAATGAAACAAGGCCGCTAACCTAACTTACCCTTGAACGCTAGTTTCAACAGCAAGGTAACGTGAAAATATCAGTATCAGATTAATGTTAGTAAGAGATTCAGTGTTTCCAAATGAAGAATTTATATTTAAGAAAAAAAAGAAACAATATGAAAAGGAACCACCCTATCACAAATGGCACAACAACAAATTATTCCACCTTACACTAAGAAAATACTGGACCAAATTACAACCTGAGAGACACTTGTAGATGTACAACTTAACCACAACAGTCTGATCTACTAGTATCCCCATAATCCTGCCGACACAGCAAGGAGATACCCAGACAGACTAATACTCCAGGAGCAACAAGGAACTGGAAGTGTATATTTATATATTACTTTGTATTCTTACTAATTAAACAGATCTGAGGAGACATCAATCGTCTCAGTAGATACCAAGTTGCTTAGAAAGGACTGAAGACATTTTACAATGTTTACTGACAGGTCAGACAAGGAAAGCCAGGGCTGTTTTGCAGGCTGCAGCCTGTACATGGTTGAAAAGTTTACCTTTCTTAAAAATGGTGCCATCCTATAAGAATGGAATAACTAATTAGTGGAGGTGGTGCCCAATGAGACTGCATTCTACTTGTCCTATTATTACTTAGGCAAAAATGTCAGCATTGATTTGTTTAATTCAACAACTCCACTTAAAACTTTGTCCATTCTTGTAGAACTTCATGGTATGTTTTGGAGAATCGCCACAAAATTAATGTAAATGCATATCTGACCACAGATTAAACAAAATGTACTCTGACATTTATCTCCCGTTATCACTCAAGACTCACCTTGATGTAGTGGGTCCTGCTGATGGAGATGGAGGTGTGAATGTATGTGCGAGTGTTGGTGGTGGTGAGGTGTGACGTTGAACATCTGTAGCCGGGCTATGGGATCATTAGTAAGTGATGCCATTCGTTCCGCATGTATTCGCTCGGCTGCCAGTCTCTCAGGGTAAGTCATTTCTGGCCGTAGTTGTGGTCCTGCCAGGGCCAGTCTTTCTCTATCCAATGGGTTTAAGCCATGATGGAAAGAAGCAAAATGATGTGGTCCTGCCGTTTGGGGAATTGTAAGCGCACCATGTCTAGCAAAATGTTCCATGGGGTTAGCAGCAGGGTGGAGTTGGTCCAGCTCAGGGGGTTTAACCTCAAAGCCAGGTTTCATCCTCTCTCGTAGTTCCCTCTCCCGGAGTTCACGTTCCCTCAGTTCTCGTTCACGTAATTCCCGCTCACGCATATTAGGGTCCATATTATACAAGCCTGGCATATGGTAAGCCAAGAGAGGATCGTTGGGATTAAGAGGGACAAAGAAAGGATGATTGCGATTGGTGGGCGACATGACGTGAGGTCGAGCATATTCACTTAGTGTACGTAGAGCAGGTGTATCTGGGCCAATATAAGGTGGAACAGCAGCTATGGTTGTAGGAGGTTCAAACGATGTTCGAATGTGAGCCGGGCCTCCAAGCGGAGACTGTCCAAGACGACCTTCGTGAGAACTGCAAGCCTTCTGAGAAAACAAGGTAAATACCACCGATGAGAAACAAATAGAAGAAGATCAAAACCTAAAGACAACAATGTCAATCATAAATGATACCCCAACATTTCTATTGGGATGTACAACTGGCGGGAAAAGACCCCAATATATGACAGTTCTATAGTAATATGAAGTGTCTGCATATGAAGTTCTCATTCATCCTGGTCATTGTATATCTGTAGTGTTTTAATTAAAATCAACTGTTGATTCAAGTCCAGTTACTTTAAATGATATACTACAGAGAAACTGATGCTTTTTGTTCTGAACACCATTTCATAATAGAATCTCAAGTGGAACCCTAGAGCAGGGATGTGAATAACGCAACAAGGTCTTTTCCATATACAAACATAAATGTGTAACTTCTATAGAAGGAAGTGGTTGGGATTGATGGAATTTTAAGGCTTATAACCCACAAGGAGGACAGTGAACAACACATTTCTAAGACAGTAAATGTTCAGGAAAAAGAAACGTACTGCTGCCCTCTCTTGTTCCCTCTCGCGCTCTCGTTCCCTCTCTTTTTCTTTCTCCTTTTCCTTTTCTCGCTCTCTTTCCTCTCGCACCTTTTGTTCCGCTTCCCTCTTTGCCTTCTCAGCTGCTTCCTCCCTCTTCTTGGCTAACTTGGAGTCTCCCCGTGGGATGAAGTAGAGGTCAGTTCTTGAACATGAGTTGTATCCGCGATCCAGATGCTTATAAAATCTGTTAAATAGTAATTACAGAAGTTTATGAAGAGATAATAAAGTATATGGCAGAATATAAGCAAACAAAGTGTCATACAAATAGATGCAGAAATTGTCCAGCTCCTGCAGTCTTTAGCAAGTACATTGGGTTTTACAGATTAGTGTTTTAGTTTATTATGATCATTTGGAATATCTGGTTGGCACATGACAAGAAAGAATGCCAACTGTCACTGCATACCCAAGAACATTAATGCTACTAATTGCTCTGAAATGTAAAATCTATTGTGCATACCTACATCCTTCTCCAAGAGTAAGGACAAAAAACTATTGCTGTTTACTGAGGAAACAATTAAACGGAAAAGCTGAACTACATTTCTTGCAATCTGTTGAAAACCCTAAATTACAATGGGATTAACTGGGATGATAAAGATTTGATGATCTATTACAGAAAAAAGCACATTCTGCAATATTACCTGGCAGACTGACTGGCGTGACTGGGAACATCCACCACAGTGGGTTCTGGTGATGGGCTTCGAGGTGGAAGAGGAGGACTTTCAGGCTCCTCTATTTCATCAGGTACCTCTTCTTTTATCTGTATTGGTGGTAAAGGTGGCGGGTTGGGAGATGGTGACACCACAGGAATGCAGACACTGGAAGCAGGAGCAGCAGAACTTGTAACAGGTAAAAGTGGCTGAAGACTTGGAGAAGTTGATGGCAAGGAAGAAGGGGTAGGAGCAGGAGCACAGGTAGGAGGAGTTATGGATGGTGGGCCTCCAGGCATGAATTGATGCTGCGAGAAGGAAGGCTGGGGAGGTAATGGATGTAAACCTGACTGAGGATGCCCCGGTGTTTGGGGAAGACTTTGGCTTTGAGTCAGGACTGGTGGTGGTGCTGCTGTTGCCTGAAGTTGCTGACTCTGAGGCATAAGCTGCAAAGGAGGTGGGTGAGCAGAAGGAGGATGATGGGCAGGTAGTGAACTAAGTGGCTTAAGAGCAGGAGGTGGTGGTAAATTGGAGTTGAGGGAGAAGGGAGATGGCCCTTGTAAGTGGGGAGGATGTTTATGCGTCTGTGCAGGAGTTTGCTGAATAGGGGTAGTGGGTGGTGGTTTGATATGAGGCATGGTAATAGGAGCCTGGGGTAAAGACTGCTCACGCAAAGGCTGAGGTGGTGTTTGCAGAGCAGGCTGAGGAGGATTTGGTGGTCCCTGAGTATTATGAGGAAAGTTATGGGATGGGGTTTGTGGCACTGGAGAGACCTGAGCAGGGCAGGGTTGAGGTGGAGAAGAACCTGGATACTGTAAAATGGGTTGTGGTGTCATGGTATGTGGCAAAGAAGCTAATGGCCCATGATGGGGCGATGGTGGGTGTATCTGTGGAGGGACTGGAGGCTGTGGCTCTCCTTGTGACCCTGCAATAGGCTGTATTGCTGGGTGAGGAGAAGGAAGTCTTTGAGGGTGCAAAACTGGCGCCTGAACAAGTGAAAGAGATGGAGGCGGAGGTGGCTGGGAAGGAGGTATTGAAGGAGAAGGTGATATCTGAGCAGGAGCAATGCTGTGTGGTGGAGGAACAATAGCTGGAAGAGGCCCTGGTGATACAGCAGGAGGGACCATTGCTGGAGTTCCACTTGGAGGTTGCAGAATTTGTTGCTGGGCTGAGGAGTCAGAGTCACTCTCATTGTCTTGGGGACTGGGAATGCTGGGAGATGTGCTGCGATTATCCTGGTCAATGTCCTTAGGATCACTGCTGCCTTCATCATTAACACTCCGACTGTCTGAGCTTTCACCTTCGCCTTCTCCTTCACCTTCACCTTCACCATCCCCTTCTCCTTCTGATGGGGAGTTTGGCCGACTGATTTCCTAGAGCGAGACACAAGAAACATGTTAGCTTGGGAATGTAAAGTTACATATTCATTAAAATAACTGTTACACATAACGCAAAGCCTGAATTCCTCATGACATTGATCAAGACAACCTGTGGGAATCATGGTTTGTATACTAAGACTATTCCTCATGTAAAGAAACACAAAGCCTTGATCTGGCAGACTTCTTATAAAGGCTGTGCAGTTCCAAAAGTTCCTAAGATGATGATGTCAGGAAACTCACTTGTGTTTTGGATTTCTTCGCTGTGGTACTGTCAGCCTCCTCTGTGTCGGACACGGGCTTTTCTCTCTGACGTTTGGCACTTTTCATTGGAGATGTGGGCTCCTCTTTTATCTTCTGCAGAAAAAAAGAAACATGTTCAGCATTACCGTGAAACGCAGTGGAGAAGCCATATTGTGCATTATAAATCTGCCACCAGATGGGAGAGTAATCTGGAGGTGACTACAGCCCCAGCTCATCTTTAGGCAAATTACACTGAATTAACAGCCTGCTCCGACTTGTTAATTGCTACTTGCCTTCGATTGCTTCTTCAGGGACTCCGCTTTGCTGTCATTACTGGATGTGCTGGCAGCGCTTGGAGAGTTCCGGCCGCTGGAACGAATGTCTTCATTTATGGGGGAGACTCTGCCATCTGGACTGGCGGTCTGTTTCTTACGTCCACTTCGTAACGTAGACATCTATTTGTCAGGAAAAATAATCACATGACAGAGATGAATGGCAATAACATCTTTTTGTCCAGATCATAAAAAAACATTTTGTAATCGCACCCCCCACTAACCAACAGAAATGAAGACACCAGGACCACATCCAAACTAAGGATTAGAAAAAATGACAGTTACTAATTGAAGGACAGGTGTAAATATACAAAGTGAAGAAACGTATACATACACACACACACACAAACTAAACTGTAATACTACTCCAGAGGTTTGCAAGGACGCACAGGTCAAGCAATAGTTCATAAACCAGAAACTTTTACAGTAAAAAATAGATTCATGGAGAAGTGGAATATGACTTTTTTCAGTGTTCATTAATAAGCTCCAACAGACCATCAGAAGGAAAGAATCTGAAGGATCTGAAGTTAAAATTGGGAAGAGGAGGGAGAGCTCTGAACTGAGGAGTTTTATGGTTAGTAGATACGAGTTTACTGCCTTTAGCTTTGAATTGTTTGGTCAATGAATGATGCGTAGACAAAGCAAAGGCTTCCATATCAATAAGGTTGATGCACACAGGATTATTTTAGGAGAAATAGGTGACAGCAACCTCCACAGCAAATCCAGTTCAGCTTTTATGTGCCACATTAAAGTTAGCCTTGTAAGATTCCTAAAGCACTTAGAGGAGTTTTTTATCTTTCTAATTACACAACATATAGAAAGGAAGCGTCAGACAGACAGACAACCAAAGCACGATCAGTTTGAAAGACAACATAAAAGGTTAGCATACCGAGCCTCTGCTCCTCCGGGTTCGCATGCTATGCTTCCCGTTCAGACCATCTTCTTCCTCCTTGACAGGTTTAAACATAAATGGTGGGGGGTCCACAGGCTTTTCAATGGGAGGCAGCTCTCCGTACTTCTTAAAATGAATCCGGCAGTCAGTGCAAAGTAAAATGTTTTCCCGACCCCCGTGGTGCCAGTCCTTAGAAGCTGAAGTAAAGGAACATAAGCAGCGTCAGACAAGAACATAAGCAGCGCCTGCTCTGTGTACATGAAACGGCCAGACTGGAGCTGGAAAGGTCTAAACAGACTACATACTGGTGGTGAAGCAGTGGCGACACGCATAACCTTTCAACTCCTGCTCACTGTCCTCGCTGTCAAAGTCATCCTCACTGGCTGAGCTAAGGTCCACTAGGGGAGGGAAAAACATACACAATTAAAACTGGCACAAAGTACAATACATAATATTTGTTTATAAAGAGACACGGCCGATGAAACTGTATATAAATTGCAGAATAACTCACTTGTAAATAATTTCTTTTCAGTCAAGTTCTGCCTCTTGTCTGAATGAAAAAGGAAATACATTTTTTGTACTCACAGTACAAAATGACAACATTTTCCTCAAGAGACACAGCTATGGACCAAAGCTCAACCATATACACATAGGATATTCTAACATTTGTATATGGCCGATCTTCAAATCAACAGATGTCTCTCAGAGAATGAAAAAGAAATCATTTTTTACTTTTTTTTTTACAT
>CM070038.1:85248422-85263219 GCA_036250615.1 Ptychadena robeensis
TTCATGATCATTTAAGCCATGAGTAAAAGAAGAATATCTGCATGTTATTTCATCACTAAATCCTACCCAGTATTTTTACCATTTAATGACGTTGACGTTCCAAATGAAAAAAAGACAACAAGAAAATCTATAAATGTTAGTAATGTAGCTTGCTTGGTTTTTGAGGATGCCATAGAGAGGAGGAGTGCGTCAGGCAGCTGAATACACAGGCAGAACCTGTAGGATGATCATGATTGGTAGATAGAGTACATGTGATAAACACTGCCTGAAATAGGGGCTGCACAAATAATTGTTCTTCCAGTATTAACTTTTGTTTACATAGCGCCAACATATTTGCAGTGCTGCACAATAAATAAGAAAAAAATGATTTTGCAGATTATGTGTATAGAAATCAAAATGATTGGAAAATCAAAAGGTTGGACAGGAAGAGGCAATCATAATGAGTTGTTGTTTTTTTTTACTTTATTCAGTATTGTTCTTAACATAACTATAAATTAACTAATTATCATCAGAGTCATAACATGTCAAGTAATTGACTTTAGGATGTAACTCCATGGCTAAAAGGTGAGAAAAATAAATGAAGAAAACTACTCACCGTCTCTTTGTTGGGCAGCAGTTCCTTCCGGATGCGGAAAAAGTTCTTCCCGTATTGCCGCAATCCTTTGATGAACCGCTTCTGTATTATTAAAGACAGGAGATGGAAAGGGTTAGATCTGATTGCCCATTCTTGTGTGTGAGCAGTTCTGCATGTCGGCACACACTTCTGTAAATAACTACCACAACAGAAGCAGATCTACTATCAAAAACTTGCATAAGTTCAAGTCATTAAAACACACATCTATATATTGCAGCTTACCAGCCCAGAGGTGCTAGTCTAATGACTACTATAATGTTCAAAAGATGCTTTTATTTTAGGCCTGTTTTAAGCTACACAGAGGTTGTTAAAAGCTGGAGGGGGAAGGGGTGTATGTCTCCTGTTCTTTTCCACGGCCCCAATATGCATTTCAAACCCTAATACAACAAACCAGTCTGATGTGTATGCTGAACCCAGAACACCAAGTTCCCAGAATTCTGCGTTATGCGATCACCTAGCCCAGAGTTGGGCAAACTATGGCCCATGGGCTACAAGTGGCCTGTGTAGTCTTTTCATTCCATTCAGCCCTTTGCATGATGCCTAGAGGATGACTGTCGTGGTCTCCTATTAGAGGCTGTAGTTTGCCCATGTCTGCAATAATGTTAATAAGTGGTACGGAAAATGTATTAATTTATCAATCAGTTAATCTGTTTAAATTTCCCACCCAGGCTGGGAGGACTTGGGACCAGGCAGCCCTTACAGGTTCATTGTCCGGCCCCTGTCAAATTTAAAAACCCATTGTGGCCCATAAGTCAAAATTTTTTACCACCCCTGACCTAGCCCGATGATCGGATGAACATGGCCTTATACAAAGAATCTTATGGGTCAGTTTGTGATGCACTTTATAGTGCTTAGACCTGCTCCTCACTGAGTGAGCTTCTTCCTCGAGGTGGAGGAGGTGTGATTATTAATAAGGAGATCTCCATGTATTTTAATGCCTATTTACTTAATAAAAGACACATTTGAAGTAATGCCCAGCAAAGCTACGTTGTGACTGGATTGATATAAAATAAATCATAAACCACACGACAACATAACAAGGATACACCCCACCTAAGAAAAAACAAAATGGAAGCACTCTTTCTTAGAGATGTGCACATTTCACTTGTAGTTCTCCCAAAATCTATCAACACTGAATAACTTGTCCTTGGGTGGCACGTTGGGTATACTAGTTTCTGGGCACAATCCCCACAGACGCTATTTTCAGAGGTGGAACATAAAGCTGCCATCACCTCCGCTCCATCCAAGACTTGTAAAGGCCCTATCATGTTTTATGTGCTGCGGCACTTTAACTGTCTTTTCATTTAGTGATGTGGATATATTCTGCCGAGACCACGGAGGAGATTTATTCTGTCAGGTGTGACCAAGTGTCCTTATAAACAGGAAACAGCTGCCGCTCCTTTTATAGATAAACCCTGTCTTGCTGGGCATGGCTCACCATGATCAGCTACCATGTGCTCCCTAAACCCCCCATCTTAAAGGTGAGAAACATTTTCCATCCGAGCTGCAAAACCTGCAGAATGTCCGCAGACGACCGCTTGACTTTGTGTGTCCTCCAACTAGAAACTAGCACTGTCAGGCTTGCATCCAATATTTCAATTATAAGCCGTTCTGGAGTAGGAGGAAATCTGTAGTCTGGCTTGTTTTTCCTGGACTTTAATATTAATGGTTCAGAAGGCAGCATAATCAGCAGTAACTCCCTACCGATGATACAAGTATATGGCGGCTAGCTCAAAGAGCAGCAATCATCAGTTATTTGCTGTATGATATTTTGTCCTTCTCACCCTGCTTATCAGATCAATTGTCACAAGTTTCAGTGTTTCGATACGCAAGTGGTTCAGTTCAAATAGATCACGGCTTTCTGGTATAAAATATCCGGTAAAGCCAAGAATAAAACACATGGTGGAATCCTCTTACCACTTCTTCTTCTGTCCAGCACTTCTCTATCAGCTTGGGCACTGGCTTCTTCACCAAACGCTGCAAGGCCTTCCCAGCATCATAGTTGCTTTCATGTAGCTAAAGAAAAGACAAATATATTTCGTAGCATTAGGATACAGAACATTGTACAACAAAGTGTCAGATTTGGTAAGAGATGAAGAAGAATTTGCTGTAATGGTAATAAGTGATTCAGGTCTACATAGGGAAACATCTTTACCTGTGACAGACACTCCTCTGTGACTAGAACCAGAGCACCTGTGTTTACCCAAAATGTTCTGCACTCAGAAATGGGTACGTTCAGCCAGAGATACAGGCAAACAAATATATCTGCACAGACCGCACACTGACCACACCTATTAACACGTGTGGATATGAACTCAATGCTACATTGTTTAAAGGAAGCCAGTCAATGTGAGTCTGGCATAGTTATTACTGCTACAGAACTGGATCTTTCTATTTAATCTAGCTTTCCTTTGAATGTCATTCTTCAGCCCGATTGTCAGTTGCCACCTGAAGACTGACAGCATTATCACCAACCATCTGAGCGCACACAAGACAGAGTGCCATGTGAGCTGTCCCTGAGCTTTGTTTTTTTAAACGTTTCGCACTGTAGCTGGGTGACCAAGTGATATCTGCATTCTGACGATCGCTTCCCCATAACCAGACGTTTAGAAAAAAAATAGTAAACAAGCTTTGCCAGGGATAACCAGACTCCACAATGATCTTTACAGTTGTAACTGACCATCAGACCACTGACCATATGTTTGAATGCCATGGCACAAATCAATGCTTCAGCGTTCAATGATCAGCCAATAGTCTGCCTGTGTGTGTGTCACATGGCGCACTGGCCAGCTCGGGTCAGGTGACACAGTATGAGCTGCTTTATTGCTGTAAACAAAACAGCTTTCATGCGTTGTGCAAAAAAAAAAAAAAAAATATAAAAAAAAAATGAACAGCAATGGTTGTAAATAAGGAAAGATAAAACAAGAGCAGAGAATACACCTGACCCTGTACGTCAGACACAGACAGCTCATTACAGCGGCACACAACAGCGAGAAAACAACAGATTGTGCAGGCAAAGCCTTGCTGATCTGTAGACAGAAGCCATCTCTCCTGACTCAAATTACCAGCAGACGGGGTGCGTTTCTGACACTTCAGAGCAGTAAGCGGCAGACGCTCGGAACGCTCTGACATCCCCTTCGCTCCCCCCTGCTATGCGCACAGCCAAGGTCCAGTGGCCAAAAACAGAGCAGCGAGCATGCCTCCTCCATCTCCGGAGTCAGATGACAACTCACGCAAAGAAAGCCAATACCCAATCCTAGGCCGACCCGCGGATAAACAGCACGCAAAGCTAATTCCCCCCAATCCACTACACTGTGCATAGAACAATGCCCGCCACACATAGCTCTGCCTGTTATATATGAGGCCTCAATGGCAGCAGCAAAGCAATCCGCATAAACCAAATCCGAAGACGACTGCCGAGCAGAGAGAATAGAATATGTAGTATATCATTTGGTGCGTGCTGTGACTGTCTCTTACTTTATATACACTTTATACTTTATATACATGCACCATATGTGGTTGTGTATTAATTGCAAGTTCCCAGAACTACATTTCCCAGCATCCTTTCTGTTACAGCATCAAGGCGCATAAAGATCAAAATCTATCCTCTACCCACTTGTTGACAGATACCCAGTAGTGTGCTTGTATCTTAATAAAAAAATGGGCAGAAAATAATGTAGCGTAAGGCTGGCCATACATGGGTCAATACCGGTTCAATCGATGAACCCTCGAGCATAATGACATCACCACACTGCACTCGAGCTTAGTCGCACTTTTGTTTTGGTATTTTGTTTTATACTCTCCTGTGGTTTATATTGCCATCCTGGGGAAAAACCTTTAACTAAGATCGCACTTCTGGTCCCCATCCAAAATAATGGCAATTGAACAGGTTTTACCAACATGTCGGATCCCTGTTCGACTGAGCTTTCTTTGAGCGCGATCGATTGTGCTCAAATCTATTCAAAAATTGACCTGTGTATGGCCTTAGGTTTAAATGATACTTTTGAAAGCGACCACCATTCAGGGGGGTGACCCCTAATCGTCCAGCTGAAATCCTATATCAGGCCGTAATGGATCAACATTTCACTTTCCAACTTCCTTAATTTCCTCACCCTGTATAACGTGATGACACGATAATGTATGGGGATGGTGTTTAAATGACTTAGAGTCACCACACACTGTGAGTCTATTTTTGTGGGTTTTGCCTTAAACCCCAATTCTTTCCTTTGCTGAAGAACATGTGACTGATCATGTGATCTGCCATTGAAAGAGGATGTTAGAGCATTTCAACAGCATTTGGAAGTTTAATGGAAAAATATTGTCCAGAGCGCCAACAGTTCCTATATATTTGTGTTTCTGTTCCCATACGTGACAAAACTTGAATACAATTTCCTACAAGACAAGTAAAAACAAAGCACACCGAGCACGCGGACAGACTTGCCGCCGGTGTGATCTGACCATATCCTTTCCTTCAGTGACACAGCTGGAAGGCTCCTTGGTTTCATAATGAACTCCATTCCTAGTCTCTCACATCTCAACAAGGCGCTGTATTCTAATTTATATCTTCAATTACAGCGCATACTCCGCCGGTGCCTTCTCCACTTCCTGGCTGAATGGGGGCAGGAGAAGGTGACTTGGGCAACCTGTGTTTCTGTAATGAGTCATTACATTCCTATTTCCACACAATACAAAGAGGTTTCAGACCCGCTTAGCTTCACCGAGCCAAGATTGGAACTTTCAGATTTCAAGATCTAGCGAATCCTGAGGAATAAATTATCCTGGGCTCCCAAAATTACATTTCACTAAGGCAGGAAAATCAGGTTTACAGTGGTGCCGGTGATGGCGTTAGCGGATAAGGGAAGCAGCATGACAGATGGGGTATTAAACCGCGGTATTAGTGTCATGCCGAAGGAAGGGCCGCTCCTCATCCAACTGGAGACATTATCAACGCTAAATGTATGTCAGCTCTCCGCAATGGATGCTTCTGGTACTCAGATATTTTTTTTAAACAATATGGTCCTTCCTTTATATTACTTCCTGGACACACGCTTTCTGTAGATGAGGGAGGAAGAGTAGATGTTGACCATTAAACATATTTTCCATAATGCAAAATGTATTTTTACATGGGGGCTGTATAAGGGGGTTTATCCTGTTGCAGAACTCATGATGGGAATACCTCACTTCATCACAAATCTGTTATTGTTGGCCGTCACTTCCCTCCATTCTCCGTAGAAGAACTATATATAAAGCATACAGCGGGTCGATTGTAAATATCTCCTGCCACAGGCTGGTCCTACTGCGCAGTGCAAAATTCAGTACACATCGCCGCTTGAGAATCATATAGGGAAGAACTATAATCATTGCTATTGAACAATTTGGTGGCAACAGCTTCTTTTTTTTAGATTTATATAGACAAAGAACAGCAATACGAGGATACTACTTCAGCAATATGAGGATACTACTTCAGCAGCAAGACCTTGTATTAGCCTTTGTACTTGGCTTATCATGTAAAGGAATTTATTGCAGCAGCCAAGACGACTGATGCACTTGACAGTTCCTGGAATACGCAACTAAATACTTACATATACAATGCAACACAATAAAACCTATTAAAATCAAATATGTTTGAGGAGCAATGACTTATCAGGGCACCGAGGCCCAACTCCCAGAGTCAAAGGGATCTGCAGGGATGACTTTCCTCCATCCTTATTTTTAGACGAGTTCATTTTACAAATTGGCGCGTGCCCTTTCTAAGGCGATGTTGACAGGGAGAAGGCTGTACGATGGGGCAGAAGGATGGCCTGAGATTCTGTGTGGCAATGCATCTTATCAGCTCCGGGTACCCCTCCTCCCGCCCGTCTCTTCCACACCTTTATATTGCTGTGTCTGTGCAAAGACATTAAGCCTCTGCGCCCCCGCTGCTGATAGCAGGTGCTGCTGTTATTGCAGAAATGAAGCTCTGGATTGTCAAGCCTGATTTATAGCGGGCCTGGAAACCTTATTGAATTTCCATAATAATAAATGACACAGCTCATCCCGTGCACCTCTACATCTCTCCAGGTAGCGTATCGCTCACTAGAATCAGCATCCAGCACAACAATGCTGCAAAACCTTCCAATGCCAGATGCAGAGAAACGCTCAGGCAGATCTGTCAGCCGCGGTGACTTTTCAAATGACGAGTCCTCACCGCAGCTCTGCAAATTAAAGGCGACGGTGAAGACGATACATAATTGAAGCGTTCCATAGGTGGTGGTGTTCACCTCTGGATATTTTAATGCAGCAAGCTGCCTCCATCTGCCGGAGACATGCCAATAGCTGCCCAGTCTGGTGACAGAGACAGCCACCTGGAAGGCAGCATGTATGGCTATGCATTTATACACTAATGATTCAAGGGCTAATAAACCTTCTGTCAGTCAGATAAAAATAGGAGCATTGCTGCAGGCTAATATTTAAATCCTTCTGGGGGACAGTGAATTATTTATACGGCCACAGGACCTAGAACTCTATTCTTTCTTGAAACATATCTAAAGTGGCCAGAAATCCCATTGTCTGAGATCATAAGAAAGCAGGCCGATCATTTCTCCAGTTCAGTCTGATTCATTTTTTCTTTTTACCAACACCATGTACACCCCAGGTGCCCAACCCGCGGCCCAGGGGCCACTATTGGTCCTTTGGGCGTCCCTTGGTTTTACACTTGTGGCCCAAGAAACCTAACTGTTAATGCATAGGAACTCGCCTGTCCTCACCCAGGATCTTCTTTGGGAGGAAAGAGGAGAAGAGGGACTCGCTCTGGCTGAGCACATGAAAGCCAATCAGCAACCCAGACAGCGCCTGAGCAAGTCCCTCACCTCACCAAGAATATCCCGTTCTAAGATGAGTGCCTATGCTCCCACTATTCCACCAACGAACGGGGGATTATTGTTTGTGGCACATAACCTCAGAATAGAGGCACATAACCTTTGATTATATAAATGACTCAAAATGTGCATTACTGCACTACAGTGCTCCCTAATGCTTGAAGTATCATTAAAAACAAGTTTTGTTATTTAAAAAAATGAAACATAATGTCTTCTAGCTCTGCCTGTTGTCACTGTTCCATTATAAAATTATTATACAAGTCAGTATAGATTGAAAATGTTATGTGCGGCCCTTGAGTGATGCCGAGGGCCGCACTTGTGGCCCTCCATATCAACTCAGTTGCCCACCACTGCTGTACACCATCAATGGACCGGACTGGAACCTAGCGCTAGAGTAATATACTTTTCCCTAATATATCACTACATAACTCATTTTTTTCCTCCATAAAGGATAATAATATACAAGCCCCGTGTTTTTGTATGATTTCTGTAACTGTCAATGAACAATTCTGAAATTTGTCATCAGACGACTGCTAATCACTCTCAGTACCTCCCTGGTGATTTGGAGAGCTTCTACAAGTGTGTCGGATATTAAACATACAGAAAACACAGCGGGCTTCAGCACTTTATTTTCATCGTAATCTCTATGATGTGACAAGCAGGAAACAAACACAACATCCACTTGGTCTTAAAGCCAAAGACTGTCAAATAGTTTTCCCTACCAGCCCAATGCTAGGTTATATCCGTGACATTGTACCTTTCCTCCCACAAATGTCTTAATAACACATGTACACATTAATTCCCCACCTAGAGGCCAGAAACTAACCATAACCAGTGACAGCAAACATTTTAGAGACAGAGTGCCCCAACTGAAACCCAAACCCCACTGATTTATCTCAAAGTGCCAGCATGGTAATATAACCTGAATTACAAACACACACACGCACGGAAAAAATGGAAAACACTACTAATAGAGAAGGAAGATGGTAATCAACTTCCTCCAATACTGTACAAGAACAATGCTTGAGAAAAATGAGAACGCCCATGGCTATTTGACAGGTCAGAACAGAAATTGGTGGTTGTAAGTGGCCTTGATCTAGTGGGTAAAATTGTGAGCTAGCTGATTAGAATTTATAGATGCTTTAAATATAAATAAATTGCACTAAAACTAGATAATTTCCATTAAATTGATGGCAGATAAAACCAACCACTCACAGAGATCTGTCAACACCACCTGATCTCTCCAGACAGGTCTATGTGCCGGGATTTATAGGTGTCACTGGCTCCAGGTAACCTAGTACAATCTCATCTTACAACATGCCAAGTGTTCATAAAGCACACAATAACAACTTACTGTGTTAAGCGCATTGAGTGTTGTATCATCTTTAGAAGCAGCAACACAGCCATCTTCTGTGGATCCTCCATCACACATCCCAGCGAAGGCAGCCATGCTCCTGTCAAAGGATAGTGACATCAATAAAGTATAGAACACTGACCGCAGACACACAATACAGGACATGTCAAATTACAGAACAATCACTGCAGATAACTGTTAAAAATAAATGGTAATACTTTAATTCAGTTGGCAAAGCAATCAATATGAACAGTTTAATTGAAGTACTACCAATCTAAAAAACATTACAGCAACCAGCCTACAAAACAGGCAAAGTACTGTGGTGATCATATAACAAGAACATCAAGAAAATGAATACACTACGCTAACTTACAAATCCACCGCAATGATAACAGGGGGCATTCTCTTTTTTATTTCATATTTTTTTAATTTTGTAGTTTTTTCCTTCTATATATGGACCTATAGTCTGTGTTAATTCAGTATAGCACTTGTTGGGCAGCAGCACTCATTAATAATGCAATCTCTTAAAAAAAAAAAAAAAAAACCGGAGACTTAGGAACCGAGAATCCATTGCCTTATTGATGTTTTCTGGGCTATGATGCATGTGTGGTATGTTCCAGTTCCAGAGGGTTTGGCTGCCAGCATTAAAGATGGCGGCACAGTAAGCATGTTGTGTTAAGCTCTTTGGAGATGTTTTTATGGCTGAAGACCACTGACTAGGGTATTGTTGCAGAAATAAAGTAACCTTGAACTATTTTCCAGTTCCCAGAAGTACTCTACAGATATATAACAAAGTACACATAAACATTGCTATATTGCCAAAGATAATGTAAATCGATGATGACCTCTGAGGTCAGCAATATTAGGTTCAGGTCTGCAAAACAAATCTGACAAATAAAAACACTAAGAGAAATGTCACGGCTCACCTGGCTGCCCTCAGGTACATGAGCAGGTCACAGTCATTGACACCAGGCATCCACACCAGTTCTTCATGCTGAGTGACAGGATCACGGTCAGGTGAAGGGAATGGCTGCAGGTCAGGAAGCTTGGCCTATAATAAACAGCCGAAGAACATCATCAGAGAACATATTAAACATGTAAAATGTACAGAGAATATACAGCCGAACAATTTAGATGATGTTTTTCAATCCTAGTGGGGTATAGGACCACTTGGATTTACCAAACAAAAATGGTGGGTACCCTCAAACCCTGGGATTATTCTATGTACATTTAAATAAAATGAACCAATTACTTTTTATCTGACAATGTATTAGATTTTGTTATTCTCCGGCTCCCTAGAAAATCCCAGGGTTTGAGGGTACCCACCATTTTTGTTTGGTAAATCCAAGTGGTCCTATACCCCACTAGGATTGAAAAACATCATCTAAATTGTCCAATTTATATAGGGATGTGGAGCGTTCCAACGGAGAACATGATAATGAAAAAATGAACAATTAATATATGCTAATCTTTATTGATTAAGATCATAGACGGGGACTATAGACCTATTCTTGAATATACAGCCGAAATCTGATTAATACATTACTTTTATAATAAATTTACAATATTTTATTAGGTAGAAATACCTTTATTTATTGCAATAAATGTGTGAGCTATTTCACATATGAATGATGTGCATCCAGAATACTCTCAGCGCAAACCTCTAGTCTACAAGGATTTGGTCAGAAAGCGGATAGCTTTAATTCCCTTTAAATTTAAACTAAGTTTACTTTAGTCTTTATTGACAGACAGTACTAGAAGAACTGCCTCTTCTCTGGATGAGGAGTGTATAGACCCCAATGCTAGACCCATGCAGAAAGTTCCCTTCCAGCCGAAGTACTAGAAATGCAATGTACACCCCTCTATGCACTCTATCAGGCAGTACATGCAGGAAATCCCTCAGAAGTCAGTTATCTTTCAGGAACAATCCTCTGTCAGTTCTGCTTTCACCAACTTCAGCTGCTTCAGTTTAATGGACCAGCAAGACAGATGTCAACAGAACTTCTTAATCAAGTGGCTTGCCGTGGCAGATCTTCATTGCCGAATGTGTGAACAGGCCAGGCTTAACCAAGTAAAATATGCAAAAATCCACGCAGCTCGGGGGAGTCGATTCTGCCATTAAACAGATATTACTCTGTGTCAGGAGACCTAATTAGTAGCTTCAGTCATCTGCAGCGATATTAGCGGTAAGAATGGAGAGTACTTCACGGAGAACGCTTTCCAGCCTCTGTAATTACTTCTTATGGATGCAATACAAATCATACTTAAAGAGGCAATATTTATCTGGAAGCTGCCAATTACGAGTCAGAGGATCAGAGCCTTTGGCAGTGTTTTTACGCCCACAATTAGCAGGGCGACTTCTGCAGCCTAATAGTCCAGGACATCCATAGAATAATGTTTGTGGCTGGGATGATAAAAATCATCTATGGAACATAAAGCTTACGTGAGGTCACCATCTATACATTAGTATATACCACAGACTCTCCAGCTCTTCCTAAATTGTAGTAATAAGTAGGGTTGGGTGATCAGACACACGTTCTGTCCTTCCAATTAGTAGTGAGGAAAGGTTCCCATCCAAAGTAATTGCAAACGAACAAGCATATACAGACATTTTGGATCCCTATTTGATAGATTTTCTGTTTGAACGGTATTGAATGCTGAAGGTGGGCTACACTCGATTCCTGAATGATCGATGCGCACAGCGATCAATTATTTGGGAATCCAATGCGAAATAGACCTGTGTATGGCCAGTTTAATACAAGCATGGAATTACATTAGGGTTAACACAATCTGAGCATGAGCAACACCAATCATATATCTAATACAAGCTGCCTACACATTTTCTATATGGTTTATGAAGTGTAGAAGTGAGAAAAATACGTACCTGGTGACTGGGGCCCACACGAATTTCCCCCTGGGTGCTATTCAGCCTCCTGTAACAGACAAATTACTGTCATTAGACAAGCATCTCAACTTATTGAACTTGCAATAGAGCAGAAATCAATACAGTTTAGCAGCAGGAATTCCACTTGAGACACCAGAGTGGACTTATTGACAGGTTTCTGTACTACAACGAGTTAAACATCACAGCCAACCAGGATCCTCTAAAATCCCTAAAAAAGTCCAGAAAGCCAGGAGCTGGTACTGGGAGAATCCAATGGAAACTATTTTTAGACACTTTTGACATGCTTGGTGAAGAAGCTGATTTCACCACAAATAATATAGAATGACACATGAAACCCAGACTCTGAAAGGCTTCTGACGGAGATGTTCTAGAATGACCAGTATCTACTGAAAGAAACCCAAAAATTGCCTTTACCCATAATCCATGATCACCCATTTTGGTCTGCATCATGATGCAGCTCAAAACTTCACATATGACATAAAAAAAAAAAAATCTTTTTTGTAATGATACTCCAACATAATTACTGTAGGGCAGTGGTTCCCAAACTGGGGGGCAGGAAGATATTCCGGGGAGCACGGGCCCTCATTCTGGGGAGGGGGGACTCGAAAATGTTCCTGTTCCTGTAGGGGAAACCGGCAAATTGGCTTATGTTACACAGCCACGTCCCACCAATGCATTAACGGCCCAAATTTGGTCCTGAACCATAACAGTGATTTAGGTTGTTTGGTAAACTTTGTGTGTTAGATGATATTTGAACCTGAGTACTTGCTGAGAACATCAAAGCTTGATGAACGCTAGAAATGGATTTAGAGCCAATGGTGGACGAGTATTATACTACATAAAGAATGTATCATCTCTCAGGATAAGCAGATGACACCTGACAACTTGCCAGATTTCCCCTCAAAACAGTAACCTGTGCCGAGGTGTTTGTCAACATAAGACCTATCCCAGCATATTGGGCTGGACTTTATGAAGGGCCGAGGTATAAATGGAGCCATCGTCCTGAATGTGACGACGCAGCATCTAGTTGCTACGGACAACGCACACACCTTGCTTTCATACCAACAGGGTACCGCTAAATTGCAATAGAATAAGCCTGCTTCCCCAGACCCATCCATTACCATAGAACTAGATAACACTGTCACACAAGGAGACTACATGTCTCCGCAGGAGATAACATCCCACCGCTGAGGCTGGAGTGCTACCTACAGTTCAGGCAGTGGCTTTAATACCGCCTGTGACATGTAACTGCATCAAAGGCTAACCGGTGCCATGTGTGGTGCCGTGATGTGGGCTGAGGTTTGTTCTCTGCGAGGAAGGTGTTAATTCTAGACTCCCGGACTCCATCATTTCTATAGGGAAAAATACCAGAAAGACACAAAAGAAACTGATCTATCAAAGCCGTTTCCATGGCAACAACATAATATTTCGGCCCTCTTCAGCTGAGGCGAATTACATAAAATGACAAGATCTTCCTTTGAAAAAATGCAGGTTGCTATGGAAACGCTGTGCTCACTGAGGTAAACACGAGCCGGACAGGGAGAAGCTGGGGAAATGGTAGGAGGTGGTAGAGACCCTGATAATAGAGAGGCAGACAGAGCAGCTAACCCAGCCACCCACTCACTGCCTACTTACCCTGATCTGTACCTACATAACCCTCAACGCGACATACTGACTGACATACATTGTGTAATGGCACCCTACGCCTACCACCGAGCCACGGCTATAATACACAATACTCAGAGCCCCTGCATATCCACTACTGCCCAGTTCTAATAGTCTGGCCCCCACATTACGCTGGGGTTCCTATGTACGCCCCCCCCCCCCCCCCACACAGACACACATAGTTACCTTAAAACACTTAAAAAAAACTTTTGATTTATTGCTAATTAGCAGCTTATTAGCATAGACTGAATAAAATGATTTTGCATCAGGTAACATTTCAAGTAGATTACTGTGGCAGATGCATCTCACAGCATGGAGCTATCCAAGATAACATCCAATCTGATTTATAACAATAAAAAGGTTCATCA
This sequence comes from Ptychadena robeensis, assembly GCA_036250615.1. Classification (NCBI taxonomy): domain Eukaryota; kingdom Metazoa; phylum Chordata; class Amphibia; order Anura; family Ptychadenidae; genus Ptychadena; species Ptychadena robeensis. Next base: position 85,262,206 of record CM070038.1, read on the forward strand.
GAGCAGCAATAAGTGAGATATATAGAATAAGAAGTATATATTATAACCTCTCATCTACACATAGCAGTTCACTGATTGCCTTGAGATAACAGACTTTAATATATGAACCAGTATACAACATATACTGTATATACACTTACAATGGACAGGAAAATGCTGAACCTACTGTATGGTTTAAATCTGGCCATACACGCATCGATTCCTGATCGATCGCAGCTTGCTTACAACTTACTTACCACTTTGGTCCCCATCTAAAGTAATGGCAATCGAATAGGGATTTACCAACATGTCGGATCCCTTGTACATTTGAGCGGGATCGAACGCTCAAGGTGGGCAGGGTTCCATTACCAAACATTTGATCGCTGCAAACGCATGCGGGATTGATCATTCGGGGATCGAACGCAAAATCGACCTGTGTATAGGTACCTTAAGCCTATACTGCCAGGCATCAACCATATCCCAATTTGAAACTCAAATACATCCAGTGCTTCCATATTGGGATTTAAAACTTTTTCCATAATAAACTAATTTCAGAAAAACAAATGTTAACAGTCACACAGTGAATTCAGTGGAAGTTCCACAGATAAACCTGTATATTTTTGTCTTATTCTGATAGCCGTGACAACAAGTTCCCATATTTGTCTATTTCCCACGTTGCAGTGAAAGTCATTACTCCCCTGCTCACAGTGTTTGGCTGGACAGGAATCTGGAAAAGGAATACCGTCCAAAAAAAAGTCACGCGATTTCCCGGACTCTGTTCAGCCACAGATTTATAAAGTTAGCTTTTTGCTGAAACTTGGGCGGACGCACCACAAAAATGATGCGCCTAATGACGTAAAGGACTGTACCGTTACAAAAGTTTCCACTCTGCGGCAGTTATATATAACGAACCACATAAGTACCTGACAAGACTTGTTTAAGTTGCCCGAAGCCACCATTATTCTTCCTTTCATAAATTGTAAAGCCCCCATACACCTTTAGATCACTCCATACAATTTCCTTTAGATCTACCAA
>CM070038.1:85277487-85291213 GCA_036250615.1 Ptychadena robeensis
CATCATATTCCTGAAATCTGAGAATAACAAAGCCCCGCTGCACAACAAAGGGATCATTATCTTATACTGTGTTCTGTCATCTGTAATGTAATACTGAGATTTAGCTTCACACACATAAAACATGGCTAACTGGATATCTACAGACCAGCTCACCATGATTAACACCTCATCTCACAATGGCAGCACTTTTATATACATTTCAGGATTATCAATACAGAAACGCCCAGAAACAGACATAAACCACTATTTACCAGTAAAGATAAGAAAACACAAACATGTAGAATTTTTTCTCAATCCACTATTTCTGGTAATCCCTGATGAAGTGCGAAACGCGTTGGACTGCTCCATCTTTGGCGTCCAACTAGGAGAGATCTACCTGTAACCGCTTATTGAGGATAGGAAGTGTAGTAGTACAAATGTACAATCTATTTCTGATGCTCTGGTTCTTTTTAGCCATTATAGGTTTAACAAGCGTGTGTCACCATATTGAAATTGGTTGGAGGCGGAGAAATGTATGGTTTACTCGCGTGTATTTATACACCATGATTTAAATTGAAATATTTTGTGTTCAGCGTCTCAGAATGGCATAAGGGAGGCAGACGGGTTTTACTAACACTTTATAGATCTGAGAATCCAGTGACACCATGAGAACACTAGAGAGCAGCACTGAGCCGCCGAGTATCACAAGCAGCCAGAGAACACACAGGATTCCTGATAGTGACAGCGGCTGACAGACAGACATTGTGACAGATCTACAGCAATGCTCTGCCACAGGTGGGGGAAGAAAGGTGTTACAGGCGGCTCTGTGCTCTGATAGGAGATTCATGGGAAGTCAGGTTTATTTGTGTTAGGGAAGGTCCAGACAAGTGACTTATAATAACTAACATTATAAAAAAAACACTGTACGCCCGACAACAAAGCGGATCATTTATTAAGGAGACATGACAAGATATTAGATGACCCAAGTGCCCAGCAGGGAAGGTTGGTTATCAGAGTGCACAAGCTGTACTGGAGACTATTATGAAGAAACAACCATTACTCTTCCACAGTTCCCCATCAGGACTTCATTCTCCCCGACATCAAAATCAGCCCGCCATTTATAGGTCAGCAATCCATCAGGAGGAGCAGGGAAGGTGACACGCATCATCACTACATTCAGCATTAATATATACAGCGGCCTGCCCCGGGTTCAAGGGAGAACACAAGAAATGCCTGGACCCAGGTCCATCATAACACAATTGTATATTGTATACAAAGCTTGTATATTCTTCTATGTTGTCCACTTATGTGCAGATTTATGACTTGGTATTCTGCAGAATGTGAGTGTAAAACGCAGATGCTGTCATAATGAGAAAGAAGTTGTCACAGCTGTGGTTTGTCATCGCTTCTATAATGGGGCCACCAAACCAAATACAAACCTAGGCAGACATTTCACATAGTAAAGCATGTAGAAAGAAATGCTGATGGTGACTTGTTTGTCCATATCAAAGTTCCTAATTGTCCCAAAATTTTCAAAATGTCCCATAATTTTTCAGAAACTCTTCAGCAGTGATCATTCCACTCAGTGAGAATTTGGTACTCCACTCCTGGCATTGTGATTTTTGGACAGCTAGCACTCTGAGCTTAAACCTGAATGTTCTAGTTCGCCATGTACTAAAGCATTGGTTCTCAACCTTTTAAATTTACGACCCCGGAAGTGATGTCACGAAGTGTCACTTTCTGTATTTGGAACACAGAAGTTCAGACTCCACGCACTCCACGCCATCACTTCTGGCACAACGAGAAAAGTTTACAGCCCCCTCCCTTATATTTCCCCACCCAGCTTGTGCAAATAATGTGCAATTTTCAACCGCGCCCATTCGTGGTCCTTAGTTGAAGTGGAGTTGAGCAGCCACGGCTGATGTGGTAACATAGCCTAAGTTAGAAGGGAAGGGGCATTACTCTCCCACCTAACTTTCCACCCCATGGGTATCTGTGCTGCTACTTATTTTCCAGAGAACCCTGCGACCCCTGTGAAATGGTCATTTGACCCTCAAGGTTGAGAACCACTGTACTAAAGGATGGGGCTTTCATTGTTAAACTCTTCTTGAAAATGATCACTTCCTGGCTGCCATTACATATTTCTCCTGTTTAAACTGGAAATGTAACTTGCAAGCTTCTATTCATAACAATCGATTAAGCACCAAAGGGAGAAAAGATAATTAAACACAGATGCAGGTATTGTCTGAAGATTCTAGTTACTTGGCTGGTAGGTTCAGTAGGTCAAATAGACAACCCCAACCTCCAATCTCCAAGACCACATCATCTGTCATGATCACAATAACAAGTGACCGGATCTGCAGGTGGAAGGTACAAACATTTCCATTTGTTGAACCCTCCCAAGAAAACCACAGCCCTCCCCAGGCCGGCGCATCGTCTTCAGCAGTTGCAGAAGCTTCTGGAATACAGGAGATACGCAGCAAACCAGCTGAGGCCTCATAAAATGCTGAATAATGAAGAGTTTCCACATCAGGTAGCGGCTATGGCAAATTACAGGAATTTCATATAAACAGTGAACAGTGGTTACCAAATCCTCCGAGAGGAAAAACCAGCGCCATTGTGCGGGCCGCAGCTGTCCGGCAGATATTCTGGAAGAGGGGTTTATAATGCCTCATTACTTCTCCCATTTCTAAGCCCAGCTTCATGGATAACACCCACCCTGATGTGAGCAAATCTGACAACCGCACCCATCCACCCCAGCTTAACGTCATTATGTGGAACCGGCGGCCACTTACCACTCCTCCAGCAGGTCTCAGTATCTGCATAGTGTCCGTGTGGGATGATTTATAGAAAAATTATATCCGGCTTATACTCGAGTCAAGAAATGAAAATCCCACGGTTTGTGGGTGGGTTAATTGTACACATCACCAAATATAGATTTGTTGGAATATTTGAACATGAAAATGATCTAGCACACTTTTTTACATAAATCAGGTTCAAAGTCAAGTTGACATTTTTAAAGTTGAGGTCACTTTGAACATAATTTATGCAAAAACGATGTAACCTAGAGCAATACTTTTCTTCTTTAAAATGCTTCTACAACCTTTCTCTACATCACCAGAAATTGATGATAAGATGGCAATACCATGATCAGGGGCTTTGTAACTGGCTAGCTGAAATAATGTCATTCTAAAACACAAAGAACATTTACTGCTTGTTTGTGTGTCTTCGCTGCTGCATCTCCCAACCTAGACTTGCTGGCCATACATGGGTTGATACCTGTGCGATCAATGAACTCTCAAGCGCAATGACATCACTACTCTGCGCTCAAGCTTCCTTGATTGAACGGAGAATCAAAGTGCAGCTCCTGCGCAATCGATCCCAGTCAATACCTTGAATGGGGACCCTAAAAAAATCGAGCCATGCATGCCTAGATTGAAACTTTTTTTGTAAAATAAGAGACCTCATCTTATATTTGGGCCAGCGCACCCAACATCTACCATGTTTCCCCGAAAATTAGGTGCCCTTAATCTTATTTTCAGGGGATGTCTTATTTTGCCATGAAGAAGAAGAATACGGCAACTGGGGTATTAGGGTGGAGGGATCAGAGGGGTGAAACAAAATAGCCCAGGAGACTCAGGGAGGGGGGGGGGGGGGATTACCATTTTAGTAACCCCTTCTGATCCTCCAGTGTCATTTGATTGCCCCCCCCCCCCCCAGTACAGTACCGTATCTTTGGGGGCGCCTTATTTTCAGGGGGATGCCTTATATTTCAGCATGAGGCAAAAATGTAAGGGTGCCTGATTTTAAATGCCTTATTTTAGGGGAAACAGTAGTAGACAAACGAATGATTGAACAGCAGAAAACTTACATTTCAGATTTTTGTAGATGCTGGATGACACCATAGGCGACATATGACCCAAGTAACACATCTGCAGGGATCACTATGAAGGTGCCCCGTTTGCCTTGTTGGCATATCTTGTGTTCTGTAGAATGAACATGTGAAGGTGGGCGACCATGGCACTGCAGCACCCCAGCACATTGAATGAACCAGTTTGTTATTGTTACGTAAGGGTGCGATTTATTAACAATATCTGCTGAAATAACACAAGCTGAAGAACACTACATGTATTTAGGCTTTTATATGGACTGTGTGGGGACTTGCATTTCTTTGCGGTGTAATCAGACTCTATTTAAAGTCTGAACTCCATTAGTGACACATCACTGCAACTCATTAGCACTTGGATGGTATTTAACACCCAAATCACACTCCTGTTACTACAATAGGACAAGGTGGAGGATGTGACTGGCACAGCGGTACACAAACCTTTTACATATGAATCGCTGACTGCTCTATAATAAAAATAGTATTGGTATATATATATAAATCCACCGCCTTCGTATGTAATAATCAAACATGGCTACCCAGGCGCACATCTACTACACACAGATATACGCCGCCGGCAGAACATTATATACATTGCGTTTACAGACACACATGTAAATCACATAATTGAAGATTACACTTTGCTTTTTGATGCCGCCATCTCATTTATTTCCGAGACGCCTGAAGGAAGACAGGCTTTCCATTTAGGTCACCACCATTAACATCTGAGCTAGCACAGCAAGTGCCGAAGGGAAAAGGAGATCACCGCCAACAGATTGCCATCAAGTGGGCAAGGGAACATCACCTATTATATATGCGTGCACGCGGGCACACACACTCACAACATAACCCTTCTATGAACAAAAACCATACAGTACATTTCTAGATCACCTAGAACAATTGAGGAGTCATTTTTATCCAAACACAGATAATCGCCAAACATGCCACCAATAATTGAGACGTACCACGAGCACTTGTGACACGTACAGGAGCTGGCAGATTTACCGATCTGATACAAGACTGGAAGCTGCTGTTTTCATTAACTGGGAACGCTTTATACAGCCGGCCGCCGCAGACTGGCACGGAGAAAGTGATTATTAATGAGAAGGGAAAGGTATTCATCCTCGCTGCTCGCGCAGATCAATCACATTGATTTAATGTTTATCTATAGGAAGACGTTTCATAACACACAGAAAGTGGGGAATTGCTGATAGGTGTATTTATAATCTACCTGCAGTGATCGCCCTCCATCTTACAGGACCAAGATTTATCTCTTGATTTCAAGTAGTAGTATGTTTTTCAGATTTTCTAAGTAAGAAACTTGCCCGCACATGAGTGAATCACCATACAATGTATATGTATATGTGAGCGTATATCTATATACATATTGTGTTATCCCGAAAAAAAGACCTACCCCGACCGCTGAGGTTTTAAGGGAAGATGTGACAGGATGCTGGCAGGCACCAAACGTCAGCATGACAACGACCCAACGCTTACATCCAAATCAACTGAGAATGGCTTTACCAGAAGATTAACGTTTTGGAATGGCCAAGCCAGAGCCCAGACCTGAATCCAATTTGAAAATCTGTGGGGTGATCTGAAAAGGATGCACCTCACAATCTGACAGATTTGGAGCGTTTCTGCAGAGAAGAGCCAGCAAATCTTGCCAAGTCAAAATGTGCCATGCTGATGGACCCATACCCAAATGTTATACATTCAAAAGGTGCTTCAACAAAGTATTAGTTTAAGGGCGTGCACTCTTATGCAACCATAATTTTTTATTTTCACATGAAAGGTGGAAATGTTCTGAAATGATTTATCTTTGTACAGAACAGAAACCTGACATTTTACTAGGGGTGTGTAGACTTTTTATATCCACTGCATACATATGCACACATATATACGATGAAGTACACAACATTTATATACACAAATAGAATGAGATAAGCTGCTAATATTCAACTCAACATTTTTGATATTTCCCTTTGAAAATGCAATAAAAAAAGAGAAATGCTGGAAACCAACCAGATCTAATTAGCAAAACTAAAGCATGCGATTGGCTACTGTTATTTGTGGATTTTGAATACATTTTGCTGGTATCTTTTATGCAGTATGATATAGAATAAGCGTCCCAACCAGGAGAGGTTTTCTATCAGGAGGACACTTTTTATGGGTTATAGGAGAAGGAAGCGCCTGGTCACGGAAGCTTGGTGGAGAGCTGTAATGGACGGCAGGAAATGAGAAGGTTTGGCTATGGCGTCTACAATCCATCAGCGTGGTTAATGGAGTGTGAGCCCTGGTGAGTGCAACGCTGCCAGCTTTCAATATGGCTGGATCCAAGAAGACAACATGGGGAATCTCTGCTCTCGGGAAATTCTGTTTGGTTGGCGTTCAGATCAGAAGACCAAACTGTAAAACTGTGCGCCAAAGATGTTCCGTCTTGGCCAGATTGGGATAACATAAAACACGAACAACAAGGAAAGGAGAAGCCAAATATGCAGCATTGACATGTATGCTTGCTCGCCCCTGGGTGCAGGTGCCAACACAGTGTGCAGGGGGGCGTTCATGTTCTCAACGCCTGGAAACCGACCGGGGAAACCTGTAACGTCTTATAGGCTGTGCCGTTTTTCAGGTGTCTCAAGGGAGACACTAACAAACCAAAAGCCGCATAAGTAGTTTGTCTCTAATATAGTAAATACCTGTGCGATTGATGAACGATTGATTGCGGCAACGAAAAATCAATTGTTAAAAACGATTTATGGGGACCCTTGGCCACAATCTAAAGTAATGGCGATTGAATAGAGATTTACCAACATGTTGGATCCCTGTTTGACATTTTCTTAGAGCAGGATCAATTGCTCCAGGTGGGCAGTGTTCGATTTGCGAACGATCGATGTGAATGCGCACGGTAATGGATCATTTGCGAACCGAACGAAAAATTGTTCCTGCATGGGTACCTTAATGCGTGCTTATGATTTTTTTTTTTTTTTTTTTTGAAAAACCTTTCCACAATTGTTCACCGAATAGATCCTCAACACTTTGGCATACAGGGATTTACCAACATGTCTGATCCCTGTTCGATCAACATTTAATTTGAGTGGGATTGAACATTCAAGGTGGGCAATCAAAGGCAAAATCTACTAAAATCGGCCCATCTTAACCCTTGACCCCCCTTCCCCATTATGGCCATAAGGACACACTGTTCGGTCCCAAAGCCAGACCACCCCATCTTTTCATGCGACACCCTACAGATAAGGTTTACCAGGAAAACATTTACCAAGATAAAACATTTCCTCCTATGAAAGGAATTCAGACGTAGCTCTCTTAATGAAACGCAGATATTCCAACGTTTGTTCTTAGCACTTTCATGGGAATAAGATGTTTCCAGCACATTTCAATCATTTTTATCACTATTATCCTAAATTGATGTAACACACTTCTCCAAATGTTTAAACCCCCAATGCAGAGGGAAGGGGGTTGATCTGATATAAAGAAACCCAGTTAATGCCAAAGGAGAAGAAAAAACCTTACTGATTATGCGTAGGAATATATATATCTTTTCTAGAAATCCTTCAGAAGATGGCGTAAAGATATCGCAGCCATAAATAATGGTCACAACCGCCGGACACGCCGATCTGACAACGTGAATGAGCGCAGCCGAGACTCTCTTCGCACTAAAGCAATTATTTAAGTGGCGTCATTGGGGTTCTGTGTGATGGACGTGATTCAGAGAACCTGGTGAATTCTATTTATGTTGAACAATACATTATTCTCAGATGTACGACGCTCCAGATAGCACAGACCAACCAACAAAGCTCCTTGCACATTGCTGAGCACCTCTAATTGCATCCAATCCTGGAGATGGTACCACAATTCCCAATGGCCCAGCACAGCCAGGTGCTTCATAACCGCTAATGGCTTGTTTTCATGTGAAGATGTAAATTTGCCATCAGAAAGGGAACTCTTGCTCTGGGGCATTTAAAATGTAACATCAGTAACGAGCTGTAAGGTCTGGTCTGTCTGCACAGAAAAAATATCAATGTGTGATATTGGGTGCTCGCTCTACATTCTGTGTCATAACGTAATTCCCTTATCAGGTATCCGCAGCCATCACTCAGGCAGGATGTACCGAAATATCTATGACATCATAAATCTGATCTTTGTGTGTTTTCACTAGACAGGCTGGGGCACCACACAGCGCACAGAAGAGTTAGAAAACACTATTTGAGATTTTAAAAGTTTTACCTTTTTTTTTTACTTTTGACCTCCAATCTGCCATATTATGGTGCAAAGAATAGAGGGCAGATGTGAAGGTGGTAGCCCTGATGTGTCCTCCCTCCAGACCCTATTACGGCATATATATATTTTTTAGGGCAGTGATGGAGAACCGAGTGCCCAAACTGAAACCCAAAACACAATTATTTGTGCCAGCATGGCATTTTAACCTGAAGCACACACACATCATGTACACACGAAACATGTAAACACACTCTACTTATTATAAGATAGAATAGGAGAGGGTATGGGGTGCTGTGTGCATTTAGAAGAGAGAGGAAGAGAACTGACAGCATTGACAGCCAATAGGCTGCAGTTCTTTCCTCTGGGCTGGCTGACAGCTCGCGTGCCCACAGAGAGGGCTCCGAGTGCCACCTTTGGCACCTGTGCCATAGATTCGCAATCACTGTTTTAGGGTGACGTTAAGGTTCAAACTATTTGAATAACTTTGCAAATGGGGTATTCAGGTTAGAAGAAGCAGCACCCACAACCTATAATCCACACTGCAGTCTTTGCGTACCTCTGTGCCTTAGGGGATGGTGTGGACTTGATTTCCATGCCCCATTACTACACCTAACTAGCACCCGTGGGACCCAACATGAAAAGAGTTTAGAACATTCAGCTCATGAAACCACCTAAATTTTTTATTACAAATGACCATTCATTTTTATGTTGCCTTTTAGAGAAACAAAAGCAAATTACTTAAAAAGTTATTTAAGTTCTGCTTTTCTAAGGATGACCAAATTCAGGTGATCAGGCCGAGATGGACTACAAGGTTGGTTAGTGTAAGCGAATGGACAGGAAGATACCGTAGTAGTGTGCAGGTACACACCTATCCATTTTTACACATTGGGCAACTCATGGTAAGCCTGTCCAAAAATAGTTTCATCCAATGGACCTGGTCACATGAAAAGGCATGACACCCAGATAGGTATATACCCGGTCTAATCTTTGGTTATTGACATATGAAAAACAATGAGAAAAACAGCCTAAGCCTCATTAATTCTCTGTCCGCTGGAACATTTCACAATATGTATTTCAAGGATATCTGCCTTGAGCTGAGCTGTAAATATTTATTCAAATAAGATTTGGAAATGCTAAAACATTCACATATACGCTAACTTGCGATTTACATTTTACTTATAGACTAAGAAACCTGCTGCACAGCGGCTATTAGCGCTCAGCACAAAGCCAGTATAAGCTGTTGACCTTCTGCCATTCCCCGTGCATGGAGAAGAATGTGAGAGAGCTCTGTACCGCTCGTCCCATGTGTTTTGGCCTGAAGCATCACACCATAGACTTTTATAAAGCATTATTCCTCCTGCTCTGGTTACCACAGGCAGACTTGTAAATCATACCGGCTCTACACCACCGTGTTCAGGCAGCAAGCCGTTACCCAACAACTCAGGGCATTACCCATGCATTTAACTAATCATCGAGTATGTGCTGTGGTAATTACTTTCCATTAAGGCTTCCTGCTTCAAACCTACAGAAAAGGCAATGCGGAGAAGAGAGGGGGAGCCGTTCATGGCGCTTGACATTTGGCATAAAATGTCAGTTGTGCTACATGGTTCAAATCTAATTACGGAACACAAGCGGCGAAAGTATCTCCCTCTCGCCACAGAAACGAAATAGAAGAGAAAAGGAGGCAGCTCAAGCAGCGGACAGCGTTTCATGTCCTTAGGAAGCCTTCAAATAATTCTAAACTTCTTATCATCATCAATAGCACAAAGGTGCCTATGAGGGTTCTGGTGTGCGCTTTACCCCATTAAAAGCCTACAGACTCCTATACACTCCGCCTGGCACCACACAGAGTGCCCACACATATTAAGGATATTACAGAGTGCCTTGTCACTTTTTCTCTCTCCATGTCTGTGATCATAGTGATATGAAGCCATCACATCATCACCTCTCCATAGAAGTCTATGGACATTTGTTTTCCCCATTGAAAACCATTATATCTGACACCCCCAGCGGCCGTATGCATTACTGCACCTATTAACCAGTGGAAGACTGGAAACTACACAGGAATAAACATGGCAACTTTCACAGCTGAACAGAATAGGTAAGTATATTGAGGATTATGGAGTGACTTGAAACCATTGGGACAGCTCAAATATATATGTGATAAATAAAAATCACATTCATTTTTTTCTTCTTATGGTTTTTAAGTTAAGGTACGCTTTAAGAGTAAATTATAACTGCAAATATGTCTCAAATACAATCTCTACATGATTCAACCCACAATCAGGAACAGCAATCCCATCCTATATTTCTCTTCTTAAGCCCCCCCCCCCCGTATACTCCATACAATTTCCATTCCACAACTATGTAGTGCCGGGTCCTCCCTGATAGAATACATAGTGACTGGAAGGGTTAGACAGGTCCTCATATTACATGGTTTTGGTAGAAGAAAAGTTGATTGTACATGAATTGTATGGCAAGATTGTAAGGTGTATGGGGGGGGTGGCTTTGGTAACATTTGACCCAAGACGGCATGTATAATATAGACACACCTACACAATACCAAGCAAACCTACAATTCGAACGATTATCTGCTGGATCCGTCCTCATTGTTATGATTTCCCTTATCCTTATACATTATAAGCAAGTCTTGTGATTGAAATTACAGTGTGAACTACACAGCCCTCCCAATCTCATTGTGGAAATAAAAACAGGCCTAGTGGAAAGGAACAGAACGCCATTCAGAGCTTCGGCAGAAGAGCCAGTAAAATCGGTTCCGGGCTGCAATAGAAAGCGCGCAGATTGCCGTGCGGGGAATTGAAATGATGGGCAGTTAGTGTCGGCTGCTGAAGTAGTAGTTTTGTATTAATGGCGGAGGAGAAAGAATTTATATGTAAATCACTTGCATGAAATACACACAGGAGGTGAAGGGAAAGCACTGGGTAGTGTGACAGGCTGCAGAGAACCTTCATTTATTCTGCAATAACTCAGCTGTTAACACTTGGCGTCAGAGCTGCCCAACATAAAACGCTGGGCGCCAACACATCCGCACAAAGCACACAACAAAGGGTCACTACACAAGTGTATCTTGTATTTTTATATGAATATTCTCAGTCGCCATTAATATGTTTTTTGTAACACTTATCTGCGTAACTTACAAAACTGAAGGCTCTTGGCCAATCACAAAGCCTGAAAGTAACTGCCAGAATTTTCTAAATACCTTGGCCAGTGGTTGGGACCCATGTGATGACCATTTACATTTTTCGGTTTGACGCCTTTTATTATACTGCTCAACTCTAATTTACAACCCATCCATGGACTGCTCAGATCCTAGACAATGGCCGGATGTAACGTTAAAGCAGGGTACAGACGGCTCGATATTCGAGCCGTCCGAGGTTCCCTGCAGCCACGTGATGACGTCATCACGCTGCTGTCAAATATCGGCAGAGCCAGGAAAACAGCTCTTCTCTCCCCAGCTCAGCTGAAGCTTTGCCTGGAGACCAGCGGTCTTTAGGCAAAGCAACGTACATCGGCCGCACGGCGCTCTAAGCGGCCATCGATCTGGCCCATATCTTCACGTCTGTACCCTGCTTTAGTCATCTGCAGCAGGGTTTACCAGGGCCACATTTTCTCTCCATGGTAAATGCTGAAGGTTGCCCTAGACTATTGGCTTTCTCCCTACAACAGCACATGTGCATATGTAACACCTGATTGGCCCTTGCGTTTGGCACCCTCCTGCAGCAGAGGTACGGGAATGATAGGAGGTTGGTATATAAAATGAAGATCTCTATATATAGCTGCGAGTAAGATACATGTGAAGATACTGGCGTGATGAGCTAGTCATTAAAACTAGTTCCTTTTATAACTACCGGCTTAAACGCGATTCCAGAGAAAAGGCTTTGTGCACGCTGTTCTTCTATAAATCGCGCCATTTTTAACCTGCTCCGTATTGTAAGGAGATCTGGCGGAAAACATCACAACGCTAACACGGCTTTCACGCCATCTCTACACGCAGCAATATTTTGGCTAGCACTGCATCTGCGAAGGCACACAACACCTACACTAACATGTAAATGAATTCTCTGATGTGCGGCTTCGGGGGAGATATAAAGTACAGTATGCGTCTTGTCAAACCTTCACCTAAACGACTCGTTGACTATGCAAAAATCTGCAGGCTCGTCACGTTAGCCGTGTCACACGGTATTGTCACAATGACATGTAGTCCATCTGTAAATGGGTACGGTCCCGGGTGCCATAGGAGTCCTTTACCATGCGTAGCCTTTAATTGTGTGTTATCACTGTTAACGTGGCCATTGGCTGGAAATGTGTATTTCGGCAGAACAAAGCGAGGAATGTAAAATATTACACGTGAAGGAACAGAAATTGCTTTGTTGTGTTGGTGGGGGGTGTAATGGCGGATCAGATGTATATCCACCCTCCACGACCAATGATTGTCCTCTCCCAAACACTTCCATTGCCGATTAGCCTTCAGGTGGCCGGGGAGCTGCAGCCTTGCTGTAATTCAGGCTGAATAAGGAAAGTCATTTGTTACATTATCAGAAACAGAAGCCAATTTGTTCGCTTCTTCAGCTTCCGCCACAGCCCAGCTACACAACACACAGGGAGTTAATCTCATTAATAGCGAGGGAACAGATTTCCTTAGCGCTTTGATGACTGATCTGCCTGCAAAGGAGGCAGCTCAATAAGACGTGTTCATCCAAATACCATTTTCTTGGCTGTGTTTCTCCCTCTGGTCTTTTTTAGATTTATCTTTGGATTTTTTTCCTCCTCTTCTTAATAACAAGATCTGAATGTTTTACAGCGACAGCTTGTCTTGGATTTCAGCACTTGCCTTGCTCTTTTTCTATTCAAGAATTCGCCGTCTTCCCCGCGCCGTGGATGTGGGAACACTGTGTTCACAGATCAGTGACATTGGGGTTTTTCTTGGAATATGACAACAAGCAGGTTTTGTTTCATCTTGTCATATTGCTTTATTAAATGTTTAAAAAATGATGTGAAAAACACACACAAAGGCTCTACTGACAATATTAGTGAAAAGGACTGCCAAGGTTTTAGAAGTTTTAGAGGGTTTTCAAAGAGCAAGAGTTATTGCATTCCAAAAATTCATATAAATATTCATGCCAGAGTTATGTGGGCAGTTTTTATAAGATGAAAAAACATTCCCAGAGGTGCAAACACAAACGTGTGCAACCATAGATCATCATGAATGACCAGTACACCATCCGTGCATTTACAAATATTTCTATTCTGTACATAGGGTAAGCTTTTATTCAATAGAGTTTATGTTGGGTCTACAGTTTTGGAATTATTTCTCATGATTTATATAAAACAGATGTCATTATACATCATCTACAATATCTGCCACCGCACCAGAGGCTTAGACTTTACAGTCTTCACTGCGTGTTCATTAACCTACTATTACCCCCATTTGGGCTATGATCGTAAAACCAATACTGGAGAAGGGAAAATGTACAATCCCCCCTAGTGGGAGAGGCCAGAAACCTGAAGCTGAAACCGCTTAGCTACAGCGCCCCTTTGTGTCAACAATGGTGATGCCACTATGATACTTCATACAAATAGGAACAAGGACACGAGGCGCAC
>CM070038.1:85299710-85334988 GCA_036250615.1 Ptychadena robeensis
GCGAAAACCTCAAACCGCCCAGAGGGTTAAAAAAGAAAAAAAAAACAAACATACGGAGGGGAACCAGACACCTTATCTTTTTTGTACCATCAGACAGGAGATCCTTTCATTAAAGGGTCTCAGGTACAGATTCCTCCCCTAAATTCTTAGGACTGTTAACACCTTACCTTCCAATGGCCAAGCACCATGGGGAGGATCTTACTTCAAATATAAGGAAGCATAACGTTTAAGGTGTACTTTGCTATCATCAGGAGAAATGTAGGACACGTAGGTAAATATTTCAGGATATAAGACACAAATACAAATTTCTACATTTCCTTTCTTACAAAGCAAATGATATTTTTCAGGTCATCTTTAAATATAACGTTTCTTTCATGGTTAGATTGTGAACCTCTCATTAATTCACATCAAACTATATGATTGCTTTAAATTACTGAGCTGTGTCTCTCAAAAGCATGCAAATCCTTTGAATTTTCTCAAAAGCAGAACTTCAGGCACAGAAAATTCTAATGTAAATATATTCCTTAATAGCTGCAAAGGAATTAAACCCATTTTCTGTGCAGCGAATGTCTGAAAATCTAGTCATTACTTTGTTCAAGTAGTAATGATATCGCTGTAGAAGGATAGACACAAGACCAGACATCCTACACATGTCAGACTTTAATAACAAAAAGCCAGTTTCAGATTTAGAAGTACCATACTTTTGCTCCATAAGAAGCATCAGACCATAAGATGCCCCGATGGGTTGGCAGAGAAAAATAGGATGGGAAAAAAAAGTTCACAAACGGCTATTCATATAAAGTGAAAATACAGCATGTTCCAGCAAAGTGTTCAGGGCTGAACCGTGCAGTATTTGCCTGTATATAATCCTCCGGACAGGCAAAAAGGCCATTACCTAAGGAGGCAGTGAACAGAATTATATATGTCAAAACACTAAAGCCCCCCCCCCAAACCTTTAGATCACACCATACAATTTCCTTTAGATCTACCAACAACTATGTAGTGCCGGGTCCTCCCTGATAGAATACATAATGATTGGGAGGTTTAGAAAGGTCCTCATATTACATGGTTTTGGTAGAACAAAAAGTTAAATGTACAGAAATAGTTTGGTAAGATTTAAAGGTGTATGGGGGACTTAAGAGTAGAAGATCTCTCTGAACCTATAGACAAACTTATGGAGAGTCACATTTTACAAGCTGACACTGGCAAATTACCCATTAGCAGCTATTTATATGGGAGGAGGGGCGAGAGTCACTGCAATGCGGAATGTAACTTAGGCTATGTTCCCATTTGGGTGATTAATCGCCTGGCCATTATATAAAAAAAATTAAATAAAATCACCTCCATAGAGAATGGCCGCGATAAAAAAAAAAAACAGGTCCAATCATGTCTATAGGCACGATCAGGAAAAAAAATCCAGATTTGTTCGCAGGCCCAATTGGGCCGCACATGATCTTATAAATGGGGACAAGCCCATTCAAAACAGTGTGCACGATTAATGGCGATTCCAAATCGCGAGCGCTAGGCGATTAATCGCCTAACTGGGAACATAAGTTGCAGCAGCTAAGGCTAAGTTTTTTCAAAATAGCCTCAACTTACTCGGTTACTTTCATAACGGGGAGGGTGGGGGGGGGGGGGGCATTTAATATATTGACTGCAGTAAGAATTTGGTGTGTGCATACTTCAAGAGCTGCTCATTCTGTGCAGTGAATATATTACATGAAAGACTTCTGCCATATGTAAATAGCCATGTAACCAGGCAAATTGAATCCTTTGTTTAAACCACAATGGAGTATTAATTCAGCATTTCTCTTCATATAATAAATGAGCAATGACCACATACAGTAGAACACATGGCTTCATGTCAGCTACAGAAAAAATATAACTGTACTATACAGACCAAAGTAATTATTTTTGGATAAACTAATATACGATTTTGCATCATATTCAACAGTAGCTGCTTTGCAGAAAGCCAGGTAACTGCTCATTATTACATCTAACGGTGACTGCTACTTGAGGATTGCAAAATGTGGAATAAATATGCTCAGCATAGATGTATGAATATTCAGCCTCCTCCCGCGCACAGATTCAGAGGCAGTTCACCGCACAGGATCTTCCAGATCAGACAACATGGCCCCCCTCCAGCCTCCTCTTACCAAGGTCATCATACACAGCATGTCTAATGCCGGGCACAGCAAAAGCTTTACAACCGGCTTTTTAATGCATCTCTGGCCTGCCATTTTAGAGCAGAAACTGTTACTAGGCCCCCAGGCTATCCTGCTGTAGAAGTCATCTCCAACCAAGCTTCAAGGAGACTGTATTACAGCAAAGAGGCTTCAATCAAGTCAACATGCAGCCACAAATTACAAACCAATCACAAGCAATAAGACTCCTTTTGTGCATATTGCGGGCCTCCTCCTGCATCCGTTTAGAAAGCACTAGTTATCTCTTGTCTAATGCGCGGAATTAAAAGCGAAGCCTCATTAGCATTTTAAATGAGCGCCTGAATAATCGCTCAAAGCCCCGAGCAGCAGCACTGAGCTGCTCTCACTAAATAATAGTGAGGGGAGGATCAGTAGATGAATCAGGGAGAGAAAGAGGGCGAGAGAGACAGAGGAGACCGGGAGGGGAGTACTGATAAGATAGCACCGAGCAATGCGTTCAGGATCGATGGTGCCGCTCTTCCCTACTGCAATATACATTACAACTGCTATAGGCAATACAACCATTTATTGGGACGATGATGAATACACTCTAAACACTTTGTATTTATAATATAGAAGCACAGCACAATGTCTTCTTAAACTGCAATGGCGCCCATGCATGTGATCACAACCAAACCCCGACCTATGCGGTAGAAAAGTACTTGTCAATGCATCACTCCAATAGGCATGTCATAATAAGATTCTACTTCAGTTCTCAGACGTATTGATATTGGGGCACTTTGGCGGAATCTGGGGCACTTGCAATGATAGTAAATTAAAAACTTTTTGGAAATTTTTCAACACACTTTTAAACCACATCCCCAATAAACGTTACTTAACAATAGTTTTGTACTTGTACTTATTTAATTTTAAACCAAACTATTTTCATTATGGACTCACCATGAGTTTGCATTTAAGCACAGGGTTGGGCAAACTTTTCGATTCATAAGCCACAAATAATAAATTTGACAACAGGGCTGCACCTAGAGCCCCTAAGGGCTGCCTATCATATAGCTGGGGTAATTTATGACAGGATTAATGGATTCCAATTGGTGGAAAAAAAAGCACTATTCAAAAAACATAAACACATTATATATATACACACACATGCAAAATGTGCCCAATCATACTTAAATAAGCTTACCTCTGTACCAACCCCATGGCGATGTTCTCATGTCTCTAGGCATTATCTCCTCCCATTGCAGTGAATGGGCAGAGGGGAGCCACAGTGTCTTGTCACCAAGGTGGCAGAGGGCCAGATCAAACAAAATAGGCTGCATCGTGCCCACGTCAGATATAGCCAGATGGACCAAGAAGATGGGAGAAGAGCATCAAAAACAGGACAAAAATATTCTAAATGTACCCAACTGTACAGTTTCAAATTTTACTAGAGACACCAAAAGTAATAAAATGCATGGACGCTGAAAGGTTTATTCCCCTTTCCTATACCTTTCATGGGTGTGCGAATATACATATTTCTGATGAACCATTTGTACACTTGGAGTTGTCTGGTAAGTAAATGGTGGATACTACACTCATTTTTACTGCAACACAGACATATTGTGTATACAGGTGTGGCTGCGACACAAAGGACCACTTTCAGCGAGAGAACAAGCCAGTCATACAATATCCACACTGACATTCTCCTGGAGGAACAATACGACACCAGGCACCAGACACATTACCTCTCACCTAGTCAACAGCGCCGCTACATTGCTAGAATATTTCGCTTCCATGGCAGACACTCAGGATCCTATCTGCCTGACTAGCTAAAGACAGATTAACTGCTAAAGGATTTGCGTAGCCTGTTGTTAAAAGATCAGAGCAAACAAACAAGTTTTGTTATTGTACTAAGAGATGGAGCATAACTGCCAAGCTCTGCATTAGAATAAAGAGGGCCTTCAGCGTGTCTGGGAAAAGAAACTGGAGTACTCACAATGAGCACACTCAGAGAGGTTCATGTTAACTTTCACAATGTTGTACTCCAAGTGGTTCATGTTTGTTAGAACTTCTACAGTGTTGTGTTGTATCACTGATTTACAAATGCAGACTTCCCCTCCAGTAGACATATTTCTATAGCAGGCCATAGATGCCATACATTGCCAATCGACCAAACGTAATGCTATCACACACAGCTGGTCATTCCACACCCTTTGTGTGCCAGTATATACTTTGGATGGGGACACTGGTTCCCACCCTAAGTAATGCGATGGGCCTATGTTTGGCTGTGGAATTGAAGCGTCTATGGCGGGCTTTAGTCATCGACCCGCACGCCCTGAGAAATGTAATGTCTGTCTGTTCAGTCCAAGGACTAGCAGGCAATCTGAACACAGATCATGTGCTTTTGTATGTAATGTATGAAGCATACCGGCATCTTGTTTGGTCTTTGTTCACCCCTAGCCATGATGCCTTCCTATACATCACTATTGGCAAGTATTTAATAGAAACCCGTTTTTAACAATATCCTAATGAAAATTTATCTTTGTTTTGACGTTTCTTAAAAGTCGGCATGGCATGGCAGGAGCAGCTAACTTTAGGACTCCTTGACTCTGACATCATCCTTGAATGGAATCGGTGGGAAAGAAGCAGGTGACTTCTTCAAATGATTCACACCCATGTTAATGTGAACCTATTAAAAAGTGTCCAACTACACCACCTACAGGCTGAATATAAGAATACAATTTTATGTATTTTTGGTCCTTATAGTAAACAAATATGTGAGAAGTGACATTGCTATAAAACTACACATTATTTGTAAAATAGGCTCAGATTGTACCAAATAAACATATGTTAGGACCTGCACTATGGGGGTCTACACAGGAAACATGTATTCTTGCCCTATATTCCCCGCATAAGACTGCAGCTCCTCTAGTGTGATAGAAACACAATTAGAAGTCTCCTGGCTGTTTGCAGGAAATTGACAGTTTGCTCAGGCTCCTCACCAGTAATCTCATTGACAAGAGAGATGATCACAATCCAGAGAGCCAACATTAATGACATGAGCTGAGAAAGCATAAAGCCTGAAAGATTTCCCAGCAAAAGCTTAGAGCAGCTAAGCTTTGTGTGATAGTGTACATGACAATATCCTTCCCCGAATGGATAGATCAGTCTTTCCTCTAGACAAGTTGAAGGCTGATGAGAGATTTACATACGGTTCTTCATCTAACCACAAATTTTTTACAAACATTTTAATAACAACAGTGACACGCTCCCGAGGAGGAATAGATGGAGGATTCCAAACTACATTACAAACTAAAACCACAAAATACATGAAGTTTCTTCGTCAAAACCTATGTATAGGACTAGAAAGTCTAGGAGACAACCAAAGAGTATTGTGTGTATTGTGACAATAATTGGAGGTGGAAGGCGCTGGTCATAGTTTTCATTGGGCTATGACGTGCCTGTCATTCAATTGAATAGAACAGTATCCACCAGCATATTGCTTTGTTTTCAACAACATGTCTGCATATTGTGCGACCTATTGATGTCATCACCTATAGAATATGAATTAGGCAGAGGCAAAACCACAAATCTAGTATTTTGAGTATTTTTTTTCGCAAAGGTGGCTTTGGAAACACAGTGGCAAAAAACCAACAAACACTGGTGGTGCGTTTTTTCATAAAGCTATAACGCGGATTGAATGCATAGTGGATTCATATCACTGACGTGACCAGGAAACCCAGTGGAGACTAGGCCTTACTCTGTGAGGGCATTTCTAAAGCAAGAGTGGTCATTAGGAGCCAAAAAGTCCCCCTCGAAGGTACACAAGTAAAAGTTAGATTGTAAGCCCATCCGGGCAGGATCCTCTACTCCTCCTATGTCATACCTGTACCTGTGTGTTATTTGGTGTTTGTATCTCCACTCTAATGTATTGTACAGCGCTGCGTAATATGTTGGCGCTATATAAATAAATGATAATAAGGTGGGCATACACGGGTCGACTATTCAATCGATTCCTGAGCAATCAATAACTAAGCGTGTTCTTGGTAATTGATGGCGGCCACCCTTTCTTTGAGCGGAAGAATGGAAAAAAACTCCTTCAAAAAGGAAACCAACATGTTGGTAAATCCCTGTTCATTTGCCATCACTTTGGATGGGGATCAGGGTACCAAGCCACAGTATCGAACGGATCAATTGCGCAAAGTGGTGTGCACCGATTTGTCGTTCAATAGACAAACGCTCAAGCGCAGTGACGTCAATCGGACCATGTACAGGGACCTTTAGACAGCCATATATACACCATCTTTTGTTGGTCACCTACATTCCAGCTTAGCTGGTCTTTAATTAAGCAAGGATTGCTTGATTGAACAGTAGACATCTTGCTCCAAAACCTCGAGCGCAGGATGAAACGTCTTTATGAAGAATATC
The DNA here is from genome assembly GCA_036250615.1 of Ptychadena robeensis. Lineage (NCBI taxonomy): Eukaryota > Metazoa > Chordata > Amphibia > Anura > Ptychadenidae > Ptychadena > Ptychadena robeensis. The sequence continues at coordinate 85,306,283 of CM070038.1, forward strand.
TCTAAACGCTACTGGTTAAGTTTGAAGTTTCTTGATTCTTTTGTCATGTTCCCTATTAAGTGCAAATACCATTAACATTCCCTGCGAGAATCCCCAACAGCGAGGTCTCTGTGCGGAGGCCACATAGGAAGATGGAATGTGTTGTGCACCTGTGTTGGTTATATAAAAAAAAATGTAAAAACCTCTATTACTTGGCAGCGAAAACGGAAAGGAAGGGCACGCTCAGAACACACCACACAATAATTAATTTAGGAAAGAACAGATTCTGGGCAAGAAACACAACCGCTCAGAAAATCAAACCGACATCTAAGAATTCTCTCTACAGAGATTTGCGAGGTCTGAAAAGGAAGATTACAAGTTATATTATAAATACATCGAAAATTATAACCCGCAGCACATTCTAGAAGGCAGTGCATGATTTATCTGGGTAACCTTACACAGGAATAGCATTTCCAAGATAAAACGCAAACTATAAATACATAGCTGTGGCTATTGAAAGTGTTGGGGCACCGAAAACACAACAAAGCTCCTTCTCTTCTGGGGTGCGGATACTTTTATGTGAAGCTCAAGGTTGGTTGAGAGAGAAAAAAACATTTTCCTCCAGGTCAACTAGAGATTGAAAAGGGCTGTGCCTTTTCTGGGGAAATGTCTTTAACGCACTAGATGAGAGTCATAAGAAAGCCTTTCCACTTTTATTACTAAAATTAGTTTCAAAATTGAACACAAATAGCTTTCCAAGTATCACACTACACAAAACTCATAAAACAGTGAAGCAAAATAGGAGATAACACAAGGGTACCAAGGACCAAAATTCCACTACGATTTGGCAAAACGCATCAAAACCAAAGTGGTCGTGTCTTTGATACGCACCCGCATGTTAAACCGTGTTCTAAAAAACTTGCTGCCATGGGACGTGTGCACATTGCGGGTACACACCCATTGAAATTTATATGGTGCATACCAAGAACGTGAACACTATGACTTTGCTGCATTTTGGAAAATATAGTGGAGTTTTAGCCCAACACCATACAGAAAAGTGTCTCATCTAATTTAAAAGTTAATATCAAAGCCCTTTCCCCTATATCTATTAGATTGTAAGCCCAACCGGGCAGGGTCCTCTACTCCTTTTGTGTCTTTACATGTACCTGTGTGTTATATTATGTTGTATCTCCACTCTAATGTATTGTACAGCGCTGCGTAATATGCTGGCGCTATATAAATAAATGTTAATAATAATAATACCCCTCAATCTGACCACCATCCAAGTGTTGCCCTTCTTTAACAAAACACATTTTACACAAAGTTACAGCCAATTATTGCACTACAAAGGACAGGCCAGTACACCCCATTTTCAGGCCCACTTGAAATACTGAATTGTTGGTCCCCCACGTCTGACAAAGTAGGTATTTCTTGCAAAAAAAAAGACACAAACTAAATTTCAATTAAAAGATGCTCAATCAATTAACAATGCAATCAGTTGCACTTTTACTCTGCATTGACTGCTGTATCTCTTTATTATATGTCAGGGCGTTATACATTAATTTGCCCTGCCACAGTGCAGTAGAAATGTGATACTGACCAGGATGAAGAACTCACTTTACAGTAAACACTGAATAATCAGTCTTGCAGACACAGGAAGCTGTCATCGCCTTCCATGATGTCACAGGAATGTGGGAACAGGTCATTGAGTAGCTCACATTGCACTAGAATATCAGAGGAGGGTGTTTAACATACAACATACTGACTAAATGTCACTTACACGTTGTTATATACTCTGGGTGTCACTTACAGCACACAGCCGGTAGAAACATCAAGGCAACTTAAACGTGCCAGGCTAGACTAAGTTAGAATTTGGAGAGGCCATACATTTCTCCTGGAAAAAAAAAAAAGGTCATTGAACTACTAGTCTCACCAGATTTGTCAAGGGTAGTGCGATCACTGCTGTGCAGCGTCCCCAGATTACTTGCTGGAGGATCTGACATGATGAGAAAGCAAAGCCCTGTCTTAGACTACAATGACAAGATGGCCTCCTCCTCCTCCTAGCATTTTGTCACAGTTTTAAGAGTTTGTTTTTTAATTAAGAAGCAAATACCTGGACTGTTCCTCTAAAGCGCACCTAAACTCACTGGATTTACTTCGTGTCCTTGGCTGGCAAACCCCTTATTTATAAGTAATACCTGTGGGGAAAGAGATAAATAAATCCTCACCTGTAAGGTGATGTTCCTAAAAGTCCCTGGTTGCCCTCTCTGCTATTCTCTTCACAACAGCCGCAGCATTTTTCTCCCTTCTGTTTATCTCACTCCACACACAATATGAATATGAACAATATCACTCTTTATACATTGATCTTTTTGCTATAAAAAACAATTTATCTGGTGCCCCTAATGTTACTGAGGTTTTAAAGCCCCAGAAGACTAGAAAAAAAAAACATGGTAACTTCCATCGACAAAAGAATAGCAGGTAAGTGTATTGTTTTGGGATTTTGAAGTGACTGAACCATTAGGGCCGCTTAGAGGCAGGTACAAATGTAATTTAACTTTTTTGGTTTTGCATTTAGGTGCACTTGAACAGTATCACAACAACTAGTCCCATAACAGTAATGGTGAACCTTTTATATTGCCCAAACTGAAACCCCGCTTATTTATCTCAAAGTGCTGGCATCGCAAATTAAACCTGAAATACACATACACAACTCATATACACACGAAACATGTAAACACACACTAAAGCCGCCCATACACGTTCCGATTATTCTCCCGACCGATTTTTCGTCCGATCCTGTCACCCGATTTTCACCTAAAATGTTATGGTCGGTCGGTCGGTCGGCTGGCATGAAAAATCGGAATTCGAATTATCACCGATCCATCAGCCCGACCCTATTTATTAACAGCAGATCGACCAAAAATTTACGGACAGGTCCGAAGTGGTCCCGACCGATTTTTCGGGATCGGTCGGGTACATAATTCCGAATCCGATTAATCTCCCGACCCGATCGGTCGGTCGGGCACAATTCGTACGAAAAATCGGAACGTGTATGGGGGGCTTATAAGATAGAATAGAGAGTATGGGGAGATGTGTGTATTGGAAGAAAACAGACAACAATGAGAGCCAATAGGCTGCAGTTCTTTCCTCTGTGCTGGCCGACCGCACGTGTGCCCACTGAGAGGGTTCTGAGTGCCACCTCTGGAACGTGTGCCATAGGTCCGCCATCACTGTTCCATAACGATCATCATTGAAAGATACCACAAGCCTCAGCCCCGACTACAGGACGCGCAGCAGATGTGTACTGAAACTTCTAGTCCCACAGCAGCTGGAGAGCCTCAGGTTCCTCCATTCTAAATGATACAATATGGAAATCATTCACAGATGACGACAACATTCTTTCCACAGTAATCCTTGGAAACAACTGCAGGACTAGAATGTTCTTCCAGATCCGTATCTACTACCGCAATTACTTTCTCCTAACCCTTTGCCCCACAGCACACACACTGGGCTCTGCGAACCCTAGTCTCCGCTAACATGGTTTTTAAAAGGAACTCCTAAAACCGTCTGTTCTCCAACATGTCATTTTAGAAACCATGAAAACCCCACTTCTTTGGCTCGGGCAGCAGGACACATGAGAGGAGCTGCAGGTTCCAGGGAGAAGTCATGCAGGCGGGGCGACCTGCAGCCTGGAAGCAGCTTGTGCTCTGCCACCATGTCATTTGTATTTAAACCTTGCATGTCACACAGCTGTTTCAGCTTCTCTGGCTGCATCCTTTACCCCGCCTGGCTTCCAACAACCGCTCAGACAGGCTCCCCCCTGCAGAATTACACCAGAACGGACAGGGTCATTAGAGGTAATAACGCATTGCAAATCAAGGTTCCTCGTCCTCTACTATTCCCAAAGCCAAATCGGGATTCAAACAATCACAGGGAGGGAGGGGGGTGTCGCTAAGGGGTGTGCGTGGCCTAGCAGGGAACACATTTCTACCGGTACACCTGCATCACGCAACGCAGATGATAATGTAATCAATGCTATTCCACATAAGCAAAATTAACCAAACAGAATGGTCTATTACCCTTGGCAGATTCCAGAAAGGAACGTTAATGATACTGTCTGAAAACCTGTAATCAATTTTTTTTTTCACGGCAGCTCTATCATTATGCTGGTTTCGATCTGCGAGCCGGCGGGGATTTATTAAATCTCGCAATGCAGCCGGGCCTGAGCCAACTGGATCCGGCTCCGGCAATTTTCAGAACACACAGCCGGGATTATTATTTCAAGCAAACTTTGAAGGGAGAAAAATACAATACAGTTATTAGATGTAATAAAAAAAAATAAAAAAAAAAAGAAGAAGAAGAGGAAAACTCTGAGCTGCATTTTTCTAGCGTGACAGAAAAACGAGAATGAAAAATGATGAGAATCTATATATATATATGTATTAGATTCTGTAACCATACAATACTGAGATATTTTACAACACACAAAGCATGGAAAGATACCATAAAGCCGCCATGTGCCTGCGTCATGGTCATTGACTATTACATCAGAGTAAACAAGAAGCGCTAAACAAATAGTTGCCAGCAAAAATAATATACAATGAATATTAATGAATAATATAGAATAATAATGAATACTTAAATCTGACGTTCTTTCTAAATATTGTAGACTTAGGGCTTGTTTCCATTGTACGCCGGGACCCGTACGCTAAGCGTATACACTAGCAGGGGTCCCGACGTATTTCCGACGTATCTCACAGACCTTTGCCTGCCGGCGGATGGTCTGTTTACACATCCGCCGGTGTAAAGGCTGAACGTACTCGACTACGTTCAGCCTGACACCGGCGGATGAGCTCAGCGCAATGAAGACAGAGTCTCCGCCGGCAGGCAAAGGTCTGTGAGATACGTCGGGACCCCTGCTAGCGTATACGCTTAGCGTACGGGTCCCGGCGTACAATGGAAACAAAGCCTCAAAAGCCAAAAGCTTTGAAAGTCTAGAGAGGTAAACATTAAATCCATGTAGACCATAGCAAAATCAACAAGAACCAGGAAAATACCCAAAACACATTTCTGACCAATCTGAAAACTGTCCGGCCAGTCTTGGGGTTCAGGCGTTTGTATTGCCATATTACACACTGGGTCCTTTTCTTTGTAGTAGACTAGGCCATAGGTGCCAAACTGGCTTGTTAAGCATTCTTGGTCAGCAGCAGACTTGCCTTCCTGGCAGCCCCCCTACCAGCTGCACTCAGCGCCCCTCGGTCCTCCCACTCTAGCACTGTATCCCTCTCTACTACCAGTCTTGAATGCTCAGCGGTGTGCTCCAGTGACGTCTAAGTGAGTGCAAAGTAAACAAACTGGACACGAAGGAATATGGGCATACTTGTACTAGAAATATGTTCTGTACAGGGATGGGGGCATACTTGTACAACACACACTTTATCACTTTATGCACTGTATTGTTTATTTGTAGCCCATCTCTGTGTGTACAATGAGCATGTAGTCCAGGGGCGTAAAAGTCCGGCCAGTTAGCTGGCAGTGCAATTATATTTCTAAACAAATATCAAGGTTAGTCCGTGACTTTTTGTCCAAGTTTTTAAATTTGGCTGTGTATTGAAGGTTGCCAGTCCTGCTCTAGACCGATAAATAAAAGAGGAAAACTGAAGAAATCATCTGTTCCCTCTTTCTGGAAACCCAGAGTTGACTCCAGAATACCACCTTGTGTAGTCATGCCACCCATGCCGATCCTACTCCCCTGAAGCCCCACTGGCATCAGGATGGCCACCAGAAACAATCTATTGTGATCACCTTGTGATAGTTGGGTGGGTCACCATGCACCTGTCCTTTTAGGATCCCCTTCAATGGATTGCTAAACTACCAGCCAATGTCACTATCATCAATAGGGAAGGCCAAGCCCCTTGGTCCTCCTGCCTCCATAACATGAAAATGCACTGTGTCTACACCTCCACATTATGGCGCCATGCAAACATCAAATCTCCTCTAACCAATCGGTATCTGGTTCACCGCCTTGATCCTAAACTAAAATCCGGCAAATTCTCAAGGCTACTTACATAGGTAACTTCCAGCTACACAGATCGATATGTAATCAGCGCCCAGGCTACAAAATGGATCCAGTAATGGTCCTTCATGCCCATTTTGCATTTTAATATGAGGCTATTTAAAAGATCGACCTGTGTCGCCTCTACCTACTTCCATAAGGATCAATAAAATTTCCTTACTGCTGCAGAGTGCCATCTGTGGAGAGATTTATTAGCCTCCCACAGATTCCCTTTCAAAACACATTTAAAAGATCATTTGTAAGCAGACTTGCAGCCGGTGTTGCACGGCATTTACATTTCTAAGCAGGAGAAGTCACTGCCACAAAGTTAATCACACTAATTAATTCCAGAAAGGCAGCAGAAGACACGATGCAGAAAGGTTTGCCTTCTCTCAGAAAAACAGTACATCACTATTGTCTAATAAACCGAGCCGCAACCGTCAGGTCTAAAGTATTAATACTCCCAAAACGGGAAGAGGGGTGCTGCTAATGGAAACCAAAGGGTAAGTCTTGCTCTTCCCCCTTTCTTGCTCATAAAGAGACCCTGTCACTCAGTGTTCTCCCCAGAATTTTTTTTCAGCCGGGCGGCGCGATGACGTCATCGCGCCGCCTGCACCGGTCCGGCGGCCTCTCTGATAGGCTGTCGGCCAGCGGCAGCACACAAGTCCTCTTGACAGGCGGCGCCTCCCCATTCTTCTGGAGTGCGCCGCAGCCACTGAAAGACTCCGGCCCGCGGCTCCGGTAGTGTGCCGCGGGCCGGAGTCTTTCAGTGGCTGTGGCGCGCTCCTGAAGAATGGAAGGCGCAGCCTGTCAGGATGCTCGCCGCGGAGGACTTGTGTGCCGGGCGGGGACTAAAATCTCCCGGGCGTGCCGCCCGGCCAATCTTCTCTGGGGAGAACACTGCTGTCACTAATCAAATACTTTCTCCTTATGCTGACCCTTAAATCCAAAAACTGTTACTAGATGGTGCCATGTAGAATTCAAAGTCAGCAGACATTATATCTCAGCCGGTTACATACGAGGAGCTGGGCCAGCACTGATTAGGGAGAGGGCTGTGATAGGAAATGTAATATTTTTTTTTACCAAGCCCAAAGAAAGAATGCAAACTTTTTTTTGTGTAGATATTTTATGAGGACATTTGTAACAGCTATGATCTTTCCACATTCCTCTAATCTGTCATGGTGATTTGCAGCCAACCACAAATTTGCTTTTGTGGCTAGCAGATAATATTTCTGTGACACAACCGTCTGGCACCTTCAAAACCTCACTACTGGATTCTGGAACTGCAGATCGTAATGACCGCCTAATGCAGAGATTGTAAACTGTGTGTGTGGGGGGAGGGGGGGGGCAGAGGTATTGCAGAGCGGGCGCAGCTAGGGGGCAGGTAGCCAACCATGGAGGAACTAGTTCAGACAGTAAGTAGAGTGCATGCAATGTGCGTGTCTGTGTGTGTGTCTCCATGTGAATTATTCACAGTCCATAATATTCCTATCTTTAAAAAAGGGGGACCTGCAACATATAAGAGGTGGCTTGTTATGTGGACACGGCAGTGTTCTATGTAAAATGTATACCATGGCACAAGTCTTTCTGAAAACATAAGCCTTGCCGACAAAATGGCTGCCATAATTACTCGTAAGCAGTAACATCTCAAGGATATCTCCAGTCAAATGAAAAACATTAAATCATAGTCAATGGACGTCCTTTTGATGTTGGGTGCCCTATTTAATAGAACGAGTGGTGTTTCTTGCAGACCAGGGGCTGTAGCTCGGCCACTTAAACATTTTTATATGTTACAGACTCAGGATAGCTGTAATTGTAAATCTTATTCATTTTCCTATGAACTTCTTAACATCTTCATAGTGGAGACATGTAGTCTAAGCAACGAAATACAGCCGTCATACGTCAGATGCTTAAAGGGTCATTAAAAAAACCTTTTGCACTTTAAGATGCACTGGACCACAAGACACAACTCATATTTTGAAGAGAAAATTTGAAAAACAAAAAAAAAGAATCAGAGGCACATCCATTCACATATAAAGTGTGTATTCAGCCTGTTTCCAGCAAAGTAGGCAGGGCTTGTCCATGCAGTATTTACTTTATATTCCTCCAGCCAAGTTATAAAGCCAGTTCCAGGAGGCAGAGCTTAGTTCCAGCAGAGTATTCCGGGCTGAAACTATCATGTACATTTACACTAGCAAGTATCCATTCTCTAAACACATTGATCAACTTATGGAGAGACACATTTTACAGTCTGGCACTAACAACTGACCCATGAGCAGCTATTTACATATGGGAGGAGAGCCAAGTTTGTGTCTCAATTTTGCTACAATGCAGAATGTTAGTGTACATACAAAACTCTTGCGATCTAAATAGCCTTGATTCAGCGAGTTTAGAGAATAGGTACTGCTAGTGCCAATACAGCTAAATTTTACCTTTTGGCATTTTGAAGCAATAAAATAAATTTCAGTCTCCTGAGATACAGAGCTATAGCTTCCAAGATTTTTTAAACTAAAATAAAAATAATGTATTTTTTTACATATTCAGAACATAAGATGCAATTTTTCCTATTGACGTCTTATTGACATCTTAAAGTCCAGAAAATACAGCAATCCCTCCAGTACAAGGCTAATTGGTCATAAAAGCATCGGATAATTAGCAGCTCTATACAAACACTATAACATTATACTTTACAAGCGCATGAGCAAACAGCTGCAGCATACTTTATCTAAGGCAGGGATCACAATCTGGTAAAGCACTATACAGTGTCAGAAATAATATAACACATTTTCATGAGCCTCTGATAGATGACGCTATAAACCGCACAACAATCTGTCAACACCTCCATTGTCTGTATGTGTGTCATGTTCCCCATAAAGCAGCACAGCATGGAAGTGAGAGAAGCTCCAACAGCACAAGAAGCAAATGATAAAGAACCTTTTGAACCTATTACAAGGGTTGCGGGATATTTAAGGACTACCTGAGAGAGGGTAAAAGCAAAAGAAAGGGCACCGTTATGACCCAGATTCTGAGGCAGGCTGGAGCATGGAAGGCACAAGGCAAATTAGCAGCTAGTCGTGGAGTGAAGAGCCCTGTAAGCAGATGGCCTCCTGTGGTCCTGGATCACTGCTCTGTAAAAGCTCAACAGAAAGCTGAAAGCAGATGGTTACATCACACTGGTTACACTGACAGGGCACTTGCTTCTATCACTAATGACTACATTCCCATAAAGGGAAGGCATAGGCTTTTACAGATCACTCAGTAGTCAATAAAACTATTAATATGAAATAAACATGAACCTTTAGATTGACCATTTTCAGTCAGATGAGAGAGAGAAGAATGTAAGCTCTCTGCTTTATAAAGTCTCTTCCTTACTGCCGACTATATTAATGGAAGGTGACAGAAATGGCAACGTCAGTCATCTTGGAGAGGATGCTAAAAAGCCTTTACATTAAGGGCTTGTTTCCACAAAGTTTTTCAATCCGTCAAGGTCCCTCCGTCAACAGAAGGGTGCATCCGTCAGGGCATCCGTCTGTGCATCCGTCTGTGCATCCGTCTGTGCATCCGTCTGTGCATCCGTCAGGACATACAGGAAATGTTTTCTTTCAGTGCACCCATCAGTGACAGATTACACCCCTCCGTTGCGCCAAAATAGACGTAGTGATCGACGTCAATTTTAACGCAACGGAGACCAACGGATTGCACTGACGGATGTTGGTACAGGCTCATTTGATAAAATGGGCTACGCAGTGGAAACTAATCCATACTTGGGGATTCATATATGTAGTAAAACCACAAGACCAATATTGTCAACAATACTTTTGTATGTGCAGGTTTATTACTACTGTGATCTAGAATCAGAATACCAGCATGGATTTTTAAAATATTTGAACCTCTGACAAAGTTTCCTCTCATCCTGGTGGACCGAATGTGTGGTCTGTTTCATTGGGGGCCGCCATATTTCTTTCTTCTAGTTTAGAAAATAACACCGCTTACATAAATCAATGATTTGACTTATTTTTTAGAAGAAAAAAAAAAGTATACAGTATGTGAAATTGTTTGGGGAAGTCAGCTATAGGATTTGTTTGCAAGTTCAAGAACACTTTAAATGTCATGACAGCTAGCTACACAGGTCTAGAAACTCACGTCAGTTGTTCGGGTGAGGTGGAACATGAATTGAATCAATTCAGTAGCAATGCCTACTTTCCCTATAGATTTCCCCTGGATACACACAGAAATTATAGCAATTATTCTTCTGGCAATTTCACCCCAAGGAAGTCACCACTGAGTCTATACCAGTGAAAGGAGGAGGGGATTATGTAGCTTCAAAAATATCAGCTGCTGTATTGCTTTGTGTGCTGACTGCTCTGTAATTACATTTAAACAAATAACAGCTTGAATACAACTAGTCGCACAAAGCTATAGGAGGAGAATGTCAACAGTCACAGAGAGAAAACAAGATTAATCTCAACAGCTGACCTCTCCAGCGTTCTAGCTCAACGACTTGATGTGCATGAGATATTAGCTCAGCATTATGACAAGCACATCCTGACAAACTCACAGGCGGGTTCAGCCCAACTTGTTTTGAAGCTTCTATGGGCGAGCATAATCTGCTCCAATAATCATTTGCTTGTGGAGGAGCCTGAAGACAGTGGGTGATCACAGAACGATACTTTCCACCAATGTGCTTGTTAACACTAATGGAGGACTAAGATGTGCTTAGACATAAGCCCCCCATACACCTTTGGATCACTTCATACAATTTCCATTAAATCTACCAACAACTATCCCTGATATATAGTGATAGGAAGGTTTAGAAAGGTCCTCATATTACATGGTAGAACAAAACTTGATTGTACAAAAATTGTATGTTAAGATTGTACAGGGCACGGGGGCCTTATTTTTGGCCCGTGGCGGATCTGCCTTCTCGGCAGCCCCCTTACCAGCTGCACTCTCACCTGCCCCTTCGTCTTCCCACTCTGAGAACTAGGAGTCCCAGCTACTCAGCGGTGCATTCCAGTGACTTCACAGGGAGCACCAGAGGCCTGGAGAATTCTGGAATCCGTGATTCTCTATTCCCAGGGTAGGAAGACAGAGGTGTGGTGAGTGCAGCTGGTAAGGGGACTGAAGGGGAAAAGAAGCTGGGTAGAGGGGTAACACGGTCTGTGGAAAGGCGACGTTCACAGACTGTACACACAGGGATGGGGGCATACATGGACTACACACACCATATGTACTGTACAGTGTGCCCCCCATCCCTATGTGTACAGCATGTGTGGAGTAAAGAAGTATCAACCTGTAACCAATTTTTTAAAAATGTCCTGCAAAGAAATTTTTTTAAATAAACATCAACGGTTGGCCTGCGATTTGGGGGTCGAACCTTCCATGTGGATCTACTGTGGATTCGCTTACGATGGGTGCCCGATATCGGAGGAGCTGGAGGTGCAGCACTGCTGTGTCTCCAGCTCAGCCGATGCTTTGCAGGGAGACCACGGGGTCTCCATGCAAAGAAATGAACATAAACTGATTTATGGCCATGTCTGATATCCCTGTTTTCAATCAATGCCGCTCGAAAACAGATACGGCTGCAATTGATATGGGCCATATAGATGGCCGGAGCTCGCACGGCGCTCGAAGCGGCCATCGATCTGGCCCATTTCTACTGGTGTGTTCGCAGCTTAACTCTCTTTACTCTCGGGTGCTAGGCAGAGATCTGAAACATGTAAAATTTACACTGGAGAGGTTAAAAAGACTAATACCAATAGTACGAGTTTATTGACAATTTTATAGCAACTGGAGTTTTACCTAAATCCACAGTGGAATGTGACAGATAATTCCCTAGATGAAAATAATCTCTTTAATCAGATGATTATAGGCCACTACTGTACACACGATGACTGTCCCAATGGGGACGCATACAAGAGTTACTGCCAGACACCGTAGGTTTTCATCTGCAATCTACCCACAAACACTACTGCATCGCTGCATGAAATCAGGCGCCTCGGCCGGGGAGGGGGCGGCATTCACTGTACACTAAATTACCAATGGAGGAGTGTTTTGAGCAGCATCTGACAGGTATCTCTGTGCACTGATTCATGCTGTTTTGCAGACAACCATAATGTGCCACGCAAAACCAATACTGACAACAAAAGAGCTGCCCTTTATTGCTGTTAATATCCCTGAGCAATTATGGTAACTCAGCAGGAACTTCTGCCCAGAATGGAAACCTTCACAATGTAATTGATGACTCCTCCACTGATTCTGCTGTAAATCCCAGGTACCCGCTAATGTGCACAATGGTATGATTCCGGCAAAGACATTATGACGGTGGGCAAGAATGAAAGGAGCGAGTCTGCGCTTCAATCTGGCAACAAAAATTACACAGATCCATTTGGGGAAGCAGATATAAATCCGCAAACAGTAAGTAGCATCGTTATGTGCAAAATTAAGGAAAATTGTGCCTGTGCCGTCATCCACAAACAATACACCTGACTGGCATGATCCGTGGCATAGGTAGACTGTTCTCATGAATCTGACTGCGCAGCAATCTACAGAAGAAACCTAAAAATCCTCATAATTATCTTTAGAATTTTTTTTCTAATAGTGCAATACATTTAACGAAATTCTTTCTTTTTATAAAGACACAACAAATAAGATCAGTAATGGCCATCCACAGATTCTGGAACCATCCAACTCTGAGCTGCAGATCATCCAAAAAGCTTTCATCAGGAATATAACCTATCCATATTGAAGAGAAAACAGCTTCAGTATTATAGCGGCTTCATCCACAGCTGCTTTCAGACTCGATGGACATTTAATGGTACCAGATGGCTATAAACAACCAGACAGGAACCATTTGTCAGGTAGGCCACAAATAATAGACTCATGCACACCAACACCCAAGGGTACCCACAGGAGGAGTAAAATAACCTTAAAGCCAAAAAGAAACCTAAACCCAAAAACAAAGATTTTAACCTTGTGTGTCAACAGACTCAAATTACACACTACAGACTAGACAACTAGGCCCTGTTAGGTAGTGATGGGACCACAATAATTGTGAAGGAATCACAAACCACATACAAGAGAGCCCCAAGGTTAAAAGGTCAACTTAAGATTCACCAATTAAACATCTAAAGCTACCCATACATGCAGCCATCCCTGTGAAATTTTCAATCCCCTTGTCCCCACCCAAAGTAATGATATCAACCAAAGAAAAATGTACATGTCAGTCCGATCGAGATTTTGGGCCACATGGATCGGTCGCCCCCGGTGGGCAGCTGCAAAGCGCTGACTATTTTGTGGCCAACCGCCGGATCAGCCACAAAATCGCCTGTGGATCAGCAGCAAAATTGCCCGCAGATACATCATGCGTTTATGGGTGGCTTAAAACACTGGTGGAGCAGAAAAAAAAAAAAGCAGAAAACTGCATAACACAGTGTATTACCCAAAAGGAAATAAAACTTACCAGTTTGAAATCTTGAATGCTACATATAAAGTATGGAGTGTTGGGTCTTCGGCTCTCAATATATACACAGTCTGAGGAGAGAAAAGAAAAAATTTCAATATGGCAGGTTATAGACTTTTCACACAAGCTTAATGCTGTACAATGGGAGGCGGATACTCTTACCATTACATTCTCTGGCAGGTGCCAACTTTACTATTAGAACCTTTTCCCTTTCTGTACAACCTGAGGGAACTCACATTTCCCATAATTAATCTAGATCCGTGATTATAGAGGCTAGAGTTGTCAACAGTATAAGCAGGACAGATTGGTATTGGTAAGCATATCCAATTGATATGAGCAGTAACAACTCATACTCAAAAGGTTATATGGGACATGTACACAACTGGAAAGGGGTCTTCATGTTAAGTACAGGAGTGCCTTCCCTTTCAATTGGACACTCAAGTTTAGTTCAATGGCTGTTAATGTTGTTCCTATTATGTCAGACATTTTTTTTCTACCAGTCACGAGCATACACAAGGCTAAGCATAGATATTTGGGTGGATGAATACAGACGTACGGACATGTAAAATGTAATCTCGGTGAATCAGCTCAACATGCAGCAAGTGTGCTAAGAAAGTTGCTGCTGTAAATCAACAACACAGCAGACAGAAAGGGCACGCTAGGCATTTAGATCACAGATTGGAGAATCTTGTTAAATAATGGGAAAGCTGGAGCCTTTTGGGTAATGCACGCTATTAAAACCCAAGGCAAACACATTCTGTCCTAATTGTCAAACCGAAGCATCCCATCACAGGAACAACCAGGAAAAACCAAATTAGATTTTCCTCAGGATGACTTCAGCTTGTTCAAATGATATCTGACATGGCAAAGGATCAGTAATTATTTTCTTGTGCTATCAACAACTTGGATTCAGGCAAAAAAAAGTACAAAAATAAAGGAGCCAGCCAGTGTATAAAGTCTGCCCTTTTACTGATGCTATCCAGGCAGCAATTACAATGTGAGCGCGCGCACACCAAGGGGAGAGATTGCCAAATGTTTCAAAGGAAAGGGAAAAGGCCAGGTTAATAACAAGGCAAAACCATGTGAAACCCAGAAGACAAACAAGTGTCATGGTGCCAACGAGACCAATTATATCATGAGTTACCGCTCCCTACACAGCCTCCTGCTAGAAACAGAGGGAACTTTGGTGGTCTTTTCATTTATAAAATAAATGTGCCTTTATGTCGGTCATACAATGGAAGCCTGACCAGGTAAATGATAAATATCTTGCCAATAGTGTATATTGATGATGGTCATGCTTTCTTTTGGACTCTCCATAGCATTCATCAATGGAAGCAAGCCATGCCATTTACTATAACCACTAAAGTAAATTACAAAGCACCTATACCCTCATAACTAATAAGTGGCACATCATTTGGGGTAACATGCAGTCCCCAATTAGAAATGTAAATAAACATTTCTTGTATACACCTTACAATCTTACCATACAATTTCTGTACAATCCACTTTTGTTCTACCAAAGCCATGTAAAATGAGGACCTTTCTAATCCTTCCAATTACTATGTATTCTATCAGGGAGGACCCGGCCCTACATAGTTGTTGGTAGATCTAATGGAAATTGTATGGAGTGGTCTTAAGGTGGAATGGGGACTTAATAAATGTAAAAAAACAACAAGTACATATATTATTAAATAAAAAAAAAAATAAGTGAATGGGGAGCATTGGTATTTGTATGCAGTTCTTGAAGAATGAACCACAGTTGTGGTTTGAAAAGTAAATGAAAAAAATTAAATGGTAACAAAGCCAACATCACTGATAAATAAAAACTTCTAGCCTGTAAACTGGACATGAAAAAGATGCGGACTCTCACACAAGTCCACGACCATTAATGGATACCAATTGTTTATATACCATAAAGATCTTAACTGTATATTTTTTTTTCCATACGGCTATTAGCTAATGGAAAATAAAACCATGATTCAAATGAAAGGTATACACACAAATAACGGTACAATTAACACGTTGCTGGGTTTGGAACAGTGTGAGAGGATTACAATTAATCACGATGACAAGCGACAGGAGGTATTTAGAAGGGATGTAAAAAGGCAAAACTTGAGATGCCTAACACCATTATTTTTTCACACAAATCATTTCCTATCATCACCAAGGTACATGTGAAATCAGATGGCTGCCTGTACCATAAAGACAATATTTGAAATATAGAAAATGTATTTTTTTTTAAACCTCTTTTGACTAGCAAGATCATCAAACAAATCTAAATCTGTTATTCTTCATCCCTCCACATCAATAGGTCAGATCGCAGCCAAGAGGGAATAAAATACGGATATCATCAAGGATACAACACGAGCTCTGTGCCTTGAAAAATTAAACTGTCAATCAGAATAACGTAATAGAGGAACAGGTTGTTTGTGAGGGTATCGGGTACTGGGCTGCTTTTTAGCAGATTGGAAGGCGATATTCAAAAGGTAAAACACGACACAATTTTACAGCTAAGATAAAGAGGGGAGAAAAATCACCAGGGAAAACCATATGTACAATGCAGCGCTCCAGAATCACCGCAGGGGAACTAGACTTAACACAAGCCTATGAATATCATTGCAGCATGATTGCTTCTCCTATAAATACAGCCCTTTGTCTTGACCTGCCATATGCGCATTATGATAATGCCTCTCTAATACCTCCGAGTAGAACGCCATTACATGGAAGGTCATTATGAATCACAGATCACACAGGCTTGACAAGCTTTCCTCCCCTTTTTATGTAAGCAATATACACATTTCATCATCAGGAGATATCAGTGCAGTAACAGGGGCCTCTGCAGCACTAAGACAGGTAAAACAACAAACCAACATGTGACACAGTACAAATAATTGTTTAAGCCATTTTAGGAGTACGTTAATGTAAAGCATCTAACCCAGGTATTAACAAAAACATATGTCCTTCACCTAATTGTCTGATAACCTATCCATTAACCTTCCTGTCTTTAGGCAACACCGCACTGTGTATATAGCATAGGTGTCAAACTCTTGCTGGGGGACAAATTTAGCCTGAAGAGCAAATATTCTTGGCCCACAGCAGCCCTACCTGCTGCACTCACTGTCCCTCCATCCTCCCACTCTGGAAGTAGAAAACGGAGTCCTGGCTACTCAGCAGTGATGTCACTGTGTATGAGATGCTCACAACGGCCGAAGTATGCTGGGTTCCGCAGTTCTCTACTCCCAGAGTTGGAGCACAGAGGTGGGGTTAGTGCAGCAGTTAAGGGTGCTGCAGGGCAAACAGAGCCAGGGAGAGGGGTAGCAGGATGGGTCTAGGGCCTAGGTGCCCAACCTGAGGCCCGGGCGCCGCATGCGGCCCTTTGGACGTTGTTCGGCGGCCCCCCTTGGTCCCTCCCCATGCGGCCTCTAAAACCTAACCTGTGAAGTGGTCACACACTGACCCAGCTTTCCTAATCAGCTTTGGCTCCTACATCAGTAAAATTGTCAACGTTGACCGCAGAAACCAGGTCTACATATGAGCGCTGCTCCCAGGGGCAGGAGGGGGGTGGGTGCTGTCGGGATCTGGTCCACCGCCTGCTGAGATATGTTGATGAGGGTCTGGATCGATGTTATGTGCGGCCCTTTAGTGATGCCGAGGGCCGCAATTGTGGCCCTCCATATCAACTCTGTTGCCCACCACTGGTCTAGGGGGAAGGCAAAGTACAAAAACTGTACACACAGGGACGGCAAGCATACATGGACTACATACACTGTATGCACTATATAGTTTATTTGTAGTCCATCCGTGTGTGTGTTCCATACTTTATTTTCGCTTACTTTTCTTTTACATAAAAGAAAAGATGACTTTATCCAAACTTTGCCCCTATTGAAGTTTGACACCCCTAGTGTACAGGCATATCCTAGATCACATGCTACTTCTGTTGTCCAGCCTTGACCCATAGACTGCCTACTAAACAACCATTAAGTCATAATATCAATGCCAAATCTATTAACAAATAAAAGCAACCTATTAACTGTTTTGGGTATGTATTTAGAAAGATTGTTGGTTTACACACATACATCTACAAAAACACACACTATTGACCCTTGTCAATAGAATAGAAAATACCAGCAAAGGAAAATCTTTATCTAAAGCTTATATATAATTTTTTTATTTTAAACAACCATTTTTATGTATGATCGGCCTAACCCTGAAATAAACCCTCTGAGTAATCCCAAAGACAATCTTCCCCCAACGTTAATTAAAATCCTTGTTGAATAAACACCTTCCCTAATGACTGAAGAGATCAGTAAACCTGAACTCAAAAGGTGAATATTTTAATAAAAGACATCTACAAGTGTTAATTGTGATTTAGGGACCCCATACACCTTTAGATTTCTCTTACAGATTTCCTTTAGATCTCCTTTTGTTTTACCGAAACCATGTAATATGAGGGACTTTCTAAACCATCAAGTCTACCTGTGTTCAATCACAGAGGACCCTATACTTCATAGATGTTGATAGATCTAAAGGAGATCTGACAGACAGGTGTATGGCCTGCTTAAGCAGTACAGTACGTACATAACTTGGTAAATGACGATGTATTGCGCCTCCATTGTCTACTGCTTTTCAGCCACCTTTCTGCAATATAAAATGTAAAGCATGGCCGCCTTGTTGTTCTTGTGTGATCAATGAACTTGCTGGAGGCTCTGACATAAGGAAGTAAAGCTTTGCCTTCACCAAGATGGCGACCCCTGCACTGCGACCCATGTAAAAAAGTAACGGAAAAAGATAATTTGCTCTAAAGCTAGCCATACATGTGTCGGATTCCATGTCCAATCGATTCATCATCCGATCGATTCCGGCGATTCTGCCGGGAATCGCAGGTGTGATCAATTGGCCAATTAAGAGTATCCATCGCAGCATACCACCTTGTCCGAGCGGATTCCGGCATGATTCCGTGTGCGATTCCACCTCCGATTCCACCTCACAAATGGCAACTCCCCCTGATCCGGGCAGAATCGGATGAGAAAGACCAACATGTTGGTTCTCCGTCGGATCCGATTCTGAGCCCCTGAACGATCGGACCTGATCGATCGGACAAGGTGGGCTGCATGCGATTCCGGCACGATCGTTTCGCGTGCACGCGCCCGGAATCGATCGTGCCGGAATCCGGTGCGAATCCGACACGTGTATGGGGGCCTTAAGACTGCAGGGGAATACAAAGTAATAACTCCTTTAGATGTCTTCAGTGTAGACTTTTTTTCATTTTTGCAATTTTATTTCATCAACAAAATAATTTTAGGAAGCTACTCAATAGCTCCAATTTCCTTAGACCAACCCTTTGCCAAGAGAACAGAGAAAATCAATTCTAACATATTTTTGAAAGAGAGCGTGCCTGCTACTGTTGCATATGGAACAGAAACGACTGTCAATTACAGATACACCTCTGAGGCAACATTTTTATGGCTACTAAATAAGAAAAAGTCTATAGAACCGGGAAGGAGATACTAAAGCAATTGGCTTCTAACCCCACACTGAGGTGCTGAGCCTATACATTAAACCCTCGACACCACAAGCACAATTTACTTAAGAACACTGCTGGCAGTGAACGTCCTTGTCACGGTGAAGTCCGTTACTCACACTGTGACAGCTCTTCGCAAAGTCTTGGGTAGAATACAACGGTTTCCAATACCGCTGCTTATTTCATACAAAAAAAGCCATAAAGAAAACAGAGATTGGAATCGCTGCAAGTCGGGAGGCGTCTGAATTCATAATTTTATCTTGCAGCCATCAAAGTCTTGTCTGTGGCTGACAAGGAAAATGGAAAGGCTGGCTTGTGGTGACCTGGCTTTGTGTAATTCATTTACAAGATAAAATAAGTGAAAATATCCATCACTACACCTCACCTTCTGCAAATGACATGTCTCCTAACAGCAGACAATAAAGTGTTCCACCACATGTGATCTCCCGGGACCTGTGCTACACACTAGGCTCCAAATGAACTGGAAGGCCATGACTTGTGGAAGAGGGGCGAATAGGAACAAGCTCGGCGCTCTACACGCACAAGCCATTTATCTTCACCGCTAAATCAGTTAGGACTGAATAGTCACACCAGAGCTCTGATGACAGCGGGCCTATTGTCTGCATACAGAAGAGGCAGGCGTTCTACAAGCCGAGAGCTCAATGCCTACAGGCTCGCTGTGAACTAATGACATCACACAGGGCAAAAGGGACAACGGCCTTGTGTCATTTCCCAGCTAAATTGTGTCTGCCACTAGGGAATAGGAATCTTCTGTGCTGCAAATATTATCCCAGTAAACAGAAGAGGAAACCGATCATTAAGATTTGTTTATCGTTAAAATCACATCAACAGGATATAAAAGAATTAAAGATATGATTATCTTTTCTTTTGATGCCAAACTCTACATCAATGCGGCAACCTTATAAGTAAATCTTGAATGGTCTTTACCAGTGGTTCCCTTAAAAGATCCCTATTACACGGGTTATCTGTTCAATCGCTGACTCTTCTCAAAGAAAGCTCGATCAAACAGGGAACCAACATGTTGGCAATTCCCTGTTGGATCTCCATTGCTTTGGATGGGGTCGAAGGTCCCCATCTAAAGCATCGAACGGAAATCTATTGCACTAAGTGGTGCGCTTAGATTCCGTGGTGATGTCATCAAGCTGCGTTCGAGCAGGTCATCGATTGAACAGGTATCGACCCGTGTATGGGGACCTTAAGGTCCTCCGTGTCAGTGTCCAAGCCTAGACAGAGACCCTGAACCCCAACTCCTTCCCACATACAGACACAAAAAAATTTAAAAATTCTGGAGGGGATGTCACAACTCTCTTGTCCCGAGAGAACATTCTCTCCCTCCTAACTTGCATTCACACAACACTGTTTTATATCTCTGCAATTGTGGGGATGATACCATGTTCAGGGGCTTTGTATTTAACTCGCAAAGTCAGATAGTGAAATTTTCAAATGAAATTCCACCATCTCAAGCAATAATAATAGTAAAACAGCCAAACGATAGCGCTGCTGCATGTTTTCTTTTTACCAGCAGAGTGCAGCTCGGGATTACCACTTTCAGCCAGTTGGGAACCACTGGTCTATTACCAGCAAGATCATCTCTATGGCATTTGCAGACACTGCCTTGCTATTATTTCTTCTGAGAATAGCCAACCATTCCCATTCCCTTTGA
Organism: Ptychadena robeensis; assembly: GCA_036250615.1. Lineage (NCBI taxonomy): Eukaryota > Metazoa > Chordata > Amphibia > Anura > Ptychadenidae > Ptychadena > Ptychadena robeensis. The sequence continues at coordinate 85,326,987 of CM070038.1, forward strand.
TGTAGTTTTTCGATTCATTTCCTTGACTGACTGACTGATCTTTAAGGCCTGTGTCCAGAACCTAACCAGGCCTAGTGGTAAATTGCTAGCAAAGACCTCAAACACATCTCAAATAGAGTACGAGCTCCACTCATTCCTAATGGGTCGTTCATCTACGTTTGAGGAATTGACACATGAACGGCAGTGAGCTTACAATCAAAATGCGGCTTAATGTCAACTTTGAAAAGCATACATCAACCCAAGGTTGCCTAAAGATTTTTCACTCGACTGGCAATCAATCGGCCCACCCTGCACGATTGACTCAAAAAATTGGAATCGACTAAAAATCGGATTGAACCAACATGTTTTTTTTGGTCGATCGTTTGGCAGTCGGAGTATGTTGGTGGACCCATAGCTCCCTATGCAGCAGCCTTTCCAATTGAGGGAATTTGTGGAATCAGCCATTTTGGAGATCGGCTCATGTCCAAATCAGCAACAAATCGGATTCCCAAGGTGGTGTTGCATTGATTCACAATTCGATCAATGGCCAATTTCGGGAATTGATTGGTGACAAATTGGCACCTTTATACAGCTAGGTCCATAAATATGTGGACAGAGACCACACTTATTTTTAGTTCTGAACTTTACCACAATTAATTTTAAATGAAACAACCCAGATTAAAATTGCAGCAGCTTTAGCACGTTTAACACAAAGATTGCATAAAAATGTGAGAAACTAAAGATTTTTTTCCCCCTACACAATCATTTCATTGCCTCAGTCATTCTCCCCCAGGACACTACACCTCTATCCTACCCTATCACCTCTATCTCCAGGTTTTTGCTGGAATGTTCTGGAAGGTTTTGTGTTTGTTTAGTCTGTCGGAGAGATGCATCTTGCTAAATCATTTTTCTTCCTCTTGAGTAGAAGCGCCTGACATTCTAGGAAGGATGGTAAACCATGTAAGGACCCTATGTCACTGATATTAGAGGTATCGATCCAGGATAATGTCAGCATGAAATAATTCCATCAATGGCCTCATTATCTGCAGGGTAACCTGAATCAAACGCCTTGGGCGCTCAACGTAAAACCCATCTAAAATAAGGTCACTGACAAAATGATACAAACAGATTAAATGGAAGGTGATGATGAAGGTTACATGAAAACACTCCAACCAGGACTTTAATGGTAAATCATCTTCTGGCTGATCAAGTATTTCTATATATATATAAAAAAAATTAAAATTCGAACAGTGCAATTACATCAGTCATTGTACATGCCCTCTCTCTGCCGGGGCCTCCTTTCCTTCACAGTTCCTGTGATCACTTGTCACACCGCTTGAAAACTCTATATTGCATTAATTCCTCTGAACAAAGCCCCAGCCATGGTCCTTTTATGTTTCATCTCAGCTCTGTAACTAAAACAGAAATGAGCTCTGGCGGCAGTATTGTTCTGAGGAAATTGATGACACAGAATGCCCATACACCATGAAAATGGACAGCGAGCGATGCATTGAAAATGACTGGCAGAAAGCAAAGAAAGGACCAAATGGGTAAGAATGGACAGCAAAGCCGATTGGCTGGTTCTTGGTGATGTAATGTGACATTCTACAAAACGACCAGGGCAGGGCCGTGTGAAACAGTGCCCCCCAAAGGTCAAACGGAGAACTGCACAAAGATGGCTACAGTCCGATTCTGCAGTAGTTCCAATATACAATAGGGGGGAAAAATGGTATCTAAGCATATTGGGGAAGGGGGCAAGACACAAATCTTTAGTTGACAAACCTGGGGGTCCACCTTAAAAGCAAAACACTCAACCAATAGCTGGCCTGAATATTGCACTTGCAACAATGTAAAAAAATGTTTGATGGCAGAGGGCTAACAAATAGCCTTCATTGAATTTGTAACTGAGACAATCAATGTGCCAAAATCATAACTTATGGGCAAAGGTGTCCACCATAGTGTTGAATCACAATAAAAATGCATTATACTGCGTAGAAAGAAGTTTAATTTTGCCATTTATTGGGGTATGGGGTCCTAGTGAGAAGTGTGACCATCACATTCTGTCCCAGTGACCATTTAGAACACAACACAGACCCAAGTACCACCAATGTACTCTTGGGCCCCCTCTATTAACCTGACAACTAAAGGTCCGACACACGTAGCGAGCCGTGGCCGATTTTGCTGCCCACATGGGGCGACAGAACGGCATCAAGCTGCACTCGGTCGCTCGTCTGTCGGTATCTTTAGTGTCAAATAAATTCCAAGATGTGTGGTCAGCTCTGCCAGAGCAGAGCAACTGCATGCACCATCTTTTGATATGGAGATGGTTTGCCTGACCATGCCAAAGGTATTTTTTTTTTTGGTTTCGCTTGAAGGAGTTACAGATTATGAAATGTTATTTCCAATGGTATTCCAGAAATTGTTCTGAATGTATTTTTATTTTACTGAAATGTAGAATAATAGGAAGCAGCACAAACCTCAAATCACTTCTTTTAAAGAGAATTTTAGTGTTGACCCTTCCCATCAACCCAAGCTGCGTTGATTCCAGAACGATCATTAAACGATCAACTGCTGCATGCTCACATTTCTTTTGAAAGGGAATGAACACTCAAGATGGGCAGCATTCAATTTGAACGCAGATCAACCTTTATGGGTGTATGGGTCCCTTTAGCCATCATGACCAGCCAATCTTTATTGGTATTAGAAAGATGACAATTGTAGCTCCGGCTGGCCACACAATTTATTGCTATTGTGAAACTACCTGATTAACATTCTCCAAACCTTAGACAGTTGTACGGTTCTGACCTTGGATTTCGATCTGCTTTCCTTGCTGAACTGGAAACGAATTAGATGCACAAGATATAGCTTTCACAGTCACCGCCTTCCGCTAATAAATACAGGACACTGGCAGAACAATACAATAATCCCTGTATTCTCTGGGAAGGTAAAGTCGAGCCACTTTCCAGCGAAATGTATACCCAAGGATTCATGATGCTGCCTCCACACCTCGCCTCTGGCAAATTAGTTTATTACAAAGCCATATTGCAGGGAATCCATTTTCTCTCGGTTTTCTCCCCCTCCTGCCACAGTTTAATGTGCTGTCGGCATAATTTAGACTTCATGTGTTTAAGCTCACTCAAGCCTGCCTCTTGGTTTGTACACTAAATAGAACATATTCTGCTGAAGAGAATTAATGACCGCTAATTGTGATCCATGGCTCCCAAATTTATAAAAACAACCGCTAAGCATTTCAAGCAGAGAGCATCATGACAGCAATGAGGGTTAACCCTTCGCTGCTTACATTTTGTAGCCTGCCCAAATCATTTCTCACCTGCTAATATGATTAATGGCGGTTGCGGGTTGGGGTGGTAGTTGGTCAGATCAAGTGTGTACTAACAAGGGGGCCTCATCTATTTCTGAACAATATGCAGCAGTTAGAGATCGAAATAATTTTTTCTAAATTAATTAGATCCAGGTACATGAGTAAAACGGCACATTATTTTTTTTTCCTTTAGAAAATATTATAAGCTTAGAAAATGACATAGAATATTTCTATCCAACATGAAGAACGTTACATTTCAACTTCTACCTGCAAAAACCCTCTATACAGAAATACAGACCCTTAAACCTCACAACAGCTTACAAGACTACAATATGGATGCTCTTTGCACCCGATTCTACAATGAGGGACAGGCTTATAGAAAACAGGCTTATAGAACCTTTTAATAACATGGTTTTGATTTTTTGTTCATTCTCCAAGGTATATGTATGTGGACATACATTTGCCTTAGATCCATGCAAGCAAAAAGCACAAAGTTAACCTGAAATAAAAAACCTAACAGTTGGTGCCAGTCCCACCGAATCCATTTGTACTCACTATTTCAAAACTGCGAAGGGGAAAATATAATCAGTGACACCCTGATGAGTTTCCTCTTACTTCCTGTGTGGTCATAAAGTAACACGGTAAACAGAAAATCTCTAACATGGACAACTACAAAATAGCAATTCCACTATGGGAGAAGCAAAAACATTTTCTTATTGGGGGAAAATGATAGCAAATAAAATATACACAATATTCAACAGTCTGCGGTCTTGATCAGGGCGAACTGATAATGACCAAACCTAAAAACAAAGTTTCTACCTCTTCGTCCTGGCACTGCCATAATTACTGCATCCAATCATCTAAGATGGCCGACACAGCCTCCTGCCTTCTTCCTGTCTCCATCACACACCTTCAGTTGCCGTTACAGACCAGAGTTTTGGAGTCGAGACTAGACAGATGTCCGGATCTTTACCTAATCTGGACACCTCAATCCTACCTCCAATTCTGATAATAGAAAGTGGCAGAGCAGGCCGACAGCAACCTCACCACACATTATAAGGCGCTGTAAAAAAATTTTTAGATCTACTATGTGCCTCAAAATCTTAAATGCCCTTTCACGCTATATACGTTTTTTAAAAGGTGTGCACTAACGAATATATAAAAAAAGCATGCGGCTTTACCATTATGCATCTGCATATGCGCTTGCATTTCTGAACAAAGCTTTAAACATGTGTGCAGCAGGGCATAATAAAAAAAAAAAAAAACATGCATGCGCTAACAATGTGTTACGAAAACGCAGTAGTGTAAAAATGCCCGCTTTACAAAAACGCAATGCAGCACACATAGTGTGAAAGGGCCCTTAGGATGCAGGTTTACTAGGACTACAATAAAAAAAATCTATGAAGAGCTCTTTCTTTCTCATCATTTATTGTCAAAAGCTGTTACAGTCTGGAGAAAACGAGGAGAAAAGCATAAATTGATGCAATGGCTGAATGTAAAAAAGGTGCAGATGGCAGTGTCTTTAAAATTAAGACAGATGAAATAAAAAAAAGGAACGTAATAAAAAATCAGAAGCCTACATAGAAAGCGGCTCCATGTTCCAGATATTCCAGAGACGCTGTAAAATATGACAAATGAAGCCGCAATCAGCCAGAGTGCAGAGAGAGAAGGGGGAGAGAGTCATGGTTTTAATAGGCATTCATAACACCACACTACGTATAGACTGTTTGTGAGAAGCGTCTCACTTCTTTTTAGTAATTCTAGACTGTAATTGGGCTGCCAGGGAAAGGACTGACAATCACAAGCACAAGGAGGTTAAATATAGCGATACCTAAATGATGTACTGTAATGATCTCCTTGATGTTTTGTTTTACATGTCTCGGGGAAGCTTTGCAGTGTGTATGTGCTGGAGATAGGAGGAGAGCCACTTCATTATCCACAGGCTGCCAATTCCAGCTGACAGCTACGCTACTGCAATTGGCAAAGATGAGCAGCACACAATGTCCAAACATCGTCCTCTGAAATGTGTAGGAAGAAGGCCGAGAGACGTAGGTGTATGGACACCATCGAACACAAAGCCTGTATGTGTGCCAGGGACTGGTACAATTTTCACAATGAACACACAATGTAATTAGAACCTCTGGCGATGATCAGAAATGACCTGCATAACCCAGGGGATGGTTAAGGCACGGACCGATGCACACCCATTTGCACAATCTATTCCCCATCCAAAGTAACAGCAATCGAACAGGTATTTACCAACATGTTCATCGAGCAGAAAGGATACCAATGTTCAATTTGGGAACAATCACCGCAAATGCACATGTGCTACATTGTTAGGGAATCGAGCTAAAAATCTCCCCGTATATGCGGACCCTTACATAAGAGCCTATGGAACTCCAGTGTAACTGGAAACTTCCTATTTGTACTAAAAGTCCCTTCAAATACAAGTTCATATTAAATCACAATGTGGTCAGGGCTATTGCTGTCTGCAAAGTCTGGCCACTTTCGTATTTTGCGGTCAATAAGTTGCACTCCCAAGTGCATACGGGCTGACACACACAGCGCAGACCAACCCTCCACTGAGTGCAGCTTTCAGTGTATGTATGTTTGCTCCCCTGTCAAAGCCACGCACAGTGGAGGGGTTGTCTCCCTAGTATGCGGGGAAGACTAGTTTCCCTGCTCCCACCTATTGGAACTCGGAAGAACAGAAGAGCCAGGAGGCCAGGCCAAGAACTGAGTGACCATCCAAACTGATTTCCAGTCCCCCCACCAAATTTTATGTTTTTTGATATAAAAGATGTACAGCGACCTGGCACAGCCATTTGAACAACAAAAAAATTGTACTTTGACTTTGGTGCCAAGAGCGCCACCGGCAATGGCACCAAATCTTTAAGTCACTCTCCGTATTCTCTATAATAAAGCAAATCAAACTATTGATATCAGATATAATTTCACAGCTGTGCAGAAAAATTTAGGCTTTTCTACGTCTAAAGCTGAATCAGTCAATCTAGTGTATTTTCCTGCACTAAACCCCAAATGGCGGTAAGTAGGCTCAGTCGGCTCCTAATGGCAGACAGGCGATCCAAGAGCGATGGATATTGCTGTAGTACGTGTGGTTTATCTTTGGAGAAGTGAAGGGCATCATTCACTATGTGATTATTAGCTCGATGCATGTTTCTCTGCTCATCTCCATCTGTTAGCCACACAAAACGCACCGAGACAAAGCCGCTTCCAATGTGCTCTCCTGCTGCAGTGCTGAGATCCAGACAAGACTAACAGCAGTGCCAACGCATCAAAGTGTGCGCCTCTATTTCTGGGTGACCTGCGCTGCTAATCACAGGCTAACGCGTTTACGCTCACTAACTACCACAGTGCCGCTGACAAGCCCCATATTCCAGAGTTTATTCGCTCTGTACTTCCGTAACTAATGAGGAATCAGAAAAATATGGCAACGGGGGGGGGGGGGGGGGGGGGGGGGGGGGGGGGGGGGGGGGGGGTACAATACTATACGTGCTATCCCTTAAAGGAAACGGGTAACTGTAAGATAAGTTGGTTGTTTAGTAATACTTACAATAGATCTACAAACGACCGCAGAACACTGCAGAACACCTTTAGATGACCTAGAGCAGGCATGGGCAAACTAAGGCCCGGGGACCACATCTGGCCCTTTAGTATTTTAATCCGGCCCTTTGTTACCTTGCTGTCAAAACACTGTTTCCCCTCTTCTCATTTCCTGCAAGTGTAGATAATACCCAGAGGATGATTATAAAGGTCTCCTGCAAGAGCAGGGCTACAATGAGGTTTTAAATGTGACAAAAGGGGCAGGATATGTAAAAAATATTAATAAATAGAAGCTTTTGATAGAGAAGCTTAAACATTCTATTGCAGGAAAACTATGACCTCTAGGAAACAATCCAAACAATTATCCTATAGGTGTTATCTTCACTTATTGCTGAGAATGAGGGGAGCCAGAGATTTTTCACATCAAGGTAACAAAGGGCCAAATTACTAGACTTAGGCCCCCCATACATGCTTCCATTTTCCCGTTCGATCGACCTAAACCGATCGATTTTAAAGTCGATGGATCAAAAAATTAAGCCTGTCCACATGGTTCGATCGACCAAGTTCGATTAAAATTGGACAAAAGTTTGATCGAGAAATGATCGGACATGTTGGAAAATTTTGATCGATCGAATGTTCATGTAATGTTATTTTGTTGTGCCCGACCGATTTTTGGTTCAATTTAAATAATTAGCATACTATACATGCATTGGCAGACATTTTGGTGTGTTTATGATCGACTTCCTTCAATTATTATTTTGATCGATCGAATCAACATCTATCAAATATCAAGTTTCTCCATGTGGGAGGTAGTTCGATCGTACTTTGTTCATAAATTATCGAATCTGACATGGATTGTAGGGAAATTGAAACGTGTATGGGGGGCCTTAAAGGGCCAATTTTGGCCCCAAGGCCTTCGTTTGCCCACGTCTGTGCTACAGGCTGTAGATTTACTATCCAGAGCCTAATTTTTTATATATATTATTATTTTTTTAATATATATTTTTTCTTTTCTTAACTTCCCTGGTAACCAGCATGATTATTACTTATCAATGTTTACATTTTCCACCCAGGCTGGGAGGAATTGGGATAGAGCGGCCTTTACAGGTTCATTGTCTGCCCCCCCCCCCCCCCCCC
>CM070038.1:85356684-85393078 GCA_036250615.1 Ptychadena robeensis
GAGGGTCACAGTGGGCGCTGTAATGTTATGTGTTGCATGCATTTATTCTTAAAGCAGAGAAGTCATTATGTTAATTCAGAAGTAATTTTTTTTTTTACTTAAAAAAAAATAAATGTTAATTCCCATTGAAATTTAGTAGGAGTCGGAGGCGGTCCATTTTTTACCGACTCCGACTCCAGGGACCCAAAAATGTCTCCGACTCCTCGACTCCGACTCCACAGCCCTGGAAAATGGTACCCCAATAGATTTGGCCACAAGAAACAAAAAAGGTTGGTGGTACTATATTACATTTAGTAGTTGTAAAACCAGTTCTGGACAGGACCAATGGATTACCAACAGATTTTACCCAATTCTATGACTTGTCTTTCATTAGTGCTCCCTCTGCTGCCTGCAGAAAGTCACAGAAATATCATCAAGTGAAGAAACTCATTCTTATGACATAGAAGAAATACAGCAACAATCTGAACAGAACCTATCTGGAGCTGTAGGGTCTTGATAAAGCTCTACTTCGTAAAAAGGTCAGGGCCCTTTAATACAAGACCTGTTAAAGCCACAAGGCATCAGGTTTACAGTGATGCCTTGGGGTTGCATTAACACGAAACACCGGTAAATACCGATCCGGTATAGTGTGAAAGGACCCTCAAGTTGGAAATCACTTTGCATGGCGCGGTAAAGCATTGCGAGCCAGCTGGAATAAAGTTACTTCAATTCAAGTCGGTGGTATACGTGGCCAACAACATCCTGAATTATGAAAGCCATGATTATGTTGTCCTTGTAGCTCTTTCTTCAAGCTATATAAACATTACAGGTCTCCTAGGAGTACACTTTGCAGACACTCGTACAGGGACCGCTTTGCCTGGCCTCCTTTAAGCATAGCACTGGGAGAACAGATATAATTCACCAGCAGAATGGCAGAAATGTCACTTGCAATGCCTGCAATGATACAGAAACTCGAAGCTCAGCAAGGTCTCCCAGGAAAACAGAATAGATTGCACCGCTCGGGGAAATTTGTGGTCATCAGTTTCGCAGGGAGGCTACGGACAGTAACCTTACAAGGTGATTAAACACTCTTTATAACAAAGGCTTGTAAACCTTCCCGGCGTCGGATCAGTCTACGGTACGGTTAATGCATTTATTCTGGAGGTTTGCCACAGACTCATCGAGGCACCGAGAGCAGGTCCTTGGTTTGTGGGTCATGAATCTTGCCCTGGGTGATTGCTGTCATCCTCCACCTACAAATGAAGTCAGTGTGCAAGAAAAGAAAAAATGAACCAGATGCCATCCAACCTAACAGACATTTATTAGAGAGACGGGAAGAAAACAGGACCAGAAAGCCGATTAAAGCATCACTGCATTTACAAGCTAGCTTGTGCAATAAAATACTCTGCAAGGAAATCTTCACAAGTACATTAGGAATGGCGGGTCACAACCCAACGGGGCCTGGAACCCTCGGCCGAAACATCAGGGCAGTGACCGCGCCTTGTGGAAATATGGGTGGAGCCTTGCTGTTCACACTTCGCCTACTTATTTACTAAACCCATGTTCGGATCACTAAATGAAAACCACCATTGGATTGGAAAGCCAGCCCAATCAACCAGCATTACGGAGACTGCCGTTAGAATTATTTAACTTAATGAAAAAGGAATCCACCAGATGAGAGATATAAGGCCAACAATGCAACAAACCCATTAAATGACCAGTCTTCCAGCAAGTCAAAAATATCCTTCAAAGCAAAGACGACAGGTCTTTAAAAATGGTCATGGTATTTGCTAGGCATATAAACAACCAACAAACAATTCAAGCCGAATTGCTGCAGTGGTAAGCTAGGCATACACATGCCGATAAACGGCCGGATTTTAATCTGACCGACGGGCGTGCGCGCTCTCGCCGGTCAGGTTAAAAATCGGCCGCTAATCGGCATGTGCATGTGCCCACATGGATCTGTCGCCCCACTTCTCGGCCGGCCAGAGATCCGACATGTCGGAAAATCTCTGGCCGGCGCGAGCCGATGGAAGCCGATGCCATAAGCTGCAATGAAGACGGCGTCTCCATCGCAGCTTATGGCCGGCACACAAAGGGTGCCTGGCCGATTGAAGGGGCCCCAGAATGCAATGGGAGGCTAACGTGATGACGTCATCACGTTAGCATCCCGGAAAGATATCGGGACTAGTCTGCTACACACATCGGTGTGTGTGTGTGGCAGGCTGTAGGCATGCCTTGAATGCATCCTGGATCGGTTGATAAAATTCATGTCTTGATTACACTGCAATCGAATTTACGATACCGATCAAGATACCGATCAAGATTCAGTCCAATATCAATTACTTTTACCTCAATCTAACTAATTACAAATATCCAATAAAAGTCCAATTGAGAAAAAAAAATTCTTTTTAGTCGATCTTATAAAAATATCTGCATGTGTATTCCGCGCTTAACTCTACAAAACAAACCTCGTCATATGAGGTTAATAGAAGAATCTACAACACTGCAAACATTTCACAACATACAACAGGAAAACTAATGCAGAGCCAGATTAGCCATCAAGTAACAAAGAATGGCGAGTTAACCCACAAAGGGGAGGGTGCAAGTTATCTAGCAACAGAAAACCTTCAGTTACTAGGCCAAAGAATATGCCATTTAAATATTAGGGGAAGGGTGTGCCACTGTTTTTTTTTTTTTAAAGATGATAAATTGCAGACTGCTATTGCAGTGTGTCCCCATTAAAGAGATGCCGTATTAATGTCACTGAGAAGGAATCAGCATGTTGTAATTACAAAAGGGAGCATTTGTTACATTGAAAATATATCCTGTAAATTTGACTCAAAATAATAAAAAAACAAAAACAAAATATAAATAAATAAATGAATGAATGAACCCCTCATCTTTCTCCCACAGACAGTAGATCTAGGCACCTGGAACTCATTAGGAGGGTGACAGCGCCCCCCTCACCACATCCGCTTTATACATTATTACCCAGCTATGAAATGTATGTGCTTGCTTACCCCCGGTAACATGAAAGTGCAGGGCACAGAGGAAGAAAAGACGAATCTCTCGCTGCAACCTACAAGCCGGGAGATAAAATATTCACAGCAACACCAAAGTGTGTGGAAGTGGAGCTCATTTTTCTTGTTTCAGCTGGTCAAGACAGATAAATCTTTTAACAAGATCTATGCTGGTCATGTGTTGCGAGTTCTTTATAAAAACACACACTGACTGGATTATTCTCCTTCTCCACCGCCGCAAGATGAAAGAAGCTCTGTGCCGTACAAATGCCACATTGAGGTGTGCCTGCGCTAGCTGGTGGGCATGAAAACCTTTCAACCATACCAGTTACCTTCACACACTAAAGGCGGCACTTCTGGGGCCTTCTCCAATTATCTCCATACTGCCTATTAATGTCATTATTGAATAATACTAGCAAAAGGTAATATTGCCTCTAGCATCCCTGCCGACAAGTTTCCTGCAATGAATACAAGAAAACACTTAACTGGCTGTGAGAAGCAATACATTTATTTTTTTATTAGGGGGAAAAATGATAGAGGTTCACACATATCTAAAGGTTCCAGTGTAAACCGTCAATCATTGGTGTCTTATGTTCTCCCTCCCAGACCACAATGGATTCCTGAGTTCAGGAGTAGAGACAGAGCTGCCAATCCAGTAAAACAGTATTATAGCCAGGTAGGACAAAATTATGACTTCGGAAAGGGCTAGATTATGCGCTAGTACCTGTTAGCTCAGTTTAGGGCCACTTTATAGGCCGCACTACATTACACAGCCCCTGTAAGTCAATGGGCTGATGTATACGTTAACTAACGCACTTGGGTACATTAGCTATACAAGTCTGACGCATCCATTGACTGCCAATGGACACGCCATATGTCAAGATGATTTGGACTAATGGTTTGGGGGCTGGTAATGACGTCAGATGTTTTGGGGGCTGGTAATGATTTGGGGGCTATGACCAGCTGTGTAGACACTCCTGGCATAGCCCATTGACCTAAGTCCCGGGCTCGTGCACTGTTTGTGCACTTATACGCAGTGTAGCCTTAAGGTGGGTGTACAGGTGTAGATTTTTTTTCTTCAACTGCCAATTAGATTTTTTGGTTCGATGTCGTTGTAGAACATCGTTTGTTCATTTACCGGATGTAATATTAGATTTTCTGTTCTTCCGAATGAATGAATGTCGAATGAAAATACATTAAAACTTACGACAGATAAAAATTTACCAACATGTTCGATGACCTTTCGAACGAGTTTCTGTTCGAGGTCAAACAAAATGTATCCATCGAACAAATTGGCCATTCTAGATTTTTGTTCAATCAACCAAAAAAATCATTAGTTCTTAGTTGATCGAACGAAAAAATCTACATGTGTAAACCCACCTTTAGCCTTAGGAGGACTGCTGCAATGCCATACCATGTCACTGAAATAAAAGAAAAAGCACACAACCTGCAGACAAAAACAGCTCTGGATTTACAAGCAGTGCAGCAGTGTTGCCACCTCCAACTAAAGGCCCCCATACATGTCTAGATTTTCCTTTCAATCAACTTAAGATACATTTTGGGGGGGTCAGGGGAATCTGTGATTGATTGTAATCTATGCCAACTGTAGTAACAGATTTGATTGAAAATGTTCCCAATTTTAATTGTTTTAGGTCTATCTAACCATGTGGGCTGCCATGGATTTTCAATTAATCAATAAAAAAACATTGATTGAATTAAGTTGACTGAACGAAAAATCTAGGACGTGTATGGGGGCCTTTACTGCAACACAAATAAGTGATTACCAACAATCTGGAACATCCATCTCATCTAGTGGCATTGCCATCAGACATCTGTGATCATTCATATGGCAGAAATGAGTAAATCCATGTACTAAGGGCAAACGCGCATACTTCATATACACCTACTCTAATGAGCAGCACCACAAAAACATCTAGAGCCACATTTCCTTGTAGTCATACAATGCCATTAATGAGTTTATAATTGCGGTTTTATTAGTCAAACATCTTCCAGCTGAAATGGTTTGTGTCCTTGCATCAAATGACACAATACATGATGGCTATAGGCAGACAGAAATTAGTTCACATAGGTCTAATGGATGGTAATGACATATTCAGTTAATTTGCCCTCCGGCCATTTGTTACTGTATGCAGAAAAGGCTTCACATATAGGAGATGTTCTCCTTTCATGTCAGATGGTCGGATCCATTATCATTATTTTCCAACTGATACATAACCCAGTTCACAGCACGCTTCATATTCACATCCCATTCATAATTCAGTTATGTTTTGGTGTATCAAACATGCATTAAAATCCAGCTGAACAAAAAAAAACAAAAAAAAAAAACGATGTGCGATGTAAGCACATATGATTTATAACTACAAGTTATGTCACAGGAAAGCAGACCGGACAGGAATTTTTGCCTAAACTGCCGAACAAGAAAGATACCAACATCTATTGGAAGATAGGTGTAGGCATGACCAAAAACTATGGACAGAAGGTCTTAGCATTGCAGAGTCCTTCAAACTAGGTTCGTTAATCAAGGACATCAGGTATGTAAAGAAAAATTGTTAAACATAGGTAAAGTACATGTAGCTGAATCCATAGTATAGAATACAGATTTTTAATTTTCATAATTTTTTTAAAATTTTACCTGCCCAGATAGCAGATCAAAAATGTATGCCAACAGAAGAAGCCTTGCTATCATTTATAAGAAAGGATATCAACACACCGAGACCCGACTTAGCATGGAATCCCGAATCCCCCGCAGATCAATATGGCTGTCTTTGATACCATCATCCATTTTAAAAGGGGTGAGGTAGTGTCTTTGGCCTGCCTACATAAGAATGGGCCTATTTTTAACCAAACAAAATCAATACTCTAGTGTGCTATTGTTTCAGGTTCTGTTGCCCATGCTGCCTTAAGTTTTACTATTTGTATGCTAATTAAATAGTCTAAAGCTCCAGGCATATGGTGTGGCTCGGTCCCTGAGCAGCCAATCAGAAGGCTGGGGCACTACCACATGGGAAATAGGGTTGGTATTAAGGCCCACATACACGTCTAGATTTTCCTTTAAATCAACGTAAAAAGACAAATCTTTTTGATCAGGGAAATCTGTGATTGATTGTAATTATGCCAACTGTTGTAACAGATTTTTGATAACATTTTTGGGGATTGACTGAAAGCGGAATTGAATTTCAATACAACCGATTAAAATTTTCCAGCATATCCGATCATTTTTCGATCGAGAATTTTCCCAATTTTAATGTTTTAGGTCGATCCAACCATGTGGGCTGACATAGATTTTCAATCAATCAACAAAAAAAATTTATTGAATTAAGTTGATTAATTGAAAAATGTAAACGTGTATGGGGGCCTTTAGCCACATACAGATGGACTTCATGAAATCTGGGTAGTTTCAAATTAAATCTGTGTTTGCAGGGGATCGGAGCACCAGATTGGGGTGGTGGGTACTAAATCTACAAGTGACATGTAGCCAGTGAGTACAGTTCCCCCATTTCATACAAAATGAACAGCATATTCATCCCAGTACTTAGCAAATCTCAACTAACATAAGCATAACGGCTAATTACTAAAAGTTAACAGAAGAAGATCACAGACATCTGAAGACCCTTTTATGACTGAACACTTCCAGGGCCAATGCTTTGCTAATTTATAATGAGATTCCTTATAAAAATTCAAGGCTACAATAAAGCCAGTTTAACGACTCAGTACAGAGAGAGGCCAGTATAGCTCATTGCCCCAGACACCAGTTTAAAAAAAATAAAAAAGAAGAAGAGACCAGGGACACAAAGGTGCAATTAAACAGCCAACCATAATGGCATAGATTGAATGTAATTAAAGAGGGAGGTAAGCATTTGTTATGTAAATGAGCCATTCTGTTTACAAATAATAAAAACAGGCTGATTATTCTCTACAAACAATGGCCCCTATGTCCTTTTCTCAAGCAAATGTCTCATCTCATTTCTCATTCTGCTTGGAGGTTATGAAAATAAAACAATCTACCATCAGGTATCTTTTTCCATTGAAGACTTTCTCACAACTACAAGCAAAGTGTAAACCTTGCTTTACATAAAGGGTAAGACATTTTGACCAGTGGTGTTTAAATGTTTCACCACTTCTGCATCAATAGATTTTAAAAAGTGATGAAGCAACTAACCCTTAAGAGAATAGGTGTCAAACACTGGCTCAGGGGCCAAATTTGGCCCATAGAGCAAATATATTTTGGTTATCGATAGTCCCCCTACGAGCTATACTCACAGGCCATCTATACCCCTACTCTGGAGTTTTGAGGACAGCTGGTAGGGGGGCTGCAGGAAAGGGGTAAGGTAAAAAAAAATTAACTGGTATTAGGGCACACATGAACTACACACACACACACACACACACTGTACACAAAGGGCTGGGGGAATACATTAACTACACACTGTATGAACTGTACAGTTATTATGTAGTCCATGTGTACCCCCGTGCGTAAAGTGAGTGTGTAGTCCAGGGGTGTCGCACTGACCTATGGGTCAAAAATGTTCTGCAGTAGAATTATATTTTTAAATAAATATAAAAGGTTGGTCTGTGATTTCATCCAAGTTTTTAAAATTGTCCCGCTGTGTATTTGAGTTGGACACCCCTACCTCAGAGGGTCATGACACCTTGCATTCAGAATATGTCCTCGGTTTTTCTGGTTGAATGACCCCAAGCATCTTGAAACCAAGCCAACCAACTTGGATGTATTGCCAAAAATTATTAAAACCAACCCACAGACAGTGTACATGAGAAAAAGTGAGGTTCTGAATTAAGTACCTTTAAATTTGGTAAGATTTCCATGTAAAGTTTGGGCGCAGGGTAAAGCATGTACTTCCTGCCTGGTTACTTTTGCAGCCAACATTATATTTCACGTCTACCACATACGTTTGTGTACTTCGTGCATTTAGCAAGAATGCATTCTACTTATTTCAGCCAGCCACAAATTCAGAGCTCCGCAGAGACTTCTTGTCTGGTTGTACAATATTGCTGCCAACTGGACACATGAAATAATAAAAAGATGGCCAACTACACTGCTAACAGCTAGACTAAAGCCCCCCATACACTTTTGTTCTACCAAAACCATGTAATATGAGGACTTTTCTAAACTTTCCAATCACCATGTATTCTATTAGTGAGGCCACTTTACTACATAGTTGTTGGTAGATCTAATGGAAATGTATGGAGTGATCTAAAGGTGTATGGGGGGGGGCTTCACACTTCAAGTACTTCTTGAGGGTACCTTTTGGCCAGGTCAAATATGTCTCTAAAACAGAAATCTGGTACCTCCGAGGGAATACTAATAATGCTAGTATACTACACTTATCATTTGTTGCAGAAAATCAATGGATTTGAACAACCTTCCTAAAATACAAGTGGTTTTATTGTGTTGTACAGGTGACATTTCCTCAAAATACAAGAAAAACTACCAAACTCACAAACAAATCAGTCGATGACTGGTACACCAGACAAGACCCAATGGGTGGGTAAGCAAGGATCGTGCCATTGTTCTTTTCTGCTGGCATTGAGAGGCCATTAGCTAACATGAAGACAATAACCTTACATTTTACTACTATATAAAGCTATTTCAATATCATGAGTTCACAAACAAAACAAATTGACGGCAGGTGTTTTCATGGAAAACTAAAGTAGTGAAAGTAGACACCATTGTTGTATATTTGCTGTGAGTTTATGTGTCTAAGCTGCTGCATTTCACACCCTAGGCTTATATTCCATTTAGATTTTTTCCAGAATAAAATTGTGTGCCCTTGCTTATATTCAGGTCGGCTTATACTTGAGTATATACAGTACTCCCTTTTTTTTTATGGTATTTACATAAAGTTAAAAAAATAGGTGTGTAAACATATACAAAGACATCAAACACCACATACTAAAATTATAAAGCTACAGACGAAAAAAAAAAAAAACAGCAGTGTCAGGATTTATAAAGCTTTTCACCATGTGTGGTCCATGGACGTATAAACGCTACAAGTATGATGCGACTCGCACGCTTTTCCTGAACAGAACATGATGCTTGTACGCTCAGAAAGCAGGTGTCTGTCATAAGGAGTTACATTTGATCACAATATCACGCTGAACATACCATTTAATGGGAACAACAACAAAGCTGGCAGCGCCGAAATAAAAAGCCTGAGAGGCAGCAGAGGAAAGAGCCCCGCAGTCGGCTTGTTACATGGAAGGATGTTTTTCATGCATCAATGCACGCATTACTGAAACTCCAGCCCATTTCACAGGCTACTAGCAAAGTCATTAGGCCATCACGGATCAACGTTTTTGCCACTAAATTATTTACAAGAAATTCACAGTGTTTGTTCTCCGTCTTCCAACAGATGTTTCTTCAAGAATACCCGGCCGGCACACAACCCATCAACCACCTACAGAACAGAAAGGATCTATTGCTGGCCATGCCAACACATGGACTGAGCCCCACGATGGAGATTCTACATGAGATCAGCTAAATAGGACCCTATATAAAATAAAGGCTGCATAATACATAGAAAATATAACATTGTAACATGCCTTATGTACTTGGGTTTTCCAGCACATAAAATGTGCTTATACTATAGTCAGGGTCCCACTTACCTGTGCGGGTGTTTGCTGGTCTCCTGGCTGGCACCGAATATTCAGTATTCTATATACGGCTTTCCCTAGCTTGGCTAGTGACATGTAAACATGTTCAATTTACTAGTGATAGTGCAATTTCAAGAAGAAAACTTCACTATCAGACTTTGCATTACTCACCCTCGGCTTAAACTCGAGTCAATAAAGCTAGCCACACATGGGTCGATTATTTTGCAATAAAAAGGAATCTATTCCTGTAAAATCGATTCCCTGAGAGGAATAGATTCCATCATAAGGATCAATCAATTCCACTTGTATGATTGACCGAACATGTCTGATCATTTTTCGATCGTACCAGGTGGGCAGGAATCGATTTCCGCTTGATCGACTTAAAAATCGATTGTACGAAAAAAAATCGAACCATGTATGGTCACCTTTACATGACTTCTATTCGGGTCAGCTTATACTCGAGTATATACAGTAAATTGTGTGTTCAACGTCAAGCTAAAACAATCTACTGCAAATACAGACTTTCAATTGACATTGAAAATATGAATGAAATATTGATTAAGATGGCCAGCAGACAAAAGGAGACCTACCATTAGCTATAGTACATCTCTGCCGGTTGTTATTTTGGTAGTAAACAAAGGAGCACTCATGGCTAAATACCAGTTGGACTGGTCATAGGCTGCGATGAGGTAATCCAGGTAAACTGAGGTTAGGCCACCTTAATAGCACACAGATGAAGGGCCACAATGGCCAGATCAGCTGCTGAATTGCAGCAGGTTGGTAGCTCAAGCCTGGCACATATCTGTTTTACATTGCCATCTTTGGCTATACATTATATGTGGAAGCCACTTGCCCAGACCTAAACATGCTGTTCAACTACTGGGCCCTATGAGAACCACTTATGCCTCCACTCACTAAGGGCCTTCAAGGTAAAGAAGCAAAGCAAAGCTGCCAACTAAAACCTTAGAATTTTCAGGGATGCCTTGGTATGCTCAGCCCTCAAATGAACTAAAAATATTAGTAATTCCTGGCATTAGAATTTTGGCAGGGCATGCTGGATCTCCTAGTCCAACACCCAGAGGGTAACATGTCATACACCTGTGAGTAAAAATATTTATTCAAGGTAAATTACAGGTCTGGAAAGTTTAAATGAAAATTGCACCCCACCCTCCTAGTTCTGTTCAAGTCAAAAGTTCAGACACCGGATAATAATTTAGGCATCTGGTTTTGATCATATTGTTCAAACACATGTAAACACTCCATGACATTCTGAAATATCCAGGGTGACAGATTTTCTGCCCAACTTTCCTAGAGGAACTCTGAAATGATACAAATGAAATGAAAGGCTACAAAAAGTGCAAACATCAGGGACTAAATAACTAAAATTACTGACATTAAAACCTTTCTGCCCTCTCCTTTCTACTAATGCAACAGATACCCGCTCAACCCGATATACGTGAACTTGTCTCCGTCTGCCAATTCCTTTTCCTGGCACAGTGTGAGGATATTAAAGCGGGCAATTCTATTTCTTGACAATGTTTGGTAAAAGCAAAATTATTAATAGTCTTCTATGGGGGAGGAAACAGCAGGGTACAGCTCGCACGTCCTTCCCCCGCACCTCTCTACAGAATGAGTGTGGGGTGTGTGGTGCTTCTGCATACTCTGGTCATGATCAACTACCACTTCGTCAAGACCAAAATTGAACATGTGTTCATGGCACTAATACCTCAAACCACTAACCCAGCTTGACAACTCTAGACATCAATGGCAGAACATTTGGCCTATTAGCTGTACAAAAGGCAAAATGGCAACACCCAAGTGTAGTTCAATAGAGTAAAGCTGGCCATACACCTTCAGATCTGTCAGATTTCCTTTAGATCTACCAACAACTATGTAGTGCTGGGTCCTCTGTGATTGAACACAGGTAGACTTAATTGTTTAGAAAGTCCCTCATATTACATGGTTTTGGTAAAAGAAAAAGGTGATCTAAAGGAAATCTGACAGAGAAATCTATAGGTGTATGGGGGCCCTTAATTGACAAAAAATTTCATTTCTGTACACTAGATAACACAACTAAATATTTCTTTGTATAGAACCGTTAACATGCCATTATTAGCAGCATAGAATGCAAGCACAACCGAATCATGGCAATGATAGTCAAAGTATCCCTCCCAGTATGCAATATTACCATTTACCAATATTACCCAGTATTAATATTACCAATATTACCCGGTATTAATATTACCACTACAGTGTTCTCTAATGTTTGAAGGAGAATTAAAAACACGTTTATTTAAAAATTTAAAACAATGTCTTCTAGCTCTGCCTGCTGTCATTTCTTTAAAAAAAACTTATACAAGTTAGTATAGATTGAAATTTTAGTGATGCCGAGGGCCGCACTTGTGTGGGGCTTTTTACCATCAAAAACCTCAATTTATTAATATTGTTTAATGTATCATATCTTTTTTTGTTTTTTTTCTGTCTGGGCTATGAGAACTGTGGACACCTATGCCGGGCGGCCCTTACAGGCTCTTATTTCTGCCAAATTTAAATAACTATAAATGGGTTGTGTGTCAAAAAGTTTGCCCACCCTGGACTAGGAAGACACAGAGAGAGTCAGAGATATTAAAGTATTATGTTTTAACAAGAATAAGTGTATTGCTGAAGAAAAACTTCTCAGGAAAAAGTAAAAGTTTATGCGGAATCTAACTAGTTAAAACACAATTCTATTTTCTTCCCAGCATGGTGACCAACTACCCATAACCTGTATAATTCAATCAGCAAACACTACCACTTGACAATGCTTTGAAGGTCAAGATAAAAACCCGTTTGATTCCAGCCATACGCCATGAAGACCAGTTGCCAACTACTTATATTCTGGATAATAGTGGATTTGCATAACAGATTACAGAACGGCAGCCCAAAGCTAAACGCAGCCAAAAGGAAGCCAATAGAAATATCACAGCTGCACTTTATTAGGAGTTGGGAAATTAATATTTTCATTCCCGTCCATGCGAGTCAATCGCAAGAACTCCTACTTTGGACTTCCAGTAGGAATGAAGATAATTTATCGAAACCACGGCTGTATTTTTTCACAAGAGAATCCCAACAGGCCGTCTCTAAATCAGCAAATAAAACCATAAGGAACCCTTGAGAAATGCAGCAAAGGGAGCAGTGGCTGGTTGGTGGGAAGAGACCTCGGAAATAAATTATTGGGATAATACATGCTCTGCACACATTGTAGTAGTATTAGCAGGCCAAACACATTGCGTTCCAAATACGGAGCTATATTAGAACATCCTGAGCCCAGAACTTGGACGCACTGGACAGCGCCGTATACGCCGATATGCGACTGCAGGCCAACAAGAATGGAATTAATAAGATCTATAAAATGGATTCTTATTGGGGGGGGGGGGATTGTTGAGTAGTCACCCAACTCTGATAAAAATAAGTAAATCACAAAGCTGAGACAGATTTCCCTTCTTCATGTACAGTAGCAAATCTGGAATCAGATTAACTACGCCTATTCACGTGTGAAAGAAAAGCCTTGATCTTTCCCTCATACTCGACATGGTGGGCCGAAATATTCTCCCTAATACCGAGCAACTGCGGTTTTAGTTTGCCTCCCCCCTCCCCAGAGCCCATTTGTGCTCGGCCTCCTCCCTGTTCCATTTCCATGGTGTGGTACCAGAATGACTTGGCAGCCGAGAGTCAGAGCCCTATGAAAGAATGACCCTTTGAACTTGGCTCTTGAGATGTACGACAAGCTTGGAGCTTTGATGTGATATTAAAAACGCCACTCAAAAGTGTAAACGGATACAGCAGTTTAGTAATCCGTCAATTCCTGCAGCTCGCAGCCACCGAACATTGCTAGTGACAGAGGCCCTCAGAGATCAGTGTTTACCAGCAGCGGGCTACAGAGCATATATTTTCATTTAAAAAAAGAAAAAGATTTGCTTGTGCAGATTTAGACTCATCAGGACAATATATCCTGTGGTTTTATCTGCTCTACTCGACAACTATGGCTATAATGCGCAGCAAATATAGAACCAGATAAAGTAAAGGACAGTAGTACCCATACAATGGTAGATTTTTTTGTTCGGGTCCTGATCGGTCGTTTGCATCGATCTTTAGGTGACCATGAAACCCCTTGTTCTATCCATCTAACATGTTGGTAAATCCCTGTTCGATCCCCATTACTTTGGATGGGGATCACAAGCAAAGTGGTGATCTGTTGCACCATCATGCCACCATCTAATGTCTCGTGAGCTAATTTTTCAGTTTGCTCCATAGGGTCAAAATGGGGGCATTTATAACCGCACCCCGCCCAGAAAATAACTGTAAATCAAGCCTGAGGCTATGTTTCCACTAGTGCATTCTTAAGTGATTTAAATTTTCTTGGCGGAAAACGTGGGCTTTTTGGCTCGATCGCACACGATTTTCCACGTTATCACAAGCGATTTTTGGACACGATTTTTCATGTCTGTTTCCTGTAAAGCAGGGAATTCTGGGTTTGAGGAAGTTCTTGCATGTTCATTGGCATATTCCTGGATCCCAAAAATAGAGCTGCAAACATTTCTAAAAATTGCTCCTGATCGCATAGAATGAATGGGCGCGATCAAAAATTTTTTTTTTAACGTGTCCATTCATGTCAATGGGCGTGATCACATGCAATTGATCGCGGTAGGGTGGTGTTCAAAATCGTCCCCATCGCGGCTGATCGTGGGCGAACGCATGTGTGGAATTATGCCCATTGACTTTAATGGGACCGATTGGCCACAGTCACCGCGCCACGATTAAAAACGTGGGTGATCACGGACAATCGCTCTAGTGGAAACCAGGGTGGATAAAAATCGAAGATTTTTTAAAAAAAATCTAAAAAATTCGATTTTTTTTATTTAAATCAGACTTTAAAAATAAAGTGCTTTTTGAGGAAAATCTATTACCACCCCAAGGTTATTCCATCATAAAGATTAGTTTTAATTATGTAGAATAAGGCTGTTTATGTTTAATTGTTTTGGTAAATAAATTCCATGAACCCATTCACGATGTCAGGCTCTTACGGAGGTTTTTGTAAGATTTTATAATCAATAAAACGACACTCTCAGATGTATAGCGGCCAACATCCCGAACACAGTAGACAGAAGTTGATAATGGCATAAACACATCACCCAAAATTTCCCCTGGAATAGACAAGGGCGAGGGGACTGGCCACTCACTATGTAAAGCAATACATGTATTATACACATTGCAAACAATGAAGTAATGACCATCATATCAATCCAAAACAATGTGCAATATTGCGGATGTACACATCTGTACACGTGCTTAGACAATTAAAACAGTCCAAATGGCACAAATTTCCGCCAACGCGCGTTTTGTTGAAGGTGATACCATATGTAATTTAATTGGCCAAATCTACATAACACAAACGGCCAACACAAGGGGATCAGTCATACTGAATAACCAAATTGACATAAAAGTGGACACAGACCCTCAGGGGTTACTCACGTCCATAGATCAATATAGGTGGAATCCCCTGCACTGACACCAGTGGAGAACGGAGAGACAGACTTTAACCACATAAATGCCGTGGTGATCTGCGTACAACAAGATCGATTTTTAATACATTTACTTTGGTAAACATGGTCAGTTGATGGTTTGGGTCGGTCTTGTTACGCAGATCACCAGGGGGTGATGTGCTTATGCCATCATCAACTTATTACAGATGTGTGGTTTACTTTTGCAGTTCTCAAAACTAAGTGCAACACAAAAGTTGTCCAAATATGAATGATTAGCCTAAACTGGGGATAAAAAAAACAAATATAAAAAGTTGTTATTCTAAAAATCTTCATTTTCAAGTTATACCAGCAAGAATGATTGATTTAAAATCAGTTTGATTTAAATCGAGCCTTACTGACTAGTGATTTAAATCGTGATTTAAATCATGATTTAAATCGGTTTGATTTAAATCAAATCCACCCTGGTGGAAACATAGCCTAAGTGTGCCTGACAAGACTGTATTAGAGCAGATTCACTACAAAATGATCCCTACCACTTCCTAGAGTGACCAGCATACAAAAATCTGATTAAATGTACTAAATCATTTGAATATACCAAGCTAATGTCTGTATGTTTTATAATCTATATCCAACCAAAAAACCATAAAGGATCGTCCACTGCTAAATTCCCATGTCTACGGGGCCTGAATCTCTAAGCTTAACTGTCAATCTGAATTATTGAAGGCAACAAAGACCAATAGAAAACACCTCCATCACCTTGTGAACATTTGATAGTAGACCAGAAAGACCAGAAAGAATATGAAGTGGAAAGGAAAATGTGGAGTCATGTGTTCTACAGATATCTACTGTGTTTGCCAATTACTTTTTTAAGAATGTGCATACTTGGCAGACCGCTAACTATGCGAGAATTATATTTCTTAATATTGATTTACAGGGATTTCCAAACTGGCTGGAAAAACAGCGCATAGTGGAGAAGTGACTGATCCAACACACAGTGTAAAATGTGGTCTGACCTAATGTTAGTCATAGCAATAAAGATGATCTTTAACAACATAGCCATGCCCAAGGTCTAACAATGCTAGGCCACATGAAGATCAGATCATACCGGGAGTCATTCATGAAAAATAAATATATGCACACATGAACTACACATTACTCGAGTATAAAACAACCGATTAAATCAACTCCGTTTATCTTGGATAAGTTCATTGTTTAAACTCACTCAGTGACTCCAATAACTCCAACAACTCGACAGACTTGATCAGGGAAGGGCAATGTTCAAGTATAATAAGGTGAGCCAACTCCAAATAATGATTTGTATGCTTATGAGTGAGGTGAACACTGGCACCCTCAAGTATTTAACTAAAGAGCCCATAAGTTGTGCCCAATGAAGACTATACGTTTCAGACTTGGTAGCTTCGACATGGATCTCTTGGGAGATCATACTTATTATCTTATATCAAATTCAAAGTACCTCCAGTATATACTGGATACCATTCTTCTGTTGGTTGTGTTAAATAAGCCAAATATTTTTGGGATTAAGCAATCCAATTGCATGCAGTGTATAAAGCAGAATGATCCCTATGCAAGTCTTTGGCACAAGCAAAGTAAATTAAATGATGGAAATCTGATCTATTTAGCCCAACACATTCACTCTGACCTAATAAAATAGAAAAGTGTTGTCAATAGTAACCAACTGGGTACCAGTTAAATTTTTTCCCACTAGCCAATGTAAGTACACCAGCTGAGCAGACACTTTCCCTTGGCCTCCTTTCTTTTCTCCCAACATTGAAATTTCATGACTATAATAGCGTAAGTAATTGTCCTCTGTGATCCAGTCAAGACTTCAATAGACTTCCTGTGGTGCTATTCCTGTTGAATACTGTGGAAAAATAAACCTTTCCATTACAAAGTATGGTAGTGCTGAACCATGCATCTAATATTTAACATTTGCAGAGTATGGCCTACAAGCTGTTATAACTCAAACGAACAGAATCACCATTATACACCACTAATTGGAAAATATGCTTGAAATGCGATAGTTAAATGAGTCTCTTCCTAAAAAACAAGGATTCGCACAGATTAGCCTATGAACAAATGCTGAGATCTGCAGCATCAAGGAAAGTCAACCTCATGAACACCTTGAAAAGCCCTAACATCAACAATGTCAGTAATTAGCACTCCGTCTTTATATTTCAATATCTGATGTCAAAAGAATTTAAAGTTCCTAATACAGAGTTTGTTTATTATGCGTCAATATCGGCAGGAAAGGCTTCAGCAGGCTCCCAGGATGAAAATACAGCAGCATGTTAGAAACGAATTCCCGACAATTGAAAAGAACTTAGATCTACTCAAAAGAGAAGGCTTACTCCAACATATAAATGAAAGAAGTGTCCAAATTGTGTGCCTGGAGATAGAACTGCATACCCTTTAAAATAGAACTTTGGTCCCGAGTTGGATGCCATTTCTGTAGTTTATCATTGTTTTGATGAAGATAATTGTGGGTGAGCACTTCATATACTGCCTGGCTAAAAAAAAGTCAACACCTGGGTTTAACTAAGCAAACAGGTACGAGTCTCCTATTGGATAATTACTACATGGGCGAGGAAAGGGATGGAGCGAGGAGACCGGACTATACTGAATGACCAGGTTATTCCATCAATGGGTTTTTCTTCCCTGATGGCACAGGGATATTCCAAGATGACAAAGCCAGGATTCATCAGGTTAAAATTGTGAAAGAGTGGTTCAGGGAGCATGAGACATTGTCACACATGGATTGGTCAACAGAGTCAAGACCCTAACCCCATTGAGAATCTGTGGGATGTGCTGTAGAAGGCTTTGCGCAGCAGTCAGACTCTACCATCATCAATGCAAGATCTAAACAATGGCACAGTAAATGTGTGTCATAATCAAAGCTAAAAGGTGGTCCAACAAAATATTAGAGAGTGTGTGACCTTTCTGTGGTGGCAACTTCTTTTGGGCCAGTGTTTATTTCCAGCACAGTGCCTCAGTGCCTTCACAACTTTCACAAGCTACGATTGACACTGCTATTCCTAGAATCAAACTGTAAGTGGGCCGCCGTTGGCATATTTATTTCCCTGCGCCAAAGCAATTTATTTCTTCTAAAATTATAATTCCGTTAAGTGATGAGCCATATTAGAGGCAAACGATGCTTAGGGGAGTAGCTGTTTAACACCGGGACATTTTCCCTTTGTTCAGAGAGGAGCCCTGACTACTTCAGCATAAGCCTTTCCTCCGGGCTGGAGTACAATACCTTGTTTGACGCATAACAAACAGAAATAGCAGCTAGAGAAAAGCCACATTAAATGCACTGCCGTCTGCTGATCACATGCACATGCCTCCGGGCACCAGGCGGCTAAAGCACCAGTCACCAAAGGGCAAAGTTTTTCCAGGCTTTTATGTTTCTGTAACCCGGTAAATAATGATTATGTTTAATGAGCAGCAGAGACTGATGTTAGCTGCATTGTAAAGTGGCACTCAGGCACCACGGTGCTATGTAAACAATGACTTCTTGCCGGTCTACAATTTAACCAGCCTCTTGTACAGTTCTGAGAAGAGAAAGGGGGGAAAATTCCTACGCCTAACTATTCTACAGAGTTGCTCAGAGAAGCCAATTTAGAAAACAAAAGACTTTTCGCAAACCCTGGCACCATAGGTGGTAGAGATTATCCTTTAACTTGGTTCTGTCTGTAAAGACAAATCCCAGGTTTTACAAAAGGGACAGTAAATGAGCTAACTGTGAAACAAAGGTAACATACCTCATTTTACATCATGTAATAAGAAAGTACATACATGACACTATAGAGCTGCCAAGGTACCTTAAAAAGCATATTAAGACGACATCTAGAGAAATGTGTTGATGTGATATACGGGTGATGCTCATAATTGGCTCCCATGAGTTCCTGAAAGAGGGTGTAGATAGTTGAACTTTGTTGTGACCCACAAGGTATCATGTATGTTTCAGTTTTGATTCTGTGTTATTTTGTTTTAACTCTAGGTCTATTTTATTCCCTATTTAATCTCATTTTGAGGAGTTGACTAATTTAAAGTTATTTTTATGAAAGAGCACTGCTGTCTGAGATTTTTTACAAACTTGTTTAGATAACTTTTAGATAATGCAAGATGACCCTAATGACAGGTCTAACAAGTGAAGACCCAAAAACTAGCCAGCGAACGTGGTGGTTGTGCCCATTTACCAGGCGGTTAAAAAACACCCATGTAAACAAACCATGATACTGTTTTTTAGACTTCCAAAGTCACAAAGTTCAGGAATAGTCTGTGTAGGAAGTGCTCACAAATGCCAAAAATGGACAATATAATCATTTGAGAAATGAGATCCAGGGAAAGCATAATCAACAGCCATGTTCAAGGTCCTAATTGGTAATTAAATTAACGACCACCATGCCACAAGGCGCTTTAAAGGACCAAAGGCCCCCATACACCTTACAATTTTACCATACAATTTCCGTACAATCAACTTTTGTTGAACCAAAACCATGTAATATGAGTACCTCTCTAAACCTTCCAATCACTATGTATTCTATCAGGGAGGCCACTATACTACACAGCTGTTGGTAGATGTAATGGAAATTGTATGGATCAATCTTAATGTGTATAGGGGGCTTTAGGAAGAAAGATACGTTGATCATAATTGAAAGCTTTGCTACAAACCATATACCAACATTTGAGAGTGGCAGGGAACGTAACACACACACGCACACAATCTTTACAACCGGATCATTAGTCCTGACTGTAGAGTCCCTTTAAAAATCTTATTTATGCAACAAAAATAATAGCATAGATTTCTGTACTCAATTTGCAAGTATATAAACAGGATAACTTTCCTCTCTGGCAAAATACAGCTTCATAAAATAATCTAACCATATAACCCGTGTTATTAAATAACAGGAAGGGCTGCTGATCACTAAATATAACCAATTAACACTTACCTATGAGAGCGCCTCTAATACACAGTCTAGTGCCCGGCATCCTGGCAATTTGTGTGTTACTCCTTCAAATACATCATGTTAATTAAAAACACAGCTCGTGCTGGATCTAAGCTGGGAGCTCATATTACATCATGGAAGCCAAGCGTTTCCCCTTCTGCTAAGACCTACACAGCTACGATAATATGATATGTCAAAGCAGAGCGTTCATACAAGTACAAGTTTAAAGTGTGAGTACCTAGCAATTTAAGAAACAATAAAGGATTTTCTTAAACGCTTTTAAACAAATGATTTTCATCATTTCAGATACAAAACAGGTCTCCATAGGATCACCTCTATGGGCTGCCATGTTTTGTACTATGATAAAAGCAGGGCCAAACACTGAAAGGAATTCCATGCAACTCCACTGAAGTTCTAATCCTCCTTAACAATACTTGGGAGTTTCATTCAGTCTTCCAGTCATTCCCGGGTCTTTTTTAGCAACTTTTTCACTCCTCATTGAATTGCACTTTAAAGCAAGAACAGAACACATGGGAAAACACAGGATCAAAACTGAAACATAGATCTGGTAATCTAGAAATAAGGAAAAAAACTGCGTCGTTGTCCATACTGCAACTTCTAGCAACCCCATAGATAGTCATTTTATACAGAAAATACTGCAACTTAAAAAGTTTAAAAAAATAATGTATGAGCTGGAACAGATATTGATGGTAATCTTTAATGACATACAACTGAGGCACATGGAAGGGAAAGAGATTCAAGAACTTGAGGACTTCTAGAAAGAAAAGACTAGAGGGGCAGGCCAAAAAACTGTTGTGAGAAAAGTTTTGACCTAGAAAGAGATATCTCACCCCCCCCCCCCCCCCCCCCCCCCCAGGTTGCACACCAATCTATAGGGCACTGGTGGGCAACCAAGTTGATATTGGGAGCCACAAGTGCGTCCCTCAGCATCACCGAAGGGCAGCACATAACATTATAACATTTTTAAACTATGCTGACTTGTTTGCATTGTTACTTCAAACATTAGGGAACACTGTAGTATGGTGATGTACATTTTGTGTCCTGCGTTTTTTTATGCAGCAAAAAAACTGTAATAAACCTAGATCAGAATGTGTACTGACAGCAGATCTGTCAACCTTTAGGTTTTGGCCCGGAAAGTTGCGTTTTTATGTGGCTTCCCCGGCCAAATCCCGATTTCCAGAAATATATATATAATGC
This sequence comes from Ptychadena robeensis, assembly GCA_036250615.1. Classification (NCBI taxonomy): domain Eukaryota; kingdom Metazoa; phylum Chordata; class Amphibia; order Anura; family Ptychadenidae; genus Ptychadena; species Ptychadena robeensis. Next base: position 85,378,027 of record CM070038.1, read on the forward strand.
TCCATGTATATCATGAAAGGTGATGCCCCTATTCTGAGGTCATGTGGCGCAAAATATATTCTACAATCATCCCCTGTTGGTGGGATAGTGGTAGCATAGGAACACACCTGTCCACCGATTTCCCGCTGATGTGTCCTCGCGCGGGATCTTCTTAGATTGGGAAGAGGCTTGCTCAGGTACCGCCTGAGTTGCGGATTGGCTTTCACATATGCCAATCAGTGTACAAGCAGGAGCCTAAAGCGCGTCCCTCGCCTCTCCGCCACTTTCCACTATAAGAAGATCCCAGACGAGGACGCGTCAGTGGGATATACAGCTAACAGCATCCTTTTGCCTTCCAGTTCTCACAATTGAGCATCAAGCAATGGGGAGAGAGCAGATTTGGATCAACAGCAAAGTATAAATCAAGGAAAAAGTCCATAACAGGTAGGTTGCGTTTACACATGCATTCCAAGATAAAACAAGATAGTTAAAGTACCACAGTCCACAATCTGAGCTACCTACATTTGGGAATAACTACAGTACTCATTGCAAAACTGTCCCCTTTTAACTTAAAACATGAATAAAACCCAAACTGTTTTACGGTTAAAAAAAAACCCCAAAAAGGTATCATTGAACTACAGAATGTACAAGTGCCCCTATCCTTAGCCCACATTCACGTCTATGTAACCGTGAAGGAGAAAACCAAAAAGGGAGGAGGAGGTGTAGGGGGGTTGTAGAACTTGTCTCATCAGTATATTAAAATAGAAATGTGAAAAGGCAAAGTAAGGACAGCCTCATTTCATAAACAGAGAACCACAAGACATAACCCAGCACTGAGCTTCATTCATTTAAGAGGTCGCTACACCGCGGACAGGATGCACATTTCAATGTGTGAGTCTGTTTTGACATCTGAAAGTCGTCACATAACCGGCGCTCTCAAAGTGGTTTTTATCCGCACGCTAATCATGAAATTGTTGGTTGTTACAGTTTGACTAGCAGTATTGTTGAGCGGCTTTAAAACTGTGCTGTGCCTCAAAACATTCCCACAATTCATCGCAGGGCTCAAAAAGGATACATGATGAAAGTAGAGCATCAAAGGCAAATGTGTCGCATCTTTGGAGACCCACCAATGTTGCGTTACTATTTTGTTAGTATACAATGTTCCAAAGGCCACGAGAGCCTAACCAGAACATAGAGTAATTTCAAACCACAAAAGCCATTTTGAAAATTTGGACTATTTAATGAGACTGATAGACAGGACGTTGACAACAAGGGTTTCTTTAAAAGAAATTTGGGGCAAATCAATCAAATTTTGTTTAGGTTCAAAGCATATATATATGCGCGTACATTCAAAAAGTATAGGTCCCTCTAAAAATATAATGTAGGCCAAGTCTATACAATGTTCCAAATGCCAGAGGAGCCTATCCAAAACATATAGTAATTTTGAGCCACTAAAGGCTTAACCCCCCCCCCCCCAGTACTACGGGTGTAGAAAAATTGGAAACCCTATGGTGGCAAGGTACTTGCCTAGCTTATCCCAACACACCAAGAATTTAAAATGTACACAAACCTACCAAAAAAACTTTTACTCCCAAAATTAATCCAAAGTTATTTAAATAATGCTTTTGAAGGCAAAGTATGGTGTAGTCAGAGCCTCAAAAGCAAGAGGGAATAGGACACTTGCACAGAAAAAAATATTTAGCTTAAGCTATTGAGCTCTTTATGAAGTAGATCAGATGAGCCATGAAAATGTAGCCCAGTACTCCACTTGTTAATTGAAAATAAATTAGATTTTTGTAGGACATCTCACCTTAGTTTTCAGGAATTTGCAGATTGTCCCACATAAAATGTATAGTGGGAAATGCATACATGTCTCTTTATCTGGTTTCAGCTTAAAGACCAATAGAAACAGATATTTGTTTCCTCTAAAGGCCAATTGAAACTGTTTACGTTCCTATCTAAACCGACTCAGGATGCCTGGCTCATCCTGAACGCCCACAGAATTGTGACAGTTTATAAGAGCCACATCCTCAGGATTTCTGCTCTCTCTGCACTGCGAATTATCATAAATTATGAATGAGAGGAAGAGGTTGTAAAGCATGAACAACCCAAGATAAATGTAAAAGCAAAGCACTGGCTTCTCAGGGAGAGCAGATGAATGGCCATTTCCTGTAGCAATTTAAAAAGAACTTGTCTAAACATGGAGGGTGGTGCCGGCTTGTAAACCTGGGATTTACATTAACCTGAAAATCGGATTCATTTCTACAAAACACAATATAATCACATACGCCATAATTCTATAAAAACTTTTTTGGTTGTTTTTTTTTTATTCTGCCATAGAAAAGTTCTTTAGATCTTCCTACCACCGGTATGCAATTCCTTTGGGACCAATAAAATAGAAGTCGTTCTCAGCCAGTTTTCACTGATGCTAGAAAACCAAGACACTGTATGGTCTGAATATTTTTCAGAAGGTGGACATTTTAAAAGTTTGGGTTAATAAATGAAAAGAATAGGGCCAGGAAATGGACAACTAGAACAGTAACACCATAGGGTTTCTGTAAAACTTTATTTTGGGTCAGAGCATATAGATGTCTTTAACATGAAAAAGATAGGTCCCTTTGAAAACATAATTTAGGCCAATTCTACACTAGACGCAATGCATATGTGGCCCATTCTTACTCACGGCGTGTCTTTATACACAGGAGCGACATAGCCCGCGATGTGTCACACCATTGACAACACAAGGCTTCATGTTGTCATTGCTGACGGCAATGATGTTGAGATTATATATATATATATATATATATATATAATAGGGAGCCATTAAACATGTCTGGTTTCTTGGCTGCCACGTCCATGAAGACCAATGTAGACAGGGCCTTTGGTACATGCTGGATAACTTAACTTGGGCATACAAAGATTTTTCCGTTCCAACGATGGTTAACCATTTTACAACCAATTTCTTTTTACTGATCAACCAAAAGTAATCCAAAATTTTGTTTAAATAGATTGTGCAGTGATCAAACATGTTTCAATAAATTGTACAATTATCAGACAATGATTCCTTTTTACCACCAAATAATGTGATTTTTTTTTTTTTTTTGATTGAATGGAAAAATCACACCGTGTATGCCCAGTTTTACATGTGATTACATGTCTTGGGGATTCCTGTAAAAATCAAACAGGTAAGAGTGTCAAACCTCAAAGTGTCAAAACCGGCAAGGATATAATTCCAAGAGAAAACCTTATTCAGAATGTGGCATTTCAGCCTCAGGAGCATTTTAACCTATACTTGCCAATGTCACCATATCCCTGGGGATCCTCCTATGATCACTGATTAGACAACAACATTATCAAGGAAGTGATGAATAGGGTTGACCACAGTATAAAGCCCCCAGGACTTGCCCCTTACATTTCCTTTAATGAAATATCCTAGCTGTTTGGTTGAAAATACAGGAGTTGGCAAAGAACAAGGTGTGGGGTCTTAGGACACATGTTATAAGTTAATATATTAGGGAACCTTGCATATCCTTAGGTCATTGAGACAACTTCATGAAAACAGGTGGTTAGCCATGAAAGTCATTTTAGGAATGGTCTAGCCAAACCTCTTACTTTTAGGTTTAGAGTCTATCCAGCTCCTCAGACTGGTCCACTTGAGAACAACCTAAAGAGCTGAAAATGTTTTATCAACAACAAGCAGATCAGAGGACACAATTCCTCATTATACCTGGTTCGAGTGCCTTCTACTGAGACACAAGCTCCCACACAAGACCTGTAATTAATGTGTCTAAAGCCAGCGTTTGAAACTCAATTTACAAAATGGATGGGATTAAAGGTGTAATCAGAATATCCCTGTTTATGTAATTACTGCAATGTCAGAGCAACCCAGGGAAGTTTCCATGCCTTTTTTGGATGGATTGAACATTGAATTGAGCGCTATAACCCTGTCTGCCCTGCCTTGTTAATAGCATATTCTCTTCCAGAAGCCCATTTTATTTGCTACATAGTTCGGAGATGAAAACCAATTAAAGCTACATGTTTTATACACTTGAAGCCCGCTTTTTAAAAGCCATAAAGGCGCATTACTAACACAAAAAGGCTGAAATCCTATACAAGTGAAAATTCATACTTATTTCCTAATTGTGGTTAGGCTTTTATGGATAAACATGAATCTCGGATATAAAGCCTGCAATGTTTTGTAGCTATGGAGAGGAAAATTATCCGCAGAACACTAAGCAATTACAGAACTTTGGGTGCTTTTAAGGTCTATTCCACCGGAAACTAGAAGTTTTTCTTCCAAGGTAAAGTGAAAACACAACCTACATAAAAAAAATTTGATATACGTTTGTGATGGATTTTCACATTTTGACTGATGTAGAATACCAGTGGCTTGGAAGCCCTGCATGCATGTTATGGACATCTGTAAATGTAGGAATGTGCTAAAAGGAAACGCGGAGCTGATGCCACTGATAACCTCTCCCTAAATTACTACCGTAGTTCCCTAGTTAGATTGCCGACCTATCTTGAACACGAGTCACCGACCCAGAACCAATGATGGTTAACATAAAGCTGAGATAGTCCACAGCCTTTACATTCTTGGATTGCGAAAATAACTGAGCAAACCTTTCAAAAAAATTTCTTTCTATCAAAAGCTATAACTTTCAACTAACATGGATCAGTTATCAAGTGGAGGTAAATGGGCAAACAAAGATAGTGAAATCCATAAACAAGAACAGAACTTGCCCAAAAATTTAAACATGTATACAGTCCTTACATTTAAACAGCCCTGGCTGAGGATGATATCCCAACATACTATAGAAACAAAAAAAATCATCATCTAGGGTAGGGTTCCCTTTTCTCAAAGATACAGGGTTAGGGGGACATTTAAAGCATTCATACATAATAGGATTAGAAGTTTAGTATTCCTTTTAACTAAGGGTCCCCATACACCTCAAGATTTCTCTGTCAGATTTCCTTTAGATCTCCTTTTGTTTTACCAAAACCATGTAATATGTTAAACTTTTAAGTCTTAACTTTACTTACATTTGTTAAAGATAACAAAATATGTAATAAGCCAATAAATGGGATCACTTGAACTTCAAACTTTCTGTATTTATCAATGGCTAAAGCTGGCCATACACCTTTAGATCTCTCTGTCAGATATACTTTAGAACTACCAACAACTATGTAGTGCCGGGTCCTCTGCGATTGAACACAGTTACGGACTTGATTGTTTAGAAAGTCCCTCATATTACACGGTTTTGGAGATCTAAAGGAAATACGACAGAGGTGTATGGGGGCCCTAACACGGTATAACAATCTACTTTTATCAACATTTAAGACATTCATGTTTTAAAACAATATCAAGAGTCTATTAATAATAGCATCAAATACAGTCTCTCGGCACGTTTCACAGCCATGTCACTTCCTCAGGAGAATTTCATTAAACCATTATCTACCATTGTTCTATTTATAGGAAAGCTATATACGCCTGCATCTGCTACACCAAACTCTCATATGTACATTGCTATACTATGATACAACAGGAGGAAAAGGAAGCTGAGAAACCCCCACAGCACAGGAACGAGGCAAACGGGGCCCAATACAAGCACCAAAGAAAAAGAGACTCCGTAAGCAAACATCACAAGAAGCGCCCCTAAAGGATCTATAACTTTCTGTTCCCCTCAAAATCTTTGTCCCGAGCCATGGTTATTATTATTAGCATTTATTTATATAGCGCCAACATATTACGCAGCGCTGTACAATACATTAGAGTGGAGATACAAACACACAATAACACACAGGTACAGGTATGACATAGGAGGAGTAGAGGACCCTGCGCGGATGGGCTTACAATCTAATAATGATATTGCTTATTCTGCATATGCCACACTTGGGTCATCAAAACGCTTTCCAACATGTTTCCTACTTCAGCTTCCCAAAATGGCAAAATGCATTGAGGGTGGACTCATGACATTATACATACATTTTAAATGTTGGAGGCGAGAGTGTAAAACACATTGCTTAGCTGTAATAACGAAGTTTAATCTGTGAAAAGTAATCCCTCTCACTCCTAAACAAGACTATGCATTGTATATATGATTGAAGGTCAGCTTTACCGGCATATATGAACCTATACTAATACACATTTAAAAGACCACAGCTTGCTTTTAATATCCTTTTATGATGCCAGTGACATCAAGTGCAAACACTGGAAGCAAAGAAGTCATTGAATTCTATTGTAAACGCATGAAAGGTGTGATGTGAAAGTACACGAAGAAAATCAACAAATACTCCAGAAATAAACGTAGCAGCATGCACATTCCAACCCTGATAATACCGATTCACCGTCTCACAATACTGTATTATAGCAAAGGCTTTACACTTCTCATCTCCTGCAGCTGTATGGAAGAAAAATGTATTCAAAAGCATTTTAGGACCACGGAGGATACTTTACCAGAAGATGGCTATTTCAAGGAAAATGCTTGTGAGTTGTGAGATCTTGTTCTGTACATTTGTCTGATCTCCATAAATACATGGCTACAGAACACATAACAAAAAGACCAAAAAGTAGACTAGAAGATACTTTATAAAGTAGTTTATGCCGAGTAGACGCCAACTTAATTACTAAAATCTCATAAGTATTAATGTTATAACTTCCTAGCAATAGTAGAGTGTTGTACCGTGTTAAGCCCCCCATACACCTTAAGATCGATCCATACAATCTCCATTAGATCTACCAACAACTGTGTAGTATAGTGGCCTCCCTGATAGAATACATAGTGATTGGAAGGTATATATCACTGCTATGTAGTGCCGGGTCCTCCCTGATAGAATACATAGTGATTGGAAGGTATATATCACTGCTATGTAGTGCCGGGTCCCCCCTGATAGAATACATAGTGATTGGAAGGTATATATCACTGCTATGTAGTGCCGGGTCCTCCCTGAGAGAATACATAGTGATTGGAAGGTATATATCACTGCTATGTAGTGCCGGGTCCTCCCTAATAGAATACATAGTTATAAGGATAAGAAAGGTCCTCAATATTACATGGTTTTGGTAGAACAAAATTTTATTGCACAGAAATTGTATGAAAAGATTGTAAGGTGTATGGGGGCCTTTAGCCATCGATAAATATAGAGAGTTTGGAGTTCAAGTGATACTGTTTATTGGCTAACTGAAGTCATTAGAGAAGCGAGCTTTTGGGATATCCCGAAAGCTTGCTTCTCTATTGACTTCAGTTAGCCAATAAACGGTATCACTTGAACTCCAAACTCTCTAATGGTATAACTTAAAAAGTTATTTTTTATCTTTTTTAAATGTAAAGCTTTATAATAAAATAAAAAGCTTGTGATCCTGCCATTAGAATCCTTATACAAACACTTCCTGTTACAGAGGTCTCCCAAGTCACCAATCACATCGTCCGGTCTTTTTATTTGCTCCAAAAGCTAGAAGAGGAACCCTGCCCAGGAAACATTTGTCCACAACAACCGTGAGATTCTATAACCTCCAAAATGGATCACACACAGAATAATCCAAATATTGGAGGACTTTTGACAAACCCGATCACTTTGGATGGTTCCCTGTCAGATCTTACAGACACAGCGCAGCATTCATCATTCCCAGGACCCTTTAACGCAACACAGTGCACAAGCGTGACCGCAACTTAGCGCACCACTGTTACAGCATGGTACAACTGGTTTTCATAGGAAACGCTTGTGTGCGCTGGGTTATGCATTAACGCACAACACAGTGTGCAATGCATAAGACACTACAGCACACTGATTTTTTGCAGCAAGTCTCCCATACGCGAGTATAAAAAGACATAACGCATGGCATTGCTTAACAGTGTTTTAAGTACATGCAACACTAAAAGGTAGCCATACACGCAACGATAATCCCTTGATAGATGAGGAACAGACTGCAGCGTGATGATGTCATCTCGCTGCAGCCGGCCCCTTTTGTGTGCCGGACATTAATTTGAATGGGGACTGCTGGGAGCGGGATCGGCTGGGTATTTACTGACACGTCGGATCACCGTGCGATCTGACACGCAGGAGAATCCTGGTCGCAGGTGGGCGAACCTGATTTTCGGCTGAGCGACCGCTGTACGATTGGCGATTTAATGGCCCGAAAATCGGGTGAAATTCGGCCCGTGTATGGCTACCTTAAGTATGAGATGGCACTTCCTTTCGGTGGAAGCAACACCACTTAAAATCCTGGGGCTGGGTAATTATTAATCGGGAACGTAAGACAATGTGATCAATAAGGGGAGACTTAGGAAATCCTGTCTTTTGCCTGCAGCAGTCTGAATTTCAAGGCCTATTTAAAAAAATATTTAATAAAAATTTATAAATAAAACTGCTGCTATAAGTTATGACATCCCAGGAATGTACTGAATAGAAGCTTGTAAAGGTATAAGCTAATATTGTTATCTTTATAATAAATCCTTTTTTTTTTAAAAAGCTCTACCTTGAAGCAGAAGAAAATAAGAAAATACCAAAAAGGCAACCTCTTTGTAACTCCCTGTTTACAGCCATTTACATGACAAACACCATTACGTCTCCATATTGATGGCCCTATTTAGTAAGGCGGATCAAAGACCAACTATAATATGCAAAGGGAAGCCACACACAATAGTTATTCAAGTTTCAAAGGACACTGGTCATGTGGTATAAACATGGTTTCAAAAATGAAAGTTTCCTGGCTGCAGTTGCAAACCCCTTTTAGAGATTAAACCACAACATGATTCAGTTCCATTCTTATGGCGGGCATACACGAGTCGATTTTCCCTAAATCAATCAACCCTTGAGTGCAGTGTGATGATGCCACCACGCTGCGCCCACGCTTGTTCAATTGAACTGATAATCAATGCGCACCACTATGCACAATAGTTCCCGCTTGATACTTTGGATGGTTCCCTGTTCGATAGAGCTTTGATTGATTGATCCCATTTGAAGAAAAGCTGGATTATATCCAGGGCTGTGGAGTCGGTCGATAAATTTCCCAACTCCGACTCCTCTGTATGTAATATGCTAATGTATTGTATCCATCCATTGAAGGAAAGGAAGGCAACATACATTAACCACAGAACTACTGGCCAGGAAACCAAACACTGGACTGTTAGGCAGAAGATGCTGCTGCTAGGCACCACGCTGTGATTGATCGGGGATCAATTGAACTCAATGTGCAGCGAGCACCATCGGATGGGGCACATATCGCATTCCTGTTCACTACTGGGGACGCCCGCTTCTCCCCAGCTTGCAGTGTGCTGCGGAGTTTACAAAGCACGACCACAAGGCTGGGGGAGGGATGAAAGCTATGCCTGCTCATTGTCATATCAGCTGCCTCACTCACACAGCTTCCGATTGTGTAGGAGTGCTTGTGGGCTGGCTCACCGGCCCCCTGGTCGACGCACATCTGACAGCCGCACGGCTTGTGGAGGAGGGGGGGTTCCCAGGGAGCCGGCTATGCTGGTTCGTTAGGATACTTTCAAGACATTAAACTCCAGTGATCCTCCTGATCTCCAGCAAAGTTATTGTGAGATTTGAATGGGGGGTTCTGTTTGTGCAGAACAGTGGTGGGTGATACTCCGTCTTCAATCAAGGTAGTGTCTCTTTAGTCCGACTCTATTGGATCCCGCCTCGAAGTGAGAGCACTACACAGGTTAGGTGGGGTGGTATAGAACAGATTTAGAGTACAATCAATCACCGGTGAGTGCGGCAAGTTAGATTGGATTGTACCTCAAATCTTGTTACTACGATGTCTACCGCGGTGTGTGTGCAAGCTAGTTTGTTTCTGCAATCTATCTGCTGAGGAGATAGGGCAGTGGATAGGCTACTGTAAAGAAGAGGGCGAGAATATGAAGGGGCACTTTCACAGGCGATGATTCATGATTGTTCTCCCCTGTGAACCGCCCAACAGTCACATGTGCAGGGGGGGTTGCTACATAACTGGTTCCGCTCTGGTACGCATACAGGTTGCTAAAAGAACCAGCTCTGGTTATCTCAGGGCAGTTTGTCTGTGTGCTTGGGAGGAATGATCGAGTGGGCTGTGGTGTTGGGAGGAAGGAGTCAGGGGGGTGGGAGCCCATGGCAGTGATGAACCGCGGCGAGTGATAGTTAAACCACTCACTGTACTGTGTGTGTGGGAATGATCAGTGGCATGTGTTTCTGTGAGTTGGGGGGGAATGATCAGGGGCAGTGGCGTCCGTGGTGTTTGGGGGGAATGATCAGTGGCGAGGGCGTCTGTGTGTTTTTGGGAATGATCAGTTGCAGTGTGTGTGTGTGTGTGGTGGGGTGCATGATCAGGGGCTGTGTTGTGTGTGTGTTGTTTGTGTGTGGGTGTGTTGTGTGTGTGGGTGTGTGGTGTGTTGTTGTGGGGGAGAGAGCGAGAGAGAATGATCATTAGGGTAGTAAATGTCCTGTTTGGAAGGGAAAGGGGTTGATTATTGAGAGCAAAGAATCCTACATGGAGCGAAGGACAGTGAGTAGCCACGCTACTATGGGGTTATACCAACATTAGCTCCTGGTACTCATCTGAGGAACTCACTAAAAACAGTTATGGTCACCCTTGGTCATGTCTTAGAATTTAAAGCTAACAATCCTAAGTTATTTGTCTGCCAATCAAGCCTGATATTACAGCGGTTTTTCCAAATGACTTTACACGTTTCAGTCTTGAAACTATTGGCCGATCCATTCCCTCACTTATACAAGCGTCTCTAGTCCGGCAAAAAGCATTTACTTCATTATCAGCGAGAGTAAAGGCTGCCATACACGCACCAAGCGCGGCCGATTTTGCTGCTGACCGATGGACGTGCACACTCGCCGATCGGGGGTGCCCACATGGGGTGACAGATCGCTGACGCCCCACAGCTCGGCCGGCCAGAGAACGGACATGTCTGATAATCTCCGCCGATGCCGTTAGCTTTAATGAAGACGCCGGTCTCCACTGACACTAACGGCCAGCACACAAAGGGTGGCGGCCGATGCTGTCAGCTCTGGAGAGCAGAGTTGATGACGAGTGATGCAGTCTGGAGCTCACCTGAGCTGATCTGTCGGCCCCCACTCAGTACGTGTGTGGGGGCCTTTAGGCTAAGGTCACAGTGGGCGCTGTAATGTTATGCACGGCATGCATTTATTCTTATAGCAGAGAAGTCGTTCATTATGACTGTTTGTTAATTGCGACATTTAAAGTTAATTTTTTTCTATTTAAAAAATAAAAAAAATTTAATTCCCATTTACATTTAGTAGTCGGTCCATTTCTTGCCGACTCCAGGTACCCAAAAATGTCTCCGACTCCACAGCCCTGATTATATCGACTTGAGAACAATTGATCACCACAAACTCACATGGCAATCAATTGTGTGGGTATGGATTTAAAAAATCGTCCATTATGGTCACCATACACAGCGCAGAGCCTGATGTCACCATGCTACATTTGGGTGGCCGTGGATTGGGCGGGAATCAAGGCACACCACTTTGACTGCCCGATTCCCCATCCAAACTAAAGACATTCAATCCGGATTTACGGATATGTCTGTTACCTGTTCGACAGACCTGTCTTCGTGCGGGATCGGTTGGGCGCTAGTTAGATGGCCGTGATCTCGCACAGGGCTCAAATAGGCCATCGATCTAGCACTCATCTATCTGTGCGTCTAGGCGTTCACAAAAGACTATCAAATTCTGTGGTCACCCTAAAAGTTTAATTCTAATACACCAGGCAAGCCCTCTGATATAAATACACTCTATAATGATGTGTAAGAATGCAATTGGAAGTCTATGACCAATCAGCTTGGAACTACTGTAAATATAAAGTATAAATTGAGATACCCGATTGGTTGATTTGGGATGAATATGGCATTTCTTGACTTCAGCACATTAGAACTGTTTTAGGAAACTGGACTACAGCTGGCATAGGTTGTAATGTAATTCACCGTACATTAGTCAATACATTAATCTGAGCTATACAGACCGCTCAGCAATCGGATATGAACACACACACACACACACCAGACACGGCTTTCCTCCCTCCCAGAAATCTCACCTACCTTGAGATTCGATGTTCTGTGCCAAGATATAATTCATGAGGTAATATTGACCTTCCAGCTTGGAAGAAGCTGTGCATTGGTTGAAGACATATTGATTAATACACTATTACAGGCTGTAAAAGCCTATGGAACGTGTCAAGCGTGCAGGCAATGTATCATAGAATATTATGTACAAAGTGCAGACAAGAGAATGACAGACTACAAGTAATAATACAGAACATGTTTAGAGATGCTGCAAAACCAGCAGACTGAACTCCAGCTGCCACCGATCTACTTCAAAACGGCAATAGCCATGCAAGTGAACACCGCGGGGGGCCATACACCCAACACTGGGGGCAAAACCAAATCTAGGGAGCGACCGGAAATATGAACGTAAACCGTTTTGCTGACTGTTGCTCTCAGGTTTACAAACACTCCAGGCAAAGGTGACATTGATTCTGTTCCTCAAGTGCCCTGTGGGTATTTAACATCATTAGAGACTTCATTGTGTACAGTTTTGTATCAAACAGACCATAGTACAATGGAAAATCATACTGAGGGAAAAAGAAATAAAAAGGGTTTAGCTTTACCAAGCTCTGGAAGCTAAAAGCAGGCCATGCACAGTTTGATTTTTCCTTTTCATCAACTTGTTTGAAAATCAATTGTTTTTACCTAAATCGATTGACTAAAAGGGATCGAAATTGAAATTTACCAACATGTCTGATTTAATAAATTTTATGTTGAGTCGAAGTATGCAACAGGGTTTCCAAGCATTTTGGATGGAGTTGTATCTGATGGTACTATGAAGAATGTGTACAAGAGTTTGAAAAGGAATCAATCTGTTTGAATCACACTGTGTACTGGTACAATGTATGTTAAGGTCCCCATACACAGGGCGATAACCGATGACCTGCTCGAGCACTGCATGATAACGCCACGCAGCGCTGGAACATTCATCAATTGAACAGGAATCCATTTTGTGCAGTAGATTCCTGTTCGATGTGGGAGGTCACCATCCAAAGCCATGAAGATCGAACAGTCTTTACCAACATGTTCACCTGTTCGATCAATTGGTCTTTGAGTGAGATCAATGCAGACAGGGTGGCTGCAACCGATGGCCGTGAACGTGCACAGCGTGACTTCATCGATCGCGTGGGTCATTAAATGTACAGGTATCGACCAGTGTATGGGGACCTTTAGACTAAAGGCCCCCACACACATACCGAGGGGGGGCTGACAGAGCAGCTCAGATCAGCTCTAGAGTGCAGCGTGATGAGTGCAGCGTGATGACGTCATCACGCTGCTCTCCAGAGCTGACAGCATCGGCGGGCACCCTTTGTGTGGCGGCTGTCTGCTTCAATGAAGATGCCTGGCCGGCCGAGCTGTGGGACGACAGCGATCTGTCTCCCCATGTGGGCACCCCTGATCGGCGACCGATTTTGCCACCCACCGACGGCCGCGAGCCCACACGTCCATCGACAAAATCGGCCACCTCTCGGTGCGTGTATGGCAGGCTTAAGTAGATATTTCAGTGGCAATAAAGCCAATCAATTGAGCAAAATTGTACTCGTGTGTGGTCATCTTAAGGCACCATTCACATGGGTGTTTTCTGGGCTGCTGGTTGATGGCGCCACTCTTATTAATCATTTGTTTAAGAACCACCCACGTAAACAAGCCCTTACTTATATAGTTGTGAGCGATACACACTTTACATATGAAAGCAGATTAGAGCTTCCCCTGCAGACATGATTTATAAATTATATTTAGTCTTCACATAAATAAGAAAACACAGGCGTACTGTACATTTCTCGCCAATGTGCGGATTTTTACTTCCTGAATAGACGTCAGAGCACTCGAGCAAAGGGGTAACAAACATTTAATTATCAACTCAATGATTTACTAGTTCCAAAGTGAAAAGGTAAAACCAGGCCAGAACAAGAGCCGGGGGAGGGGGAGAGAGGACACAAGCACGTAATTAGGATTGTCTATAGCTTTTTGGCATTTCAAAAGACAGCCGCTCTTTATTCATAATGCAGCCCTGCCGTGCCCACGGAAGATTACAGATACACATTTGCCCTGAAACCCGATTCAAATTGATGTATTCTGCTTCAATCACAGCAGTTTATTGAGCGGCAATAGCTGATGCATCACTTTCAACCGCCACAAGGAAGGCAGGAAAAATGGTGTAATACTCGGCTGTTTTATTGTGAAGGCAGATCAAATAACATTTCATGTGCCGCCTGCACAGCACCCCGATGGCCAAAACGCAGCGATGACACTTGTGATCCAAGCTAAAGAGACCATTTCAGGGCTACCGCACAGTGATGAAAAAATAGAGATGGTAACATGGCAAGAACTAGAACATAGTTTGGTTAATCTTTTCCTTTTACCATAATCATTCCCTGCTGACAGCTAAGAGCAGCCATTTTCTTTCAAGGTAAAAGCCAAGAAAACCAGGGGGGGGGGGGGGGGGGGGGGGGGGGGGGCAATGGTGCGGCTACAAAAATCTGCAGGCACGTGGGTATGCCCCAGGGTTGCCAAAATATTCCGTTCAACACAACTACAAGAAGTTAACACCGATTGGAAGCAAGTGTGCACCTGGTGTATAGTCTGAATTTCACAATTCCTTCTGTCGAAGGTGCAAAATCCTAGTTTTAAGGCCGCCATACACAGCTCAATTTTGCGTTCACAAACGAATGATCACCTTGAATGTACAAGCTGATCGATTGGTCATTGAACGAATTGTAATAGATTGTAATAGATTGTAATATCGGACAAACATACCTGAGTGATTAAACCAGTTTGGAGAATTCATGAAGATGAATTGAGGCCTCTCTTTTCCCATAGACGATAATATTGAAGAATAACGGACTTTCTGTATTCCAAACTTTTTTACAATAATGACTACAAGTATCTGCCTTGTAAAACAGACTATGATAGGGAGAGTAAGCACTGGAAGCTGGTAATACCAACACGCTTAGCATGAGATGTATGCCGATATGCATAGAATGGTAAGTGGTACTCTGTCACTAACCAATCAG
>CM070038.1:85409989-85422492 GCA_036250615.1 Ptychadena robeensis
TACCATACAATTTCTGTACAATTATCTTTTCTTCTACCAAAGCCATCTTATATGAGAAGCTTTCTAAACCTTCAAAGCACTATGTATTCCGTCAGGGAGGACCCGGCACTACAAAGTTGTTGGTAGATCTAAAGGTATGGAGTAGAGCTAAATTGTATGGAGTGATCTAAAGCTAGCCACACATGGTTAGATTTTGGTTCAATCGATGCTCAATTAGATGAATTTTTTCCCACATGGTACGATCAACGATAATTGTTCGATGAAGGCAGAAAAATTGATCGAATTTTGATCGGACATGTTGGAAAATCATTGTCGATTGTGCCAGTATAGTTTTATAATCATGGATGTTTGTGGTGTTTCTAAAGGTGTATGGGGGGGGGGGGGGGGGGGGGGGGGGGGGGGGGGGGCTTTAAGCTGGCCATACACCTTTAGAATTCTCTGTCAGATATCCTTAAATCTACCAACAACTATGTAGTATAGGGTTTTCTGCAATTGAACCCAGGTAGACTTGATGGTTTAGAAAGTCCCTCATGTTTCGGTAAAACAAAAGGAGATCTAAAAGTAAATCTGACAGAGAAATCCGACGGTGTATGGGGACCCTTAAGGTAGGAATACATGGGTCAATTTTTCCCAGATTTTTGCACAGCTGAGCACCATACGCGTTCACGGCACTGAGCTGCGCAGAAATCAAGGGGAAAAAAACGACCCGTGTATGCTGTTTTCCGAACATGTTGGTAAACATTGTTCGATATTCTACACTTTGAATAGGAAACCACAGTTCCCCATTCATAGTGTAGACCGGCTGACAGCTGGCTCCCGATATCGTGGAAGCCGGGCAGTAGCGTGATGACGTCATCACGCTACTGCCGAGAGCTGTCTGTCGGCTCAAAAATAGAGCCGTGTATTCCAGCCTTTAGTCTTCATTCTACATCAACCAAACCACCATCAGGATCTTAAAACACCTTCCGCTTTGGGTTGAGGATTTCACAGAATTATAGCGGCAGTCTTGCTACAGTGGCTGAAACCACAGAGGGAGTAAAAAAAATCCCGGCACTATACACATCATAAAACATGGCAGATTCTTAACATTTCTCTTGAATGGAACAAAGTTGGGAGTCATAACCCTCAAGATAATAATTTATCTGGTTATTTTCTGATAAAAGAGTCCATTTAGCGATGAGTACTACAGCAAGTGGGTCTTTACAGGTATATCTGAAAAGAAAACAATTGAAGGAGACTAAACAATAATTTTTTCATATATAGATTTCCAGTCCATGCTTCTCCATGTATTTCCATGCAAATACTTGTGCTTGCTTACAGCAGATATGTGATTATCCTCAGAAAAGAATCTGTTAAAAAATATTGTCACAGAAGACTATTTCAAGACAAACACAAGCAAAGAAAGGAGCATGTACCCTCAAGGCAGAGATACAGTTTTCCATGCAAATACTCAGGATGCACAACATCAATCGACATCCTCACAGTGCTCCAGTAACACTGCTGCCTGGCTGTCTGGTCTCTAGCAATCATAATACAGTTCCTGGCACGGCCTGTCAGCTGTGAGCTGTAGTTCAGCAGAACAGAAGAGCCTGAGGCTGCAATGACCTGATTTACAGTCAGAATCGGAGTACGGCTGCAGATGATAGATCTTGAGTTGCTTTCCTATATGATGTGTGATTGAACTGCGCTGCGGGCAGTATACACTGACATGCACACTGGGGTCAGTAATAGATGACCTCTCCAATGGACGATTGTATCCAAGCATCAACAGAGCGTTACATTTGTGGACTTCCCTCTAACAAGTGGAATTTGATGGCATATGGATGGAGAAAATGGTGACTACCATCCAAAAGATCCAGCCCTCCCACCATTACTTAATGTTCTTTGTTAGATTTTAAATAAAAGGAGTCCTATTTATTTTGTCCAGTTAAACAAGATAAAATATATAAAGAAATTACATTATTATATGCAGCGATATACTTGCATAAACTATGCTCAATGTCAGAGTAAAGTCATGTGTCCACTGCTGATTCCCACGTACGCCCACCGCATGGGAAAATGATGCACGGCGGCACATTTGCTGGTGGATTCCACGCCACTTGTGGGAAGTTTGCTCATGGTTTAGGGTGCGCTCCCAATACATCAGTGGAAGCGAGCCCTATTGATTTAGCATACCAAAGATGCTAAAAACAGTGCTTGAACAGCAGGTGCTGCTGTTCCATGTCTTGGAGACATGTCCATTGAAGATGGTGGCAGGGTGCTGCCATGAAGTTGCGCCATTCCGCAGCTTCAAAACAGCACTGCAGGCATGCCGCTCACACAACGCAGAGTGATTCAGCAGAATGGGAAGTGTCTTCTCTGCGTCCTTTTGCCTGCTGCAGACTCACATTCACCACGGGGTACAAACTGCAGTGGACACAAGCCCTAAAGGAGCATACCTAAGGTTGGGTCCGGTCGGCATGATGTGTTGGCAAGATGTGTCCATGGCACAAGCCAAGGCTTGCCAGCTACTTGGGCGAGTTTAGGGCAAGGCATTCACCAGGTAGAACTGAGCCCTATTCATTTAAATTAACAAACGGTGGCCTAAACACATCAGGTGCGTTTTGACGTCATCACGTAATGCGGCCATTATTCACCAATGGACACGTTATGTGACTGCCTTGTATCAGGGGCACCGAGGGATGGGGCATTGTAATTGTGTCACGTTTGGTGTGATGTGCCCCGACACACGAAATGACGCACAAGTACAGATGGGAGCATGCGCATTGTGCCGTGATAAAACTGTAGTGTAGTGTACCCTTTGGCGGCTAACTATTAATGCATAGGCACTCACCTGTCTGCCAAATCAAAGGTTATGTGCCCCATAGATAATATAATTAATGGCTTTAAAACACATAACCTTTGATGATATACATGACACAAAATTTTCATTACCATACTACAGTGTAATACTTTTTATTTAAAACAAGTTTTGTTATTTAAAAAAAAACATAATGTCTTCTAGCTCTGTCTGCTGTAATGTGTTCATTAAAAAATGCTTATACAAGTCAGTGTAGATTGAGAATGTTATGTGCGGCCCTTTACTGATGTCGAGGGCCGCACTTGTGGCCCTCCATATCAACTCAGTTGCCCAACACTGGAGTAGACCATACAATATAGAATGTACAAGCTCTGCACTCCAATACCCAGCATTTTCATATTAGAAACCCAACTAAGGACTTACATTCCTATTTTAAATACGAAATGAAGCTCATGGGGCCAAATGATGTAGGTATATTTATAGGACAATTATTTGAGAGGATCAGGCAAGATTATGGCCTGTGCAGGAGGCATTTGGCGGCGACGGCCGCTCTGAGAAACTCCCAGGGAAGGATCAATTTGTGGATTGTGCGGCTCTCTCCCACCCAGCAACCCCCTATCTTTACTTACTCTACATCTTTAAGTGCGGAGGGGTGGTCTCATCTTGACCATATATACCAGCCCCCACCTTCACCAGGGGACTACCAATTGATTCACATGCCGCCTACCTCAACCTGACCCTGTTTCCTGTAGAGGCAAACCACCTGCCCCCATATCCAGATCATATCTTCTCACTATATATAGGAGAAGACTTTTTTTCCAATCAATTTAAGCGGACTCATATATACCTCATGGTGCATCGGCCTGACGAAGCTCCCATAGCGAAACATGTTGCCCTCTGTGCACTTATAACCATCTACCTCCATCATTCGCTTATCTGTCTGTATTTTGGTTTTATTGTTGTTCACAATACGTATGATTGATGCCAAGGGCACTGTGTAATATACCTGTATATGTGTTATACTCTACTCACATGGTAAATTTGTCAATGTGTACCCCGAACATCTGCTCTCATACCTAGACGGTTAAGAGACTATACACTTTAACCGAAACTTTCAATAAATGTCTTTTTAACTCTACTGGGTTCTGAACCAATCTTCATTGTCCTAATCAAAGTCCTAAGGGGGATCTTTCTTCTCATCTCTACAGTAATTTAGGGATGGGAACAGTGAATCCACACACCCTCCAATCTATATATCCCTTTGATCTGCGTTAAGAATAATTAGGGTCAGGGTAGACAGATGTTAAGGGCAGGGCAGATTGGGGTTGACAAGATGCTAAGGACTCAATTATATCGCAAACGTTTGGACTCCCAGCACAAAAGATGTATGTACATTTTTCAAAACTATCTAATAACAGATGAAAGTTCTTTTATATATTCATAGTTTTGCCTGAAGAGGATATGGAAACCACAATCATTATGTCAGTTTGAGTAAAAACACTTATGGTCAGTCCGTGCCTAGAAAACAATAAAACAGCCACACTTAATATGGCCCCTCTGCTCTCCTCCACTTAAGAGTAATAAGACGGAAAATGGAAAATATGAGCTCTGGTATAACGTAGTTTGGTATGTTTAAACTATTGTAATGTAAAGCATGCTTGGGCTCTGTAATTCAGGAAAATTATTGCCAAATGCTTTCTGTAGAACGTTTCCAGTATATCCCTGAAGCCCTCCCTTTTCCACACACGATGGATACAGAACATCCAACAGCTAAGACGGGAATATTTCTCACTTGCTACATGTACAAAAACGAAAAAAAGCAAAACGCCTTGTGTTTTAAAAAGGACAAGCTGTGTAAATTGGTTAAAAAGATACTGAAAGCAGAAAGGAAGCCAAAGCAAGCAGGCAAGCACACACGTCCACATACCCATGTCACCATATGGCCATCCCTGGAGTGGAGAGTAACATCAGAAGCAGGAAGTCTGAAACAGATTTTTAAAAATAACCACATCTTTTGAAGTGAACTCAAGCTGTGTCACGTCATGGCTTTGTGCATATGTAAGGGCGGCAAGCCACTTTACTTTAAAACTCATACATAGACAATAGAAATATAAACATGGTCACAAAGCTGCCGTCCTTTTAACAAAGTACATTTTTTAATGATAGAGAAAATACAAACTACCAAACAAATAAAAAAATAAATAAAAAAGTGTGCGTGAATTATCATAAACCATTACTCTAGAGTGCAGGGGTGGGCAAATGTGACTCGTAGGCCACATTGGCTTCTTCAATTTGATAAAGGGGCCAGACCAAGACTTGGTAATGGCCAACCCGCCATAGGTGCGCCAATTCCATGCATCACAGACATCACTTAGGCGACATGTGACAGGGACATTGTTATCTTAAAAAAATTCCTGACATTACAAAAAAAAAAAATTTTTTGCAATGAGTAGAGATAATTCCTACAGACTGCATGTTTTCACCATGAGGATGCGCCCACAGTGTGATGATCACATTTGACAAGGCAACAATTGGACACCTCTAGGCATTATGTGCACTCACTGCAGAGAACAAGCAGAGGGGGTCAAGGTGATAAAGTGCCAGTAAAGGGCCAGAGAGCTAAATGGACCAAATCTGACCCCTAGTTAGCCCACCCTTGTTCTAGTGTGAAGGAATACTAAGTACGAACCATTAAACTACCCTAAAAGCAAGAATGTGACTGGTAACTCCTTTTTCCCAAATTCCAGAAAAATGTGCAAGATATAACCTACATGACCTATTAATAGGCATAACATGCAGCCCAGAGAGAAGACTGCTAGAAAAGTTTAGGAGTAATGTTAGAGGGGACTACTTTAGGGAAGTGAATGTCCTGTAGCCAAATTTTCCAGTAAAGTTGGAGGAAAAAAAAAAAGCTTCCAAGAATTTACTTCCATGTCTATAGCTGGCCATACACCTTTAGATCTCGGTCAGATATCCTTTAGATCTACCAACAACTATGTAGTATAGGTCCTCTGCGATTGAACACAAATAGACTTGATGGTTTAGAACAGTGGTAGGCAAACTTATTCGACCAAAGAGCCAAATCGCAACGGTGTAGTGCCGGGGTCCTCAATAGGCGGACCCCAGTCCGGATCCAGACCCAAATAGGGTCACATGTGGACCGGCGCCCGCCGCTTGCCCCCGGCTCATTCCTCTCCTTCTGCCGATGCTTTGAAGCGAAGGAGAGGAGCTGAATTCTGTGTGCTGTGCTTCCTGTAGCTCCTCCCACAGATACATCCTCCCCAGCCAATCAAATGCAGGACAGGACACACCCTCTCTATGCTGTAGAACGAAGCTAAATAAACCTGTATTACACTAAATTTGAACATTCATAGCACGAAAACCATTAACAGTATAATCATGAAACTTTCAGGATCAGTAATGCTCACCTACTACTACTTACACCCCGAGTTTCACCCCTCTAGCTACAAGACTTATACATTAAATTTCAGCTAAAATACAGCTTCCCTATGAGCATTAAGCACTACTCTGCTACATACATGCTGTCACTTATCCTAATTTGAACACATAGATCTCTGAAACTCTGCATGGTAGAACCGTGTCATTTTGGGGGTTACCAGTTAACCCCTGAGACTACATCCATGCATATTTTCAGGTCCCTGAGCACAATTCTTCCTACTTAAAAGCCCCCTATCATATATTGCTTGGATGTAGTCTCATTTTTCAGATTTGCAATTTCTTTCAGTTGTTATTGGTAAACGCATGCAATTTCTGTCACTTGGATAATCGCAGGGAAACATTACTCGTTATGGAAGGTTGCAGATAGTGGTGCCACATTGTAAATTAATCCAAAAAGGGTGTTGGAGCATCTGGGGGTTGAAATCAGGGAGTAGGCATACGTAAAGCCCTTCATGTCTACTAAAATCCCTGTGTTGAACAAAGATTTTGTTGAAATGCTCAACTGTGATGGGGCAATGTTGGGGGGGGGGGGCTTCCACTTCCATCGGGACCCCCTGCGCTAAGATATTGCTGTTCTCACAGCACTGAGCTGTTCCGCCGATGCAGGGCTGAACATAGTGTACGTTGAATCTCTGCAGCAGGTAAAATCTATGTGCTCCACAGTCCATGAGAGCCCTGGTCCAGGGGCTGGGGGAGGCTTGACGGAAGCCAGCGGATCCAATAGCGGATGTGGAGTTAAACAGGCCTAAGTGTAAAATCTGACTACTGAGGTATGAGATCTGGGGGCTCAAACATTACTGGGGGTTACATTTGACCCAAATATCAATATTTCCTAAAGGAAGCATTGTGAGCAGAGAAAAGAGAAAATGGCCATCACAGGGCTCCTCAGGTTCTCTTACCCCTTTCACCCTCTACTGACCCCTCAATATATACTTGTGAGGTGCCCCTTGTCTAGTAATTAAATACATATGTTTGAGACTGTGTCCTGTATAGACTATAGGGAGAATATTTATATAAACTCGACTACGTCAGCCTTCTGTCCGGCAGACTGGGTCAGCGCCGTGAAAACTGCCGATCGACACGGTAAAATTCCAAACTCCGGACCTCAGACTGAATGAAAATTTGGTAAGTGGACCTTTCAAATTTATATTTGAGTAGCCCTGGTGTAGCGCTTGAAATACATGTTTAAAGCCGGAGGGGGTTTGTGCTGTCAAAATTTAAAAATTACATCTGCTTTCCCTAAAAACCTAATAAACTTCAAAGTATGAAACCTCAAGTATGATATAAGGTTTAAGCTTAACTAACATTAAAAAAAATAACAATATACTGTGACAACAATGACTGACAACCCCTGTGATAAATGGTTTTGCATCTCCTTGGAAAGTTACGGTAAGTCAGGTTTGCATGTTGTTATTTTAGTCACAAAGCCCCCCTTAAAAGGTAACCATAGAGCCCCTTTCTTGATGGTAGACACAGAGCCCCCTTCATTGCTAGCCAGACCCCACCCCCCCTGTAGGTAGCCATAGAGCCCCTCCTTTAATGGTTAACAGAGAAGCCACAGAGCTCCCCCTTACAGGTAATCACAAAGCCCCCCTTACAGGCATATTTAGGGGTTGTTGGTGATGGCGCAGGGGTTTTGCTGTTGGGAGGGGGGTGGGCAGAAATAAATGAAAAATAAAGAAGAACAGGTAGCTGGAAGGACATGTCCCTCCGTCACTGAGCCGGACAGAAGGGTCTAAAGAGCCACATTTGGCTCCCGAGCCACACTTTGCCTACCCCTGGTTTAGAAAGTCCCTCATATTACATGGGGTTTGTTAAAACAAAAGGAGATCTAAAGGAAATCTGACAGAGAAATCTTAAGGTGTATGGGGACACGAAGACAGGGCTTCAGGAAATCTATGGGAAGTTGACATTTTTTTTTATAGTCAACTGAAAGCAAATGGCAGCAGGCTCCCACATAAACTTTCCTCTTGTATAGGTGACCGTTTTTGTAGCAGATCTGGTTACACACAGAGAAGGAAAGCCAAAATAAATACTAAAACTCCTCGCACAAGTGGCCAAAGAACAAGAATCCCATAAATGTTAATCCTGAGGTTTTTTTTGCCAGACCCATTCAGGAGCAGCGCTCGAAGTTCTGCAATAACCCAATTGGTTTCATTGTATAGATATTTATAGACACGCACACTTTTTCCCACCCCCTGAAATATGCTGTTGCCGTTAAATATGAGCTCTGCTGATTACCTTCCTGCTGGCACACCGTGTATAATACTGATTGTATTTCAGAGTGTCCCTCATGTACAAGTGCTTTAGTCCTGTGATCTTATTTCGGGGAAATGGAAAATTTACTACACAAATATGCCACCTAGTGGAATGTGGGGTGCACGGCACTGTAACATGGATTGGTCATGTGGGATAGCCTAGTTGGTCCTGAGAGGACAAACACTTTTAGTAGGAGTTAAATGATTAGACATTAAATAAGATAGAAACAAAAAAAAAATCAAACCAAAATCTATTTAAAAAAAACAAACAAAGGCACTCTTCCTTGGTATTTTGCCTGAACATCCATCGTACATGGAGAGGAAATGGCAAACATGGGGGCACATGGTCGAACAGCAGGAGATTAATGGTCATCACATATCTTTACAATAAGCTGGCAGTTGCAGGATTCAATTTGGATGTGATCCGTATATTAGGTTTACTGTTCTAATGCAGGTAAACCAATATAAAACTGAGAAAAGTATCCAATGGTGTCCAGTCTACCTAAAGCTGGACATACACTGTTCAATGTTAGCACAATCGATCTTTGATTAGATTTTAGATTCAATCGATTGCAATAAAATCCAAAAGTACCACATGGACGGTTCGATCGGAATACGACTAAAAGCGTACGTTTTGATCATACAATCGTCTCAACGACCCAAAAAATTCTACGATTAGTTAGATCGTTTTACAATCAATTAAAATTTTCCAACATGTCCAATCACTTTCTGATCGATGTATTGATCGTTATCGAACTATATTCGTTGATCAAACCATGTGGAGAAAATTATTTATGTCTGATCGATGTAAACTTTGATCATTTTAAGTTGATCGAACCATGTATGCCCAGCTTAACTCTCAAATTCAAACACATCAAAAGCATGTATTGCCAAATAATGGGGGGGGGGGGGGGGAGCAATACTTCAAACCCACTAATACTTTAAAAAACCTAAAGGCCACCATACACCTTATTACCATAACATTTCAGTACAATCAACTTTTCTTCTACCAAACCCATGTAGTATGAGGATCTTTCTAATCCTTCCAATCACTATGTATTCTATCAGGGAGGACCCGGCACTACATAGCAGTGATATATACCTTCCAAATCACCATGTATTCTATCAGGGAGGACCCGGCACTACATAGCAGTGATATATACCTTCCAATCACTATGTATTCCATCAGAGAGGACTCGGCACTGCATAGCAGTGATATACACCTTCCAATCACTATGTATTCTATCAGAGAGGACTCGGCACTACATAGTTGTTGGTAGATCTAAAGGAAATTGCAGAGTGATTGAAAGAAGTTTGGTGGGCTTTAACCAACACACACACCCCAAACAGATGCAAGAATGTTTAGTGATTATTTCCCAATTATTCCTTAATCAATAACCTACGAGGTGAGGTTAGGTATTCATTTTCACATTTATACATAGGGATGTGATTTAAATTGCTTTTCTATAGCTCTTTTGCATTCCACTGGAATTCCTTCAACAGCTTAAACAAAACCAACAAAATGTTTAAGTAAAAGTTAATTTCATCTTATCTTAAGGCACCAATTTTTTCCAAAGAATAATATGTTAAACTTAATAGCAGGTACAGGGTCAGCTACATAATCAGAGATCACATATGCAGTCAATGGCCATTAAACAGTGTAAATATGTATCAAGAAGGTAAATGTTACAAAACAACTATTGTGGGTGAGAAGGTACCTAGGAGACTTCATAGAAGGCAAAGAAAAACAAATTTGGAAATTTGGACTTATTGTCAATACACTGTAACACATTGCATCATTAGTCCCCAAGACCCAATGCTGTTTGCAGAAGGACAATGCATGCCATCAAGAACACACAATAATGAGAATAATGTGAATTACTCCTTTACATGGACATCCTGGAAGAAAGAGTATGCCATATGTAGGAAACCAGAACCTATGAGAAGATATGCAAGAAAAAAAAATGTAAAAGAAAATATATAGTAACGGAGGAACAAAGCAGGCTAACCAAGGAGTGATCTCCTACCAGGCCATGTGTATCCAGCTGTGAAAATAGCAGAATGAAATCACTTCCTGGTTACAGATACCCAAGTTTGTCACCGGGGAAGTGAGCCTAGGCCCACTAACCCAGATCCAGAAATTCCCCCTGAAATAATCAGGGGCCAGGGACTTTAAAGGCTCCAAGAAGGCTAAGTAGAAAAGTATGTGTATAAAAAAGTCATTTATTGCAATAGTAAAAAAAAAAAACATCACTGGGTAACAGGCCCTAAAAGCAATGATGTAACCATAGGTTATTATATGTTTGTAACCATAGGTTGAGTCCATTATTGCTTTTAGGGCCTGTGGCCCAGTGATGTTTTTTTTTTTACAATTGCAATAAAAAAATTTTTTTTTTTTTTAAATAATACGTTTTTATTGAAAATTTTTCAAACATTACAAGAGATACACGCAGAAAACACAGGGTCAGACAGGCACCGCGGAACCACTAACATAAAAACCATAATAAGTGCATAGCGTGCGGACATGGTCCACCTTGAATGGGGCCGATGCCTCAGGAACATAAGAGCGAGTTGCACACCCCGGAGGGCAGCGCGGATGAACCCGGCCGGAGAAAAGGCGCAAAGGCCAAAGGTGCGTGAGGTGAACAACGGTACCCGGGGAATATACGTTTGAAGTCCGCAGATTTGTATGAGACCCAGGCCGTACAGTAATAAACAGGGAACACGGCCACCGCCTAACCCATCAACTAAGGAAGGAGACAGAGAAAGGAAGCGGGGGCAAGCAGTAAAGGAGAGTTGAAGAGAGGGAAGAGGCGAGAGAGAGACAGGGGAGGAATAAATGACTTTATACACATACTTTTCTACTTAGATAGCCTTCTTGGGGCCTTTAAAGTCCCCTGGCCCCTGCTTATTTCAGGGGGAATTTCTGGATCTGGGTTAGTGGGCCTAGGCTCACTTTCCCGGTGACAAACTTGGGTATTGTATTTTGGGATGATAGCTCCACCGCCTTAAGAATAGTAGCATTTTGGCAGGTTTCAGCCCTTTATCAACTATGTAAAAAAAAAAAATTTTTTCTTTAACAGTGGGACCGCCCTTCCACTACATATCAGGAGCTGCCCACCACCACACTACTTAATCACCCCTCATACTGAACACTTTTTACACTGATTAATGCTTGGTTCCATGCACCTTTCTGACCACTGATATCACTTCTACTGTGATCGCTTCTGTGCACAACTATTACCTTTTACCCAATTGTATAAACCCTATACCAGCTTAAAGGGGGTGAATATTTATGCAGTCAATATGCAGAGATGTTTTTACATTTCAACGTATCAAATTTTATCAATAAAATTTTATTTTTATCTATAAAATAGAGTTTTATTTTTAAAAACCTTATTATCATTTATTTATATAGCGGCAACATATTATGCAGTGCTGTAAAATAAATTAGAGAGAAGAGGTCACATAAGATCACACACAGGTACAGGTTATGACACAGGAGGAGTAGAGGACACTGCCCGATTACAAACATGAATACTTTCTGTATGTGAGGGAGTGACATGGAATGACCACATCTGCAAGAGATACCATTTGATAGTGGTCCTGGGATAATCGAATGTCTAGGCCGCCATACATGTAGCATGAAAGGGAAACAGAAGGATATTCTACAGAAACAAGATATTCAGCCTGGAACGCCATCAATCAATGATGCAACTTTATAGAAACAAATATACATCCATCTTAAATTATTTCTAACATCACAAACATCCTTGACAGCAGATTTCAACACATTTTTGCATTACAACAACATAAATTTTTACAATCTGCTCACCAAGAGAAATGTTGTTTAGAACTACGTGCTAGTTAGGAAAATGGATTCCACATGTGGAAATCTTGCCACTTGTAAAACAGAGTTCTCTAAAGTCACACAACATGCACATAGCATCTTAAGATCGGACTTAAAACATTTAAAAGGAGAATGA
>CM070038.1:85440754-85460854 GCA_036250615.1 Ptychadena robeensis
GGGGGGGGGGCCTCAAACTCCCTTCTCTAAAATGGAGACTGAACTGCAGGACTTTTAAGGCAGATTAACCAATGATTTAGTAAAAAAAAAGGGGTTACCTGGGTGGGGTGGCAATATGATGCAGTAGAAAGTAACTTGAAGAGCAGCAAGAGAAAATACAAAATGTATACATGGTTTATTTAAAAAAAGAATTTTTAAATTGGCAATAATATTGGTAAGTTTTGTACAGAGCTTTTGCCAGAGGTTAACTAATTAAGGGCTTATCCCCCACCTTGGCGATCGTCCGGGATCACCCACATGAATGGATGTTTAAAAAAACACAACTTACCGTATTTTTCGTCATATAAGACGCACTTTTTCACCCCCAAAATTGGGGGCAAAAAAGTGCCTGCGTCTTATACGCCAAATGCGCGACCCCCGCGGCCACCGGTGGTCGCACCTTGGCTTCCCGCCAGCTCTCCCGGCACTGAGGGGAGCTGGAGGAGCTGGTAGTTCAGATGGAAGAGCCGATGTCCGGCTCTCCCCTCTGAACTGTGTAATTGCCTATGCCAGCCCTGAACTGGCATGGGTAATGACGACAGAGCTAGATGAACATGCATCTATAGCTCTCCTGTCCATGGGAACAGCAATCATTCTGCTGCCCTACGGACACAGAATCCGTGACATCGGCAGGAGAGAGAGAGAGAGAGCAGAACACAGCCCAGACCTCCTCCTGTAGATCAGTGTAAAGTATGACGTGTTCAGCTGAGAGTGTACTGCTGCTAATGACACCTACTGGCTGAATTGGATATTGCATCCATTAAATTCATTGCATTAACCCAATTGATGTGAAAACTTATTAAATCTTTTTTTCTGGTTTTTCTGCCCTAAAAACTGGGTGCGTCTTATGTGCCGGTGCGTCTTATACAGCGGAAAAATACGGTAGTTAACTGAGACACGGTTTTTTAATGCACCCCCACTCATTCTCTATGGCCGCAATGAGGGCTGATCATAATCGGGCTGAAAATTCGCCCGATCGTGCCAGATCGTTCCCTATCAATTGGCAGAAAAATTGCTAGGGATCACCGCCCCGCAATTAGAATCGTGGGAGATTCTAATGGCCGCAATCAGGGGCGATCATAATCGGGGCTGAAAACTCGCCCGATCATGCCAGATCGCTCCCTATCAATTGGCAGAAAAATTGCTAGGGATCACGCCCCGCAATTAGAATCGCGAGAGATCGCTAAAGTGGGGACATATCCTAACTTGGCAGCAAAGCCAACATTTGCATAAAACAGCTCGTTCTATCCTTTACAGTTCACCCAAATAAATGTAAAATAGTATTTAAAATACAAAAATACTAATATGGATTTCCATGATGAAACAATGGCACTTGGACCCAAGAGAAAGATCCTATGTGTACCTAGGACTGTGGTTCCCAAACTGGGGTGCGGGTCCCACCTGGGGGGGCTTGAAGGTATTCCAGGGGGGCGCGGGCCCTCATTCTTAACCTGTGTTTGAATAGGGAGGGCTTGATAATATTCCTAAATAGAAAAGGGGGGCCCTGCAAGGAAAGTTTGGGAGCCACTGACCTAGGACATGGGTTGTACTTCTCAGATCTGCCTAGGCAGTCTAGATGAGGTTGCTTGAGTGGAAATGTACAAATAGCTTGGCAGGTATACCTATTTCCATAAATATATTTAGCCTGTAGTTAAATTTTAAGCTTCAGTAAATACCTTTGTTCTTTTTCAAAGACTTTTCATGACTCTTGAGTTGTTGTTGGGTTGATGTGAATTACCTTCGGTGCTCCTCCTAGCAAGTCACAGGAACTACGAGTAAGATAATAGGATCAGTAAGACAAACACTACGAAGCAGTACTAAGCAGGAAGCAGAGCCTGCAAATGTTAAACAAATATGGCTGCTCTCACGTACATACAGAATTCTGAACACTACATATAAAGCATGATCTTCTAAACATTAACCTTCAGATTATTTACGCTGGTCTATTTAATATATACATGTAAAATGACAGACCCCTTTAAATCTACACAGCACGTTGGAATGTAAAAAAGAAAATCTAGATAATTGGCTATGTAAAACAGACATTAAAACCACATTTAAACTCATTAAATAAATAATAAAAATAAGTTATTACAATTTAGCAGTGAGCATTCTGCTAAAGTGACTGTCTTGGGCGCTATATAAACACTCCTGTCACTCCAGCTGACACATGTTGTCATTCCGAAGGGTCCTTTTAGAATGAGATTAAGGATAATATGCATCTCCATTACTCCGTGCTCCAGACCCCGTTGGTGCCATATAAATAAACAGAGGGAACAATTTGCCAGAAGGGCAAGGTATTTTATTATTTTTTTCTTTCTCTTCCATCCTTTTATATCAGAGCGGCATATATAGTAGCTTCTGTCAACCTCACCGCAGGAGCTCCATTCTCCCACATAATGTATGAAAAAGAACCT
This sequence comes from Ptychadena robeensis, assembly GCA_036250615.1. Classification (NCBI taxonomy): domain Eukaryota; kingdom Metazoa; phylum Chordata; class Amphibia; order Anura; family Ptychadenidae; genus Ptychadena; species Ptychadena robeensis. The sequence continues at coordinate 85,443,211 of CM070038.1, forward strand.
GTCTGGATTATTAATGCTGTTCGTTTCCTTAATGCAAAGCTTGCTACAACAAGGAGAGCATTTTTATTTACCTGTGACAGCTGAGGCAGAATAGATACCAAAAACCACAGTAAATGTAGCAAGTATCTCTTTTAATAAACTGTCACAGAAGGAGCAGGGGGGGGGGGGGGGTATGTGCTCCCAGCTGAAAACAGATTGATGGGCAGAGAATCCTTCAGGCATTAGATAGCATTATGCAGCTCACACAAACTCACAGAGCTGTATTATTAGAGCCAGCTCTCTCCGTCAAAGCCAATTACCCTTGGGAAAATCTGGAGGATGGGAGAGGGGATGCATAGACACCTTCTGTAACTGTCAAATGCTGTCCACTGAGGGAGGGAGACATTGCTGCTTCCGCCTAGCTTGTTCTTTGGTTACAAAATAAAAAAAAAAGATGATCAAACCAGATCTAACACAGAACGCCGGCGTTTGTTTACACGGATCTGCTTGAAGACAAAATGAGAGATTCATGGGGTGCTGAGAAGATTATTAGGCCACCGATCAGAGCCGAGAGCGACGGTTACAAAATAACAGCCCAGACAGGTGAATGTGTGTGGAGTTTCATTCGATTCGCACTTTTGTGAACACCAGAGAGAGGACACACTGTTCAAACACGGCTTCCTCCCAGATAAACGCACAAGCCTGTCCCTGCGAGGCCCTCATTATGCTAAGTACATGATAACTAGCCACACTTAGCTACTGCTGCGCCCATAGCCATTCCACAATCTCTAGCTAATGAAAATGACACAATTACAGCGGCTCACACATCCAGCTCCATGACTGCTACATCACCAGCCACGCAGCTCGCAGTCACAATAGACGAGGCGATTATTTAGATCCATATTGATTTAGTGTTTGCTGAAATTAAGACTCATGCATTTGGCAGCTCGATAATGGCCGTCATGCATTTCTGCCGATACAAAATATCAACAAGGCCCAACTCCAACCAGAAATATGGAAAATGAAGATCATTCTGCTTCTAGGATCCCCGCTGGAAAGATTGTCCTCACTTCCTGTGCAAGTCACATCCATTCCAACAGATATCATTATATGTTACATTGTGTTGCCTTAAGAATACAAAGACAATGGTACATGTGGTTCAATGGTACTTAGAAATTACCAAGGTCAGTACAGGTCTCATAAGACACAAAAAAACACTTAAGGTCCCCACAGACGTGAAGATTTTAAAAAAAAATAAAAAAATCGATGTTAGATGCAATAATAAAGTTAGATTTTTAATCAAACATCGATTTGTTTGAAAATAATCGATTTCTTTAGGTTCGATTATAATACAATCGATTTTTCAAGAACATAGAAAGATTTTATTAATTCGAAAGGAAGTGATGGGGTAGGCGTATACTTTAATGTTACTCAATCGAAGAAAAGAAATCTGTAAAAAAAAATTCTACTTTCCATTATTGTTAAAATCGATAAAAATTTATGGACAGGTCCGATAACTATTAAAATCGACATAACGTCCGATAATCATTACATTACATCGATCTGACAAATTTTTTAACATGCAATATGTCTGCGATTAAGATTATTATTGATCTTTTTACATTTTTTACATCTTCACATTTGTGGGGACCTCTATAGTTTAATCATAAGGTGAAGCCATAACTGCAAAAGATCAACCACAACAAACTGCTGCTCTGCAGAAAAAAAATACATAATCACTATGAACCCAGAAGTGTATGTTGGGAGTACCCCTCCAATGAAAAGCATTCATGCGTACACCCTCACCCTAAACCCCCCCATCCCCCGTGTTCAGGTAGGCACTTGTGTGGCATTTAGAAATGCCCCCATTCTATTGTAATTGGGCAGGTGCCTGAAAAACAACCGGGGGGACACCTCATGTCACGGCCTCCCGGGTTCAACGCTTTACAAAATGTGAATGTCACCTGAAATGATAGTTGGAGATGGTTTCATGGGTCTAATATTAATTATTGCTCCAAAAGGGTGAAGGCTCATTTTCAGGAAATGACTTATTTTTCCATAAAAAATTAAAAGGAAAATTGACTCAAATCTAGTCATATCATCACTTTCTGAAATAATAGTTGAGAAAGGGTTTCCTAAAAGGAAGGCTTTAAGAGTAGCACTGGTTGTTTCATTCCAACACAAATGGCAGGTTAGTACACAGATAGACGCGTTTTGTGTCTCCTAGGTCACTTCCATAGGATAAAATAGTAAGGGTGGTCTCAATCCTTCATATTATATCATTTTTTAATCCCTGAATTACAGCTCCTTGGCGTTCCAGCTTGTGTGGGGTCTTTTTATTGCATTTCTTAGGGCCATTTCACACTGTACGCATTGCGGTTTAAAAACATGCATTTTTTTTATCGCACACGTTTTTACATAAACAACCAATGTTACCATTTATACTGTATGGGTTTCATTTTTAAAAACGCAGCGTTTCCACATGTGTTTCTTAAAACTCACTGCTGTATGCATTTTTGATAAATTTTTCATTCATTTGTTCAAAAACGCAAACATAGATGTAATGTGAAGAACGCATGCTTTTTTGTATATATGCACAAATGCATGCCTATAAAAAAACATATATATAAATTTCTTTACATATATACTGTAGTTGCCTGTACATACATATTTATATTAACGTTACTTAAGAAGTATAACTAGGGCTCATTTTAGGAGTAGTACAAAAGTACTAAAAAAAAAATGCTAGGCACTATTTTCAAAGAAACCGGGTAAAGAAAGAACTGCTCTATGGAAGTCAGGTGGAGAACACGCATGATGGGCTACATTACTACTTGTGACGTTGTTAAGGGTCTGTTCTTTAATAGTCTGATACAGCCAAGAACTACATAACCGTGTGAGACACCCATAGACAACACTAGAAGATTCCTCACCATAAACAACCTTCAAGGAAAACAGGCTTTAGAATGCTGGCACTGTACTAATGAACACCACATAAAGCATTCTTGCTGGTTTCACAGAGAAATGATATATTTCCGCTTTGTAGAAACACAGAATTATAAAAGGGAAAAATGTTTTATGAGAACAAACCCATTCGCAGATTAATTAGTCCGTCATTACAGAATTAGATGACTACATGGCTCACAGCACAGCTTGGGCAAAAAAAAAAACTCATTCCGAAAAATGTACAAGATCCAGCAATAGATACTTCTACATGATATCCTGTAGTATGTATAGACCGCCTATGGGTTCACATAAATAAATGATTTCCTATTAAGGATTTTTAAGGATTAAGGATTTTAAAAACTATATAGGCCTTTAAAGGCATGCATTTTTTATAGGCATGCGTTTCCGAAAATATGCGTTTTTGAACAAATCCATGAAAAATGCTGTAAAAAATTGTAAAAAACGCTGGGTTAAAAAAACAAACAAAAAAAACGCAACACATGCAGTGTGAATGGTAATATTGTTTGTCCATGTCCAAATAAATTGTCGAATGATCATTTGTTGAATCGATGCACACCACTATGTGCAACCAATTCCTACCCAATACTTAGGATGGGGACCCTCACTCCCAATATTAAGTTATGGCAATCGAACAGGGATTTACTAAGATGTTGCATCCCTGTTTGATCATTTTTTCAATGTAATGGAATCGATCGCTACAGGAGGGCTACCGAAAAATCAATCCATGTATGAAGGCCTTAAGTTCTCATGTGATAACCTGCCCAATGTTGCATTCCTGATTTGAAATCAAAACTCAAATTCAGATGTCGCCTAGTCCAAGAAAGGTAAAAGCTCATATGCATTTGAAAGGGGACTTTGTATGTCAACATATCATATAAAAGGACTGTCCCCCAATGTTCTCACACACAATGCAGGGTGGTGTGTCTTGCATTTCTTCAGCTGCACTTGAAACTCCCATCTACATTTTAAAGCTGCTTAATAAAGCTGTGGCAACACTTAATATCTGTGCCGCCGTATTTTGAAGCCTTCTTACTAACAGCTCATTGTAATCAAAGTGATGCTAATAAAATAACTGTCAACAAGCAATTAACTGATACCGAGGCGCCTATGTGTCCTAACACTGGGCTGACTTCCTATATCTGTCAGAGGTGATGGGGAAGGGGGGTGAGTAGTGGGTGTAGAAAGGTTCTTACTCCTACGCTGATTATAATGCAAACAAAAAAAACAATTAATCATAAGAAGCTCTTAAAATCGATTTAACTACATGTACATGTGGGTTTAAGTACATGTACAACGTGCCTATATGTAAAGATCCAACCCCTGGGGGTAACAGACCAGAGGACAAGAATAATGTAAAAAAAAAAAAAATAATAATTTTGTATTACCAGATGATGGGAAATGGCGTTTCCCTGACTGACACCCTTGCTTCTTCAATAAGATCGCCTCATCTTGGTTGCTATTTAATATGTTGGTCAGGCAGGAAACTAGCCGACTCTCTATATTACAATGTATAATTCATTTCTTTTTTTCCGCCTCTCACTGTTCTTGAAACAATACTTTTATATTCATGATACATCTGCATCTTGCCGTTTCATTCTGAAATTAATCTCCACTATTCATCAGCAGCACAGAGCTGGCTCAGGTTAATAAGATTTTCACACAGACTGGAATTTCTTTTCCTCTCTCTCGCCTGTAACGTATGAACATATTGTTCCACAGATCATTAAAAGGCAGAAGTCATGAGCGAAGGGAAGGAGGCTGGAGAAGATGCAGAACTCAATGAGCCCAGCTCCAAGACCTGTCATGGCGAGGTCAGCATCATCTTCTATAGTCGAGTCTCTGTGGAAGGTTCTATTTTCGGCGTGCATATTATACAGGAGATTACATGAATTGCAGCCTCGGAGAAGATAAAATGGAGAAACGGTTAGACAAAAGGTGAACAGGGCAAACCTGATCACCTTCCATGCTCCATGGAGAACATATATCATATCTTCTGTGTGCCTGCACGCTGGTCCTGACATGTACACGTGTTTCTAGTGTAGTGTACATGTGTGTTCACTGGAGAATAGGAAAGAAGAATGGTCATGTACTCGTGAAATTACCAAGGTCAGTACAGGTCTCACATCATGGACGGACCCAAGATTCATTGTGACACAGGACTAAAGAAGAAAAAAAAAAACAGGTTTGAACATAAAGGTGAAAGCATAACTGCAAAAGATCAAACACAACAAACCACTGCTCTGTAGAATAAAATAAGAAATACGTAATCACTATGAACCCAGAAGTGTTGAAGGTATCCCTCCAATGAAAATAATTGGGGGGGAAATAAGGGGGTCAACACACTGCAGGATTCGAATCCCAAGGTTTCATCTTATAATGGCACCACAATAATCAGGGATGCACATAACTTTTTTTTGTGAGCTACTCGGATGAGCACCAGGAGATAGCGTTACTCATCCCATACGTAGGGTGGTCTACCTCACTGTCCTTGCTGTCAATCTGCAATATCAGCTTTAGCCACCGGATGTCACTAGAGCGCACTTGTCAGAGCACAACACATGCACGTTCCATCTCTTTAGAGAAAAGGGGGAGGAGGGGGAGAGCTCCGTGCATCTCTCCTCCTGTAGTATGCGGATGCACTTCAAAAGGAAAAGAAAGGTATGCTGTGCTAGGTTTTAGACGATTTTGTGTACCTACGTACTGCTTATTGTGCACCCCTGACAATAATAAAACTGGTGACAATAAGCTGTCAAAATGCATTGGTTTTATGTCTTGCCCTATGCTTGACTACACAAGAAAAAGCGTAAAGATTGGCGAGTTCAATCGGCACCCTTTTGCACATCAATTGTCGTGTGATACTTTGGACGAGGACAAGGTCTCCGTCCACAGTAATGGGGATTTACTGACAGGTCTGCTTCCTGTTTGATCTGCCTTTCTTCAAGTGGGAAGAAAGGGCTTTTCCATTTGATTCCCATTCAATCGATCTGCGATCAACCATAGATAAATAGGATATTTGCTTGATGTTGACTAGATGGTTGTTGCTCTCCTCTTCCATCCAGGGCTCTAGCCCGTTTTAATGGGTGCAACTCCCACACATACGCAATGCAGGGATATTGATTCTGTATTGCATGGAGAATACATCAGAATGGACCAGAATCCCTAGATAGAAATGGCTTAAAACATCACACACATATAGAAGAGCATTAGCCTATTAGGGAATTTATGGATAAAAAAAGCACTGAGTTACTCCAAACAAACAAAAGCATGTAGCAGGGGAGACATTTGGACTATACTTATGCAGTGAATAGCACTGATTGCAAGGAAATGCTAGGAATAAGTATATGGGACCATGTCGTCTGTCCCCAACCAATCACCTCCATGAGGAATCTTGTTCCTGTAGGGCAGTGGTTCCTTGGAAAGTTTGGCAAACTTTCCTTGCAGCCCACCCCCCCCCCCCCGAATTACCTTTGCTCCCCACTAGGGGGGTCCACCCCCCTTAGTTTGGGAATCACTGCAGTGGAGACACAAAATCTTTCTCTGCTATCAGAGTATATTCCCACTTATCAGGGCACAACCAAAATGTAATCTGAAGACAAGGCTAGGTATGAATTGTATGGAACCTCGAATTAAGCTTAAAATAAAAAAAATGTCCTGAATGAATAACCAATTTACAATGATAGTAGCCCATACTTCAAAACTTCATACAAAAACTTTCAGCCATTTTTCTAACATGTGGACAGGACAGGTTGAAGTAAATAAGAAGTTTCTAGATGAAAAGGAAACACTTTTTTAATGAATACGTTTATTTTTAATGATGCATATTGCTTTAGCAGCCTACCATTAGACAGGGGCTACGTGAGCTTTGGAAGGTAGACCCTGCTGTACTACAATGCACTGGAAGCATTCCAAAAGGGTAGCGTGCAGGTGGAAATATAAAAAGCATTCTTTCTGAAATGTTTAGAACAACGCATCATTAAAAATGCAAATATCCTTCAGCAAAAGGTTACAGCAAAATGTTTCAGCGAGATCTCTGCCTGGCCTTGCCTCTTGGGATACACCATGAAATGGCTCATCATGCCCAGTGAGTGTTGAGATGCTTATGGCGCACAGTTCACGAAAAGACACGCTTAGAGAAAATAAAATGCTCTAAATGTCAAACCTCTGTGCTATTAGCAGTTTTTCTACTGCCAAGAAAACGACGCTTTCCAGGGCCCTCCATAGCCAATGGGATTAAAGGAGATAAAATGCCCAATTATCTTACAACAAAATGGGTCATCACTTTGCATGTCACCGGGAACAAATACACTACACAGACATTTTAATGTTGTGGTTTACCTGCTTTCCGATTACCAAGGTCAATGCACTGAATGTAAAAAAGGCAAGTTTGCTTAAAAAAAAATAATAATAGAATGGCATTCCATTACCTCAATTTTTCCACAAACATGAATGAACAGGCCAAGAGCCTCCAGAACAGAACACTAATAATACATCCTCAGAGTATGGGTAAGGATACTTGTGACAAGTTGCATAGTTGTTGCTCATCTATGCCACCACTACCTATGTCCCTGGGGCCCGGAATTACAGTAAAGGGCTGAGGTACTAAGGTCTCACCAACATTGGGGTACTACTGTGCCCAACACATAAAACCCAAAATGGGGTGTTGTGTAGTCCCAGTAATAAAACAAAAAAAAAACAGATTAAAGTTTAAGGGGTTGGGTCTCACTCTCCCCAAACCACTCAAAAGTTGAGGTGGCCAACCTCACATGATTTTAAAAAAGGTGCAAAGATTGTAAACTAGCTAATTTAGAAGAATTAACACTAGTGATGGCCGAACTGCCCACAAAGCTGCCCGCATGGCTGGTCGCCCTCCTTCTAGCCGGCAAACAGTACGGGTGTTCAACCCGTCCCATTCGCCGGCCAGAAGGAGCTCACTATTCTTCCTCCGGCAAGATCAGGAGCAGTGAGATCCCGCCGGAGGAAGAATCTTTTCACTAGGAAGTTCAGGATCCAGATACTGCCTCAAAGGCACCACCACCTTACGCTCCAACAGAAATTACCTCGTTCTTTTGAACTCAATGATACCTGACTCGATGTTGGGTGTGGGGTACTCTCTTGGTCCCCCACTCCCTGGCAGGGATTCGGTTCTGGCTCTGAATGGTTACATCCTAGATGGCTTATCAAGCCTAAATTCGGTCTTATGGAATGAATCATGCATACCCCTGATGAAGTTTTCCTAAAACGAAACGTGCATCAGGAATCATGTTATTCATCTGTATGTAGGACCACCATCAGACCTTGTATTGATGTAATTTTTGTTTGTAACCAGAATTTGAGTTTATCACTGTTTTTAGGGCATGCGGCCCAGTATTAATGTTTTATTGAATAAACTTTGGAATTTTACATATATATCTATCGATCTGAATAACCCTTCCAGTTTGGAGCCTTTAAAGTCCCCTAGCCCCTGATTGCCTGGGGAATTTGTAGATCTGGGTTGGTGAACTAAGGTCCGCCTTCCCAGTGACAATTTATATATTGTACTTTGGGATGCCGGCTCCTATGCCTAAAGAATAGTATCCTCTTTGTTTTATATATCAAAGGATAAAAAATGTTTACTAAATCATTTCCATACATTATTACAAGGTCCTTACATATTGCTATGGGTTACTGCACGTTGCATGTTATCTTTCCACCATTTCACATATTGGTACAAGCCATAAATTCATCAACAAAACGCTAAAATACCATGGAGGTGTTGCTTGTGGCAATTAAACTTCTAATTTCTTAGCTCTATCTTATATTATATAGATAAGAATCAGGCGCCTGATACACATGCTCCTGATGTAGGCAGCCAAGCAAGTCTAAAGATCTGTATACTTAATTTATTAATTGCATAGATTTCCTCAGCACCCCGCTGTGCTGCACACATTGTGACATCTCTGACACCATCCATAGACTATCACAATTTCTCCAGCAAAGCTTCTGTGTGTTTGGTTTCTAATAGCTGCAATTCCCTGCAGATTATTTGCCATCAACACGACAGTTCTGTACCAGTCCTACCACCACCGGCACCACCTTTTTAATCAGAGGCATCGACGTCTTACGGAAGCAGTTACAATGGAGCTGTGGAGTCTGTGTTATGTCTCTTGCTTTCCCAGAAGATTCATTACAGATACATTAGAAAGTCAAATCAGGCAACTGCAGTCGGCTGGAAGCGAACATGAAAGACGCCTGATACAAAAGAGCTGGATTTAATATTTCCATGTTTTTTTGCAACATATAAAAGGACGTTAAGGTCTAAAAATTACACTTCTCCATTTCCAGGGGACAATATCACCGCCCTGTGGAATGGGAAATCATTGTTTCTCAAGGACATGGTTTAATCCTCTATAAACACAGACAGGCAGCAACTGATGTTGTCCAGGTATAGAATAATAGACGCTGGAAATTCTCTGACCATCCTTTTGGCAGGATAACACCAACACTATGCAACGCCAAAACTCCTACCCAACATGGGCTGCAGGTTTCATCCAGTCTGATGGATTCTCTATAGATCTCTATGGAAAACACTGGAGTATATTATCCAAAAAAAGCTGCTTAAAATCTGGCTTTAAGAAAAACAAGTTGTCTAGACAAGGGTGTCAAACTGAAATTAAAACAATTATAAATCAGCAATACATATGGCCATTGCTTTAGATAGCCATACACATGGAAATTTGGTAGCAATGTGGACATATATTTGAAATCAAACGGAAATTCATCAAATCAAAAAAGGTGGGGAAATAAAGTCGCATTCAACAAAAATTCCTTCATTTTCTGTCAAGAGTTTTACTCTTAATTTTTTTACTTTTTTATAATTAATTAAAAATGTAAACTGCATCATTTCTGACCAAAATCTGGTGGTTAATTACAAACATGACTACAAGCACCGCCATTAAAACAATCGTGTATAGGATGCTGTAAATTAGACATGAAAGTTACCTCACATCGCAGCGACAATCCAACTTGTCAAATAATCGTAGTGGCTGCATCTTTGGTACTATGCCCATTTATTTTATGCCATTGAGGCCCCCTGTGAGTGTATAGTATTTAGCATAAAAGTTGCCTGAAAAGTGACAAGGAAAAAAAGTGCTTTTGGGGGGGGGGGGGGGGGGGGGGGGGGTGTCCGTGTGAATGCCCCCTTAATGCTATTCAGGGCCCAAGTAGGCCGATTACCCCATAATGGTTTGGGGTTTTTTTTTCATACCCAATCATTTTTACTAGACAGGAAGTGAAGAAAGTCTCCAACTGCAGTAAAAACAGGACAGGAGACTCCTCCCCCATTATGTGTCTTTTAATGATATTTAATAAATACTTAGAATTTTATACTGATTATTCAGTTGTGATCCTTGCACCTTAAAACCCTGAACATTGTCTTAAGCTGGGCATACGTCACCATGACATGAGGTCACCATGCTGTGATTGATTGCTGGTCAATCCAACGGGTATCAATGTGCACCAAAGTGCACATCAATTGCCATTTGATGGAGACCCGGAACACCCGTGTTGTGAGAAAATTTCTCACAACACGGGCTGACAGCTTCAGCCCAGAATGGCCCCCCCCCCTCTCCGAACAGAGCAGTGACAGGCCCTGCCCCCTTTCCACTGCCAGGAGCTGATCACAGTCCGACTCTGAAGGCTGTGCAGCCGCAAGACTTCTGCCTCTGTTACTTCGGATAGAGACTCACTGTTTCCCTCTGAAGTGATGGACCTTGAGCAAGCTTTTCCAACATCTGTTAATCCTGCCCAAAGGAAGGCATACTCGGGTAGATTTGCTAATAAATTAGAGCACAATCAAGCTCCATGATCGCGCACAGCGCTCAATTGCACTCAAATCTATTTAGAAATCTACCCCATGTATGCCCAGCTTTAGATGTTTCAAATAAATTCTCATTTGATGAGGAAGGGGTGGCTCTCTTTCATTCACATGATAGTTTACTTGATCTTCTTTAGGTTCTTTGGTTATTTCTTATGCATTAAAAAAGGGAATATCTCTTACAAGAGCTGTTTCTAGACCCGCAGCTCAGTGTACTGTAAGAGAGAAAACAAGGAGGAGGCAGAAAAAAGGGGGAGTTAGAAATATCCGTCAGAAGAGAAAAATGATGGCAGAAAAGATTTACAGCTGTTCCAGAGGAAACGTTTGTCATGCATAAACAGTTCATTCCCCCCAAAGACTTTAAATCAGAAAATTAATTTCAATTGGATAGGTGCCTGTATCGTAATTTGTTTAATTCTCTACAAAGCACGTAAATATCAGAAGGATGGGGACAGACTTTCCCAGTAAGGTAAATAAAAAAGACAAAATGGAACACAAGGACTGTAAACTGAAATATACTCATATGCCTTAACATCCAAGTCTTTATCTATACATATTTATCTTATAAAATCTTGCATTGTGCTTAACACCCCAACCAAACACTTGTAATAAACAAGCGTCAAAGAGTTGGTGTTGCTTAAAGAAACCCATCAAGTGTCCTTTTTGTTTGCTAACCTGTATGGCAAAAGCTGAATGGGCATGTACAACCACTGTCTGAAAGGAAAGGAGGAGGATAATTCATATGTGTATTTGATGGAGACCGCCTTCATATTATAGCCTCACAACCAATAGTGTTATAGCAAATGTCTTCTTTCCAGGACATTTTGTCACAATGCTTGACAATGCACAGAATAAACCAGCTGCAATGGGAGGTCATTAATATAAAGTTGGCATCAAAGTCTAAAAATCACAGCAACAAACTTGTAATAGTTCCTGTTTGCTTTGTTATTTTTTATTTTTATAAATATATGAATATTGTGTCTCTTGCATAAGGTTATAAAATACTCAATTCTCTATATTAATAACTTCCTGTGACAGACATATGTTACATCATTCTTAGCCATCTTTTAGATCTACAGTCATACCCTCTGTTATGGAAAATAGTAGACGGTTACACCTCCATGGCCCTATCTGGTTTCTATAGAACTGACAAAGCAGCAATGGAAAGGAAGGGAGAAGCAATAAAGTGCAGCTATCACCTCCAAGAACTGTAAGCTACAATAAATTAAATGCTTTGTGGGCATAGGTACACCTTAAACTACTTTTTTACATTTAGATGAGACATTTTTGGGTATGACAAATTCAAGCCAAAGCCACAGATTGATATTAAAAAGTAATTTTCAGAATGTCTTTATGTAATATTTAAATAGACTGTAAGATTCCAGGGACTGTGATGGCTAGAAGGGAAAAACGCACCTCAGCAGGTATCTATCAGAAGCAGCTTGAAGAGAAGAAGTAATTAGACTGACACAGATGGCATGGTCACGTCACTTTGCATTACATAACTGCTGTAGGTCACCAAATAATTAGTTATTCTGGTAAACTGGCACACGATATCACTGAGTCAACCTGTTCAATTAGGAAAAGGCCCAAACTGTAAAACAAATTGTATAATTATCTGTACAGAAAGGATTCAGATACATGACGAATCAATTAGGGAATCATGTTACTGATCTTGATGATCAAAACTTCCTTTTGTAGATGAGGAATGGGTTCACAAAAACCTGTGTTTGCCAACAGTTTTGCATGTCCTGTTGCTGAAAGGCCAAGATATTATATGAGGAATACAGGTCAAACAGACAGAAATGATGGGCGTGTCAGAACTGGTCAACACAATGATCCGCATTGAAAATAAAGCAATGCAAAGCTACGCCAAAGCTTCAATGTGTACTGTTCCATTGGCAATCAATGTAAACCTTTTAAAGAAAGCACCATCACTGAAACCCATGTGTGGAGGGGAGTGCAGCACAGGACAGGTTGAAAAGCTAAATGAGCAGGCCATAGTTTGTCCATTACAGATCTAACCGTTTCCCCCCTTCGAATAAAACAAACACACTTTATTTCTGAGTGGCACATGGTTTTACCTTCGGTTTTAGGCACAGAGGCAAAAAATAACAAAAAACTAAGACTAAAAGCTAATGGAAACTATGACCATTTTAATTTTAGCTACAAATTAAAAAGGGACCCATCGCCTCCTTATCTGCTTTCTATTATCGTCACTAGAAGTGATGCCGCGCCAAGGTCACTTCAGAAGGTGGACATCAATGGTGGCATCTACCTTCCCAAGTGATGTGGGGCATCCGGCAGAAGGGAAAAAAAAAAACCTGAACAGTCTCGCTCCTCCATCTTACACCCTAGAGGACAGGGCACTGCAAGTATGGTAGTGCTCGAGTCAAAGATGGGAAGGAAAGTATATTTTTTTCAGGGATCAGTATTCCCGGATGAAGACAACATAAAAAGTGATGTGTATTTGGGTGTTTTTTTTTTCAAAATAGTTTTTAATATGTGCATCAGCAAGGGATACTTTCTGGGATTACTTGACCCTTCAAGGAAACTTAAATGTACTAAGGGTCCCCCATACATGGGTTGATATCTGCTTGATTGATGAATGCTCGAGCGCAGCGCGATGACGTCACTATGGAAAGCGTATTTTTCCCAGTAATCCACATCAAACGATGAAATGCGCAGATTTAAGATTTATACAGGGCATTAAACCCCACGCACATGAAGGTACCAACACTTCAATGTTCAAATGAATATGCAAGTCCATCAACTACATACAAAAGTGTAAATATTAGCAAACATTTATAAAATGTTGCTACATTTAATTTTGGATTCACAACTACTGACTATAGTGGAAAGGTTCACGTTTGCTGTAATGGTTGATGCTCCATAGTGTGGAGTCTGCACCCGTTTACTCGATAAGGATGGCATTCTGTCTAACCACCTTTCCTGTTTTGATTCAATGTATCTGCAATGCAATGGTGTCATCCTTGTAAATTTTCTCCATCAATCATCTTCATCATCTGCTCATTCTATTGGATGCTGGCAGGCTGAAACTAGAGCGTGAATAAATGTGATGTGAAGATGCAAAATAAAACCCTTCCTCTGTTAGATTGATATCATTGATTAGACTGCAGCTTGAATGAATTTGGAGTTGGTTACATAGAATTTTAGTACACTAAGGGGTTCTGTAGAATGTCGTTATGTTCTTTATCTGTGAAATATTTCAGACAATTATGTGCGATTCTCAGGTATGGCGCAGAAGCATTTATTCTTTTGAAAATTAATCACAAATATTAAATTGCAGCAATGGAGACAAATATTGTCACAATGAGAGGAGCTGCATAGAGTCAACGAAGAAAAAATACTTCTGTAAGAGGATATAAAAATTTTTTAAATCTTATTAGAAGAAACTCATGTTGAAAGGATACTTTAAAGCAGTGGTTCTCAACCTTTTTAAATCCACGGCCCGAAAGCGGCGTCACAAAAAGGTCACTTCCCGTATTTTGAATGAGGCAGTGGTCACTTCTGTGTTCCACATACTGGCAGTGAAGCCCTGAGACATCACTTCTGGCATGATCAGGTAAGTGTAATGTTCCCTCCCTTCCACTTAACCTTGTTAGTGTTCATGACAAGCCCATCTCGTCCAGAGTTTGTGTGAAGAAGCTGCATATCCCCGGAAAGCTACGGCGATGCTGCATCCAGCCCCAGCATTTCCGGGGCTCTGTGGCTTCACTGATCGTGTCACGGTGACGCTGAAGGGGGCGAGGGTAAGCAGTGCCATAGACCTCCATGTTAATGGAGGGGCTTCTGCTCTCCAGACCTCACTGCTGAATGACACTGGCTGTATGGAGAGGGGAGGGAGGAAATGGCAGGCAGTGTACCTCGTACACTGCTGCCATTGCCTGTACCACACTGTTAAAAACGGTGCGGTACAGGCAGTGCGCTAGAGAGGTTAAGAGGGATGGGACTTTATTCTCCTTTCCACTCGCTTGTAAGCAGCAGATCTAATGCTTTCAATGCTCTCAGAGACCCCAGTAAAATGGTCAGAGGGTCACGACACAAAGGTTGAGAACCACTGCTTTAGGGGCCATTTCACACTATATGCATTGCGTTTTAAAAAAAAAACTGCGCGCGTTTTTACCAATGGTAACCAACTGAATATTACCATTTACACTGTATGCGTTCTGTTTTTAAAAACTCACTGCTGTATGCATTTTTTATTCATTTGTTCAAAAACGCAAATGCAAAACACAGTTGTAATGTGAAAAACATATACGATTTTGAATAAATGCAGAAACGCATGCCTATAAAAAAAATGCATGCCTTTAAAAAACGCATATAGTGTGAATGGGCCCTAAAGCAAGTCTTAAACTGAGGAGCCACTCAAGATGGTTGCCAAAAGGTGGCCACAGTCTGGCTGACTTTTAAATAGATTGCTGCACAATAGATCACTGTGCGCGTTCACGATAAATTGTTCTAGAAACGATTCCATCCAGCTTCTTTGAGCTTGATCGAACAGGCCCCCATCCAAAGTATCAACTGGATCGATTGCACAAACTGGTGCGCATTGATTCTCCATTCAATCCACAAAGCTTGCCATTGAGGATTCATCGATTGAACAGATTTTGACCTGTGTATTTCCAGCCTTAAGCTTCCCCAGTAGCTCTAAAATCAAAGTCTTGTCACCCTGCTTGGCCAACCTCTCCAATCCCTAGGCACCCAGAGGTGCAGATGTATTTTAGAATGTACACCATAATTGCCTGATACATTTTCTTATAAATTCTAGTTTGCCTTTAACACCGGCTGGCATTTCATCAGGTAGCAGACCTTAGAGGAAAACATGACTAATTTTTAACAAGTGTTTAGCCCTAAAAATAAAGCTACATTTTACCAGCAAATGGAGTCTGTCAAATCTGACAAAGGTTTAGATCAACTGTCACTACTGGCTGACATTTAAAAGCTTGGAGTGTTACAAAGACTGAGACTGGAGAAAAAAGAAACAAGGCACATCTGTCTCCCCTAAGCAGCAGGAAATACACAGTATTTATCCCCCTGTAACAATATAACAAAGAGAAACGACATTGCGTATATTGTCCAGATGGTGAGCTTGCTGGAAACATTCTTCTCCATAAAAAGAAAGCAATGTGCTGAAACATTTGCTCCCCATTCGGATTCCCTTGGATTTAATTACAGCCTGCAGTGCTCTCACTTCTGAAGGTGCTTTCTTCATTATAAAGGGCGCAGAGAGCTAATGTGGGGTACAGCGAGATCCAGACGCCGTCCATCACTCATATCCTAAAGTAGTATTCTGCTTAAACCCCATAACAAAGCCGTCTTCTCTCCTGCAGTCTCCATGGTTTGCCAACAGCATAATATGCAATGTCTATGCGGAATGGAAATCAATTGACTTATATATGCATAAAGCACACTGAGCTCCACGGCTCCATCCATCTCTAATTCTAATAGCCTTCACGAATAGACTTTATAGCTAAAGCTGGGCATAGATGGGAAGATTTCCTGTCGACTGCCGACCTAGCAGGTGTGATGACGTCATCACACACGGCCGCTAATGCCGCTAATCGGCCAGGTGTGTGCCGACCATTACTTTGGCTGGGGACATCCATCCATGCGAACTAATGGGATCGGATCTGAATTTACCAGATTTTGGGTCAATATGACCAGTTGGCGCACCCGATTACCTGCCGACCCGATCGCGCACAGCATCCGATCGCGCACTGCATCCGATCGGCTGTCGAATCGGGCAGGAATCGGCCTGTCTATGCCCAGCTTTAGATGGCTGTGAGAAGTGTTTCAGTTGTGATGTAAAATACTGGAATCATGTTTTGGACAGAAGGGGACCTATTGTGGGTATGTTTGGGAATCCATAACTCCTCTAAATCCAGGGACAGTGATCCCTAAAAATAAAAACTCACCTTTCCTGCCTGCTCACTCTCCCGGTCCTCCAAGCTGCAAGATGGAGGAGTGATGCTTTTCTCGTCACCTGATTAAGATGTGGCTGGCTGCAGGTGCAAAGGGACATGGGAAGACATCAGAAGTGACATCTAACCTCTAATTTCCCCTTGTGCATGCCACGGCAGCAAGTCATGGGGTGGTGTTTAGCGCCGCTGCATTTTGACAGTTTTACCAGGTATTTTTTTTTTATTTTACTGTTGACCTCTAATCTACCCTCTCTTACCTCTGGTGCCAATAATAGAGGACAGATGCGGAGGTGGTAGGTCCGCTCTAAGAATTATAACATGTCAACTGCAAACTTTTGGAATGTAGATTGCCAAATGGAAGATAATATGGGTACCAGTAACATGGAGGACACAGGAGTGGTGGAGCACAGGAAAAGGTTAATGATACCTATACCATGACTTCCCACTGCTGCTGCCTCCTTCATGTTAGTGGTACCCATAAAGCTTCTTGCATCTGCCAACTATGAGATAGGTCAGTCCCACAGGACTTCTCCTGTGTAATATAACCTGTACCTGTGTGTTACCATGTGTTGAGTCTCAACTCTAATTTAATGTACAGCGCTGCATGATATGTTTGTGCTATATAAATAAAAGTCAATAATAATAATAATAATAATAATACATCAAGGCTATGTTCACAAGCACAACACAAACCCCCCAAAATAGCCCAGCATCATATGCGAGAATTCAGAGGACCTGCTCACAGCTCAAGAGCCCAGTAGTCAAGTCAAGTTAGTGTCAATGTTTGATACTACATGTCCTTTATTCATGATTTGTATTTCTGATTTTTGGAAAAATGAATAAAAATCTTTGTGAAAGAAAGAGGCCAGTGAAGTGGGGAAAAACAAGAGAAAGTGCTATC
>CM070038.1:85460864-85486426 GCA_036250615.1 Ptychadena robeensis
CCCCCCCCGACAGAAAGCAGAATTTAATCCCACAATGCGCGACCCCACCTCAAGGATTTGTCTTTGCTGAACGTGTAGTTTTGCTGTATCTGTACAGCCTATGAAAGATCACATAATAGCCAGGGTAGGTACAATAAACAGTATATTACAATGTACAGGGGCACAATAAGCACTAAAATACATATACCGTAGTTTTGCACATGAAAACAATATGAACACTGTAAATCTGTGCTATAAAAAACACATTGTCCAGAATAACCTATTGCGAATAATATGAAATTAACTCAAACGGACGTAATCTAAAATCAAGCCAAATCCGGCTTCAAACAGGTTAAACGCATTATAGATCCAATGACGCCATTAACAGCAAACATTATTGAGGAGGCGGCAGAATGGGCCGTGCTGAGGAATAATGAGCCATCACAAGAGATCAAACGGATGGAACAGTGAGAATAAAAGGCAGACATTCAATGCCTTTTATGAATTCCTATGTTTAGAAAGAAAAATAACATAAAACATTGTCAACAATAACTTAACATCTCTGAAAGACAAAAGTAGTGGGGGGGGGGGGGGGATAACAGATGATGAATTATGGAACAGCAGCTTGTTTCTGAAAAGCTCACATGCAGAATAGCTGAAGATGGTTACGTAGGACTCTCAGGAGATCCATATAACCAGGCAGCCTGTGTCTCATCAGCAGCAAGCTCAGTGATACCGGATAGTTCATGTGATAAATGGGAATTTAAAACAAAAAAAAAAGCCCTTTGGTGGCATTTCCGGCAATAATACAAAAGCAGAACAAATCCCATTATTAATTTGAGCCCTTCCGGCAGATTTGAGTAGGCATGTCACGTACAGGAAAGAGGCAGCCATGTTGTGGGCTGTACTATATGAATAAACATACAGTGAATGTGTGCTCCGCATAAAATGATTACTATTGTGTTTTGGGCCCATCACAGCTCAAAACCGTTTTATTTGTCTATGTTACTTAAGATAAAATAGGAAATTTAGATAAATATAAATCAATTATTTTTTTATTTTTTTTACAAAACCTTTGAAGACAATTGGCTTTTCAGGTGGAAGTATTAAAGCGATTCTATACTCAAAATAAAAGTAAACACCCATGCAATACAATACATAATGCGAAGATCAGCTGGTTCCACCCATTCTTCAGGAATACTTCATTTTGACGATGGAGCTGTCATTTTTAAAAAAGAACCACAAGATGGAGCTGCTTTTATTACATCCCACTGACCTGACACTGCCATCAAAATCCCGCTGGAATAGGCACTTGTAACACATCTGCAGTATTTACAAAACACTGCCGCAGCTGGATATCACATAGCGGAAGGGGCGATCCCAGAAAAAAAAATAAAAAATAAAAAATAAATCGCCCCTCCTGCTCTTAGAAATATATATATAGTTTTTTATTTACGAGCAGTGATTGCCCTTATTATTGGCAGTGCCATGTGTGGTGGTACGCCCACTTGAAGTTCACATTTGTAATAGTCTTATAGGCAGGGGTGCACATAATTGGTACTCTGGTACTCAAAAGGGGCCAAAAACTATGCGTAACTGCAATATTGTTACAAAGCTCATATGCGTACTAACAACTTGGAGGCGCCTCGTGTCTGGGCGGCCACAGCTAAATGTAAAATGTATACAATTTATGTCATTTGGATAACTGCAGGGAAACATGAATAACTATAAAAAGGTTGCAGTTAGGGGTGTGATATTGGGAATGTAAATTACTAATCTAAAAAAAAAAAAGATTGGACTAAGAAGGGTGTGATCTGGGGGATGAAAGTCTGAGTAGGCATATGTAAGGAGTAAAATCTGACCAGAGAAAAGCACTGTGTGACAGCTGGAATGCGACTGTGAAAAGTTGACATTTGGACTACTGGTAGTCTCAGTGGTTAGCTACTAAGGGCTTGCTTCCATTGTATCTCACAGATTTTATTTCACAGACTCAGCCTGCCGGCGGATGGTCTGTTCACACATCCGCCGGTGTAAAGGCTGAACGTACTCGACTGCGTTCAGACTGACACCGGCGGATCGGCTCAGCGCAATGAAGACAGACCCGTCCGCCGAGCAGGTAAGTCTATCTGTTACGTTGGGACCCCCCGCTAAGCGTGTACGCTTAGCGGAGGGGTCCCAACGCAATGGAAACAAAGCCTAAGTCAGCAAATTTCAGTGTTGTACTACTGAAGTATGAGATCTGGGGGATCAAATATGCTGTACTGTGAGAGTTACATTTAAGCCAAATCCAGCTGGTGACCTGAGGATGGAGACAGCTAATCGGAGGATCAATCAAGAACAGGGAGGTCCATCTGCACCAGAATCTACCATGCAGCAAACTGATCCAGAGGACAATTAGGGAGACAGCGAGGAAGACCACATACATATGGGGTGAGTACCAAACACCATCTCCTGGCGCTCATCTGAGGAGCTGCACCCCTCCTTATAGGTAGTATTAGATATAAGATTCCTGCACTAAACCAACAGCACCCATTCTGGTTTTAGTCATGCCCAATTTCAAATGTAAGCGTTCAGAAGCACCCTTTATTGCTTATTGCACATTGTTTCATTCCATATCACCGCAGAATACAAATAGTCATCATAGCGTGTTATAAATTATGTTATAGAGAACAGCATGGTGTCGCAAAATCTTATATTACATCTTCTAATTCCTCTCCTGGAGATAAGCAGAACAGTGGGGTCCCATAATTCTGAATAACAGCAACGCTATTATCTTCTAATCATATTATTCCAACAGAAACATCAGAACATATTTATTACTGCAGAAAGGTTACTGCCTCAGTAACACCGTTTTTTAAAATAAAAACACAACACAAACTTCTCTAACAAGCTACTAGATTGATGATGAACTAATTAAGGCTCGTCTCAAGAACTAATCACAAAAGGTTTTAACATGGCTTCAGAGACTCTTGGGGGCTCTTTCACACTAGCTGTGCTGCGCATGCATTTGAGGTCTTTGCAGATAACGGATGCGGTAGCGGTAATGCTACAATGCCAGCTTACTGCGCGCCCCTTACTGCCCAAAAAAAAAAAAATAAACATTTTGCAGGGTGCTGCACTTGCGTCTCCCATACAAGTATGGGACATGCTTGCGCTACGCCTGCAAAAATACAGACCACAGGGCATTTTTGTTAACACATCATTGTGCGTTACCAAAAATGCAAGCGCAGATCTACTGTGAAAGGTACGCATGTTTCCTGGAAACCTGTGTACCTTGTGTTGACCCATAGCTGCCCTGCGGTACTATACCACAAAGCAGATAGTGTGATCTAATACCTAATGAAAGTCAATGGAAGAACTGAAACTGTACTTTGCTTCCACCAGGCCTACAAACTATGGGCTTGTTTCCATTGTACGCCGGGACCCGTACGCTAAGCGTATACGCTAGCAGGGGTCCCGACGTATCTCACAGACCTTTGCCTGCCGGCGGATGGTCTGTTTACACATCCGCCGGTGTAAAGGCTGAACGTACTCGACTACGTTCAGCCTGACACCGGCGGATGAGCTCAGTGCAATGAAGACAGACCGTCCGCCGGCAGGCAAAGGTCTGTGAGATACGTCGGAGATACGTCGGGACCCCTGCTAGCGTATACGCTTAGCGTACGGGTCCCGGCGTACAATGGAAACAAAGCCTATGTCCCATCGCCTTTATTTATTTATTTATTTATTTATTGTTACAATGATAGCAGTGATCATTCGCAATAGTTAAAAAAGTAAAACACATTGCATATTAAGTGAAAGGTCTATAATATATTGTATGTATTACAACATTGTCAAAATGAGACTGATCTCGGTACCCACACACTTATCGATTTTTCCATTCGATCCACCAAGAATCGATTCACCAGGAATAGATCCCTGTCCACCTGGAGCATTGACCAAAAGAAAATCTTAATCGAAGAGACCAATCTATAGGCAATAAGGCATGGCGTTTTTTTTTTTTTCTTTTTGGCCGATCATTCAATTATGTGACTATAGAGCTTGTGGACAGCAATCGGTTCTGAATCAATTGGTGAGGAATCTGTCGCACTGTGTGGTAGACAAACTTAATACTGTTCGACTTGCGAAAATATAAACGTACGTTTGGCTTTAACATTGAATCTGGAACAAGCAAACCATAATGCTATAACTCATGTGACATCATATGACAAATAGAAAGACATGTCTGTGCCATTCATTTCTAAAATAAAAAAGAGCAACAATGAAGGATATAGTTAGAAGGAATTAAAGAAATCGAAAAGCCCTCAACTCAAGCAGTAAAATGTTAAAACAATCTCAAGGGCTAAAAGCAGGGTACAGGCGGCTCAATATTTGAGCCGTCCGATGTTCCCTGCAGCAGGGTGATGACGTCATCACGCTGCTGTCGGATACCGGCGGAGCTGGGGAGACGGCTCTGCTCTCTCCCCAGCTCAGCCGAAGCTTTGCCTGAAGACCCGCGGTTTCCATTTAAAGCAACGGACATCAGCCGTATATCACAGTCATGTCCAATATGGCTGTTTTCGAGCGGGATTGATTGGTCCTACTCAAAAAACAGAGATGGGCGCATATTATATGGGCCAGATAGCCGTGAGCCCGCACGGTGCTTGAAGCGGCCATCAATCTGGCCCATATCTGTATGTCTGTACCCTGCTTAAGGGCCCCCATACACCTTTAGATTTCTCTGTCAGATTTCCTTTAGATCTACCAACAACTATGTAGTGCCGGGTCCTCTGCGAATGAGCACAGGTAGACTTTGATTGTTTAGAAAGTCCCTCATATTACATGGTTTTGGTAAAACAAAAAGATCTAAAGGAATCTGACAGAGAAATCTAAAAGGTGTATGGCCAGCTTAATGCCCCCCATACATACAAAGATATTAGCGTCCGACAGACTAAAAATGATACATTTTTTTCAGTCATACAATTGGAGATTGATTGATGGAAAATAAAATATACTCCACATGGAATAACCAATTTTTGATCGTTTTTTGTTTTTGATCGTAATTTGTACTAAACCGATCAAACTTTTCTGACATGTCCGATCATGTTTTGATTGATTTTTTTTCACAATTACGATCAAATTTCGTTGATCAGACCATGTGGGCATGCACCAATTTTCAGTCGACCGATCTAAAAATTTATCATTTTTAATCGGTCGGCCGCTAATATCTGTGCATGTATGGGGGCCATAAGTCTACCTGTGTTCAATCGCAGAGGACCCTATTCTACATAGTTGGTAGATCTAAAGAATATCTGACAGATCTAAAGGTGTATGGCCAGCTTTAATAGAATTGCACCATGGGCCAGATATGGCCCCCTGGACAGATGTTGATACCGGGGGAACCAGGAATGTTTACTGAAAGCATGACCCTAGTCTGGAAATGGCCACAGACCTCTCTTTAAAAGCCAAGCCTTTCCAGATAGAGATCTCTATAGAAAGATTTAGCCATCTGGCTCTAGTAATCAATATTATTTATCCAGCTCTGACATAATCCATGATATGCATACCAACATGTAATTTATAAAGGTTTTACAGATGAGATAAACCCGGAGAAGGAAACATTCCACTCACATTTTTTAGCAGTGAAGGATGTTTTCATTCAGTGAATATAGAGCCGGAATGTTCCTCTTCCCCTCCGACACACCGTGCCTTGCATGGACTGACATCTTTCATAATACGTTTTGAGTAGGAATGTATTTACAGGAGTGTGACAAATTCACAGGACCCAGAAAGATGCGAGCAATGCTACCACGGCAGAAAGATATGACATACAGCGGCTGAAGCTACAGATACCACAGGAAAACATTTAGTGTAAATATCCTCAACCACTGTGATCAGGAAGCCACAGAGCTGGTATTACAGAAATCGCCGCGTTCATGCTGCGGACGGCTTGATGAAGCTGCCAGATTCCGTTACCTGCCCGCTATTTCCTTAGCCTCTGTTTTCTTACTGTCTCCAGAGAGAAAACATTCATACAAAGTGCCGCTACTCCAAAGCTAAGCTCGCTTTACATGCCGGCGACAACTTTCACATATGACTGAGGCAATCCTTACACAGCTAAATAGCTTTCATACCATCAGCAGCGCGTTCCCCGTCGGGGCCTTATAGAATCGCGCAGTTCTGCATAAAAGCACGGCTAACCTCGGGCGTGATTAATAGTACGGGGCGAAGAGCAGCGGTGTGCAGTAACTCATAGCAACCAATCTAATCCACTTTCACACCACAATCACTGCGCCATTTCCTTTACCTGGTATGGGGTATCAAATCAAAGCATGCACCACCAGGTTTAAAAGCAGAGGTGTCAAGCTCAAATACACAGCGGGCCACATTTCCAGCTTGGCCAACCTTGAAATATTTAAAAATATAATTACACTTAGGATCATTGGGCTTGGGTGTACAGTTAATGTACTTTGCCTTTCCCAGACCAGTTCTGATAGCCCTGACCCTAGCTCTGCAGCCCCCCTACCAGCTGTACTCAACACTCTTCTGTCTTCCAGCTCTAGTAGTAGAGTATGAAGGATCCCAGCATGCTCGGGGCAGTTGGCACTCACTATGATGTCATTAGAATTCACTGCTGACAGGACTCGTAGTTCTCTACTCCCACAGTGGAAGGGCAGAAGGGCGGTGAGTGCAACTGGTAGAGGGGGTGTCGGGAATGCAGATTTTCCAGATCTCCTGTGAGCCACGAATATATGCTCGGCAGGCCAAATTAGACACCTATGATTTAAAGGGAACCGCACACAAATTAACTAGATGCCACGCTCAGACATTTTTTTATGGTTAGGACTTGCTAACCAAGTACTGTTTTGACCTAGAGGGGAGGGACATGAAATGTAACGTTCAAAACGTTGCTCGTAGTCTTGTATGAGCTATGAGGTGCCACATTGCGTAAATAACACTACTTATGCAAATCAATGGATCATATTGTACACATCATGCCCATATCTTTTTTTTGCCCTAAACCAGTGTAAATCCCACTCACGTCACCCACTGGGTGTTCAGGACGCATAATGCTGACAATTTAAAGACACCAAGTGGAGTCTAGGCTTGGCTAGGCTTTAGGGAACAGGTGTCTCCGAAACGCAACAAATGTTTCCATCTACTTCATAAACTAGAGAGAGATGGATATAGATAGAGAGTTGTTTTTACAGTTTTGGTTAGTTTGGCAAATGTTCAACACAACCTTGTTTTAGGGCCCTTCCCTCCACCATGCTAGAAAGCATTTTGTACTCAATACATTTCCAGGCGTTAACTCATAACACACTACACCCCAGGTGCCCAACCAGCGGCCCTTTGGGCATTCATCAGCGGCCCCCCTCAGTCCTCCACTTGCGGCCTCCAAACTGTTAACTGTTAATGCATACCGCATAGAAACTGGCCCTGGGCAAGGTGGTCATTGACAACGACTGTCACTACACATTCTAAGGTGCATTACCATACTACACTACTGTTTGAAGTATCAATGAAAACAAGTTTTGTTTTTTTAACAATTAAAAAACAATGTCTTCTAGCTGGACCTGCTGTTATTTATTCATTATAAAATGATTATACAAGTCAGTATAAATATAAAATGTTATGTGCGGCCCTTTAGTGATGCCGAGAGCCGCACTTGCGGCCCTCCACATCAACTCAGTTGCCCACCACTGCACTACACCATGCATGGTCATACCAGCAGCACAAACATCTCTCATACACTGTGATGGGAGGAACACAGCCACGCAGTAACGCAGTTTTCTGTTTACTGGAAAACGTGGGTGAAGCATTAGCACTAATGTGGCTATAAACAACACAGTAGAGTAAAAAAGCCCCTTTAGCTTCTCGCCATTGTTTCCTACAAAGTTACTATTTCGCCATTTTGTTTTCCTGAGGACTATACAAAATCTCACACAGACCAGGCTACACATTATAACTTCAGTTCCCTGGTTGGAAAACACCAATGAACATGGTGTAATGTACAGTATAAATATCTTACACACAAGACCTATGTATATTCATGTTGAAAGTTGCAAGCATCTGCGCTACTACATCCTGTCCATTAGCTTTTATTGATCACCTCCAAAATATATAATGCATTAGTAAATATTTAAGAAGGAAAACCCTCATTCATAAGGTTAAGCTCCACCAATGTCTTTCATATATGCGCTCTCCATTCCAGTCTAATGAGCATTTTGAACTTCTTGACCGGCACTTTTAAAAGGCAAAAGCAATATTAAAGAGTGTATTGTAGATTTGGACACAGGTTTAGGTTTGTTTATTAATTGGGATTTAAATAAAAAATGTCATATACTGATCTTATAAAGTTAGCTCATTCGCTAAAAGAAGCCGCTTTACAGAACTGCCCCTTCTCCCTAGAATATAGTAGGAGGTTTTTTATTAGAGAACAGGAGCTGCGAAGCCACTTCCATTCGTGATCTCTTATGGTAATCCATAGTGCTTTGGGAATCCTTGGCCATATTTTAAAGAAAAGTTAATGAGCACAAGAGGATGCCTAAGTAACATCATTAGACTTTCCCATTAAGCATAAACATAATTTTAGTCAATGAACAATACATGGATTTCCTCTATAATAAGGTATCAAGCCAGCATCCCAAAATTATATAAAAAAAACATGCAGAACAAACAAAGAATCTCCTCTGTAAGAACTCACAGGGGCATGGGGACTTTAAAGGCTTCAAGTTCATGGATAAGTTACAGAAGGAAAAAAAAAAATTTTTTCACATTTTAATGTATATCAGATTAAAAAAGGACACTGGAACCAAAACAATAAGTCCTGAATGATAACATATACACAAATATTATGGATAAAAGCATATGCCCAGCGTCATATAGGCAGAGGGCTCAAGGGGTTGGTCCTGATGGTAAATAGTGGACTACGTGAAGTGTCCACCGCTGTGACCCCTATATAATTTTAGTCAATAACAGTGAAAATCTTTATTAACCGTGACAGAAATATCCAGACAAGATTGCTATTCTGCCCTACCTAGTCTAACATTAGTTTTAGGGACCTTCCTACATTCCTCACACATTCCTACTACTACAAACGCCACAGACACGAGGCGGCTGAAACAAACGGACACTATTGTGTTTCTGGCCAAATGCACAAAAAGCTCTGCGTGGATGTGAATTATATTTTTGAACTTTTGTGATCCTAGCGTAGTGATTTCTGTTTCCCTATGGTTTATTGTAGCCTTTTTAAAGTGAAGGAAAAAAGCCTTGCAGGTTCTGCTGAACTTTCTGAAATGTAAAGTATATTGAGAATACAATATTTGGAGCGAGGCCCACTGGTAATGGGCAAGACAAGAGGTCTGCATATTGTAGTGCAGATATCCCTACCTACTGGAGCTAGAGGAAAAAATTATATATATTTATATATAATAGTTTAAACAAGTCAACCAGGAATCCATAATTACTCTAGATTAGACCAAAAGAGCAAAGTTACGACTTACAACCAGATTTCCAAAGGCCCCCATACACCTTACAATCGTTCCATACAATTTTTTTACAAACTTTTTTTTCTACTAACCCCATGTGATATGAGGACCTTTCTAATTTGCCCAATCATTATGTATTCTATCATGGAGGGCCCCGCACAACATAGTTGTTGGTAGTTCTAATGGAAATTGTATTGAGTGATCTAAAGCCTGCCATACACACGCCGATGTGTGTAGCAGACTAGTCCCGATATGTTCCGGGAGGCTAACGTGATGACGTCATCACATTAGCATCCCGGTGCATTATGGGGCCCCTTCAATCGGCCAGGCACTCTTTGTGTGCCGGACATGTCCATTCTCTGGCCGGCCGAGCAGTGGGGCGACAGGGATCTGTCGCCCCATGTTAGCACATGCCGATTAGCGGCCGATTTTTAACCTGACCGACGGCGCGAGCGTGCATGCCCGCCGGCCAGATTGAAAATCGGCCGCTTACCGGCATGTGTATGGCTAGCATTACCTTTGAGCCAAGAAATAGGAGCACACACAGGGGGTAAGAAAGGACCCCAGAGGTGTCCAGAAACTTGACTAACCCCAGACATACTGTATGAGCATACACGGTACTATACCTACACGGCATTGTAAGCAAGGACCCCACAGGAAAGGAGATAAGAGGGGAATTGCAATTAAGCAAAAGAAAAAAAATTCAATTTGAATGGCGAGTACAGTCTGGTAGGTTGGGACAGGTTATAACTTTAATTGCTAAAAAGTAGGATTATTATTGGTGTTTATTGTATGTTGCAACCTTTTTTACTATAATAAAAAAAAAGTTTGGCAAGCGGTAATTTGGGAGGTCAAGAGCAGATTATGTTCATTCAAATTATTTATGGAAAAAAATGTGGTCGATTTACAACCAGCTCACCTTAAAACAAACCCTTCGGGATGAATTACCGGTAAGTTTAGAGGGTGGGGGTTCCACTGTATAAATGACAGGGTGGATAAAAATCAATGATTTTGTTTTATTTAAATCAGATTTTTTTGATTTAAATTGTTTTTTTTTTTTTTTAAATAAAATGCTTTTTTGAGGAAAATAGATTACTATCAAGAGGTTATTCCATGATGGAATAACAATTCATTGTTTAATTACTGTATGTAGAGTAAGTCTGTATATGTTTAATTTTTTTGGTAAATAAATTCCATGAATCCATTATTCATTCAATTAGGTATTTGTAAGATTTTATAATCAATAAAACTCCACTCTTAGATATATGGTGACCAACATCCCAAAAACAATAGACAGAAGTTGATAATGGCATAAGCACATTACCCAAAGTTTTGCCTTGAATAGATGAGGGTGAAGGGACGGGCCACTCAATATGTAAAAGCAATATATTTATTATACACAGTGCAAGAAATGAAGTAATGGCATCAGATCAATCAGAAACAATGCGTGATGTTGCGGATGTACACATCTGTACACGTGCTGTTACACAATTAAAATAGTCCAAATTTCACCCCAACTCACGTTTCGTTGAAGACTTCTTCAGGGGGTACGATATGTAATTTCATCACCAAATCTACATAACAGCCAGCACAAGGGGGTCACTCAAATTGAATAACCAAATCCACATAAAAGTGGACACAGACCCTCAGGAGTTAATCATGTCCATAGATCAATATAGGGGGAAAGACCTGATTTCTGAAGATGGCGTCCACACTGCCCCAACACCAGTGGGGAACGGAGAGACAGATTTTAACTGCACAACTGCTGTGGTGATCTACGTACAACAAGATCGATTTATAATAAATTTACTTTGGTAAACATGATTAGTTGATGGTTTGGGTCGGTCTTGTTGCACGTAGATCACCAGTGGAGACGCCATCTTCAGAAATCATGTCTTTCCCCCTATATTGATCTATAGACGTGAGTAATCCCTGAGGGTCTGTGTCCACTTTTATGTCGATTTGGTTATTCAGTATGACTGATCCCCTTGTGTCGGCTGTTTGTTTTATGTACATTTGGCTGATGAAATTACATATCGTACCCCCTGAAGAAGTCTTCAATGAAATGCACATTGGGGTGAAATTTGAGCCATTTAAATGATATGATGTCATTACTTAATTTTTTGCACAGTGTATAATTAATGTATTGCTTTTGTGGCCCCTCACCCATGTCTATTCCAGGGGAAATGTGGGTGATGTGTTTATGCCATCATCAACTTCTGTCTGTTTCTGTAAGATTATTGGGCAGTTTCCCCGCCTACAAGATATTATCACAGATGCTTGGTTTACTTTTACAGTTCTCAAAACTAAGTACAACAGAAAAGTTGTCCAAATATGAATGATTAACCTAAACTGGGGATAGAAAAAACTTATATGAAAAGTTGTTATTCTAAAAATCTTCATCTACTTGCATTTTAAAGTTACACCAGCAAGAATGATTGATTTAAATCAGTTTGATTTAAAATCGAGCCTTACAGACTAGTGATTTAAATCGTGATTTAAATCATGATTTAAATCAAATCCACCCTGATAAATGATATGTCACAAGTCACTATAATAGGTCAACTTTACCTAGTTCCATCTGCATAACATACAAGGCTCTTCAGTAACTGTTCAAAACAAAAAAAAATCCCAGTTTGGATTGTTGGATTTCCACCTACAGAGTTACGTCCATTCTTTAAACAACGGTTTAATTCCCCACATCTGCATTTAGGCCCCTCTCACCTTATCATTATGAAAAACAAATCTATAAAACCGCTCAAGTTTCACTGTGATTTTCACTTTTGCACAGGAGGTCAAGTAGCCAGATGGTAAAGATTGTAAGTTAAACCCCTAATGCTCACAATGTTTCACAGGCTTTCTTGTCGGAGTGAAAATGAATATCTCTAAGCCCATTCATATATATCGTAATTTTGTTGATTTCTTTTAAGACCCTCAAGAGTTCAATGTTGAAACACAGAGGGCCAGGGCCACCCCACACTAGCCACACAGCAAAAAAATGGTGCAGTGCAGTTTTTGCCACTACTAGCACTACCCTGTCCATAATGAGTGAAACCAGACATTTACGCATTGCGCTACGTTTGGGTCTCCAATAGAAGTGTACAGGAGACACAGGTGCTGGGGCACAAAAAAAATGCTGGAGAGTCTTTCCAGGACTGTGCTGCATTGTGAGGTTACCATAGGTGCAAACGTGGGGCCAGCGCTCCATGGGAACCTGTGTACCTTGCATTGAGGCTGGCCCCATTGTGCGGCAGGGCTGCAGCAATTTGATAAGGCCCTGACGCTTTTGTAGTTTTAGTAATTTCAGGGCCCTTTGACACATCTTACTGTTCCATAGATTTATTTTCTTGCATGGCCCAAAATAATTTTTTTTTTTAATTTATGAAACATCAACAAAACATGTTCAAAGCTCCGAACTCAAAGGCATGGAATACAAAGTAAATTGTTGGGATTTACATAAATGTAATATATTTGGATAGTGGAAAATGTGGTTTTGCACTATAAGGTTCCAATTTCTGTTTCCCAATGCACAGTATTGGATGTGCCCGTTTGGTCTACAAACTCAAGGTTTCGCCCCCAAAAAAATGTTTCATCTATGAGCCAATTGACTGTCAATGGACTGACAATTTCTCAACTTTCAGAAAAAGAGGATGGTGTAAAAACTTTGCAACTTGACTACACTCTCTGAAAATGTGTATAGAAAATGTACTACTTCCCAAAGAGAAAAACAATGTACACATTGACAACAGTGTGAGGTGCACCCTGCAAACAGGTTACGTGTTTTGAATGCAGACATTAGGGAATACAGTTATGGTAACAAGGAATCCTTCAGGCTGCCATTTTGTGTGAATCCATATAAACACAGGATACTGACACCACCCAAGCATGTACGTACACATCACTATTGCAGTTAAAAATGTGTTATGCGACTTGGGGTCCATGCACAAAACTGCACTAAGGGCAAAGTGCCCAAATCACATTGTTTTCAACACTAGGTTTCATGTTGTCATTGTGTCACCATCAATGAATAATGATGTGTAAACTGAACACTAATGGATGTGTCAGCAGGACGTGGAAAAGCCACACAATCCGTTGGTTGGGCAGAAGCCGAAGCCTCTACCCTTTCACCTTTTCTATGTCACCAAGCAATATCTACGAGGGGATGATAACTTTTATAGTAGATATACATGTGCCGGGCCCAAACAAAGCAAAGATTAACTCTAAACTGCATCAGGGCTTTCATGTCAACAAAATAACCACACAAAGTCATCCATAAATATTGTACAAAGGTAAAAAAAAAAGTCCTTAACAAGTACATGACTATCCACATTAGGAGGTCAAATTAAAACATTGTGGCAAAGTAACATCAACAAACACCTCTCACATATATAAAAACAGATACAGTTCGAAATTCATCCCCAATGTATGACGTACAGGTGCTCTGTTAACAAACGTGTTTCGACCCTAAGGGGCTTCCTCAGTAAACTACAATGGGAACACTGAAAAGAAAACAAAGCATGACAGATCAACATCTCTTATGATATAGTTTAGATCCAATATACACATGGGCCAGGGATCCATGGCTGTTCACATAAATGTCACAAACTACCGCTATACTTACAAGCCATAGTAGCTAAAAAAAATAAAAAATAAATAAATAAAAAAAAAAAAACCTTCCAAATACACCTGGCCCCCTCTATTTTTCCTTCTTTTGAGCATTTACTGGGCACAGCTAATGATGTGAAAGCCTAGAGGACAACCCCAAAGGGCAGTGGGGACGGGGCATCCAGCAATCCTAGACGTTTTAGGAGGCGGCTGACAACAGCATAGATTGGCAGCAGATATTTCAATGAGTGAACCAAAAAGAGAAAGCCAGATAAACAAATTGAACCTAAAAAAAGGAGAAAGGTAGGAATGCACTTAAAACCCCAGATGTACACACAACATAAGAGAACATTCTCTGTTGAAGTATCATCATTGTTTTGTGAGTGCTGGGAAAAAAAGTTGCATCAGCAGAGTGGATATTATTCCTTAAAACTGCTTCAGCATGAACCATAAAAATGAACAATGAAAGGCGTTCAAGCACAGAAAAACGTGTTAATGGATTTTGATAACAGCAGAAAACCCATCCACTGCATTCATTATTTCTGCTGCAATATATTTCAGTTAATCCTAAACAGGCCCAATTTAGCACAGTGCCACAGAGGACCAGAAATACACCGCATCAGGAGCCGCTTCCATTAACTCGTTCATTTCACTTACATGTAAGTAAGAAGTGCTGTGCTCTCTAGGAATTTCGTTATCTCAAATCAGATGAAGGGAAAACGTGGAAATAGACATGAAGATGTAAAACTGAGCAGTACAATAACACAGGATACCCCCAATGTGTTTGTTATCTAGCATACAAAACCCTTTGTGGGGAAGACACAGGTGTTAAACCTGCCATACATAGGTCGATGCCTGAGAGATAGATGAGCCATCAAGCTCAGCGCGATAACGTCATCATGTGGAACCCGATGTCGAAGGAGCTCTAGGGTCAGCACTGCTGCGTCATCGAGCTCAGCCGATGCTTTGTATGGGGACCCACGGTCCCCATCTAAAGCAATGGAGATCAACAGTGATTTACAGTCATGTCCAATAACCCTGTCTTCCAGTGGGATTGCATTATGATATGCACTAGATAGATGGCCATGAACGCACGCGGCGCTCGAAAAGGCCATCGATATAGCGCATATTTATGCCTGTATGCCCACCTTTAGTCTACTGATGAAACAAAGCATGCAGGATCAGTAGCCTATATTGTACAAGAGGACACCTTAATGTAGCCATAAAGGTGTAGCTTTTCTTGCGATTCTTCTTCCAAAGTAATCACAATTAGAGCTGTGCATATGCTCCATAGTATGCTCCATCACCTTATAAATAGATCTCACGGGCAGGAATCGATTCCTGGTCAATTGATTGATCTGGCTACAGGCAGAAGAGGAGAGTACCAACTGCAGAATAAAAATGTCAGTTTATCTTCTTGTATTTTTACCTTAGACGGAAAAAAACCTTTGAAGCAAAGAGAAGGGCTATTGGCCAAAATTTTATTTTCAGACACTACTGCAAAAAAGGCATCATAATATCTAGACAATAAGAGGTTCTTCTATCCTGCTCACATTTGTGTGTGTACAGCTCAGCTTGCAATCCTAGCATGTGCTGAGATGAATACTCACGGGAGTGAAGTGATACCAGAGCAGCGAGTGAAGATGTTGAAGCTGAAAGAAGCTAAGTAGAACATGTCAACACCACTGAAGTAGCTTGCAGATGTCGCACTGCTGGAGAGGAGGTCAGCGGAACCCCATTTTAAAGCATATCCAAATCCTAAGGCCTTGTTTTTCTTGAGTTAAAATACCCCCAAACATTGGTATCCCTAACACGCCTAATGCAATGCAATGGGCGCATACACACAGATCCATCTGCCTCACATTGGACTGCGACAAAATCAACATGGATCCCTTGCATTGACATCCACACAGTGCAATTCACACAGAGACCCATTTGCATAGCTATTGAATGCATCAAAAACACTATATGACCCTTTCCAACACATTTTTGGAATCAATTGGAGTGTTACAAAAAAGGTGCGTTTATCACAACCAAAATGCAAAACATCCACTTTGAGAAATACATCATCTATAATCTAATTCATTGGTAACAATAACCATCTTTGTTTTAGGTATTGTATCCATTTCGTAGTTTTGACGTGTTTCCTACGTTTCGATTGTGTTAAACCGCAAGTTTTGTTAACATAACATTAATGCGCCTATTGACTCCTATGGGAAAACACTTTAAACATGTACTCAAAACGCTCACTATTGAAGCATCCAGCGACATGTCAATGAACCAGTTAACACATCCACGCCAAAGCCAACATGGTCATCTGCATTCAGTTTGCAGCAGCACAAAGCACCTCTGACAGGTGTGTGTACACATCCATTTATTCGAATAGGACGCATTAGGGATACCATACTTTGGGGGATTTTAGCTCAGTGGACATAAGGCCCTAAGCTGGCATACAAGTACCAATTCCTGCACGATCCGATGCCGTGCGCGCTCCCGCATCCCTTAAGGATCAGGTCGTGCAGGAATCGGATGCAGCAACGGACGAGGATTGGGCTGAAATCAGCTGTCCTTTTTGATCGCACAGTTATCTGACAGGACGGGAAGGCTGCCCCCAGGCGAACGCCCCCAGCCGAACTAATGAGCTGCACATAAAGAGTGCCATCCGATTCTCGGCACTAGCGGGCGGGCGTGATGACGTCATCACGCCGCTCCTAGTGCAGAGAATCGCATAAGGAATAGACGGTACCATCTATTCTCAGCTTTAAGCTTTATCTAAACTATTTATTGTTATTTTTTAATTTGACGATTCAGCCAACACTACACCTAGGATGGATCTCCTGGAAAGGTAACTGGAGGCTGCAACCTATGTGGCTGTGCAGTGTACCATGCAAGTCACAAGACAAACTGAACAGAATTATAAATCCTAATGCGCATCTGGCAATTTGAAGCTGATTTTCAGGGAAACTGTTAAATACAATCAATACCTTAACACAATGTGTTAAGCTTGCCATACACCTTTAGATCTCACTGTCAGATTTCCTTTAGATCTACCAACAACTATGTAGTATAGGGTCCTCAGCGATTCAACACAGGTAGACTTAATTGTTTAGAAAGTCCCTCATATTACATGGTTTTGGTAAAACAAAAAAAGGAGAAAAAGGAAATTTGAGAAATCTAAAGGTGTTTTCAGCAGGGTAGAGACATGTAGATATGGGCCAGATCGATGGCCGCTTCAAGCGCCGTGCGCGCTCATGCCCATCTATCTGGCCCATATAATATGCTGCCATCGCTGTTTTCGAGCGGGACCAATCAATCCCACTCGAAAACAGCCATATTGGACATGACCTTTAAATACGATCAATGTGCGTTGCTTTACATGGAAACCGCCGGTCTCCAGGCAAAGCATTGGCTGAGCTGGGGAGAGAGCAGAGCTCTCTCCCCAGTCAGCCGATATCTGACAGCAGCGTGATGACATCATCAAGCTGCTGCAGAGAACATCGGATGGCTCAAATATCGAGCCGTGTGTTTCCTGCTTTAGGAGTGTTTATTAAAATCTATTATTTCAGCTCAGACGTTCGTCTCTGGCAACAAAGAATGGTTTACCATAACAAAGATTAAATTTCCTATTTATTTCATAACAGAAAAGTCCTATCTTACATATCCGCACTCCTGTTTACTAGAATAGCAATGTATCCTTCAGTTTCATGCTTACCTACCGTACATACATTATTTATCAGTCAGCCACATGGCATTATTAGTGGCATTTGTGCAGCTTGGGTGATAGAGAAGCAGATATGATATTATTGCTTTAGTGGAGTGTAAGCTCTGATCCATAAATTGCACGGAGGCCCCGTCTGTCACATGCATGCATGCTCTTCCAGATAGACTACATGCAGTCTAATTGGCTGGTGCTCAATAAGTCCCCTGGAAGATAAAGATTTCTGGCAAGCTTTGAGTGTTGTAGTATGCAGGGAAGAAAGGCGCACAGAGAATCAGGTAGAATGGGAACTGTGCCGGCTGAATCAAAGCCCTTTACAGATGCAAGCCCTGACACGGTTAATTAGCCTCCATCCTTCCAGAGTACCAGAGCCAACTGGATAATACAGAATGATTGCTCGGCACTGTCAAAGCCCGGCACATATTATTTAGAAAGCTCTGTAAGTGCATTAAAACAGAAGAAATCTAAATCCAACATGCCTAAATGTGTTCACATTCATACAAAGAATAATCAGTGTAATCCCCAGGGCTGTTTGCAAGGTTATCCTTTGTGCTATGGATATGCATCCAGAATCTTGATCCAATTGTATTTCTTCTCTTCTTTACATTCCCTGTAGTGTCTGACATATCCAGAATTGGAATCTCATTCACGGCGAATGCGGACAGCAATAGAACTAGGCCTGACAAGGCGAATGCTGGACCCACAGCTGGAACAGCAGAGCTCAAAAGGCAATGGAATTCAATTAACTGGGAAAGACCAGGAATTGCTCCATTCTCTCCATGAACAGTAACATACCCCTTGGGTATATGGTTTTGCTTTCAAAAACATAAGCAGTATATGCAAGGGCATTTGTTAACCAAAAAAAATGCTCATGCAGTTTGGCAACCCCTACAATGCAAGGGTTAAACGTTCCTCATTTATTGGACTCCTTAAATAACTTTTTCTTACCAAATCCACCACTCCCCTAGACCCTTCCTAGTATAGCTGCTCCAATACTGCCTCCTCATCAGTGTAGCCTGGCCTCTGGGGTGAAGTCATGGACAGCTACAATGCAGGACCAATAGACTTGCATTGTAAACTAGGACACCGTGTCAGAAAAAGAAGTAAGCCAGATTCAAGGAATGAAAGTCCTTTTTAGAATAGAAATGTAGCACTTCAATAGCACAGGTAGCTGTGCAGCAAGGATATCCCCCCTCCACTCCCCTCTCTATTGTAATTGCTGTTCACCAAGCTCTGGCAGGAAACTTGAAAGCTTCCTTTAAACAGATAAAAATTTTAAGACCCCCATACACGTAACGAGCCACGACTGATTTTGCACGTATTGCGGGTGCCCACATGGGGTGACAGATCCCCGTCGCCCCAAATCTCGGACTGCCAGAGAACGGACATGTCTGTAAATCTCTGGCTGATGCTATTTGTTTTAATGGGGACCGGCGTCCCCATGCAAACTTTAGGCCGGCACACAAAGGGTGCACGCTGATACTCTGAGCGATGGGATGCAGCGCGATAACGTCATCACGTTGCACTCCACCGCTCATCTGTTGGCCCCCACTCAGTATGTGTGTGGGGGCCTTTAGTATTTACTCCTACTAAAGCCTACGCTACCAGGGCTGTGGAGTCAGAGTCTGAGTCATTTTTGGGTCCCTGGAGTCGGAGTCGGCAAAAAATGGACGACTCCTACTAAATTTAAATGGGAATTAAATGTTTTTGTTTTTTTAATTAAAAAAAAAATTACTTCAAATGTCGCAATTAACAAACAGTCACAACGAACATAATGACTTCTCTGCTATAAGAATAAATGCATGCAGCGCATAACATTACAGCGCCCACTGTGACCCTAGCCTAAAGTGAACCTAGCCTAGCCTAAAGGCCCCCACACACGTACCGAGTGGGGGCCGACAGACCAGCTCAGATGAGCTCTAGAGTGCAGAGTGATGACGTCATCACGCTGCTCTCCAGAGCCGACAGCAAGACGCCGGTCTTCATTGACACTAACAGCATCGGCCAGAGATTATCGGACATGTCTGTTCTCTGGCCAGCCGAGCTGTGGGGCGACAGCGATCTGTCACCCCATGTGGGCTCCCCCGATCGGCATACACACACGCCCATCGGTCGGCAGCAAAATCGGCCGCCGCTCGGTGTGTGTATGGCTACCAGTGTTCTGATCTTCTGTTGAAGATAGGGCAGTGGAAGGCTCCAAGAAGAGGCAGGGTGAAGGGGCACTTCAAACATGATTCATGATTTCCCTGGAATCCCATAGTCATGTGTAAAGTTGAAGCTAACAATCTAAGTATTTGTTGCCTCAGCTGAATGACGGCAGTTTTCCAAATGCTTTACGGTTCAGTCTTGAACTATTGGCGATCTGTTCCCTTCCCTTAAGCTGGCCCTACACCTTCAGATTTCTCTGTCAGATTTCCTTCAGATCAGATCTACCAACAACCATGTAGTATAGTGTCCTCCCTGATAGAATACATAGTGATTGGAAGGTGTAGAAAGGTCCTCATATTACATGGTTTTGGTAAAACAAAATCTGATCTGAAGGAAATCTGAAAGAGAAATCTGAAGGTGTATGGCCAGCTTTATACAAGCGTCTCTAGTCCGGCAACACACATTTACTTCATTATCAGCGAGAGTTAAGGCCGCCATACACGCACCGAGCAGCGGCCGATTTTGCTGCCGACCGATGGGCGTGTGTGTATGCCGATCGGGGGAGCCCACATGGGGTGACAGATCGCTGACGCCCCACAGCTCGGCCGGCCAGAGAACGGACATGTCCGATAATCCCCGGCCAATGCAGTTAGTGTCAGTGAAGACCAGCGTCTTGCTGTCAGCTCTGGAGAGCAGCGTAATGACCTCATCACTCTGCACTCTAGAGCTCACTTGAGCTGGTCTGTCGGCTCCCACTCGGTACATGTGTGGGGGCCTTTACGATAGGGTCACAGTGGGCGCTGTAATGTTATGCGCTGCATGCATTATATTCTTATGACTGTTTGTTAATTGCGACATTTGAAGTAATTTTTTTTTAATTTAGAAAATTTTTTTTAACTCCCATTCAAATTTAGTAGGAGTCTGAGTCGGTCCATTTTTTGACGACTCCGACTCCAGGGACCCAAAAATGTCTCCAACTCCTCGACTCCGACTCCACAGCCCTGCTACATAGCACAGCTGTTTATGTGGCCCCTTAAATCTGACATAACTAATGCTACCGGGCAATGGACGCGCCACACGTCAAGCCTCAGTTTATGTCTCTGCGGTGATTCAGGGGCAATGATGGGCTAGAAGACCATGATGTCCTAGCCCATTGCCTTCAGTGTCACCAAAATCCAATGAAGGGATTGTAGTGCATTGTAGCCCTAGTCTAAACCTTTCTATTTTAACCCTAGATTACACAAAATATTGCAGGCTGGATCAACACACCTTGTCAAATGATAAGCGCTAGAACTACATTTCAACTATAATTAGGGGAGGGGGGGGCAGCTGGCAGACATTCAAGCACCCCATAACGCCTGCAAACTAGCCTTGTGTAAACCAGAGCTTACTTTACCAGACAAAGGATTTATTCTATTTAGCAAGTCTTGTGATTTACACAAACTTAACACTTTTTACTCTAATTCTTCACAGTTTAGCTTTCTAGATTGCCCACCTGCTAGCTGGTGAAGATTTATTCCCCCAAGAGAATTGTATAGGTGGAGAGACCTTCTAAATATATATAAGCAAATTAGCTTATTGAACGAGAAAATGAGAGTATTGTTTCCCAGACCCATATACATAAAATGTGGTGAAAGTTGAGCTCTGTGTAATCGAAAAATGTTTCACTTTCAGCATGTGCTCAAAATCACTGCAAGGGTTAAGTGCTTGTTACACAAAAATAAGATAGATTTATCGTATTCCACCACACAAGACGGAGCTAAAGCTACACTAGGCCAGCAGTATATGTAAAGCTCCAGCAACAAGGTGAAATGAGCACCTACAGCAGGACATTGGTTCTGCTACAAACCCTCCCACATGGAGCTGTAAGGTTTAGGCTGTATTGCTATGTAAATGCCCACTGAAGGTCACGCTCTTTAGTGTTTACAAACTAGGATTATCAAATGCCAGTGTGTACAGGGCCTTAAATGAGAATGGTATCTACCAATCGTGAGCATACAGTTAAGCTAGCCATACACGTCTAGATTTTCTGTTCAATCAACTAAAAAAGATCAATTTTTTGGGGTCAGGGAAATCTGTGATTGATTGTATGTTTGTTAACTGTAGTAACAGATATTTGATCAACTTTTCTGTAGATAGACTGAAAGTGTAATGCATTTCAATACAACCAATTTAAATTTACCAACACGTCCAATCCTGTTTCAATAAATTTTTTTCCCAATTTTAATTGGTTTAGGCTGATCTAACCATGTGGGCTGCCATAGATTTTCAACCAATCAACCAAAAAAATTGATTGAGTTGAGTGGATGAAAAATCTAGACGTGTATGGGGGGCTTTAGCTATGAATACACAGGTGCTTATCCAATCAAAAGAATTACATACTTAGATACATACTATAGATTATACAATGATTATTTTATGTAGAAGTGTACAAAACAAATGAGGAGGTTACATCCCCCTGCATTGGCCATGTCTGAGTTATATTGCAATTACAAGTATTGGCTTTAGCCCCACCTGCTGGTTAAAATAGGTATTGAATTTCTGCAGTGTTTAATTCTAATCAACTGGACTTGCTGTGTTTATTTCTTAAAGACGTTTTGCTAGTAATCCGACTGGCTTTCTCAATTCCCAGTGACTGGTGACTATTCGAACATCTTCAATAAATAAACATAGCAAGTCCAGTTGATTAGAATAAAAACACTACAGATATACAATGACCTGGATGAGAACTTTCACAGATAGGTATTGAATCATAATTCCTAGATACCTGAATCTTTGAACCAATTTAAGTGAATAGTAGCAGAAGAGAGCAGTGTGTTACTGAAAGGGTTGAGAGAGAACACAGATCAATAACTTCAAATTCTGGCATGTGCCCCACCATCCATTATGGTTGTAAGCAATGTTTGTAATGGCCAGGGTCTGCAGGATAGATAAGCATGTCGTCTGTGTGAAGGGATATTTCTCATCAATAGACCCAATTGGCAGGCTTTTTATTGCAGGTGTTTATAGAACCATTAGCTGAACATATTCAACAACCAGTGAGAACAAGGTGGGAAGTGAACACCCCTGTTCCTCTGTAAACACAGAATGGTTTAGTAATTATATAATTTATTCACAATATGGCTCTCAGAGGTTAACACAAGGTGCATTATTGTAAGTGGCCACTAGGGGTGTTTATAATTGTTTTATATGGGAAAGTACGTCTTAATCGTAGCTAGGGACAGAGGAGGGGCTACGAGGGATCTTCTTAAATTACTCCTTACAGGTAATTTTTATGCATTATTATCAGCACTTCTAGTGCCATTCATGAAATTATTAATTTCTGGAGGTAGGTCCATTTTAGGCATGATTATTCATGTTATGGGGAATATCTGGCACATGTAACCCATGGCACCAATCCAAATATGTGAGGCTGCCTAGGCTTACAACCCTGAAGCTCTACAGCTAAAGCTAGAAATAAGTCTCAATGCCATTATATGAAGAAATTTGTTGTCTTTGCTGGAGAGGAAGAGAAAGCAAAGCCCTAACTCTACCAAGATTGCAGTTACAAAATTGTTGAACAAGGCATTCTAAGTAAGGGTCCCCATACACGGGTCGATTGTT
Organism: Ptychadena robeensis; assembly: GCA_036250615.1. Taxonomy (NCBI): domain Eukaryota; kingdom Metazoa; phylum Chordata; class Amphibia; order Anura; family Ptychadenidae; genus Ptychadena; species Ptychadena robeensis. Next base: position 85,484,388 of record CM070038.1, read on the forward strand.
CGGTAATCGAAATAAAAATCAATCACATGCAAGGTGGTGGATTGTTCACAAATCAAACGCGACCACCTAAATCTCAAGGGAATAGAGAACAAACTTGTTGGTAAATCGTTATTTTTGATGGGAACCGTGGTCATCGATCGAGCGGGTATCGACCACTGTATGGCCCCCATACACCTCTAGATTTTTCGTTCAACTTAATTCAATGATTTTTTTTTGTTAATTGATTAAAAATTTATGGCAGCCCACATGATTGGATCGACCTAAAACAATTAAAATTTGGAAAAAATGTTATCGAAAAATGATCGGACATGCTGCAAGATTTGAATCGGTTGTATTGAAGTTGAATCTTAATTCAATTACACTTTCAGTCGATCCAAAAAGATTCGATATCTGTTACTACAGTTGGCATAGATTACAATCAATCACCGATTTCCCTGACCCCAAAAACATTGATCTTTTAAAATTGAACAGAAAATCTAGGCGTGTATGGGGGCCTTCAGTGATTGAGACAGATCAGATGTAGGAGAAAACACAGACAATAGTTTATCCCGTGCCTGAATTTTTTTCATTTTTTTAAATATTTATTTATTTTGGACACAGCTTCCCGAGTTCAGTTCCTCTTTAGCATCTTGGCTGGAGAAGTTAACCGACCGGGTTGAGCTGTAGCAGCCGATTAGCCTGAGCACTGGATCAGTAAGCCCTGTGCATATATTTCATTCACAGGAAACACATTTTTCCTGTTTAGTTTACTAATGCATCACATCAATGTGTAAAATAGTTTTGACGCAAAGCAAATGAATTCTACAGATATGTTAACAGCTGAGTGAGTCTTTGTTGAACGGGAAGGGCGGCACATTCCGTCAGAGAGTCCCGACACTAAACACCTCTGACATAATTTCATGGACCGCAGTTTAAATATATTTCAGACAAATCAGCATGGCTGTAAAGATTTGTTAGACTAACATGCTTTGGGATCACAAGCGCCGTATGTTTTGCATGAAAGGATGCCACCGTCACTCTCAGACAATGCTCTGCACTACTTTGGGGCCACTGCACCTTGCCAAGGGTTAATCCAAAATATGTGCCCAGAACAAAAAGGCAGCTTTGTGCTGCCTAATTCCTACACATGGCACCGGTACAAGATCGCTGTTATTAACTAGCCAGCTTTATATTCCTCTACTGGATGAAGGGTCCAAGGTACTTACTAAACCCAGAAGGAATGCTGGCAGCCAGAAGGACAGCGCTGCCAGTCAGGTCTTAGATAAAAATAAAACTACAGTAGTAACACAAACCAAAAGTTAATTGCCAAGAAAGCATTTCAAAGAAAGTGATTTAATTTCACGTATGAGTTCCTGTGGATATTTAAAAAAAAATAAGGGCACAGCTAAAAGTTTTTGGTATCTGCAACTTGCATAGAAACTGATTTGTTTGGGCACAGCATAGTGTCAGGCATTCAAATATCAGAGTACAACTAAAGCCACATTACCTCCCCCATCTTATACAGAGCAATGCTAGCCATACACATGCCGATAAGCGGCCGATTTTTAATCTGACCGACGGGCGTGCGCGCTCGCGCCGTCGGTCAGGTTAAAAATCGGCCGCTAATTGGCATGTGCCCACATGGGGAGACAGATCCCTGTCGCCCCACTTCTCGGCCGGCCAGAGAACGGACATGTCCGATCTTCTCTGGCCGATGGGAGCCGATGAAAGCCGATGCCATAAGCTGCAATGAAGCGGCGTCTTCATTGCAGCTTATGGCCGGCACACAAAGGGCGCTCAGCCGATTGAAGGGGCCCCATAATGCAACGGGAGGCCAACGTGATGACGTCATCACGTTAGCCTCCCGGAAAGATATCGGGTCTAGTCTGCCTACACACATCGGCATGTGTATGGCAGGCTTTAGAAAGATCCTTGTCAAGTATTGGCATCTACCTTAAAGTGGACCTACCGCCATAAATGCATCATTAGATTAATGGCATTAGAAGCAGGGCTGTGGAGTCGGAGTCGGAGACATTTTTGGGTCCCTGGAGTCGGAGTCG
>CM070038.1:85496623-85514927 GCA_036250615.1 Ptychadena robeensis
GAAAACTTCGATCGAATTGATGATCGATTTGATGTCAATTGAATCATGTATGGCTAGCTTAAGGCTTTCCAAACCCCGGCAATCCATTTAGCTGCTAAGCCTGGGTCCTGGCCACTATTTCTATGTATGCCATACAGAAACCAAATGCTTAGCAATACTTCCTTATAATACAGTAGTTTCAACAAAGTCCACGCATCTCTTTCACAACAGTCATTATATAAAGTTAATGACCGCATTACCCACACTGCGCAGGTTAGCGAGTAATGCTTTTTTTTTTTGTTCAGTTTTTATAAATCTCTCAATGCAGCAGACTGGCATTCCTATGGGAAGTAAAATAGAAACAACCGACAACACAGGGAAACAGAATCCATACAAGGAAAACTGATGGGAGAGTCAGTTGACCTCAGCAGCGGTTGCAGTGAGCTTTATGTACAAACAGGAAGTGTCTGGCCTGCGCATGACCTTCTCCCCTCTCATTCATGAGAACTCAAACTCCACAAGTGACAGCAGATCAGCGCTCCTCTTGAAGTCAAACATCCTCATTTGCATATTACACACCATATATGCATGAACAGTATTTTACAAACCTGTGAAATTAAATATTGATCCCCTGATCATACCACACAGACGATTGAAGGGTTATAAAGCCCTAAAACAAAACAGAAATAAACTAATACCACTAAAGGAATCATACTCGCCTATTATTATCTCCACTCTAATGTATTGTACAGCGCTGCGTAATATGCTGGCGCTATATAAATAAATGTTATTAATAATAATAATGTGGTCCCCCCATAGAGACCTTCAAAGGTGGCTGCCTAGTGCAGCATCTATGGAGCTCCCCTGCTTGTTAGCAGAAACTTCAATGCAGTCAGTGAACTCGGCGACCCCTGTGAAATGTTCATTCGACCGCCAAGAGGGTGATATACAGATATGAGTCTGCACATAACGCAAGCATAATGACATCAAGTGTTCATGGGATTTGTAGTTTCATGAACTGACTACTGAGTCCATCCATGGAACTACATACCCCATGAACACTTGTGGTCATAATACTCCAGGCATGCGTACACTTATTTTTGAGAGCGCACATGGGTAGCAACCTGGGGCGCTCCATAGATGCTGCACCCTTGTATTCTATGATCAAACCAATAAAATGTGTCCTATGTATGGGCAGCTTTAGAAAATGTATTGGATTGAAACTGATGGAGGAACCTGGACCTTAGTAAGTAGAGCTCAACGGAGGGGGTGCTAGTTTAAGCCCCCATATACCTTCCAATCACTATGTATAATTTTCTTTAGATGTACCAACAACTATATAGTATAGTGGTCTACCCGATACATAGTGATTGGAAGGTTTTGAAAAGTTTTTGATAAACATTGTACAAAAATTGTATGGCAAGATTGTTAGGTGTATGGTGACCTTCAGTGAGGACTTGGACTTTTTTTTTTTTTTATTGCGGTGCGGCAATCGCGCCTATGCATTTGACTGGGCTCATCCCCAAAGCTGCAATCGGCCGTGATCTGATCATCCCTGAATGCGCCTATAGACATGAATGGACGTGTTGTGATGCAATCTTTGAATGCGCCCCCATTCATTCTCTATCGGCACGTTCAGGGGTTATCCTGTCTGGCCCAATCGCGTCCGATCTCTTGCAAGAAAAATAGCGATCACAGCGCCGTGATTAGAATCGTGTGTGACCAACCCAAGTGGGGACCAAGCCTAAGGGAGAAAAGATAACTACATTTTGCATTAAAGTAGCCTTAAGCAGGGTACAGCTCGAATATTGAGCCGTCCGATGTACCCTGCAGCAGCATGACACTGCTGTCAGATATCGGCAGAGCCGGGGAGAGGCGGCTCTGCTCTCCCCAGCTCAGCTGAAGCTTTGCCTGGAGACCAGCGGTCTCTAGGCAAAGCATTGGACATTGCAGTATTACCGGTCATGTCCGATATGGCTGTTTTCGAGCGGGATTGATTTGTCCCGCTCGAAATAGCGGCAAATTATATGGTCCAGATAGATGGCCATGAGCGCGCACGCCACTCGAAGCAGCCATCAAGCGGCCCATATCTGCTGGTCTGTACCTTGCTTAATGCTTTAACTAATGAAAAAGTAACTATCACAAGGGAAGACTGTAGCATCCTGTAAAGCCCCTCATACACCTTTAGATCACGCCATTCAATTTCCTTCAGATCTACCAACAACGATGTAGTGCCGGGTCCTCCCTGATAGAATACATAGTGATTGGAAGGATTAGAAAGGTCCTCATATTACATGGTTTTGATAGAACAAAAGTTGATTGTACAGTTGATTGCCTTAAGTGTTTGCAATTTGTAAATCGATTGTCCAGCACATAAGTTGTATAATGTAAAAATGTATACTAGTGTCTACTGAGAAATGACGGAGGTGGTGTAACGATCACAAAATCATTGGGAATCAGAAGTCACTGTTTGGCTTCTGGTGCATCAGTAACCACAATAATCTAAAACGTGAACAATGAGCCAAGCTCAGTAAAAGCATTGTGCGTCAGCTTCCTGTCACCGTCTAACATACATCATTCAACCCAAAAAACACACACAGACTAAACCACTACATAATGTAAACATAGATGGCAGCAAAGACAAGTACAGTCACCTCTCCTCTACTGCAACTAATCCCTTTAGCTTTTCTCCGTCCTGGTTATACACAAAAAAAAAAAATCCGTCAAACACTCAATAAAAACGTAACCATCATCGCGAGGACGTCGCGTGATTTATTAATATTTACATAACAATACTGTACGAAGAACGCAAATAAACCATTACCGGGCCTAATAACCAACTTCTGATTCCTCTTACACTTCCCCTGAGCCAGTGACACCCGTGTAAACAAGAAGCTGTGATCTTAAACTGAAGAGTGAAACGTAAAACTTTTGACAGGTAACAGAATCTCCCATAAATAAATCACAATAGCGTTTCACCAACTCTTGCCTTTTCACAAGCCGGGGATCAGATCCGCCAGTGGATAGGCATCACCGCACCAGGTATCCATGTCTGAACGAATCTGTTACTAGTCTAGCCATACTCGCATAGATCACGACTCCTCGTCGCCTTTTCAATAGGAAACAAATACCTTGAAGAACCCTGTGTGGTTTCCAAAGTAAACATTCGCGGGGGTGGGGGTCATGTTCAGTAAAACATTTGAGCACCCATCCTAGTAGAAAGCCGAATCAAAGATGATTTAAACTCAGGGAAATGATGGCGGAGAGAGATCTGCCCCCCACCAATTGCAAGATCACATACCCAGCAGCAGATTTTGGGGGCCTTGCGCTCTAATGGGACCCCATAAAGCTCCTAAAGGTAGCTCACTCACTGCACCAGCATGCGCTGTATGTTGGTAGCTACTGTACGTGTGAACTGTTGTGCAGGTCTAGAATAATAAACACAAAGGGTGTAAAGTACACATTTATCACTGAAATTGTCACAGAAAAAAAGACCTCAACCGGCCGGCCATGCACAAGGAGACAATGGCAACATGTTGTATGTTAGATATAATAAAAATATTGGGCCCGGTACGAATCTTTAATGATATCTCTCACCCAAGGTTTAAACATCAAACACTGGTGAAGAATTCTTTAACACTGCTTAACAAACCAATCAAAGCACTCCCCACCATTTACAATTACCTCTAGATAAGCACTGATTGGCTGCTCAACAGCAGGGCACTGCCTTTTGTTTACCAACAGTACAGGTCAGTGGGTCCAGGTAATCAATCGCCATCACGGTGCTAGCAACTGCTTACCAAGAAACCCATTGACCAGTGTATGGGCAGCTTCAATCACACCACCTTCAGCACTTCGTGTCCTTGACAGATGAGTGTATTATTATTATCTTGTATTTATATAGCCCTGACACATTATGCAGCGCTTTACAGAGTATATATAGTCATGTCACTAACTGTCTTTCAGGGGAGCTCACACCTAACCTTCCTACCGTAGTCATGTATATGATGTGTGGGAGGAAACTTGTATACCAGTAGGAAACCCACACAGACACGGGGAGGACATACAAACTTCTTGCAGATTGTGCTCAGGCTGAGATTTTAAGACTCTCGCACTGCATAGCCAGACTGCTAACCACCTGAGTTAGCGTGCTGCCGATTGGGTTACCAATGACAAGTAGATGTAAAATCCTGCCAACTTTCAAACCTGCCAGGCTGTGTGGTCTAGACTCTAGACCAATAAACAGAAAGGGTGTGAAGCACATAAATATCACAGAAAGAAAAAAAAATACCTCATCCAACCGACCATACACAACAGATTGTATGTTGGATATAATAAAAACATTGGACCAATACAAATCTTTAAAGATATTTCTCGCCCAAGGTTTAAATATCGAACACTAGTGAGGAATTGGCGTTCATTTACACGTTATTAAAAAGCAAGGAGCACTGCTAAGCAAACCAATCAAAGTGCTGCCAGTTTACTATAACCGCGAGGTAAGCACTGATTGGCTGCTGAATAGGCGGGCACTCCCTTTTTTTTTTTATCAACAGTGCAGGTCAGTGGGTGCACTGAGCAATCCTGGAAAATAATTGCCATCAGGGTGCTACCCTGCTTCCCTCGAAAAGAAGACATCCCCCCGAAAATAAGGCACCCCCGAAGATACGGTACTGTAGCTCTGGACAGGGGGGATCAGAGGGGGCAATCAAAATGACACAGGAGGATCAGAAGGGGTTTCTAAAATGGTAATCTCCCCCTCTGAGTCTCCTGTGCCAGTTTGATTCACCCCCTCTGATCCCCCGTGTCATATTAAGTGATCCCCCCACCCTGATACCCCAGTGCCGTATTCTTCTTCCTGGAAAGATGAGACAACCCCCAAATTAAGACATAGGGCATCTTTGGGAGCAAAAATTTATATAAGACAAGGTCTTATTTTTGGGGAAACTATTGTCAACCGTATTTAGCATCAGATGGGGGTACCAAGGAATGGTAGATGTAAAATCAAGACCCTCCAACACCGCCAACTTTTAGACCCACCATGCCAATGGGTACGCTGTGCAGGTCTAGATCAGTAAACACAAAGGATGTGAAGTACGTAATTACCACTGAAATTGTTGTCACCGGACACCTCAACCGGCCGGCCACACTAGGAGACGATGGGCACAGGTTGGATGTTGGATATAATAAAAACATTGGACCCAATACAAATCCTTAAAGATATTTCTCGCCCACGGTTTAAAGATTGAACACTAGTGAGGAAATGGCGTTCATTTACACGTTATTAAAAAGCAAGGAGCACTGCTAAGCAAACCAATCAAAGTGCTGCCAGTTTACTATAACCGCGAGGTAAGCACTGATTGGCTGCTGAATAGGCGGGCACTCCCTTTTGTTTATCAACAGTGCAGGTCAGTGGGTGCACTGAGCAATCCTGGTAAACAATTGCCATCAGGGTGCTACCCTGCTTCCACCGAAAAGAAGACATCCCCCCGAAAATAAGGCACCCCCAAAAATATTTAAAGATATTTCTCGATATTTAATATCGAACGTTGGTGAGGAATCAGCGTTCTTTAACACTGCTTAATAAACCAATCACAGCGCTCTCCACTAGATACAATAACCGCTAGGTAAGCACTGATTGGCTGAACAGCAGGGCACTCCCTTTTGTTTATCAACAGTGCAGGCCAGTGGGTGCAACAGCTGGTAAACAATCGCCATCAGGGTGCCAGCGACTGCTTGCCAAGGTCAGATACCCATTGACCGGTGTATGGGCACCTTCAATCACATCATTGGTACCAATGAATGGTAGATGGAAAGCCCAGGCCTCCAGCAGCGCCAACCTCCACACCAACCACGCCAATCGGTGCGCTGTAAAAGGATTAGAGTGTATTTATACGATTATTTTTATTTTCAAATCAAGTCTTGCAACCGCCAAACGTTGTCGTCCGTTATATTTATTAACGACCACACTTCACAACAAAGACGCCATAGCACATGTCTACCAAAACTAAATGAAACATTGTGGTTGGCTGTGGGGGAGGGGTGGAACAGTCAATGCGTATCAACTCCAGCGCGGTTAACGCAGTGATGACGTCTACAGCGCTGGCACATGAAATGTTGTTTTTGAGAATTATAAATTACGCCTCATTCATGGAATTCTCCGATTTCTGGACAAGCCCTACCGATGTTTATTATAGAGACGCGCGCTGTGGCATCTATTGGCGCTTTTGAATTTTTACGCGCTCTTCCGTGTCCCTACCTCATTGGTGAAAGAAAAATGACAGAACACAATAACATAACATAGGTCCACATATGGGCACCACCAGGAGGACAATAGGGAATAATGGGCACTCATACATGGGCAGCCACCCAGGAGCTGCTGCCATACTAGCCCAGGCCTCTTGCAGAGCCCTCCCATTCCCTCATTGCCCCCTCACTGCATGCACAGGGGGAGGAGGGGAGGGGGCACTTACCTTGCCCGATGCTCTACACCATCAATGAAGGTTTGTGTGGAGCCCGCAGAGAACTGGAGCCGGGCGGGTGAGGGCGGCTGTGCCCGGGTCACGGTGCACAGTAGCTGGGGCTGTGGGGGAAGCTGCTCCCCTCAGAGTTCTACTATCCTAAGGCCTACAGCGATGTCACAGTGATGTGAGTGATGGATGGGGAGGGCCGGCTTCTCCCGGTGCCTGACTCTCTATGTGTGTATGAGAACCATCCGACTCCTCCTCCCCGTCCAAACGCCTCTAACACCGCCCAGCCTCCAGCAAAGCGCCCGCTCATTGGCACGCTCCGAGGCGCAGGCCCTGCCCTAGAGAGACGTGAGGGGTGACGCAGCCCACTCATAGAATCCTCGAAAGTGATTTAAACAAAAAAAAACCAAGAAAGGGCGAAGAGTCGGATATGGGTCTTTATGACGTCACCCCGCTAGGGATGCCGGGAGCTGTAGTAATAGCCGTGGTCTGAAAGGTGAACGAGCCGAATCTAAACATACGGGTCTTTGTGATGTGTTCTCGCAGGGCATGCCGGGAGATGTAGTCCTAGCCGTGCTTTGTAGTCTAACCATGGATTTCTAGGGTTTTGTTCTCAGCTCACACAATGCAGACTGAGCACAAAGTATGCACACAACTGACTTATTATTCTTGTGTATTAGAATAAAAAAGAGTATTAGGAATAAACCTCACATGTGGACAGTGGGAGTGTAGTTCACTGCCATTGTTTTTTTACCACATGTTACCAGTCCTCTGAGTGGAGCAAAAAGGCAATTATCCTGCATGCTTGTCAAATGCGTGTTAGGGTAGGGCTTCACTTTGCGCTTGGATGCCCTGACATCAGCGCATGCAAGAAGCGCAAGCTCCCTTTTTCTCTCCATTAGGGCCACATATAATAATGCACCCCTCTTAAATGCATAGGCACATTCGTAATATGTAAGTATGACGCAACCATTGACTGTCAATAGGCGCCTCCTCCGCCAAGCCTCTGTTGCAGGTACATCCTGGGCCCTGTGTAGCTCTCCCCTGTCAGGTTACACATGCAGGACAAGATGGAGTCTAGATACTCAAGCAATGAAGGAATAAGTACTAGAGAAAAGCCCTCCAATGTCAAGGTCAAAGGTTGATTTAGTTTACAGACCTGAGGTGACAGGGTTCAGACAGCATCCCCCACGAGGCCCCACTATTCATTACTCAACAGCATGATAGAACAGACATTGACCCAACACGGAAAAATCATCAACAGTCCCTCAATGTCATCAGGATTCTGCAGACATGCGTGTTAAAAGAGCACAAATACAACACCCATTGATGGAGGGCCATTTAACACTATATGCGTTGCGGTACGTTTTAAAAACGCACGCGTTTGTATACTGTGCTCATTACATAGACAACCAATGTTTCCATTTACACTATGTGTTGCGTTTTTAAAAATGCAGCATGTTTTTATAAACTCACTGCTGTATGTAAACGCAAATGCAAAACGCAAACACAGATGTAATGTCAAAAACGCATGCTTTTTTGTATATATGCAGAAACACATGCCTATAAAAAATGCATGCTTTTAATAAACGCATATACTGTGAATGGGCCCAGAAGCCTCGAATCTGGCCACAAACGTTTTCACTTTAATTGTGCCATATCTTTCTTATATCCGGTCCAATTTCTGATAAGTCTAGGAATGAGCCTTTGATTAATTTTCTTATTAAGTATGTAATCAGCGAAACTGTTGGTTTACAATTTGATTAGTCATTGACATGATTGAAAAAAAAAAAAAATAATTGTCCTGAGTAACAATTCATTTTCTGACACCCATCAAAAGATCAGATCAGCGGGTTTCCATAGTAGACTGACAACTGTGCTGCTGTTTCTGAGCCGTTTAGTTAGCATTGTCAATCTGCAATCGGAAATTATGTTATTGGCAGCATCTCCAAGTGAGAAATACATTGGGACATATTAAACTTAGATGGAGGAAGTCCATTCATTCAAAAACAGCAACTGTCTGATCTCCTATGTATGATCTGTATGATTTGTCATTTTTACTAGATAACTTAACAAATAAAAATTTTGGCGGACGTGGAGCTAGGGCCTTACATATGCCTACTCTGACTTTCAACCCCCAGATCTCCAAGTCCAATCTTTTTTTGGATTTGTCATTTTTATTCCCAATTTGACACCCTTTTCATAGTAATTAATGTTTCCCTGCGGTTATCCATGGGACATTGTATATTGTAATGTATTTAACAATAAAAACCAAAAGAATGTTGGCAATCTGAACTTAATCTACCGGTAATTTAACTTTTACAGTTGTGTATGAATTATAAAGTTTTTGTACTGGTATTTAATGTGTTCCAGCTTTAATCTTAATCTCCCTGCAATACCAGTTTCAGCCACGATGTCACTAGTGAGCATTTTCTGTCAAAGTAACAGCACATAATCATCTCCTTTCACACACAGCGGGGAGGGAGGGCGATGCTGCAGTCTCTCTTCTCTCTGCCTGTGATTCAAATACGCAGAGGTTGCTGTCAGCCACCATGCAGTGTGAGGAGCACAGGCCCGGGCAGCAGACCTCCGGGCCCCCCTAGATGCTCGGCAGCCCTGGCACATGGTGTATAAGGTGACCCCCCCCCCCCCCTGCACATCATCTGCACACGCGGGGTAGGAACTTAGGAGGGAGAATAACTCCCTCACCCTCTTAAATTACCCCAATTTCAAAATAGGTGATTTATTGAAATAGGGATTTGGCCAGGAAAGTTGCATAAAAAAGTGACTTTCAAGGCCAAAACGGGATGGTTGACAGGTATGGTGTATGGCCAGCCTTAGTCAGAGAGTAAAGCCTGCCATAGACACCTCGATCTATGGCAGACCTTTAGCAGACTAATTAGAGCGTGGTGACGTCACCACGCTCTAATCAGTCTGCTCCATGTCGGACAGGAATCCTGTGTCTTCCACTGACACGCAGGACTGCTGTCCGATTAGCCAATTAACAGGGAGGGGGAGGAGACTCCCCCTCCCTGTTTACAAGCTGCAGCTGTTCTCCCTCGCAGTTGTAGAGAAAAAGAACCGGCAGGTCAGATCCGTGTGCGACCCGACTTGCTGGCTTTTTTTCTACATAATTCAAGGTGGGCTCCCACATAGTTGCGGCAGACCAATCTTGATGTGATCGGCGGGAGCGTTCACACAGGTTGGTCTGCTACAACTATGGCCGGGAGTCTGCCCGTCTATGAGGGGCTTAAGGCTTTTGGCACAGTTGAATATCAATGGACCCATATCCACATTCCTCTGCTTCAAAATCAACATGGGCCCCATATTGACATGCAGGAATTGCAACACACTGCATGTAACGGGCGTATTCAAATACATTGGACACGTTACATTCCCAATGTTCCCAATCATGTAACCACATTGGTGTTTTGAGCAGTAAAATTTGCACATAGTCTTTTTTTTCTGTAATATTCTGTCTGTGATAGACTTGGGAATACCATGTTATATTTGAAATGCTGATGTATTTGGCAGTCACCACCTCTGTCATTAAAAAGAAGCCAAATTATCATCTTCACAGAGAATAAACCATGCTTTGTATTGCAGGCTTGTTACTTATAAACAGTGACAGCTCTGTCATCCATTTTTATTATGATTATAATGAAATGTTTGAAGAGGGCCGGGACACATCAATTGCAAAACTCCAGCCAATAAATTATATATATATCTTCCTTTTAATTCCAGTCATCTGTTACGTTAGATATTGTTGCTTTTTCTGTGTTGTGGTTGATTCATTTTGCATCTCATTAACCTTTACATCTAGAGCTGGAGAACAGCCATTTATTATGTGCTGACCCACCTGTAATCTGTGAACATTTTTCAGATCTTTAGATTTTATTATTTCATGAACAGGTTTAAAAAATATTACAGTATATGGAGTTATTATCAGCTTGTGTTTTGCAAATACAGTGAATCTTATGAAGGTTATGGTTATGGAAGGACACACCATCACCCTCTGACTAAAATTCAATGGGATCTACCTGAGAAGCACTTATTTCTATTAGGATGATTACTAGAAGAACAAGAAGACATAGGATGGGCATACACGGTTAAATTTTTTCCATTTAATCGATTAAAAAAAAAACGTTTTTTTTAATCAATTAGTTTTAAGCTGAATCGATCAACCAAAAGTGATCCAAATACAACAAAAAATTGATCAAGCAGTGATAGGACATGTTGGTAAATTTTTGTTGGTATTTTGATCAATTTTTATCCAATGGTACTATGCAGCATGCGTAAAGGCCCCCACACATGTACTGAGTGGGAGCCGACAGATCAGCAATGGAGTGCAGCTTGATCCGTCGCTCACAGCATCGGCGGGCAACCTTTGTGTGCCATTGAAACTACCGGACATGTCCGTTCTCTGGCCGACCGAGCTTTGGGGCGACGTAGACAGGTCGCCCCATGTGGGCAACCCCGATCGGCTGGTGATTGTGCAAAATCGGCCACCGTTAGGTGTGTGGTGGCCTTAAGGAAAGGAATTGATTGGTTGTGAATCGATCACATTTTTTAAGCAAATCAACGGAAAATCGACCCTTATATTCCCAGCTTTAGGCCTTGTTTGCATCTATGCCTTTTAACACACATTGAGCTTAATGTTTACACTTGTTAACACGCCCACATTATATCCAAAGGGAATGTTTACATATGTTAACATACATTACCCAACAGCGTAGAAAAGTACATGTGTAAACCAGGTCTAAAGGCCCCCATACACATCTAGATTTTTCGTTCAGTCAACTTAATCTAATCAATTTTTTTGTTGATTAATTGAAAATCCATGGCAGCCCACATGGTTAGATCGACCTAAAATGAAAATTGGAAAAAAGTTTGATCGAAAAATGTCCAGACATGCTGGAAAATTTTATTCAGTTGTATTGAAATTGAACCTTAATTCAATTACGCTTTTAGTCGATCCAAATTTCTTTTTAGCAAATATCTGTTACTACAGTTGGCATACATTACAATCAATCACAGATTTCCCTGACCCCCAAAATATACCTTTTTAGATTGATTGAATGGAAAATCTAGACGTGTATAGGGGCCTTTAGTGTAGTACTTCCAGAAGTTCAGGCATGGTTCTACCCTTTGTTAAGTCATGTGTCATTTATTTAAAAGCGGATGCATACTGAAAATCTAAAAATTATATATGTAAAATAAAGGTTTGACTTACCTCTGAGCTGATATAATGATGGCGTAGTGCTCCACAATCCTAAAAAAATATACTTACCTGCTGTTCCCTGGAATCATGTGAGAGATTTAATCTTTATCTGCCAGGCTTTCTGGAGTTAACTCAGGTTGCAATGTAACGAGTGGCATGTTTATAATAGTTCTCTATGGGAAAATGTGTTGGTGTAGCCAAGATTATGAATTTACCCGGCTGTCACTGCGTTTAGAGACTTTGGGCTCTTCCATCATCAGAGCCAGGGAAAGGGCAGGGGCTGCATGAGCCTTCTTAAATTACTCATTACAGGTAAGATTTTTTTTCTTTGTTTATGCCATCCTCCCTATTTTTGGCACTTCTAGTGCCATTCTTCTAAAAATTACTTTCTGGTGGCATTTCCATTTGAATGCAGGGTGCAGCGCATCAAAAAACACATTCCCTTGCATTTTTGATGCACCCAATCTATTCCCAATGGGTGCATTAATGCACATGTGAAAAAGTGTCCATTGAAAATAAATAGACAACATCAACATCCCTGCATTTGATGTGAGTCAAACACAACGCTGTGGAAACAAAGCCTTAGTTACTGACATGTAACAACTATGCAGGCCAGAAGTCCTGAATTTATTAGCTCAATTGTGTAAAGAAAAAGGCTTCCACGCTTACATGTATAGAAAACTCTACCATCAAGTTTTCCCTTTCCCAATAAGCATGGAGGATACCGGTCCCCTCCTTCCTAACTTCCCACCCCACACATCCTTTTTGACAAATGGGGAGGGCAATGGCCCCTCCTTTTAAACCTCCTAGCCCCCCACCCCTTACTTCCTCCTCTTTCCTACCATCCTCCTGGATTAGTATTCCTATGAATTCTGTTTTTAATTTCAATAAGAGTTAATGTGAGATTTACAGGAAAAAAATTATCTGGGATGGGGTGAGAAAGAGATGTCATTGACATAATTTCCTGAAGTTTTTCCCTTAATCAGTAAGGAACTATCGGAATTTATATATACACATGAGTGCAGAAACCTTTTTTTCTCTACATAAAGCCCCCCATAGACAGGCAGACTCCTCCATACAACTTTCATGAGACTTACTAACAACTATGTAGTATAGTGACCTCCCTGATAGAATACATAGTGATTGGAAGGTGTAGAAAGGTCCTCCTATTACATGGTTTTGGTAGAAGAAAAGTTGGTTGTACAGAAGTTGCATGGAGGAGTCTGCCTGTCTATGGGGGGCTTAAGTGGACTATCTTAAAGTGGCAGTGGTGGGTGCTGACATTTTGCTAACTAGTAGGTTCCAAACATATTGTTGATCATTCGCTCAACATTTAATTAGCAAAGTTTAGTTTCCATATCTGCAGTCCTTTTTTATTTAAGCATTGCTCCTCTCCACCATACCTTGATATGGTTTGACCAGCCTCTACAATAACTAACTGTCTGATTACAACATGTGAAATATTCTTTAACAAGGAAGCTATACAAAAAATACAGCTTCATGTCCTTTAATGCTGGTATGGCCCCTGGCAAAGAAGCCTGCTTATTATCCATGCGTATCATTTGATATTCATTGTATTCTAACACTCTGCTCTTGTTGTTATTTTCCTAGGCAGCCCTTTCGCTGTTGTCGAGCTCATTATTGGACTCTCTGTAGGGGATGCAGCCAAATGGCTTTCCTATTCCCTGTTGTCCCATCTTTATTAACCAGCCAGTCAGTCTTAAAACAGCCAATGTAATCTCCAATCAAATGCCTGGCCATCTATAAAACACCTAATAACTTTCTCAAGCAAGTGCAGACAGCCAAGAAAAACACCAGGGCTAGAGCAAAGGAAGAAATCTGCTGCTAAATGTTTCATGTTATAGAGGTTTCATACATGTATTTATTCTCCCACAACTTGGAAAAGACTTGGCACACTAGACAGCAGCCATTCATATAGGCAAAGGGCACATAGCGTCACTGAAGATACAAGCATGCAGATACGTAGAACAACTAGGCACAAGGAACATTTCCATCTTCTTGCCAGTTATACTCTGTACTAGGTTTAGGGTTTAAATGGAGGCTTGTGGGCCATGTGTTACCACCTTTGATGTTGATCCTGTAAAGTAAAACTTCTTCATGTAAGAATTCGTATGGTGGCTTTGCCTTGTAGGTGCTTTTTTTCCTCATAAACATCAATAGGAATACAAAAGCCAAATAGCCAAAGCAGGAGAGAAGCAGCTTAAACAAAACAAACATTAGAACAGAAGGAGTCCAGAAAATACTATAGTCATCCCAGTGCCTAAATCTAAAGCTAGGCATACACGGCTCGATTTTTTATAGATTTAAGCACAATCAAGCAACATGCGTGTTCGTGGTGCTCAACTGTGCACAAATCTAATGAGAAAAATCGAGCTGTCCAGCCTGTGTTCAAGCGGGATCAATCAATCCGGCTCGAAAATGGGAATGGACATGTCCGTAAATCCCGGTCGATCTGACAAGCAGCACAGAGACAAAGACGGCTGCCCCCCCCCCCCGCACAGCAGACAGCCGGTGATTGGCTCCCTGCAGGGGAAAGGGGGCAGAGCCTAGCTAGGCTCATGCCTGTGTGTGGGGAAATCTTGCAGATTTTCCCTACGATCAGAATGCAGAATTAAGGCCCCATACACTCCCCGATTTTCCATCCCATCGATTAAAAACAATCGATTTTTTGCATCGGTCTTCCAAAAATCGGTTAATACCCACATGGTTCGACCGAGTAACTTCGATCGAACTTTTGGGAATAATCGGTCGGACTGTGATCGGACATGTTGGAAATTTTTTCTCGATCGAATCTAAATTGTATTCAATCGGCTACTATTTCTTAGAACCCGACCAACTTAGGTCCGATCTAACGAATTATCATACTTTTACTTCCTGTTTCAAACATTGTGGTGTGTGTAAAATCATCTGCCAGGTTGTGGTAGGATGTATATATGTTTTAACATTCTGTATTTCTCTTTTTTTATTTTTTATTCATGTGAACTAAACTGACTAAGTTGAGACCCTGTTTCCCCTATGATTAGCCATCCCCATCAAAGGCACCCCCAGATTTTTTTCTCAAAAATTCTAAATAAGCCCCCCACCCCTAGAACAGACACCCACAAATACCTGGCCCTGGCCAAAAACTCCCATTCAGGTGGTACAATTGTGTGCTTCAAGCTGCTGATCCCGGCCATAACCCTTCCACTTCCGATCAAGCATAAAATCGGCCGATGGAAAATGTTCGATCGAAGTAGGTAAAATCGGACAATAATTGGTTGCTTTATTTGGGGGTATAATGAAATACAGTCCGATCGATCAAAGATCCTCGTATCGGAAAACATCGATTGTTTTTAATTGATCGGGCGGAAAATCGGGGCGTGTATGTGGGCCTTTAGGGTGAGCAGTGGTGGTCAATCTTTATACTGATTAACCATATGCAAGAGCAGGGGTAATGGAGCAGGACTCCATATTTATTTTCGCAATCTGAATATTATTTTTGCAATACATGACCATACCACGAATACTTGAAATCGAGACATATTTGAGATATTCGCGAATGCTCGAATTGCTCAACTGCAAAAATAATTAGCATTCGAATATTCGAGCTCAACACTACTAATATACAGACTCACAAAATTAGAGTACACAGAAACAATAATATTATTATAGATTGTCCCCTTCTTGCAGTATACATCCATGCTGCATCATTTGTGGTGACTTTAACCTCCCTGGCGCACTGCTGAGGTCCAGATTTCTGTACCAAAAGTGCAACATAGACTTCAATGGTAAATTTTTCTTTATGTCGTAGGCCTGTAACTTCCCAAAATATGTCCGTACAAGGGTCTAATGGACATCCTGAATATAATAATGCTTGAAACAAACATGATAAAATCACACCAGGGAAGGAAGGGTTACTGCAAATGGGCACATCTGGGGCATCAGGGACTTTATTCTGGCGATGTTTAGTACATAGGGGGAGTTTGAAAGCAGTTTTCTACATAGAAAACTGCTTTCATGCTATTTATTGTACAAATCTCCCGCCGCCTCCCCGAGTGACGTCATCACGTCACTCGGAGCGGGGGGGAGAAGGACACAAGCAGCCGAGGAGGCATGTCGCATCGGGGACACAGGACAGCGTGAGTATGCGCTCTCCCAGAGCCCCGACTTGTACTGGACGGCAGCACCTCGTCCAGTGCGATAGTAGCAGTTGGAGCGCTGGACGAGGTGCTGCCGTCCATAACGCTAGGGCGGTTAATACACACTTTCTGCCATACTGCGCTACAGTATCTGTAATCTTTTTCCAAGTGAGATCTGTGTACTATGCACACATCCACACAAGAATTGTTGAACCCTGGCCTCCTTTTTTCCATAATCAATTATGCTAGGAGTATACTGCTGCTGCCCCCTCAATAGACACACATGGTTATGTCAGCATTGGCTGGCATCAGTATTATTCAATTTTCTAGCTTGCCCTTTGATGTGACTGATGCTTTGATAGGATTGCTTAATGACATTTTTCAGCAGGAGATGCATCCCCGAGACATTAATGATTCAGATGACATTTCAGTTTAAAGTGCATTGACGCCTTAGTACATACATAAAAAAAACACTTTATCCTGCAGACACCTCGATGGGATAACA
The DNA here is from genome assembly GCA_036250615.1 of Ptychadena robeensis. Classification (NCBI taxonomy): domain Eukaryota; kingdom Metazoa; phylum Chordata; class Amphibia; order Anura; family Ptychadenidae; genus Ptychadena; species Ptychadena robeensis. The sequence continues at coordinate 85,512,935 of CM070038.1, forward strand.
CTATTCCCACAATAAATAGCCATAAAAATAAATAACAGAGATTCTCCATAAAGTGAGAATGGAGAAGATAGAGGAGGGAAGTAATATAGGCCTTAGGTGGGGGACATACTGATTTAGGCTTTGTTTCCATTGCGTTGGGACCCCTCCGCTAAGCGTACACGCTTAGCGGGGGGTCCCAACGTAACAGATAGACTTACCTGCTCGACGGACGGGTCTGTCTTCATTGCGCTGAGCCGATCCGCCGGTGTAAGGCTGAACGTAGTCGAGTACGTTCAGCCTTTACACCGGCGGATGTGTAAACAGACCATCCGCCGGCAGGCTGAGTCTGTGAGATATGTCGGGACCCCTGCTAAGCTATACGCTTAGCATAGGGGTCCCGGCGTACAATGGAAACAAGCCCTAAGATGGTAGTTCAATAAAACTTTAATGATTAAAAAAAAAAAAGATGGTAGTGCTTGTCCTCTGTTACAAAAAACAAAACTGAAAAACAAATTATGTAACGTTTCTGTATTTTGTGCACTAAAAGATGCACTTTTCCCCCTCAAAATCAGTGACTGTGTAATAAAGAAAAAATATTTAATTGCTGAACTTACTGTAAGCAATAGCAAAGCATTCCAAGAGCTGATATTTGCTCCACTCCCTCCAACCAAGCCAATAGGCCAAATCCATTAGACACGTCTAGCCCTGCACAGTGCAGGGCTAAAACATTAGTATGTGTCTATCATCTAGCAGTACACATTTACTGAACACACTGACTAAACTGTGGTGAGACACATTTTACAATCTGGCACTAAAAACTTACCCATGAGCAGCTGGACAAATGGGAGAGGGATGAGTCTGTATCATGTATTTTTTTACTGCAATTCTGTTATGTGACTCCTACCATATGTAAAAAAACATGTAATAGCTGGATGAGTTGAGGCTATTTTGTTTTTGTTCTTTTTACATTTTCATTCTATGCTGCAGTAAATAATATGTGACACAGACTCATCCCTCCTCCCATTTGTAAATAGCTGCTCATGGGTATGTTGTTAGTGCCAGTAAAATCTGACTCTCCATAGCAGAAGGGTCTGAGTGCAGGGAGTGCTCAGACTGGAGACACCAGACCAGCCATTAATGGCATCAACACTAAAAAAAAGAAGTGCTAGATGCATATACCCAATAATGTTATTTGTTGCAGTTATTCATTTTTGTAGAATTGCCTATAAGGTGCTATATTTAAAAAAAACCCTGAGGACTTATATTTCTGATCTTCTGGAAAGATCTTCTGACTATATTTCTGATATTCTGGAAATGCTAATTACTTGACAGGAACATTGATTATTGCAAATAATACTGCATGAGATAGGAATAGCTAGTATTATTTCAAATGGATGTCATTAGTAGTGATGGCCCGAACTGTTCGCGCGCGAACTATTCGCGGCGAACATCGCATGTTCACGTTTGTGCATTTTTGCGAACATATGGCGAGCTCGACCCGCCCCCTATCTTTTTGCATTGAAGAAACTTTGACCCTGTGAGTCACAGTCAGCAGACATAATCCAGCCAATCAGCACCCCCCACCTTACAGACCCTCACACCCCCTATAACAGAGCAAGTACAGGACGCGATTTCACATGCTGCTGGAGAAGGAGAGAGTTAGAACAGAGAGCTGCTGCTGCTGCATAGGGAACCATTAGCTAGGGCAGTGTTCAGTATCTACAGTCTACTCTTCTACAGTGCTTCTTAGTCTGCTGTCAGGACAGAGTCCTGAAAAGACCCCAAAAGCCCTTTTTAGGGCTATTTTTTGCTACCCTGTTGCCTGCTGGCTGGCATGCCAGGCTGCTGCCAGTGATTTTTCAAGCCACATATTACACAGTGCCTACTGCCAGTGCTCATATGTGGTGGCACTTAGTTACCCTAGGGGATTTTTTCACCCTATTGTAGGGTATACGTACATATTGCACGGCTTTTCATCGCTTCAGCCTAGTGCCAACTGTGTGTGCGCCCACAC
>CM070038.1:85520847-85531621 GCA_036250615.1 Ptychadena robeensis
GCCTTTGCTGAGAGTGCAGTCAATTGACGTCGGTTTTCAGCCTTCAACTTGTGTAACATGGACAGTTAACCTATACCAAGTTACTTGCCAGAATACAAATGAAAGCCCTCAATCAAATGCCTGTCAGACATGATGCTCAATGAGATAATTTTTTTTTCTTCTAGGATTGAAGAGCGAGCCCTTGGATCCAAAGCGCCTCGTTTTGCCTGGCCCCAAAAACTGCAAGAGGAAGCCATGTCTTCAAATACAGAGGGCACACCGTGTGAACACTTAGACATCTTTAGGATAAGATCACCATAACAACATATAGAGTTGCAGGGACTGACGGGCATCTTGTCTCATGTTTACATGAAGGTAGAGGCCGACTTTAAATGAACAGGCCCCTCCAGCAATGACAGCGTGCTCTTGAGACCCTCTCAAACACCCCAACAGCAGATTCTGCAATTCATCGCCCCAGAAGCTTTGCTGCATTAATAGAGATGATTCATCGTCTCACTCTTGGTGCCTGCATGTTGTCAATGTTTTTTTTTCATTGTGGATCCTTTGCCGTCTGAACCCTGCAACATTGTTTGCGTTCGTTAACATTTATCATCTTGTGTTGCAGTCCTGCTTGTTAGGAGGCTAACTAACAGTTTATGTGCAGAGTGCAGATGTGTAGCTCTTATAAAGAGGTAATAAACTCTTTAAAAGCGTCATCTTTTGTGTTTTATTATTTGGAGTTTTTATGCGCTACTCAGTTCACAAATGATGTGAACCCTAGGCAAACTGCATAAAAACTGTGGCCTTTTAAACCATATGGGTAGGGGTTGCTGTAAGATGTCAAGACGAATTTCACAGGTGTCTCATCACTTCACTATTAAAGCGAGCGTGAGAGTAATGCCTGCTGCCGCTCAACATCGACAACCTGCCACATTTGCCACAAGTAGGGGGAGGGGAGAACAGGAGGGAGGGGAACACATTACAATATTACAACATATCGCCTGGATTGATGTGCGAGGTGACCCTCGCTGTGATGCTGTTGCATCCGTTGCGGGAAACCTCCACATAGGCATTTTGTCCCGCCTTCTCCTCTGTTACCAAATACAGAAAGTCAACACTTTGTGAGGACATAGTCAGTGTTTTGTAGATTACTGAAAAAAGTGGGCCAGACTATAAAAAAGGCAATGGCAAATGAGTCTAACTTTAATATAAAGTTGTAGCTCTTTGACAAATTTCCTAGAGGAAGTTAGTGATTTGCCATAACTTCTCATAACAAACAGCCACAATGTTACCCATTCACTTGCTAGACTTACCCCCCCAGGACGTCCTAACCAATTAAGAAGAATTTATCCAACAATAGCTGACATGGTAAAGTGGGTTCCTGCTAACAAGTTCGCAACCAACTGCAGTTGACCAGGTGCCACATTGAGCTGGGCAGCACAACATGGCGTCTACACACATATCATGATGGAAGGGGTTTTTACATATTAGTGCTTAGTCTGTATGTTATGGGCACATAGGATTGCCGATAGTATTGATTCGTTTCCACTGGGTAAAAAGATCCAAATGTTAGTATACGGTCATATCACTTAGTTGATCAGCACAAAAAAAAATCAACTGTGCAGGCACGATGATTTTTTACAGACTGTGAAATGAAGGCCCCAGACCCAAAACTCAAAAACACAGAACGCGCCTATATCCAGTCTTCATCCAGCGACGGAAAACCCCTCTTAAAGAAAAAAAATAATTTCTTACCTATCTGCCTCTGCTCGTTCTTGAAGCCACCTGCTTCTCCCAACAAGCAAGGATGGTCTCTTATTCCTCCACCAATCTGGATCTGACCCTTGGTGCCCTGAAGTAAGTAGAACGAGCCGGGTAGGGAGGGGGAGGGAGGCACCGGGAAGGGGGGGGCTAAGAGCCCGAAAGGAACCGAGACAGAGGGGAACGACGGATCAGCCAGTAAAGATAAAGATCTATACAGGAAAAAGAACGATCACGGGAAAAGTGACCCCCAGTGATCAGGCCATCGCATTGACCCAAAAAAAAAGAAGGTAAGGTGACTGATTTGCATATAGCCCCAAGGGGCGGGCCTTTTTCAGCACATTCCGGTATAAATGTGGAGTTCTCAGACCACAAAAAAAGTGTCTAGTGCCAGTGATTCAAGTCCATGGTTTTAAATTGTGAGCAAAGACTTTTTCCCCGTCCCCCCCCCCCTCCTTCCCCTCCCCTTGTCTCCTGTTCCCCCCCTTTCCCCCCCCCCCCGCAACACAACACACACAACACCACCACACTGTGTCCCCCTGTGGGGGGGGCCAGTATGCTAGTGGGCACTGAAAAAGCGACTTGCCAACAACATGCTGACCAACCTTTTTAATATTGGCTCTGAAAATGATTATTCTCCTACAATAGAGGGACAATCTTTTTCTGAGGTGGGGGATCTTCAACAGCTATTGTAATATGAGCGGATTTATTAACGTTATGCCCTTCACCGTTCCACATCTCCCTTAGAGGTTGCGGACTTGGCGACCATCTCATCCTGCACCCTTGGCTTATGAAGTATTGACAGCTGATGAGAGAAGCACGTCTAGTCTAAACTTCAGCTCCCCGGGCTGCCACCTTCTGTCACTTTTCACTGAAAGAAAGGTTGGCATCTTCACACCCCTATCTACAGCAAAATTTGCATATGAATGTAATGAACCTGCGTGGGGTGGTGGGGGCCGAAGGGGCCGCGTGCGGTATGGAGACATTCATATGCCCAAAATAGATTGGGCCCCTATCTTCAAGAAGCACACCACATGGAATATCACAACCACACCTATTGTCATTCCCAGATGAGCTCTTTGACAGTTAACCCTTTCAGAGGGTGTAAAATGTCATTGCATTGGATACAGACTGATAAATTATCAAGACAATTTAAAGGTAAAACAAAACAGCATTATTTCCGAATTGTAATAAAAATGTATTGACCTAAACAAATACTGTTTTGAAATCTTTCATAACCAAAAAGTATTCAAGAGATTTTAGCATTCAAATGATACCTTTTATAAGTTTTTTTTAAATGCTAACTTTTTTTTTTCTTCTTTTTTTTTTTTCATAATTGTGTGTTTCAACATTATTATATTCAGGCTGTCCATTAGACCTCTTGTACGACTTTTTGGGAAGTTACAGGCCTACACCCTAAAGAAAAATTACCATTATCTATGGTGCGCTTTTGGGGAACAGAAATCTGGACCCGCAGCCAGTGTGCAGGGAGGAGGGATAGAAGTGTGTGTATTACACTGAACGCTATGCACTCTACGGCCTACTCTGGCCGCCTCGGTGGTGCACCTTGTTCCCCGACAGCTCCTCCTGTCACGGAAGATTAGACAGGGAGCTGGAGGAGCTGCGTGATTTCCGCTTAGGAGGAACGGAACTACTTCTGCCTTTTTTCACTCATTACTACCGATGCATCTCCCATGCTGCGTCCCACCATTCCTCCCTTCCCCACCCCCCACCCTCTGCATCCAACACTTTTAATCTCACCCACCCTGATGCCACGTGGCTGCTCTGCTATCTGAACTGTGTAATTGCCTATGCCAGCAAAGCCCTGCTGCCATTGGCAATGAAGAGAGATATAGATGCACTGTCAGCTATATCTCTCCTGTCCGTGGAAACTGCAATCACTCTGCAGCTCCCACGATCACAGTAACCGCAACATCAGCAGAGACTGAGAGGAGCCTCTGCAGTTGTCTGCCCCCCTCCTACTCCAGATCAGTGTAGAGTATGGCGTGTGGGGAGAGTGTACTGCTGCTGGTGACACCTACTGGCTGAATTGAATATTGAATTAATCGTATTAACCCAATTGATGTGAAAAAACGTATTAAATTTTTTTTCTGGTTTTCCTGCCCTAAAAACTGGGTGCTTCTTATGGTCCAAAAAATACAGTAATCTGTAACGAGCTGAGCATAAAACTGAAACCTAATACTAAATTGCAAAATATAATTGCGCTGGGTTTGGTCTCCTGACCAGTTTAAACAACCCTGGTGTAGTAACTAATTTACCAGACACGCCAAATATTTTCCTGGTTTTCCCAAAATGAGCCTAGCTTGCAAAAAACTAATTTTAAAATTTCAAGGTGACTTCGGCTTTCAGGAAGAGAGAATGACAGATGGATGGAAGATGGATATTTTTTGGAAGGAGTCTCCTTCCACAAGAACATCCGGAATCTGACTGCTCCTCTCTCTGCTTGATAGTTTTTTTGTTTTGTTTTTTAACTGTGGTCCATGTCCTGTACTTGTGAGATTGGTCAGCTGAGTATCCTCTCATTTATTTTCTTAGTTAACTTTGCTATTGTGATTACTTTTTACCTTGTTAAGCTTCTGTAATTTCTTGCTACTTTGTGCCCATTTTGATGCACTTAAATTAAGTCCCCCACCACACTTCTTTCATTTATTTTTTTTGCTTGGCTCAGGGATGGGACGCCGTCCACCAGGGTCTAGCTTGTTAACACTGTGAGATTCAGAAGTATCCCTTTAGGAAATAATTGGATGTTTTTTAATGAGATTTGTCTTAACAATGTTCGCAAATGCTGAACGACCATGCTTCACTCCAACTACCAAAGCTCGTTCATATTAATATTTTGGCTTTACCTCTGGTTCATGGGTATACATTCCACATGGTCTCTGTTTCCTGACAAGGGCTTCCAACTGTATTGGACCTGGGCACAGTATCTTTTCATTTACTGACCTGAAGCTGTATTCTATCTTACACGTTCTTGAGGAGGCAGCGATCAGCTGCGAAATGCGTCAGAACAAGCTTATAATGTACATATAAATATATACATCTAACATGGAACATATTTAATTGTAGATTTACATATATTTGCCGTGAAAGTCCCATACCATTTTTTACCGAAGTGGGTGCAAATTTGCCTAATTAAGCTGTTTCAAGTGATGTTGGCAATATCATATCTTAATGTAATTAACATATTAAGAGGTTTCTATGTGCATTACAAATGCTGTTCTGAATATACAATTTGGTCTTGGCCATAATTTTGGTTGTAAGGTAAGACTTTGGATGGGTTTGAGTCAAGCCTTTGTGCTGCACAATGGTCCAGTGAACTTGGCTATAAATATTATTAACCTCTTAAACATTCTGCGGTACCGCGCCATTTTTAAAATTCCTGTTGCCAGCATCATTGATGTGGGCTGGGAGAATGACGCCCCTCCATTAACATGGAGGTCTTTGATGCGGTCCTCCCCTACTACCAGCCCGTTCAGCATCACAGTGACGAAATCAGTTCAGTACTGCAATCCCTAAAATTATTTGGAGAATCGCTGCAGTTTTCCAGGGAAATATCGGGTTCACTTGATCCCTGGTTAGGGATAAACCCAAACACCGAACAAACTGGGTTCGTCTTAAAAGCTAGGGAGGTTAAATAAAGAAATTTAGTGCCAGTTAATTTCACAACTGAAAACCTATATAGCCGTGATGGTGAACCTATGCCATGCGTGTTTAAGAAACGCATAGCCTTCTCAGTTGGTATGAGTAGACAGACTGTGTATCACGTGTCTGCAGTCTGTCTGGTGGGGACAGGAGGTGTTTTTTTTTCAGCTCCAGTAACATCTCATTCCGGACCAGAACCCCCAGCTGATGAAATGTAAACAAGATAACAGTGCCATCGTGTGGCCATACTGCTAATATACCAGGAAATTTGAGGTATTCATTTACTTTTGCTTTATTGTCATGTTGACTGTTGATGTTAGAGAGAACTTTAATAAAAGTTGTTTATTGCTGGACACTTTTTTTCCTTAACTGTATCTGTGATGACATCATCACAACACCACACATCACAAGTCGACTACAACAGCATCATAAAAAGTAAAGCCACAAGCCTCAAAACTGGTTGTTAAAAAGTGAAGACGTTGCAAATACTCTTAAGTCCTGTGGGGTTTCCAAGCTCCTTGCTTTCTACACATCCCTGTATTGGGGGGAAAAACTTTTACATTTGAGCTATTTTACCCTTATTTCACACTGCTGTGCAAATGCGTTAGGATTTTTAGCCAGTAATGGATGTGCTAGTGGTAATCCGGTCCAGTACTGGCAAAAAATCTGTGTCTCCCATTGTTTAAACTTAAACCACAGTGTTCAGGTTAAATTGTCGCATTGACACTTTAAGATAAAAAAGGTGGGTTATGTATTTCTGTTTGGACACTCAGCCTCAAATAGGTGTGCCAACACTGCACTTTGGTGTGGAGTACTAACCTCACATGTGTGCCATCTGCTGGGTGTAAGTGGCATTACATAGTTTCCTAGCTCTTACAAAGTGTGCAATAAATAAAAAGCTATGCAAATTGCAGTTGATTGCAGCAACCAATTAAAAACTCACGTCATTTATACTGTATCTAAGAGTTTAATACAGGAAAAGTTAAGGGTGTCTAAATTGGGTTAAGTAGTGTCAAAAAGGGGTGCTAAGCAGGCATAAATGTTTGTGGTTCACTTAAAAAATATAAACAAATGCTTTACCAGGATGAACTGGTACCTTGCATTTACCATAAAGGCATAATCATGTGTATGGAGAATTCAATCCAGCTGGAACACATAGTGAGAATGGCAACCAGAATTTGTAAGATGAACAGGGTTGCTGATGTGTAGTGGAGAGCAGCACAGGCAATATTTGTAAATTATCACAAAATTTTCACCTAATATTCGCAGTAAATTTGAGAATTTGTGATCTCCAATCATTATAGCCTTCATTGTGCAAATCGTCACTTGTACTTGTACTTGTGCATATTGTGAACCCAATGCATGGTAGTTCTGAGTACTGATGTAAAAAAAACTTGATTATTAAGATTGAGAATACGCAAAGATTCGCGAATATAGTGTTCTAAGTGGCAATATTCACAATAAAAATTTGTGATTAGGATATTTGCGATCAACACTACTGATGTTTACATGTAATGCTATTTAATGTCTTAATTCGCGATTCCAAAGATATAGCACTATATTTGAGATCTTTGCGAACTCTTGAAGTGCCAATATTCACAATAAGTTTGATAATTTGTGATCTCCGGTCATTATTATCTTTATTGCGCAAATCAGCCCTTGTACATGCGCATATTGCGAACGCAGTGCTTGATAGTCATGGGTAGTGATGTAAAAAATCTTGAATATTCACAAATATGAAAATATATTCAAGATCTTTGTGTATTCTAGAAGTGCCAATATTTGCAATAGTAATTTGCGATTAAAATATTCACAATCAACACGATGTTTACATATAATGCTATTTAATGTCTTTATGTTAGTCTTTCATGATAGGCAAAGCTGAAAATTCCTATCATACTTACCGTAATTTTCCTTGCCTGATGCCCTCCATGTCAGCATATATACACAATGGATTGGCTCCGCCCCATTGTGTATGCTGACATGGAGACGTCAGGAAAATATCTTTTTATTGCATTCTTCACATATCTGAACTGTGCAAAATACAGATCACAGAGGGTCAATGTAGTGAATCGGATGGATGAAGTTTTCAAGGGAATAAGAGAAATTTAAACATCAAATAGGGTGAGAGGCTGACAAAAGCTAGTGACTGCCTTCATTTAAAGGTGGTGGCTAGAAATGATCTTTCATTTTTTATTCTAAAATGAGGAAAAGGTTAACCCCTTTAGGCTAAATTGTTTCCTCATCATCTATTTTTTTGTGCTGACTTATTAAATCAGCCAGTTGATGTATTTTGATGTTCCCGTTTATCGATTTTCACTACCGTATTATCACAAGCGGTATCCAAGGCAACCCCCCCGCGGGCTGGCGGAGAGGACTTTGCAGCTATTGATTTCTGACAGGGTCAGGGAAATGTTTTGTATAACCTCTGGGGAAATATCACAGAGAATTATGCATTTAATGTGAAAACGTGTGGCTCCTAATAAACAGCGTTAGATATACGCCAGGGAGGCTGCTGGAAACTGATGAATTAATATGGCGGCGGTGAGGCACGTACAAGTCATAAATCCATAACCTCGTTGGGAAGCAGAGTGGCCCTTGTTTAATAACAATGTAAAGAACAATAATGTCCTTTTACCTATATCAAGTTATTATAATTCAGCTCTCACCAGTCAGAATAATAAAATCTGAAAGCTGACTTGTTATTACTAAATGTGTATTGCGTCTTGGTGCATTAGAAATTGTCAGTCAGGGGTGGGCAGTGCTGCCTTTTCTACCCAATAGGGGCAAGGGGCCAAATCCAGGCTTACTTAAGAACTAAAGCATATAAGAGAAGCCACATCAAATGGGAAGTCAAGACTATAGACCATTGCTGTCTATAGGTAATTGTTTGGTGATGACTGGCATAATCACAATGATGATAATATACAGACTGTGCCACTTTGCCCACTCAGGACACAGAGAAAAAAAAGCCCAAACAATTTACTCTTCTCTAAGTTCCTCCACTGCTCAGTTTTTCCATCACAGGCTCTGTGTTAATGTGGATTTATGTATGGCCCCTCTTCACAGTGTACCCCCCTGCCTTTATTGTGTGCCCCCTGGACAGGGTTTGGCACCATATGCTGAAAGGAGATGACAAAGCTCCTACATATTTAGAACCACACAGATCAGGGAGGTAAAGGACAAAATAATGGTGAGTATGAGTTAGTAGGAAAAAATTTTCACTCTTCTAGAATTGGCTAAATGTCTACGGTATATGTCTATAATACTCCATAATTGGTTAGCATATCAATTACCATATTTCTCTATTTATAAGATCTTTTTTCCACCAATCAGGCGGTCGCAATCCATCTGCGAGTGAACCAAGCAGTTAGCTTGCTGGGCAGAGGTGGGGAAGCTGTCAGAGGGAAGATCCACCTGCGGGCAGTTCTTCCCTCTGCCTCTCTGTTGTAATTTAAGCTACCAGATGAGCTGGATTTCCCGGAGGCGGGTAATAACGGTTCAGAAATAACAATATTCTCTTCTCTGCATTTCATTCCAGTACCAATGATATAATTGGTTCTTAAACAAATGTGCATATTCTATGCAGATAACCATACATTAAAGGCAACCCTGTTACTAATACATATGAACCCATTACTCTCAAACATTATTCACAAATCTGTCTACATCTGTGTTATTGTGCACTTCTCCTTTGCCGACATAATCTATCCCACCTCACAGGAGTGGCATATCAAGGTGCTGATAAGACAGCATGACTATTGCACAGGTGTGCCTTAAGCCTGCCATACACCCACCGAACGGCGGCCAATTTTGCCGCCAACCGATGGGCATGCGTGCGCACGGCTGTTGGCAAAATCGGCCGCCAATCGGGGGTGCCCACATGGGGCGACAGATCCCTGTCGCCCCACAGCTCGGCCGGCCAGAGAACGGACATGTCCGATATTCTCTGGCCGATGCCGTTACTTTCAATGAAGACCGGCGATTCTGTCATCTCTGGAGAGCAGCGTGATGATATGATCACGCTGCTTTACAGAGCGGATCTAAGCAGCTCTGTCGGCACCCACTCGGTGGGTGTATGGCAGGCTTTATACTGCCCACAATAAAAGGCTGAAGTGTGCAGTTTTGCCTTACTGAGGTGGAGGGTCAGTATCTGGTATGGTCACCATTTGCCTCATACAGTGCAACACATCTCCGTTGCATAGAGTTGATCAGGTTGTTGAATGTTGCCCTTTGGAATATTGGTCCACTCCTCTTCAAAAGTGCAAAGTTGCTGAATATTGGCAGAAACTGGAACATGCTGTTGTATACGCCAATCCAGAGCATCCCAAACATGTCTGGTGAGTATGCTGGCCATGCTAGAGCTGGGATGTTTTCAGCTCCCAGGAATTGTGCCCAGATCTTAGCAATATAGGGCCTCGCATTATCATGCTGCAACATGAGGTGGTGGTCATGATGAATTCTCCGTGCATTCAAAATACCATCAATAAAATGTTTATTATCCATAACATACGCTATATCCATAACATACGCCTGCCCATACCATAACCCCACTGCCACCATGGGCCACTCCATCCACAGTGTTGATGTCAGCAAACCGCTCATCCACATGATGCTGTCTGCAATCTGCCCTGAACAGTGAAAAATGGGATTCATCTGTGAACAGAACGCCTCTCCAACCCACCGGACACTATCGGATGTAAGAATTTGCTCACTCAAGTTGGTTACGATGACGAAGTGCAGCCAGTTCCAGTCCCCGATGAAGACAACGAGCATGCAGATGAGCTTCTCTGAGACAATTTCTGAAAGTTTGTGCAGACATTTTTTGGTTATACAAACCAGTTATTGCTGCAGTGATCCGGGTGGCTCAGACGATCATGGAGGTGAACATGCTGGATGGGCATCCTAGGCTGGTGTGGTTACATGTGGTCTGCGGTTGTGAGGCCAGTTGGATATACTGCCAAATCTCTCTCTCAAATCTCTCTGAAATGCCTTATGGTAGAGAAATGAACGGGCAACCGCTCTGATAGACAATCCTGCAGTATGAAAATTGCACGCTCCCTCAAAGGGTGTAACATTTGGGGCATTGTGGTGTGTGATCATACTTCACATAACACAGATTAAGTCAGATAGGTGAATAATATTTGAAAGTAATGTGTCTTTTGTAGAAAATGTTTCAGAACTTTAAGTTCAGCTCATGCAAAATTGGAGCAAAGCCTAAAGTGTTGCTTTTATATTTTTGCTCAGTATACATTTTTCCTGCAGTTCCATTAATGGTCACTAGATGGCAATACATAACTGTTCTCAATACTAGAACATATCACAAAAGCTAAGGTGATGATCAGCTTAAAAATTCTTCAGCATAAGAGTA
>CM070038.1:85550373-85562350 GCA_036250615.1 Ptychadena robeensis
AATACATAGTGATTGGAAGGCTAGAAAGCTCCTCATATTACATGGTTTTGGTAGAAGAAACATTTATTGTACAGGGATTATATGGTAAGATTGTAAGGTGTATGGGGCCTTTAATTCTTCCAATCACTATTCTATCATGGAGTACCCGGCACTACATAGCAGTGATACATACCTTCCAATCACTATGTATTCTATCAGGTAGGTCACTATACTACACACTTGTTGGATAGATGTAAAGGAAATCTTATGGAGTGGTCTTAAGGTGTATGGGGGGGGGCTTTAGCTATTTTTCCCAAGCATGCATGCCAAATACACCCGATTACTAAGTATTACTGTAGGTAGAAAATCAGAATTATCCAGAGAATAGGAAAAGCCCAACCGGTAACTCTGGGGCCTCATTATACAAGACTACTGGTGGCCAGCAAGACATCTACATTAGAGGACTACTGCGCTACATCGCCCCTAATCCTCAGCCAGGCCAAAGGATGTGTTCATCTGAAAGCTGACCCAATTTATTATAATAAAGAAGGATTGAATGGATTTATAACTACATTATTATATCTTAAGCCCCCCCAAGAGCAAATAATAAATCCATCTGTTCTACAAGGCAAACCTACATTCCTGGCTGCAGAACATGGTGGCCTCCAGCAGACTGCTTCACGCACCACACCCACCTACCTAGCACAGCCTCCCAGTGCCAGTTGGCTAAATTAACCCATTTAATCCCAGATATTCTAGCATCTTCTACTACCAGCTTAGCAACACGCACCCAATGGGACGCAATGATGCAGTTTGTGAATCCACAGAGACCGCATCCATTTTGAGAGGATGACTCAGTTCCTCTACTTACAGTCATCCAAGAGGCTTGCAACCCTTCTTACAACAGAGGAAAGAGAATGTCAGCACAAGGTTATAAAGGACGGATCACTGGTCGTCGGCAGCAATGAATGGATAGTTCATGCAAACTGTTGCATACTGCAGTTTGCAAGTCAGCAGCAAAGGGGTTAAAGGCAAGAAAGGCATCAGAAGCCCCCTGAGCATGGAGACATCTATTTCTGGCAGGCAGCAGCTGAGACCTTCCCATCTGTTAGAGCCACTGCTAGGGTCATCTTCCCATCAGACGGGAGTGACACCTTCATATACAAGATGGGCGCAATCTACTACCAAGCAACCATGTTCATTCTGCATGACCGGGCCTGCAGTGCTCTGTGCTCGCCTAGTAACATGGCAGAGAGCCAGCTGCAGGATTACATAACATACCAAGGGTCACCATGCAGTGCTAGGGCACAGCACAGGCTATGGCACACCTAGACAGGACTAGTAAAGGGGTCACTGCCCTCCATAGACAGGACTAGTAAAGGGGTCACTGTCCTCCATAGACAGGACTAGTAAAGGGGTCACTGTCCTGCATAGACAGGACTAGTAAAGGGGTCACTGTCCTGCATAGACAGGACTAGTAAAGGGGTCACTGCCCTCCATAGACAGGACTAGTAAAGGGGTCACTGCCCTCCATAGACAGGACTAGTAAAGGGGTCACTGCCCTCCATAGACAGGACTAGTAAGGGTGCATAAGCATCGATCTATAGGACTAATAAGGGGGCATAAGCATTGATCTATAGGACTAGGAAGGGGCCACTGTCCTCCACAGAAAGGACTAGTAAGGGGGCATAAGCATCGATCTATAGGACTAGTAAGGGGCCACTGTCCTCTGCAGAAAGGAATAGTAAGGGGCCACTGTCCTCTGCAGACAGGACTAGTAAACGGGCATAAGCATCGATCTTTAGGACTAGTAATTGGCCATTATCCTCTACATATAGGACTAGTAATGGGCCTCTATGTAAAGGGAATACAGGACAAGGACAGATAGGACATCCACATTCTTCATATATGGAATCACTCTGGTATATGGTGTCTAATGGGAGGAGGGATCCGTGCTGCACCTGACCTTACCTGCGCTGCTCGTTCTCGGATTCCGACTGAAGGAAGGAAGAAGAGGCGATTACCGCAGCGATCTGCTTTATACAGCACCAGCATCGGGTTACGCCCCCTCCCGGACCGCCACACCCCTCCCACTGGAGACGCCACGGCCGATCGTCATTGGCTGGGAAGCCCTCGTGCCACTGTACTGAGGCAGACAGGAAGTGTGCTGTTGTCACTCACAGGTACTAGTCAGGCGGAGACCGGGATCTGGCGGGAGTGTCACCGTCACCACACACGAGGGAACTCGTGAATACAGCTCTGTGTGCTGCTGGGGGAGGTGTGTCGGTGTATGAGCGCTGAGGTACACCACAGGTGATACCAGTCTAATACAGTTCAAATGTTAGAGCCGAGACTCCCAAAGCACAGAGAATGTTAAAGCAGAACTCCAGCCCTAACTTTAGGCTCACACTATGGTACAAGCTCCTGTTCTGATGCACACTGTGAGCATCCCAGCAGAAGCTACTTACCTCCAAAGCTACAAAGTTACAGCTTGAAGTATGTAGATGAGGCCTCCCTGCTTACACTGACCACAACTCATATTCCCAATGATTGTGTGATCCCTAACAGCACTTCTTTGGTTGGTTATTCAAACAATGTTTCTAGAGGTCTGTACTTCACACAACAGAGAGGGGTCAGTAAAATGGACAGAGAGGCCTATGGGCAGGGGTGCACATAACTTTTTGATGTTTGGTACTCACCCTATATGTATGTGGTCTCCCCCACTGTCCTGTGCGTCAGCCTCCTGCGTGATATATTCTGCTACAGATGGACCTCCCGGTTACTGATTGTTCCTTCGATTAGCTGTCTCCATCCACAGCTCACCAGCTTGCTTTTGGTCAAATGTAAAGCTAGCCACACATGGTTCGATTTTAGCGTTCAATTGACGTTTTTCAATGGAAAAAGCGATCGATTGAACGAAAATCGATGTGCTGCCCACATATTACAATCGAGGATCGTTGATCAATTTTTGTCAAATTGTCGATTGAAAAGTGATCGGACAGGTTGGAAAATTGGTTGATTGGTCAATGATCTCTCACAGTACAACACCGTTTAAACCCCCAGATCTCATACTAGTATAGTAGTAGTAGATTTTCTGGGTTAGTAACTAACACCTAAGACTACCTGCAGTCCAAATGTCAACCTTTTATAGCCTAGGTGCCAAACCTGCGGACCATGTGGGCCTCTGGGCGTTGTTCGGTGGCCCCCCTTGGTCTTCCACATACAGCCCCCAAAACCTAACTGTTAATGCACAGGACAATGCAACTCAACTGGGAAGTGGTCACACGCTGACCAGACTTTCCTAATCCACATTGGCAGTAAAATTGTCAATGTTGATTGGGGAAACCAGATCTAAATATGAGCGCTGCACCCAGGGTCAGGAGGGGGGGTGGGTGCTGTCAGGTTTAGACTGCCTGTTGGGATCTGGTCCTCCTGCTGAGATATGTCAATGGGGGGAGGGTCTGGATCGATGTTACGTGCGGCCCTTTAGTTATGCCGAGGGCCGCACTCGTGGCCCTACATATAAACTCAGTTGCCCACCACTGTTTTATAGTCATATTCCAACTGTCAACTTATGACTGATGCTCTATGTAACTGTAATTTTTATTTATGTATCTCGCCCAATTGTTTTTTTTTGTATTGTTTTTTTCTTTGTTTCATCTTTGAATGTATTGTGCCTGTTTTGTCACAAAAAAGATAAACCTTAATAAAAAATCTTATTGGAAAAAAAAATGTTTCCAACTGTCAACATTCCAACTTGCTTTTCTCTTGTCAGATTTTACCCTTACATATGCCTACTGTGACATTTATCCCCCAGATCTCCAACACCCTTAGAAGTCCAATCTTTTATTTTGGATTAGTAATTTATATTCCCAATTTCACACCCCTAGGTTCCCTGCGGTTATCCAAGTGACATCAATTGTATACATTTAACAATAAAAACTGAAAGAATTTTGGCAATCTCAAATATTCAACTTTTACTGTAGTGTATACATGATAAAGTAAAGTTGTTTGTTCAGCTATTTGATGTGGGAGAGATGCTGATTGTGCTGTCGATCTCTACCCTCTATGGCTTACAACCACACTCCTCAAGTGTATCTGATAGCTACAGCCCCCCACACATGCAGTGCCTTCAAGTTGTTTTGGGCCCTTTTTTGAGTACCAGAGTACCACTTATGTGCACCCCTGCCTATGGGCATGGCTACACAGAGCTAAAATCCCTGTGTTCTGCGGGCGCAATTTCAGTGCAGTGCGGAAGCCCCCTGTAAAGTCAATGGGGTATGACAGCTGTCTCCACAGCCTGTCATAATACCAGAAACACCACTTCAGTACATTTATGTCGACGCAAGGCCCCATGCCGGCATCAACCTGACAGAGACTTGACATATGACGTGGCTATTGACAGCCAAGGGGCGCTTCAGACTGACATATAACCATAAGGCCATGTCTCCACAGAGTTTCGTATTCCGTCAGGACCCCTAGGTTAAGCGCAGTGCTTGGCCGGGGTTCTGATGGATCACATACACTTTACCTGCTTAGCTATATCTGAACAGAGCAGAGGTTAACGTACTGTACTACACTAACCCCTGCATCAGCGAAACGGCTTAGTGCCGTGAGAACAGAACATCCGCCGGGCTGGTAAAGTGTATGTGATACGTTGGGACCTCCCGCCAAGCACTGTGCTTAACATAGGGGTCCCGACGGAACACAATACACCATAGGTATATGTCAGTCCATTGGTTTTAAGGAGCTGCGTTATTGGGTGCGCTATATAGGCCCTAAAATAGGGGGGGGGGTGGTGTAGTGTTCATTGGATGCTCTGACATCAGTGGATCCAAGCACATAGTGATTGGCTTTGATCGTTTCAGTTGATTATTTGAAAATCGATTTAAACCTCAATATCACCCCCCCCCCCCCATTTCATTCATTAGATATCCGTCTTATCAATCATGGAAGCCCATCACGTGCGAGTGTTATCATGAATCTCAGACCCAGAGACATGGTGTGACTGGACCTACAACAAGGTATGTCATGAAAACACAAACATTTTATCTCAATATTTTATATTTATAAAGTGATGGGGAAAGGAGTGTGATGTTCATACCTCGGACTTGTAGGTGTCACTGTATTCTTTACATGTTGAATATCTTTTATGGTGTTTGATGTGAATTCCTGTTTAGTGTTCTGTAAAGGCTGAGAAGGCTGCACATGTTGTATGCTGTCCTGTTGAATTAAAGTTTATAAAATCAACACTGCCTTCCTGACTGCAAGACACAACAAGGAGGATCCAGGAAGGCAAGGTATGAGAGAAGTGCTGGCCAACTGAGTTCATATAGAGGGCCACAAGTGCGGCCCTTAGCACCACTAAAAGGCCGCACATAACGTTTTCAATCTATACTGACTTGTATAAGCATTTTTAATGAGAAATGACAGCAGACAGAGCTAGAGGACGTTATTTTTCATTTTTAAATAACAAACCTTGTTTTAAATGACATTTCAAGTATTAGGGAACGCTGTAGTATGGTAATGCACATTTTGTGTCATATATATCATCAAAGGTTATGTGCCTCATAGCTATCATCCTCTCCTATTCCTGCTGTAAGAAGATCCCGGGAGAAGATTTGTCAGCGGGGAATCAGCAGACAGGTGAGTTCCTTTGCACTATGCATTAACTGTTAGGTTTCGAAGGCCACAAGTGGAGCACATGGGAACCAGGTTAGGCACCTGGGCTGTAGGTTGTTCAGCAGTAATGTGCCATCCCCATGCCAGGAGTACAAATGTGCTATTAAGAGGATGCTCCATCTCCTATAAAGCGTAAAGGATGCAGCGACCAAGAATTTCACACTGGATAGCTTTTAAGCTAGCCACACACGGCTCGATGAAGTAACAGATTAAAGGAACATCGGGCGCCGTGCGCGTTCAGTTTGAGAGGGTATTTTTTGCTGTGAATCTGTCTCATAGCTACAATATACCTCCCGTAACATATAGATAGACTGGCCATTTCTTTGTCAGAAAGCAAACATACAAAATGAGCAGTATTTTATGTACTGTATTTTATGAAATCCCTGTTTTTTTATGTTCTTTTGCCATTGCCTTTTATCCAACTACAGCATACTAGAATGACTCTTTATCCAGCCAGAGCAAGTTTCATTACCTAGGGTAATAGTGGGTACCCACGTAAAAAAAAGCCTCAGTTGAAGGTGCCCTTGTTGCAGGTGAAACTATTTATTACAGATGGTTTGAAAAGAAGAATGCATTACCGTATTTTTTGGACCATAAGATGCACTTTTCCACCCCCAAAATTGGGGGCAAAAAGTGCCTGCGTCTTATGGTCCGAATGCGATGCGAAGGCTATGAAGAGAGGGATATAGATGAACTGGCATCTATATCTCTTTCTCCTGTCCGTGGGAACTGCAATCACTCTGCAGCTACCACGGACACAGGAACCGCAACATCGGCAGAGGAGAGAAGGAGACAGCCCAGCCTCCCTTCCTGCCAATCAGTGTGGAGAATGATGTGTTCTGCTGTGAGTGCACTGCTGCTAGTGACACCTACTGGCTGAATTGAATATTGCATTCACTGAATTCATTGCATTAACCCAATTGATGTGAAAACTTTTTTTTTTCTGGTTTTCCTGCCCTAACAACTGGGTGCGTCTTATGGTCCGGGTGTCTTATAGTCTGAAAAATATGGTACTTTAATTAGAACATTCCATAATAAATAGTTTTACCTTCAACACAGGCGCCTTCAACTGAGGCTTTTTATGTGGGTACCCGCTATTGACCTGCAAATACCACCGATGCATGGTTTCGCGAACTCCTGGTTTCCCATAGGCCAACCAAAGAGCGACTATCTTACCACCACTGCATGGAGACAGTGAAGGAGAAAATATCTCAACAAGACCTTACTCTCCAGAGGTTGCTGGTGAAAAACGGGACCCCAAATATAGGAAGCCTTTTAACCATCGCTACTTTGATTTCATCTTTATATACACCTCATAGCTTTATGATTTACTTCACTATTCAGTATCTCTGCACTTATCGTGTTCCTAAAGCCAAATTCTTTTTTTTGCCTTTCCTTTTGGGTTCTTCCCTATTTTTGGAGTTTCCCACACAGCTACCAGCAACGTGTTTCCTTACCTGTACATCCTGTAGAAGAATTCAGTCTTTTTTGGGCTGTCAGCTGTGGTAAGTGGGGGACACCACAAGGGGTGTTATACTCAGAGAAATGTTACTTAAAAACTATAGCATTTTTCACAGATATTTGTGATGACCAGCACTCAATGGAATCAACGTATTAGTCCATTTTGGCTTATATTTACTTCTTGAATGATTATTATGAAGCCATAACTTTGTTTTTCTTTTTATGAATAATTTGGTACCTTCCAGGAAGTGCAGAATTAACCTCTGTATTGAAATCTATATAAAATGTAAAAATGGTAGATTTATACAACTTAAGTGGAAAAATTACCATAGTCTGAGATGTTGAAGGGAAATGCAACCTATGCACAGTACCCTACCCAAGAGGGAGTACATCAGTGCGATAAACCATTGGATCACCAGTGAAATGACTTAGTAGTGTGTTTTCCTAACACCAGATTGAGCCTGATGTGAAGAGACGTTGCCTAAAAAGTGTAGACAGTTGTCTGGCACATGTATTCTCGCTTAAATACACTCCCATTTAGGGCACATTCCTGATCCGCTGAACTCCCTTTCTTTTTAGCTACAGCTGACAGATTTTATAAGCCTCAGAAAAATGAACCATATTGTACAGAAGAAAAGGGGGATGTTTATAATATTTGAGTTCATGTACTTTTTCATTTTAATTGCTGAGGTTTTCCAGTTGAATTAAAAAAAATAAGCAAATTGAGGTTAACAGACGAGAGCTACCATTTCTATCTGCAGCCAAAACAAGCCATGATTTATTAATGAAAGGCGTTAGAACTCAGTAATATCAAAGGAAACCTTATAATATGGAAGATAGAGTGTCATTAAATGCTTCAAGCAGAATGCATCCCTACTTGTCACACTATTAGTATAGTCATTATATATGGTTTCAGTCATTATCAAAGCACGAATAGTACATCAGAAAATAATACGGAGCCAACTCCTGACTCCCTAAAGCAGGGAACACACGGCTCAATATTGGAGCCATTCGAGGTTCCCAGCAGCAGTGCGATGACGTCATCCCGCTGCTGCCCGATATCGGAGGAGCTCTACAATGAAGACTTTAACAATACTGTGTGAAGCTGTGTGCAGTGTTACGAATGAGTGCAACTTTACATGGCATGGCTTACAACAAGCAGCTGCGTTGAGATGTGACAACTGTTTTTATAGCTAGCAGTTACAACCAATCTAAAAGTTGGTAGGAGAAAAAATAGGAAGACTGGGTAGTCAATTCCACTACTAAATGTACTCTGGAAGTAAAGCAAGGGCACTTAACTCAGTCCAAGCCGCCCACCATACACCTTTCAATCACTAGGTTCAATTTCGTTTAGCTCTACCAACAACTATGTAGTGCCGGGTACTCCCTGATAGAATACATAGTGATTGGAAGGATTAGAAAGGTCCTCATATTAAATGGTTTTGGTAGAACAAAAGTGGATTGTACAGAAATTGTATGGTAAGATTGTAAGGTGTATGGGGGCCTTTAGACTAATGTCAATGGTAGACTTGTGAGAAGTGTACCTGAAAAAAAATATATAGTTACTTAACTTAATCCAGATTCATTGAAAAGTTCAACTTTATCAACTTTTTTCTGGCCTTAGGCAATGTTCTGATTATTTTGAGAAAGTTGTTCGTTTGTTCTAGCTTTCTTTCCTAGTGCTTTAGACCAAACCTTTAGCTTTAAATACCTGGTGACAAGAATTTCTTTGTTAAATCTTTATTTAAAGAGAGTTAAGAAAACAAAGTACATAGAATACTGAATAAGAAAAAAAAAATAGACATATACCAAAACTGGGACTAAGTAGTCAGGGACAAGAAAGGTTCACAGTACGGTTGGCACGCCCATGGGCAGTAAAGCGACAATACAAACCTAATTGCAACCGCTCATGTCAGAGTGGCGCCCCTCACCTGGGGTGTAAGCCAGTTGTACACAGTGCAAATCTAAACACCTGCTTTCATCCGGTAGTAATCAGATTCGGTAAAGTGATCCCATCCCGACAGTTTTTTTTAAATTTCTCCTCCTTGTCTTGCGGCCAGGAAGACCGGCACTCTATACCACAGTGAGAGCAATTTGAAATTGGATTCTTGCGTTCTTACACTGATCGAAGAGGAATGGGCAAAGGCCATAATGCGGGACACCTGGGGTTCGGTGAGTTAGGTCTCGAGTTATGCTTCTTATTCTCTGATGTATCTGGGGCAGTCTGGGTGAGCCAGGCGCAATAGCAAGGCATATAAACGGGACAGCATATGCCCTCTATCCTCCCGGTCCAGACAGAGCTCCTTGAATGGCAAAAGTTGGGTGGCTGGCCTAAGTCTGTGTTTTATACCCTGCAGGAAGGAGTACAGCTGGCGGTACCTCCAATTGCACGGAAGGCATCAAAGGTGTTGCTGAGGTCCTGTAGGGAACACATCTCTCCTTTCGGCATAAAATAAGAGGCACATAAATATTTGCCCGCACCCCAAGGGCCAAAGAAGGCCCGTTGTCCCCCAGGTCCAAATCATGGAAAGCCTACTAGGGGCACCATGGGCCAGAGGTCAGGGGACAGATGCCAGCGGGCCAGGGCATGGGTTGTGAGAGGGGACGTGAGGACCAAAAGGGCTTTGTGCTCATTGTCCAACCAGACCGAAGTGTTTCCCCGCCAGGGTGCATTCCAGTCCCACCCACGCCTTATCCCTGTGGCAATTCACAATGCAGAGCAGGATCGCCACCCAATAATACCTAAAAAAATTTTCTTTAACCTCCCTAGCGATATGCCCGAAGCCGGCGAGGACGTCGCTGGAGGCAGCAGCCGGACCAGGTAAGCTCCCACGCCGTGCCCGAAGCCAGTTCGGGCGCATCGATAGTTGCAGTGTCCTTTTGCCCGAACTGGCTTTGGGCACGGCGTGGGAGCTTACCTGGTCCGGCTGCTGCCTCCAGCGACGTCCTCGCCGGCTTCTTCTGGGTCCCCAAGTGATTTCACGGAGGCGGGACCCGGGCTTAAAGAAAAAAAATTTTCTCTTTTTTTTTGCATGTGGATCCATCTCCGGCTGGACCCGAGTGTCTCTGGAAATAGCCGATCTCTCCGGCTATTTCCGTGATCGGCACTCGTGTGCCGATGACGTCACGGCCCGGGCGGGAGATTTAAAATTTAAAGGTACTAGGGTCCCCATCCAAAGTATCGGTCGTCGAATCGCAAATGGTGTATTTAGAACGATTGACCATGGTATGATGATGTCATCATGCTGCGGTCGATTCTTCGATAAACACCAGCCAAGCATAGCATCTATAGCCGGTTTAACCTCCCTAGCGTTACACCCGAAGCAAAAACAGGCGCAGTCTGATGGTGTATTAAACTGCGCCTGTGCCGGAATCAGGCACAACTGCTGGCTCTCTGTTTGCCTGCAGCATTTCTACAGAGCTGCAGGCACACAGAGCCTTTCCGACCCTTTCGGGGTCATCGGTGACGCCGATGGGGGTGGAAAGGCAAAACACTGTATCACTTTTGGTACAGAAATCTGGACCTCAGTGAACCGCCAGGGAGGTTAAAAAACAAGAATATTACAAATAGTACCAAAATACAAAATGTATCATTTTCTTTTACAGATTTTGGTTTATTGAACTATCAAAACACCCAGCCAACAGGATTCAGAGGGCCACAGATTCTTCATCAGGAGGTAACAATAGTACTTTTAGAGCCCCCTATACACGTTTAGATTATGACCCGATCTTCTTGGATACAGTTGGGTAAATGCAATCTAATGTGTCTCTATGAACTCACTTCACCTTGTTTACTCTCTAGCAGCTGTACCTTTAAAAAACAACAGGCAGCATGTGAATAAATATCTGTCTTATTTTTGGTTGTCCTGCTCTTTCTACAGCAAAACATCCAGAATGTGTTGCTGTGCTGCCAACCCCTTTGCTTAACACCCTGAGGTTACACCTGTCACTTCTTCTGAGCATGTCATTGGGCCTGTACAGAGGGCAGTGTTCAAAAGGTGACGGCACAAGCAGTACAAATGTGTCACAACAACAGAAAAACATTCCCTGAAACTATAAAAATAGGTTCTAGGTATCTAGTTATATCACAGTTGTAGCCTTAAACAAGGAAAACAGACCTTTAGTGCCCATAGTAAACATAATAGTTTTATTTTTTTATAGAGTATTATAAAATATTATTTCCTTCTTAAGTGCAGTGAGGTGGTTCACAAATGTTTGTATTTAAAAAAAAATAAGGATGTGATTATATCCTTAAATACAATAATCATAATGATCACTAGCAGATACCCATGTACCCATGTAAGGGGCTATATGAGATTAGATGGTGATATGCTTATATAAAGCAAAATAAGTTTTACTTTGAGAAACACAGATGAACTGTAAAGTACTGACCAAATGCATGCAAATGAGCTCAATTTGGCAGGACATATTGGTCTCTGCTGCCAGTAGTGTTACTCTTTTGGGAGCAGAGAAAATACTTTTTTTTTCTCACTCATTTCACACGCTTTGGACCTCATTTCCTCTCCCAGGAGGAGGGGGCACATGGAGGGACTGGTCTGTGTCAAGACTCTACTCTTAAGCTAGCCATACATTGTCGGATTCCATGGCCGATCGATCGTGCCCGAGTGGAGGACACGTCTGGTGGCAGCACTCCTGCTGTGGGTAGTGGAGGAGAAGGAGATCAGGAGGAGGAGGAGGAGAAGGCTATGGGCCAAGTCCTGGCTTCTCAGGAGGGACACGTATTCCACCATGCCCCTCCTCAGACATCTGAGGGATAATCATCCTAGAGCGTCTACGGCCCAGGCTGACAAAGAGGGACACAGCCATGCGGAAGGCCATCCCCGCGGAGGAACGC
>CM070038.1:85592982-85614274 GCA_036250615.1 Ptychadena robeensis
TGAGATTTCGGAGCGCTGTTTTTGCTGGGTAATTCTGTGATCTCAGCTCCCCATTCAAAGTACATTGATGAAAATTCCCATTGAAAATTATTGAACACCCTCAGGGGCCACCCGGTATATTGCACCTGGAGTTAACCCTCGGAAGCCTGGCAAATAAATATGGAATATTTCATACAATTCCACGGAACAGCAGGTAAGCATATTATTTTAGGATCGTGGAGCTCTAACCACCAATCCTACCAGCTCAGAGGTAAGTCAAACTTCAATTTTACATATGTAATATTTACATATTGAGTATACATCCGCTTTAAGGAAAAAGGATCACTATGGCATAATGTTGTCAACAGGAAAGGCAAATGAAGATTGTTATTGGTGTTTTTTTTAACTAAAATAATTTTGCCCATTTTTTTAGCTAAAATGCCGTTGATTGACCTATCATGCTCTATTTATTGAATCAGATGATCTGTACACTCTTTCCTCTCACCGGAGTTTGATATTCATGTGTATACGAAGCTAAATATGCTCATTCTTGCCTCATATATTTGCCCTCTGTTGTGTCACCACAACAACATATCCCTCAGTATGGTGTCCAAGACACACTTTGCTCTGGCAGTTCTATTTTAGTTAATCCTAATAACATTTTGGCAGATTCTGGATGTTTGGACCTTAAACTTGGAGCTGTGCACACAAAGTGACAACAGGCATTAGACCAGGTAGATTAATAACACAGGACAGGGTGGGGTGGTGACACTGACTCCACAGACCAGGCTGCTAAACCCTAACCAGCTTCTGTGTGTCAATCAATAAAAGCCTCTTATAGGCAGATCTGTGAGTCTATGAACTATAGCTAGATAGAAGAGTGGAGTGGGTGGGGGGGACTGGCCTGTTTGTGGAGTGGGAGGGGGAACTGTCTTTCACAGACTTTGAAATTGGTATTTACTCACACAGAGGTTTAGTTTTAAAGGCAGACCTCCGTCCTACAAGAATCACACACTACACCAGCCATGAGGTCCTCCATGCAGCTTGGCCTCTATGTTCTTTTCTCTCTCTTTTTCAGCTGTCACTCCCATGTAGTGGACTGGACATACCAAGGTAAGGCAACCAACCTTCACACCTCTTTTCACCTCATTTGTAGAGTGAATATGTAAAAATGTTCTTTATATATTATCAGTGGTATTAGATCATTGTACAATGTTCACACATTTCTATATTGCAAATTAATTAACTAATAATTATTTTTTTGTTTAAGCAGTCCATTGCATAATCATAATTTTATCAAATTGTCAATAAATTAATTGTTTATTTTTTTATTTGATCAAGCAATAGTGAAGAATTTACACTATTTCCAGGGACCATTTAATGTCGACCCAATGGGGTAGTTATATGCATATTACTATTAAATGACAAATACAGTGATCCATTTGTATTCGATAAAAGCATAGGCCAAAAGAATCCTTAAGCCCCCCATACAACTTTGGATCACTCCATACAAAATCCATTAGATCTACCAGCAACTATGTAGCATAAGGTCCTCCCTGATAGAATGCATAGTGATATAGATAGTACAGAAATTGTTTGGTTAGATTGTAATGTGTATGGGGGCCTTAAGGAATGAACTTGTAGGTTGTGATAATGTGTCTTTACCAAGCAGGTCCACTAAGCTTGTAGAATATTAATTGAAAAGTTCCATGTAATTTGCCCATGTATCATGGTAATTGCTGCTTCTGTCTACTGTTGACTATAAACACAGATTACTGTCATAAAGATCATACTGAAACCATATATTATTAACATGTCAGATTACCATATATACTGAAGTGTGCTAAAAAAAGATATTTGGCTTATACTTGAGTCAAGAAATGAAAGATCATGAAATTAAGCAGGTGAACTTTGTGAGTTAATTGCAAATCCACTGAGCGTATAGCAAAATAGCTGGAGATGTAGGAAAAGGTTGTAGAAACTTTTTTAAAAGTATGGCTATAGCATTAGTTTTTGCAAAGCCATGTCCAATTTTTTTAAGCCAATTTAAACGTATTTTATGCAAAAAAATTGTCAAAAATAATAACTTGTTTTTAACGTTGCCACAATCCTTCTCTACATCTTCAGCAATTGTGGTGAAGATATCATGTTCAGGGGCTTTTACAATCAACTAACAAACCAGCAAGTTTAAATTAACCGAAATAAAAGTGTGTTTTTGTGCCTTTGCTGCAGCAATTCTTACCCCCATACATGGAGCAATCCTCCCTTGATAAATGAGGGACCCACTATAACGTGATGCCGGGTAAGCGCACAGAAGCTGAAAAATCAGGAGGGAATTGGCCCGTGCATGGCTACCTTTATACTCCACTATATACACTATATACACTATATACACTATATAGTACATATATAATACACAATATACAATTGCTGGATTTAAAACCTTTATTTTCAAATGTTTTGTAAAGCATTAACCTAATATACAGTAAATATGTTTTCAGTCGTACAATTGTGTGCTATTACCTTTCTGTCCAATGCAATAAATATTGTATTTGACCTTGTAATAGTTGACCTTGTTGCTGTGAAGTTTTGTAACCACCCAATAGGAATTATAATAACCTTCAATATATCAAACAACCACATTGGAAATTGGCCAACAATTTCAATTCCAGTAGCTTCCTTTTCTTAACACGAAATCTGCTCACCCACAGCCCAACAAGAATAATAAAGAAATGGTGTTCTATATTGATATAGGTTTGGCTGGGTCTACACCCCAGCAACCACGGGGGGCGTTATGGGCATGTTGGCGTGTGCGTGCCCGCCTGCTGTTTGGGAGCTGTTTAAATATTACATTACTATTGGCATGCCCGGCCGGGCGTTCTGAATCCGCGTCTGCTGCACTGCGTGGTGTACGTGCAGGAAAACCGCAGCTTTCTGTAGTGTAGACACAGCCTAACTCTTGGCAAGCTTCTATTATAAAAACGTCACTTGTGAATATTTTTACTGACAATATTTTTGTAAGGTTGTGACTCAATAAATTATTTTTCTATCTATACTTACCTGTGTTGAATGCCTTTAAAATCCCTGTCCCACCCGTGACTCCCTAGACTTAGGGTGGGTGGAACTTTACAATTTTGTATAGGTGTAGAGTTTTAGTGTTGTCCATTCAAAATGCAGTGGTCAGGCGTTCCTCTGTGTTAAAGGTCAACCCTCTGTAGTGCAAGCAGTGGCTCTGTTAGGGCTTGTCGTGGCGCGACAATCGTGGGTGGTCACGTCACCTGGTAGAAATAGAGTAAAAGCATAGGAATAGAAAATGAATGCAGAACTTTCTAAAGTTTTACATGCATTGGATATGTGCTTAAACATTTGTTTAATTGAATTGCTCTCCTTGATTCTATTACGAAATTTCCCCTTATGTCCCTAAGGGACTAGTACAACAGATTGGGGTATGCACAAGGACAAGAAGATTCATACCAATTTGTTGCTGTCACTTTGGAGCAGTAGTTATCAACCTTTTTTAATCTGCGACCCCTGTAAGTGATATAGCGAACTGTCACTTCCTGTATATGGAACACGGAACTGCCAGTGTGGAGTGTCATTCCCGCATTCCAAAAACTTGGGACACTCCTCAACGTCACTTCTGACATGATAAGATAAGTGCAGTGTCCCTTCCCTCCTATTTTTCCACCCTGCATGTGGGAATCAAGATGTTGTTAGCAGCAGCTCTGATGCTTTCAGTGAAGGCGGCGACCCCTGTGAAATGGTCGTTTGACCCCCAAGGGGGTCCTGACCCACAGGTAGAGAACCACTGCTTTGAAAAGTTCCGCTTACACTTTCTTTTCATGTGACACCTTATCACCAAGTGAAAGGGGATCCCTCCAATCAGAATACAGACAGATTTACATTGACACACTGCTTCATCAATGTTATGTGTTTGGTTAGGGATTCACAACTTTTTTTGTGGGCGTCATGGATGCGCCGGCACTTCGCATCCATGATGCTGTGATTTGGTACCCAATGGAGACATAGCCTTACTCTATGGTGAACTGGGGTAACCTGTTATTGTAATGAGCATCTAAACACATGACAATAGGCAAATAACTCTTACCATTGTTTATGTATTTACTGAACATAAATAGATATTGATCATCTTCAACTGACTATATGACATATCATTCACAGAAGGAGAATTGGATGAAGCAAATTGGGGGAAAAAGTATGAACTATGTAACTCAAAACACCAATCTCCAATTGACATTCAAAAAAAGAAAGTTGTATACAACCCCGAAATGTCTTTATTTGATCTCGAAGGGTACGATGGACCATTGCAAGGAGTTTTCAGTGTCACCAATAATGGCCATTCAGGTAAGTGATTATATAAGTGTCCTCACAAAAGAAAGATTTGTTAGAACAAAAAGCAAAGTATAGCAATAAAGAGTAGCTAATATTTAGCCTTAGAGTTTAGAGCAAGGGTGGAAAAACTTTTTGACCTTGTGGGCTACAATAGGTTCTTAGATTTGACAGAGGAGCCGATCCAAAAGCTTGTAATGGCTTACCTGTCGCATTTTGGTCAAAATGTGGAGACCTTGGTGACAAGATGTTCTGGTTCCCGCAAACTCATTTTTTGTAATGAGCAGAGATAATGCCGAGAGGTGGCCTACTGTCACCATTGGGGAATGCACACAGGGTCATCACATGATCATGGTGTTGTGTTAACCCCATGGTTACATTTAGATGTCTTTTAGACATAATTTCTACTTATTAAAGGTAACAAACCAAAGTGTGCCAGAGTGGTACAGAATGAGCTCTAGGGAGGTTAAAAGACAAAACAGGCTGGATATGGCCTACGGACCGTAGCTGGCATATGTCTAGTTTACAGTGTAGTAATGGATGACCACACTTCATCTTCATAATTATTGAATATACAATAAATATTTCAAATGGATTCCTGATTAATGTTTCTTTATAAAGCGTAACTCCATGTTCAGAACAAATTTCCCCTTGCCATGGACACTGTACAAATCTAAATCATGGTCATTCACATCCATAAAGACCTTATATACACAACCTGTGCTCCATGTTAATAGATACCAACTACATCTTGGTGAAACCTTTAATCATTCTATTCCTAGGCACTGCATTTCACAGGATTTTGGCCAATCAGGTAGAAGAAGATCTACCTCATAACGCATATTTCAAAACTCAGCCTGCTGTCTTCTTTGTTGTACATAATTAATCTCATTTATTAACTTAAAAAATTATAATTTAGAACCCAGACTGAGACCCTATAATGTGTGTATGACATGTACCTGAAACTTAGTTGTGGTGGCCCCCGAATGTGTTTCGTTGGCTGCTGCATCAATGTCATTTGATCATGTCAAAATTGTAAATATTGGGCAACCAAACTCTTACTGTTTATTTAAGAGGAACACTATTTGTTTAAAAGGCACAATAATGCTAAAGTACAAATGGTTCTGTTTTTAAACATTCAAATATATGTTTAAAGCATGACAACACCACCCAAAGTAAAACATTGACTAACAGGATTAAGCTGAGTTTTTGAAGTGAAAGCCAGAAAATGATCCAAGAGAATAAAAGAAGGTACTGAGTGGAATCCTGGAAAGGAGTTAGGCCTAATAACATTTCCAGTTACCCTGCATTTAGAAAACTCTTTGACTATTTTTACAAAATGATGAAAAAATAACAAAAAACTTTTAAGCCTATGATTTAAATTATATATTTTTCTATTTTAGTGCAGATAGCACTTCCATCTACAATGAAAATTAAGAAAGGTCTACCCCACGTGTACACTGCAGTACAGATGCACCTACATTGGGGTGGTCTTGACCTAGAAACTAGTGGCTCGGAGCATACTATTGATGGGATAAGGTACATGGCAGAGGTAAGTATTACATATAATTATTTACATATATCCTGCAATCAGTTCTAATGGCTTAATACGAATGTCTCCTTGAATGTCATTTCAGCTTCATATTGTACACTATAACTCCCAGTTATACAAGAGCTTTGATGAGGCCAAGGATAAGCCTGAGGGACTAGCAGTACTTGCATTTCTTTATGAGGTAAGTCATTTAAAAACTATAGAAAATAAAGATTCCTTAATGAAGCAAGCAAGTGCACCCCCTCTGGTGATCCCCCCATGACCTCTCATGACTGGCGGAGAGCTCTTTCTGGGGATTTGGAGTGCTGGTAAGTCACAGACTTATGAATTCTGTGACTCAGCAGCACTCCTTCTAAAACGAGCTTCTCCTCTCCCATGGCGGCTGTGCAAGGTTGATAGGCTGGGTTGAGGCATCTGGGTAGCGCTAACAATTTTGATGGCCAGATGCTTCCCCCAAGCATAATGCCGCCTTGGGCAAGCATCCATATTGCCCCTATCTAAAACGGCCACTGGAACCAAGAGTTAGACAGAAAAAGGCAGACAAGGCAGCCCTTTCATACAATAATGTCAAACTGATGTTTTAGGGGCTGTGTGTTTAGGAATTGAATTTCGCATATGCAACTTTGATAGCATTTTAAACAATCTGGCTATGTGGCTATGTAGTTGAAGATAGAAAATCTTCCTTCTTCAATGGATGCTGATAAAGCCAATGTAGCTGTGACAAATGGCCTTCCCCATCACTTTAAACTAAATAAGGCCATCAGTGATTTACAGAAATTATACTGTCATTTTATAGCTAAATACTTCAGAAAACTTGATATAGAAAAGTAAGGTAGGAGTTATTGGTGATTCATTCTACCTGCTCCTCTAAATGCCTTTTACTAGTGAGTATCTACTGTCAAACCATCTGGTTACAGCCAGGAGTAATAGAGAAGTCAGAGAAGTGGGGTACCCAGGAGATTCACAGTTTTTAGATTGTTGGTTCCTGTTGGTTTACCAATGAGTTTCAGGGGAGGATTTCTTACAATTGGATCAGCATTGGTACAGGCAACAGGAAGGGTGGGTATTAATCCTTCCTTTTCAAGTAAATCTTGCCCTAGTTCCTATTTTTTAAGGGAAAAGTTTAAGTTTGGTTCAAAATGTTGCAATAGTAACAATTACACCTAAGTGCTTCAGTCTTCTTCTGGTTGCTGATGTTGGTCCCATTTTTAATGCTGGTTAAATATACATGATCTCAAGTGTATACAATAAAGTACTCAATTCGTGTTTTACTTTATTATATCATCTCGTCCACTGATATGTTGTTTTTACTTCTAGGATGGCCACTATGAAAATACATACTATAGTGAAATCATTTCCAAGCTTGCTAAGATTCGGTTTCCAGGTACTTGTCTGTTTTAGTTGCTCTTACTTAAATGATAGCTACTCTCCCTACCTGAATGCATATTTACATTTATACCACTGTTTGACGTTAACATCATGACATACCTTCCAAGAATTGAAATTTCAAATGTTATCAAAGTAAAGTAAGGAAAGATATGCATTTGATATTCATACATAAATGTCTAAAAGTATTGGTAGACACCACTGAATCATTCAATTCTTGTATTTCAGTCAGACTCATTGTCAGTCTGCATTTACAAACCTTTTTGAAAGTATGGATTATAATGAAAAGCTTAGTAAATTCTAGCATGGTATTGTCCTTGAGAGCCACCTTTCCAAAAAGTGAGTGTAAGTGGTATCACTGCAAAGTGGTAGCATTGTACATATTTGCAGAGTTGCAAACCTCCTCTAGCATTAACCTCATCAAATATGGAATGGACCATTATGGAATTGGTGTCCATGGCCGAACATTCACATCAATAATACAATTCTAAGTTTCGGTATAGAGAGTGATATTAACTGCACCTCCAATGGGTGTTAAAAATATGTTCCATGGAATGGGTGACCTAGCTCCTCTGTCTTGTCCTTAAAGTTTGTTGGAGTTAGGCTACAAGACTACATTTTAGACAATTTTACGATTTCAACAACTGTTTGGGGAAGGCCCTTTTTTGTAGGAACTGTTTGGGGAAGGCCCTTTTTTGTAGGAACTGTTTGGGGAAGGCCCTTTTCTTTTCCAGCATAACTGTGACCTAAGTTCAAAGCAAAGTTTATGAAGACAAGAATGTGTCTTCACAATACTCAGAACCCTATTCTTACTAGATGGTCCTGCACAAAGTCCTGAAGCTATTTCCATGGAACCATGGATCTATAGGTTGAGTTATAACTGGAAATGTTAGCCATGCCGATATACTGTAAGCTCCTGACCTCACAAATGAAATTATGGCTCGCATATCTTACAACAAGCATACTCAGCGGAGTGGGCATATTGACACCTATGCATTTAAAATAGTATTTCATAAAGATCCCTGTAGGTGTACGAAATAGATGTAGCCATGTAGTATACATAGTATACTATTGCAATATATATACATCATATAAGTGTAAAGTGAAATTTCTAACTGAGCTTTAATGTGTTTTCACAAATTTCTAAATGTTGGAAAATTTTTGTCTTTTCTTTTTTGTGTTCAGGTCAAGTGACTGATGTGAAAAATCTTGATCCCCTGGCATTACTTCCTGAAAATTTGGACAACTTCTATCGTTACCAGGGTTCCCTGACCACTCCCCCTTGTACAGAAAATGTTCTTTGGACTGTCTTTGACTCAAAAGTGATCCTTTCTCAAAACCAGGTAACATTTTCATACTGACAGACTGTGGCAAAATGAAGTAATGCAGAAGCTTTTAACTGGACCAAGTGACCAAAAGTGATGGAAAACGAGCATAAAATAAAAACACCCCCCACACCAACCCCACCGCACACAAGCCAATCATGCCCCCCGGCAGCAACTCACGCAGCTCAGTTTGGGACAGGGATAGAGGGTGCCCGTGTCAGGGTGGGTGCCGTATATGCGTGCGGGGCAGGGTGTCAGGGGCCTCCAGAGGACCCTATGTGCACTCATATTCTGCATAGTGCGAGAAATGGCTCTGCTATGAATATTGTCTGCCTCTTGTACAGGTCCATATAACATATAAAATGTTATTACTTTCTGTAATAGTAATCTAAGCACAATATCTTCTGCAGATCAAGCTGCTAGAAAACACTCTGCTGGACCCGCACAATAATACCTTACGTAATGATTACCGCCATGCTCAACCTCTCAATGACCGAGTTGTACAATCATCTTTCCGAGTAAAAATGCCAAAAGGTGAGTTTAACATTAATAGATAAAATTCTTCATTGCAATGGTCTGGAAGACTAAAAGGCTGTTCAGTATATTGTGGTTGAAAAGAATGTATCATATGTTATCAAATAAGATAAATACACAATCCATAGTTTAATATACAATACTTTAGTATTTTTTTTACTTTTCTGACCTTAATATTTTCTGCTTATTTACAGGAGAAGTATGCCAACATGAGATCAGTACTAAACTGACCATAATTGAGACAGAACTTTTAGATGTTAAGAAACGAGTTGAAAAGGAACCTCCTCGAAGCCGATCAGGCAAGTGATTAAATGTTTTATGATTAAAAGCAGACAATACTCCATTTAGGTGATAATTCTCTCTGTATGTATGTATGTGTGTGTGTGTATGTATGTATGTATATATATATATATATATATATATATATTGTGAGGGATCAGAGGGACAGAGGGACAGTCCTTTATTTAGGGCTCCTGCCCGTGTTTATTGGAGCAACAAATGCTCAAACAAAATAAGATACCGTCGCATGTGTCAACATATAAAATGTTCATAATAATAGCCTCCTGGCTAAACAAACAAAGCAAAGCTGGCTCTGACTGATCCAAAAGACTGTCTCTCACACACCAGCCCCTGACACTGAGCACGAGGTGCTCTAATGGGATCTTGAGCCTCTGGAAATACTGCACCAGGAATTGGGAATCTGCCCCACCCTGCTCTTGCAGATTCCCAGTAAAACTAGCCCCAGAACAGAATCAAGAAAACAGCAAAGGAACATAGAAGTTCCTCGCAAACAATAACAGTGCTGGTTCTTCCTCAGAATGGGAATCTGAGATATTGTGGTCCAATATATCTTCCATCCAGCACTCTGCCCAGTGGCACAGGTGATATTTGGGCCACTTTGTCACAATCACAGTATATATATACACATATATATATATATATATATCAGGGACTGAGATGCTCAAAATTATTTGAAACCAGC
This sequence comes from Ptychadena robeensis, assembly GCA_036250615.1. NCBI lineage: Eukaryota > Metazoa > Chordata > Amphibia > Anura > Ptychadenidae > Ptychadena > Ptychadena robeensis. The sequence goes on from CM070038.1 coordinate 85,603,091, forward strand.
CCTGTAAACCAGGAATGTCAAACTCAGGCATGAGAGCCAAATCAGGCCCGTGATACAATTATATATGGCCCTCAAGATTGTTTTTATTTTATCTAAAAATAAAGCTACAGTTGATTTCTTTATTTGACATTTGATGTCACATGTGTTATAGTATTAAGCTTTGCTTGCTCCAGATTCAGTGTTTAAGCAAAAGGTTCATTATTATATCTGATGATCAGTAAAAACTTCTGACTAACTAATAAAGTTACTATCGAGGTTGGCCTATGACATGTTTTACATTTTGGCCTGCTCTGTGTTTGACACCCCTGGTCTGAGTGTTCTTTCAAGAAGAAACTAGTTGACTGGCTATTGTTTTCTAGTGGAGTTTTCTCTGGTGCACCGCCAAAAAACATCTCATATGCCTTAAATAGCCTGTTTATGAATGTACTAACATCACACATATCTTCACATTGACATTTTATTGTATATAGTTAGCTTTAAATGTTTACAATATGTCATTGTTTCACATTTGAAATTATTTCTTCTCTAGGTGCTTCTTCTGATACTTCGTATCCATCATTCTACTTTTCGAGGAAGCACCCAGCTTCCTATGTTGAAGTCCAGCTTTCAAAACCCCTCCAACTGAACAAATTTACTCTCTGTACTTGGATAAGAACCAAACCTGAAGGCAGCCAAAAAGTATTTTCCTACTCCACTACAGATTCGGAAAATGAGCTTGTTCTAAGTGTGGGTTCAGATGTAAGGCTGTGGGTGGGAGGAACATTGGTTGACTTCAATATTCACCATACATCTGAAGATTGGGTGCATTACTGTCTACGCTGGGACTCAACTATGGGAAGGACAGAGCTCTTTGTGAGTGGCCTACAAGGCAAGGAAAAAGTTGTTAGGAAAGGGTACACAGTAAAACCAGGAGGAGTGGCTATTTTAGCAAAGGACCGCTTTGATCTCCTAGGAATATATAACAATAGTTTCTATGGAAGATTAAGTAATCTACATCTTTGGAGTTATTTACTGAATGTTGAAGAGATAATGTCCTTAAACAAGTGTCAAACTGGTCTTAAAGGGGATATCATATCCTGGGGAGAGACCATTATGACTCTATCAGGAGGGGTTATTCTGGAGACAGATAACAGCTGTAGGTAAACTAGCCTTATTTATCTACAAACATCTCCAAATGCCAAATTCCAACCTTGTTTTATATATGAAGATAAACTCTAGGGCAGCTTGGGAAAAAACACAGACATCATGAGCATTACAAAATACCTGATGGAGAAACCATGCTGCTTTCAGATCCCTTAAGTCCTTGTTAATTGGTGGTCTTTACCTCTCTGTCCCTTAGGCTGACCATACACCGCTTGATGAAGAAACAGATAAGAGCAACATCAGGCGCTGTGCGTGGTCATATCGCCGATGTTGCTCTAATCTGTTTCTTCATTTGAGCCATCCATGGTTCCTTCCAGCAGGATCAACGGATCAACATGTTGGAAAACCTTGGTCGAAATCCATTTCATTGAATGGGGACAGCGAGTCACCATCTAATGTAATGGATGGGCTGACAGCTGAGATGCACACACAGGCTGTGTGATCAGCTAGCTGCTCTGTGTGTGAAGGGGTTGCCGCCAGCACGTCTCTGCCAGGAGAGGGGGGTGTACAGGCTGGCTGCTTCTCCGGCAGGGGAGAAGCAGAGAACTGGGGGTCCCCATCGTACAGTAATTGATGTGCCCATGTTGTGCACATTGATTACCATATGATTGACCCACAATCAATTACAGCGTGGTGACATCACCATGCTGTAATTGATCGCAGGTCGATTGCACAGGAATCTACCCGTGTATAGCCAGCTTTAAGGTGGCCATACACGGTTTGAGTTTCTGTTCAATTGATGAGCGATTGTGCGGGGCGGTCATTTATTGAATGCACGAAAAAACAACCTTCAATCCTTCTCCATAAATCCCAGCCAATTGTGGATGGGGATCACACAGCACCATCACAGCCAGTGCTGTGTTCACCCAGTGTTGTGAGATATTTTCCCACCGATTTCAAATGACCTGCGAGCACAGCATGGTGACTTCATCACGCTGTGAGTGCTCGCAGGTTGATCGAAACGGTATTAACCCGTGTATGGCCAGCCTAACAGTCACTTTAAATAGAGGACATTGGAGTCATGATGTGCTGGCAAGTAAAGAGAGTACAGAAAATCTAAACTCTCTCTGGCTCTTACTGCATACATAATGTAACCCCAACTTTGACAGTACAACCTTTACATGGCTACTATGGATATTTTAGACAGGCCAACATAAAATTATATTTTTGCCTTATCACAGGTTTTAAATTTTTCTGTTTCAATATTTTTTTTTAAACAAATGACAAATGTTTTTAAATGTTTCTATTGCTACATACATATCATTTACATGGCCACTCTGATACCTCCTAACCACTTTTAGTATATGTCTGTTAAGGTTCTCATTTATCCAGGTCATTGTATAGCTGTAGTGTTTAATTCAAATCAACTTCAAAACACAGCAAGTCCAGTTGATTTGAATGAAACACTGCAGATACACTTTTATCTACTTTTTTTTTTTTTTAATCATTAACGTTTTTGTATCTACTTTTAGTATGCTGCAGTGCTGTGTCTCCAGCTCCTCCGATATCAGGCATCAGCACAATGACGTCAGAGTGCTGCTGCATGGAACATCAAACGGCTCCTATATTGAGCCGTGTGTTCCCTGCTTTAGAGACTGGCCTTTATACCTTATATCTTCTGAAAAAAGACTGCCACATTTCAGTCCATCTTATTGCAAAACAGAAGTTCAGAGTTGATATGTAATTTTTTAAGTATGCACATTCTATAAAGGATGGTTTAAATTTACTGATGAAACCAATGTGATATATTGGTCAGATAGGATTGCTGTAAAGCTTTTATTGGCTCCATGAATATTAGGCCATTGGTTATTGCAACTAAAAAAAGTCTACTAAACTTCTTCCCATATAATAATCCACTTTCCTTATTGGATCTACATATAAGATTGCCTTGATGCAGTATCCCCTGCTGGGAATCTATTTGGTGATCTTAGTTTTCAAGGCTCATGATGTCTTAACAAAGCAATCTTTTATTAATAAAAGCAGCTTTCATGAGATTAGTTTTATAAAATTCTCTTCAGCTTAGTTTTTATTTTTCTTTACGTAATTGTTTTGTAAAACACCAGTAAGCATTGGCAAGGAATGCATATGGTGGTCTTAGTCATACCTTGAATTACTATCATACTTGTGTGCCATATATGTACAGACTGTGCTGGCCAAATTGGATTTATTTTAGGTAGCCTCTGTGGAAACATATAATTTGGGGCACCTAAAGATCACACGTCTTAAGCCTTCTTCTCGGCTTGTCCTCCTGTGAAATATGAAGTTCCTGTTTTTGCTTCCATTTAAATTTACCATTATCAGACCCATGCCCTAGTAGAAAATAGCAGCAGCCCGCCCAATGATATTAGCATTTTAAGCTGATCTTTTGTAATAATTATATACTTTTTATTTGACTTCAATTATATATTTTATATTTTGACAGTCATTCATTTCCTATAGCAGGTTCTTGCAGCAGTACAGTTTGCACAGATAATATTTCCTATTCTTCCCCTGCTGTTGTATTTCATTTTATGTAAAACATCTCACAAATAATTTCTAGGATTCCAATAGCCAAGCAAATCATATTTTTCTTTTGTGTCTGTAAAATCTGTTAATTCTGTAAATCTCATCCCTGCATAACTGTATTCATAAAAACCATTATATATTTTATCAATAACGCACACCATTGTCTAAATGTGTCCTTCAATGTCAAACCACTACAGGATATTCTTATTATTGGGCTTATGTGATATGACATAAGACATAAAATAATGTGACATGCATGGAATTCCATTGCAAGATCGTTTTCATCAAATGTAGCCTTTCCAAACACTGAATGATGAATGCTATGATTTGTTGTCTTAATTTATATGCCTTATTAAATGAGGGTGTACAACTATTATTTCATATTTTTAATCTGTATTTATTGTTTTTATTGTTGGTTAAAATAGATTCTGTATCTCACAAAAGTGAGTGCACCCCTGACATTGTGGTACATAATTTCTAATATCTTTTCATGGTACAACACTAAAGATATGACACTTTGATACAACATAAAGTAGTCATTACAGCTTGTAAAACAGTGTAAATTTGTTTTCCCCCTCAAAATAACACCCTCAACAACATGCCAACCCGTGGGTACCCAGCATCGCGCACCCGCTCTTTGCTCTCAATCCCCAGCTTCTGTCAGCAGACAGAAACCACAAGCTAGAAGCTGCCCGAGAGGCTGTGAGGCACCATCGGTGGGGGCATGGGAGGTAGGAGGAAGCTGATCGACAGGCTCAGAAAGTCAGAAAGGGGGTCATGTGTGTGCATGGGGGTGCTGATGAGCACTTCTGGGGGGAGGTTTGGGCGGGTGGTGTCATCTTTACTCTCCCACGGGATTCGAGATGTTGCCCATGCCTAAAAACGCCAATGTGCTAAAGCAATGTCCTCACAACTCACCTACATCTCCAGCAATTTTGGTGATGATAACATGTTCAGGGGCTTTGCAGTGAAGTCCCAAATAAACTATTCAAAAATCAGAGTCAGAAAAATCTTAATGTTTGAGAGAAAAAGTTTTTACACTTTTTATTTGACACAAGTTCACACAATTTATGTTATTTAAGAGAATACTGTTATTAAATGAGGCACATAATCACATGCTCAGCGTGTGCTTTTTTTTAAGAGAAAATTCAAACAGTAATGAGGATACCTGTTACTGTTTCTTTTCTTTTCAAATAAGGGAAAATGTACAGGAAGTGATGTCATGGGCACCATGCAAGTACTGGAACTACACTACTACACATCCTCCCAACAAGTGGTGGATAACGTTCCCTCCTAACTTCCCACCCCACACATTCTCAGGGCAAGAGGGCAGGGAAACATCCCCCTCCCTCTAAACCTTATAGCCTCCCACCCTTCACTTCTGGATAAGAATTCTCTTGTGCTTTGTCAGTAGACTCAATTGAAGGGTACAGGATGTTTACTAGAAAAATACTTATCCGGGATGGGGGAGAGAAAAGAGACATTATGATGTTGCTGTGACCTTCCAATAGGTACAAATTGATGAGCTAACTATACTTGATCAAATACTTCTACATTGGTTTGCCCAAAAATCTCTTCATTCTTAGGCATTAGGGTTTATATTGTCATTCATCACATCATATATTATGTCCAAGCCTGTCTGTTTTGAAATCCTCAACTAGATTTCTTTATCCCACATTTAAACTAAACAAACAGCTGCAAAATTCCTCAGTGGAGACAGCCGGTCACAACGCACTCTTTATGACACCATCTTCTTCCATTGGTTTGCTCTTGGATGTTGGTGATGTTAAGTCTTCAAATTCTCTGGAGTCTGTCTTCTCTTCTTCAAGTCCATTTCTCTTTGCCATAAGTTGACTGATTTCAAGGAATGTTTTTCCTTTGGTTTCAGGAACAATAAAATAAATAAAGATGAATGTTGCCAGGCAGATTGCAGCAAAGATGATGAAACAGTATGAGCCTAATCCAGCCTTATCCAAAACAAAAGAGAGAAATATTGTGAGAAGTGTCAGTTTTTGTAACCAGGTATATCCTATATAAGACTTAAAGCGGACCTACCACCAGGAATCTATGTTTTCATGAATGGCACTAGAAGTGCCAATAATAGGGAGGAATGCAGTGAAAAAACCCAAAAACGTACCTGTAATGAGCAATTTAGTAATATAATCAGGCATTCCTGTTCACTTCCTGGTTAATGGGCTCAGCAAAACCCGGCACCACGTCACAACAACACGTGATTTTTCAGTGTAAATCCAACACATGGTGGTGCAATATCGCGGGTGGCCACTGGGGGCGTTCAGTGATCTTCTATGGCAAAGCAGCTCACTGAAAAATCACGTGTTGTTGTGACGTGCTGCCGGCTTCTGCTGACACCATGAACCAGGAAATGAAGCAAAATGCCGGATTATATTCCTAAATTGCTCATTACAGGTACGTTTTTGGGGTTTTTCACTGCATTCCTCCCTATTATTGGCACTTCTAGTGCCATTCATGAAAACATAGATTCCTGGTGGTAGGTCCGCTTTAATTATCAAATAAGTGTTAAGCTGGGCATACACGTCCTGCCATTGGTTTTTAATCTGATCGCCCATCCGATTCCGGAATCAATTTTAAATTGGCGAAAACGATTGCAAACTGCAACATACCATGCATTCAATTGCTGGGCAATTCTATCCTGAAAGTCTGAATATGTCTTGCACGCACACATTTATGGGTTTGGAGTGGTGTTAGCTGAAGAACTGTCCAGTGACCAACAGCACACAAACAAAGGTCATTTCCACAAGAATCATAGATTGATCGCTTAAAACGATCGCATGAGACAACTAACGGCAATCGATTCCTTTTTATTAAAATTATCCATCAGAATGGATCCGTGAACGGTCGTTTTTCCGTCATATTTCTGATAAAATCGATCGCTTGGACACTTTTGGCATGCTTCAATCCGATCGCGCGATCGATTTTGATAAACGATCACACTAAAATTTAACTAAAAATTGTGTCGTGTATGCCCAGCTTTAGATCTTTTCTTTCTGTTCTAGTCTTTTCATTGAACTAAAACAATTGAGAAATCCATTAAGTTTGATTATGCCTGTGGCCTGCATTAGCTGACCAGATTGAACAGCTAAGCAGGAATACTTCAGCATCTATACAGTTATTAAAATTTTAACAGACAAACAAAAGTTGAGAGCAAGAAGATAATGAAAAAATTTAAAACCTGTGCCAGCATGTTAGATTCAGTTGTTATCATCGCAAAGGAGCAACAAGAGGATCAGAAAACAAAAGCAGTAATAGCGATAGAAAAGGGATTAAAGTAGCCCAAGATGGATCACTGAGTTAATAGAAAATGTCTGAAGCTGAGAAAGCAGTAGCGAGTCTTCTTTCAGGACAACATTCAGTCTAGTCATTCACTGTAGGGGTAGCGCCCCCTAGTGAAATAAAATGGTAAGATCCATGGTATAACCACTGGAGTACATGAATGTTAGCAGACAACCTGTGTGTATACCATTTGTATAAAATAGAAAAGAACAAAGAAAAAAAAATCAGGTGTCAGGATCCGAATTCAGGGACACTCTGCTGTCTGTCTGCAGCTCTATCCCCTGAGCCACCGGAATGTTTGCTTCAGTACCTTGTCGGATACCTTGTACTTACACACTTGTTACCTAGTTCTCGTGAACCCTGAACCCTTGGCCCCTCCCATGGACTTCCTATAAACTTGGATTCAATGCCAGATTATTGTGCTTCCAGACAGTATCTTGCGTCCTGGTTTTCCCTGCTCGTGCATCTTCGTGTACCAACCCTTGGCTTTGACAACCCAACTACTCTTCATCTTGCTCCCTTGTGAATTGACACCACCGGCTTTCAACCTACGCTTGTTTTGATCACACTCCTGCTTGCTGCCTCTCGCTACCTGTTGATCCTGCCATTACTTGAGTCACAATCAGCTACTGGACTCCGAGCCTGACCGCAGATTGTTACAATCCGTTGGGGGACCTGGCTTTTATAGGCAGTCCCATGTGAGGGGCCAAGGGTTCAGGTTCACAAAAACACAATGGTCTAAGTACAAAGGTATTCACAACCGTGTACTGAAGCAAACCTATCCATGTGGCGTCATGGGATCGAAGCTGCAGAGTCAGACCAACCTGGGTCCCTGGTTTCTGTCGATCCTTACAAGCGGGGTGCAGCACAAAGTACCCAAAGAACCACAGTAATGAGAGCGAAAACCATAGGAAAGGATTGCAGGATTGCAAGTAATGCTATTCAGGCAGATTTGGTGTTTCTAGGGTGGAAATGCTGCTGAGACGGTCAGGTTCTCCTTGGCTGAGTCTGCTAAGGCGAAGGATGAGCCGTTCTCGTTGTTCGAGATGCGCTAAGTAGTGTTGCTCATTTTTTTGCCTGTGAGGCCCTTTGGGGGCTCATGTGAAACATGCAACTTAGAAGAACAGTTTTGGAAAACAAGGATATGTGGATATTCTTTTACATTGCTTCCTATTGATCGTTTTCCTGTTCCGGCTTGGGAGAAGGGGAAGGACTCATAGAAAGGAAGTAGGAAAATGATCGGCCGGCGTACCGCCTCAATATTGTGGCTGGAGAAGTCGCTCCAGATGATTGCGGCAAGCCGGTCATTTTCATAACCTAAAAAGGACGCACCTCATTTGTTGAGGGTTATATCGCAACGTATGGCGGCAATGGCCTGTCCTTCGTATACAACGTTCGTCAGTCGGATGTCCAGTTCGTCCCTTTATTGGTTGTGGACAACATCGGTGATAATTCTGTTGTGTGCAGAGGTGACTGCAGGTGCCACTAAGGCGTCCTGCTGGTAGGTCCTGGGAGAACGTCTCCCCGCTGTGTGGGGTCCTCCCGTTTCATCAGGTGGGGGGGGGGGGGCGTCAGGCCTAAGCTTCTAGCCCGCGGCCGCACAAAAGAAGGGCCTCTGTTTGGCAATTTAATTGACTCCGGTGTCGCTGGGGGGGTTGTCAACTGCAAAGTTCACAGCACGAGTGCTTAGTGCTTTTCGGAGCTGCGGCGGCTCCAACCATCCCCGCCTCTAAAATGCTTTAAGCGGGCTCGCGGCCGGGGTGTCCAAAGGGTGGGGACGAATTGTGTGATTAAAAGGGGAGGACCCCCAGTGCCACTTAATCGCGATGTCCCCCTTTTTAATAGGTGTTCCGTTCATTGTGGCAGGCTGATTTTCTTTTTTAAAGGTTTTTGAGTTCCGGTTTTCTATTCCTTGTTCGGAATGTGGTGTCCCGTTCCGCGGCTTTTCTTGTTCTAACCTGGTTTTCTGCACTCTCAGTATCCGGAAGTCTCCTTCGGACAAGCTGGCCTAAGGAGGGAGTCGCTTGGGTAGAATGGCGGGTCCCTTTTTCTTCATCTCCTTGCCAGAGATTGGTGGGTGTCCGCCGCGTGGTTTTGGTGCTCACAGAAGAGCCCTGTGGAAATTCCGTATGATCCATCACTCTTGTCTTATCCATCCAAGGGCATTGTCGGTGAATGAAATGGGGAATCCCGGTGGCGTCGGTCACATATGCTCAGTTTCTGATTCCGCGTTGCAGGTGGTGCGGGCCTGTGGTCCGGGTTACTCTTTTTGCATGGCTGGATCATCGATGGCGGCTTTCTCGGTTGCTTACCTGTGCACCCGGAGAGTCACCATTTACTGGGCTTCTGGTTTGTGCGTTTGTGGGCGGTTTCCTGGTTTAATGGATTCGGCTGTCTCCCTATGGGCTGTTCTATTTCTCTGCTCCTTTTTTGAGCTGTTTTAGTTCTTTCTATTAGTGAGTGTGCTGTTAGGCGAGACATCGTGCATTGCCTCTTTGGTTCATTATTTGGGATGAACTTTTTGTGTGTGGGCATACTCTAGTCTCTCCTCGTTTTTGAAACTTTTGGGTCCTTTAAGGCGGCCTGACAACCGGAGGGCCTCAAATTACGTGTATCTGCTTCCTGGTAATCGAAATTGAATTTCTGTGTGCTCATGGTGTTGTCGGTTGCCGGTTTATAAAGTGCGGGATTTGCGGCTGGCCTTGTCGGGTTTGGTTGTCACGGAAAAAGGCTAACGTCCTGTCGGAAATTGCATTCTGTGTTGGGCCAAGCTAACTGTTGGCCTGTCGACTCATGCCGATGGGGCCGCATTTTTTGCTGTCGGTTGATATGATTTGACCGTTGCGGGTTCAGTCCTACTCATTCATTTATTTCGGTGTTTCGCGGTGGCGACAACTGGACTTTGCGAGTGTGGTCGGTTTTTCCTGGAATCTTAACTTACACGGCATTTCCGGCCTGGCCGCTCTGGCCGTGTGGCCAATGATGAGGATACAGCTGTTTACCGAGTGCCGGCTGGTGCTGTTGGGTTTGGGTCGTACCTTCAGGCCATTGGTGACCAGCGGGCGTTGGCCATCCCTCGTGCTGGAGTTCGGGGCTCAATCGGAATATTGGCTTTTCTTGGGGGAATTGTTTCCGCTTGGTTGTTTAGCCGGTGTCTTTAGTGGGTGGATTCCGCTAGTTGATCGTGGCCTGTCCGTTTTTCGTTCAGATAACATGGGGGGTGCGGTGGTCTCGGTCGGCCCGTCACTTCTTTGTCTGCAAGTCTGTTGCTGTTTAATTTGGTGAGAAAGCTGGTGTTTCTGTGTTTGCGGCTTAATCTGTCCCTTTCGTGCGGTGCATGTGCCGGGGGTCGAGAACGGTATTGTGACGCGCTCTCCTCGGTTCCAACAGACCGGTTTATGCTTGTTGGGCCGCCCGGAGGCGGATGATCTGCTGGGGACCCTTTGCCGGAAGACTTGTGGCAGCTATTTCGCCCGAGCTGGCCGGTGGATGAGGGTTCGGTTGTCCCCGGCTACTTGAAGGCTTATTCTTTATTGTGGCATCGTTGGACGCAGAATGGAGGCTTCTTTTATTGCGTGCCTCTTCGGATGAGGTGAGGTTGGATGTGTATTGCCCTTTTGTGTTTGGATCTGTTCGCTTCATCACAGGCGGTCGGGGGCGTTCGTTCCAAATGCATGGCGGCACTTTCCTTTTTGTTTTAGTGTCTTCGTGGTTGACTCCCAAGCATTTTTTTGGTGAGGCAGGCGTGTGAAGGGGTTCCGTCTTGCCGGGTGGTGCCGAGATACGCAGAGGCCGGTGACTTTCCAGTTGCGGGCCGGTTGTTTTCAGGTTTGGGGCGGTGTGCCACGTCAGTGCATGACTTTGTGTTGTTCCTGTTGGCGTTTTTCGTTGGCCTTTTTTGGGGCATTTCAGGTGGGGGAGCTAGTGGCCCCTACTACCCGCCCGGAAGGCTGGGGGGGGGTGTTGGTTGAAATGTTTCGTAAAATTGATGGGTCTTGTTCTTGGGGATTTACTTTAATCATGAAGACGGATCAGTTGGGGGGGAAAGGTTTTTTGTGGTTCAGCTTTGGAATAGGGGGAGTTGTGCCCCGGCACTAACAAAACACAGTGTTTCACTGAATATATGAGGTGCTGGTTGGTTGGCGCCGCCCTTTGGTCCCGAGGCCATTTATTGCTTCAACGGTCCTCACAAGCGTAGATGACGCATCACTCCTTGTAGCAATA
>CM070038.1:85633710-85678077 GCA_036250615.1 Ptychadena robeensis
ACTCATACCCTATACACTTCTCTGCTTCACATATTGCCCACACTCATACCCTATACACTTTTCTCCTTCACATACTGCAACCCTCTTCTCCCACCTTGAAATTGCTACATGATGATGTGTTGCCCTCTTTATGCACTGAAGCTGGCACGTTCCCTGAGTTTTTCCAGCAAGATGATGCACCACCACATTATGGGTGTCAGGTCCGAGTATTCCTAGATGATCAGTTTCCTGGAAAGTGGAATGGTCGTCGTGGGCCAGTTGAATGGCCCCCAAGGTCTTCCGATCTGACCCCTTTAGACTTTTATCTTTGGGTCATCTCAAGGCAATTGTCTATGCTGTGAAGATACAAGATGTGCAGCACCTGAAACTATGGATACTGGAAGCCTGTGCTAGCATTTCTCCTGCGGTGTTGCTATCAGTGTGTGAAGAGTAGGAGAAGAGGGTTGCATTGACAATCCAACACAATGGGCAGCACATTGAACACATTTGTGGACAGAAACTTGTAAACAACTCATGAAAGAATAAAGTTACATAAAAACCAAGCACACCATTGTTTTTCTTGTGAAATTCCCAATACGTTTCATGTGTTACATGACCCTCTTCTTATTGAAAAAATAAAAGTTGGATTCAAAATGGCTGACTTCAAAATGGCCGCGATGGTCACCACTCATCCTGAAAAGTTTCCCCCCTCACATATACTAATCTGCCACAAACAGGAAGTTAATATCACCAACCATTCCCATTTTATTAAGGTGTATCCATATAAATGGCCCACCCTGTATACTGTTGTTGTATAGTGTTTTATATCAAGGGTCTGTTTTACCTTTAAACATACAACTTAATGTTATTTATTTTAGCTCTACTTTCATTTCTTCATAATTTTTCGTTGGTAAAGTCCCGGGAGCTGAATCACCACTCAAGTTACAAATCAATATATTATGGGATGAGGCCATGTTCACTGCAGTGGCGATTTTCTATATTCTGGCTAACACTCACCCATGATTCTTCTATTCTATGTGTTGTTTTCTATTTGCACTGGCAACTAGTTTTTGAAATAATTGTAATCTCTTGTTTGTAGATTAATGAGCTATAATAATGTCAGTAATATGAACGATAAGATAAAACAAAGCCGTTCAGGTCAACGGTCAGAGTCTTTATTTTGCTGAAATGAGTCCAACAGGAAGCTACAACTTTGAATAACAGTAGCCATGGACATTTAATTATTGCCAAGGTGGCTGAAACATTGTTTTTATTTTTGTGGTTTTTAAATTAAATTATATTTATTTAGATAGGTTACAATAAGGCACATCGGAGCAGCTAAGGCTTAGAAACACACAGCAAATGTGCTTTTGTTTTGGGGATGTCATTATTTCAACTAGCCAATTTGTGAGTTCATTGCAAAGCCCCTGACATGATATCAGCAACAATCAGCAAATTGCTGGAGATGTAGAGAAGGGTTGGCGCGTACATTGGAAAGAGAAAAGTATTGCTGTAGCTTATGTAGTTTTTGCATATATTAAGAAAAAATTCCGACTTGACTTTGAACCTAATTTATGCAAAAACTATATGTGCTAGAGCCTAGGTGCCCAACCTGCGGCCCTTTGGGTGTTCTTCGGCGGCCCCCCCCCTAGTCCTCTACTTGCGGCCCCTAACTGATCATGCATAGGGCATAGCACCTCATATTGCATCACATAACCTCTGAATCAAAATGTACATCACTATACTACAGTGTCACCAAATGCTTAAAGTATCATTTAAAATACATTTTGTTATGTAAAAATTAAAATGTCTTCTAGCTATGCCTGCTGTCATTTCCACAATAAAAAATGCTTATACTAGTCAGTATAGATTGAAAAAGTTATGTGCGGCCCTTTAGTGATGCCGAGGGCCGCACTTGTGGCCCTCCATATCAACTCAGTTGCCCACCACTGTGCTAGAGCAATACTTTTTTTTTTCTCAAATGTTCTGACAACTCTTCTCCACATCTTCAGAAGGTTTGGTGATGACACCATGTTCAGGGGCTTTGTAATTCCCTCACATAGTCCATTCACAAAATGCTAGGATTTTCATCTCTTGACTCAAATAAAAGCTGAATTGGGGGTTTCAGCACATTTTGGTTGCCGAAAATGTTGGCTTATATTAGAATATATACATAATATATCTTTTCCCAGAAATTGTCATTGGAGAAATAACTCATGTCATCAAAATAGCATCAACTTACTCAGCTTTTACTGTTGTGAGATTAGTCTGTTGCTGTGAATACATAATGTGATTCCTCTCAGTAAATAGCTGAGGGAATTGAGGCTATTTAGATAGCACAAGTTGTGTATTTACATTAACATTCTGTTTTGCAATAAAAAATTATGTGACACAGATTCACCTCTCTTCCTATATGTAAATAGCTGCTCGTGGGTAAGTTGTTAGTGTGAGATTGTAAAATGTGACTTTCCATAAATTGGTCAGTGTGTTGTAAGAATGGGTACTGCTAATGTATAGACAAACACTAAAGTCTCAGCCCTGCACACAATGTTTAAAATAATGCCTCCCTCCTGGCACTGGCCTTTTGACTTGCTTGGCTGGAGGAATATATAGTCCTGGCCAAAAGTTTTGAGAATGACACAAATATTTGAAATTCAAAAAGTTGCTGCTTACATTTTTATAATAGCAATTTGCATATACTCCAGAATTTTATGAAGAGTGTTCAGATGAATTGCATAATCCTTCTTTGCCATGAAAATTAACCGAATTTATTGCTGTCATTAAAGAACCTGCTGAGATCATTTCAGTAATCGTCTGAGGTAAGAATGTTGTCGAGCACAAGGCTGAAGATCATTATGTCAGGCTGATTGGGTTAGAGTGGCAGACTTGACATGTTAAAAGGAGGGTGAAGCTTTAAATCATTGTAAACCATGGTGACCTGAAAAGAAACGCGTGCAGCCATCATTGCATTGCATAAAAATTACTTCACAGGCAAGGATATTGTGGCAACTAAGATTGCACCTAAATCAACAATTTAAAGGATCATCAAGAACTTCAAGGAAAGGCTTCAGGGCTACCAAGAAAGTCCAACAAGCGCCAGGATCATCTTCTAAAGAGGATTCAGCTGCGGGATCAGAGTGCCACCAGTGCAGAGGTTGCTCAGGAATGGCAGCAGGCAGGTGTGACGCATCTGCACGCACAGTGAGGCGAAGACTTTTGGAAGATGGCCTGGTGTCAAGAAGGGCAGCAAGGAAGCCACTTCTCTCCCCAAACAACATCAAGGACAGATTGATCTTCTGCAGAAAGTATGGTGAATGGATTGCTGAGGACTGGGGCAAAGTCATATTCTCAGATAAAGCACCTTTCTGATTGTTTGGGGCATCTGGTACAGGGCTTGTCCAGAGAAGAAAAGGTGAACGCTACCATCAGTCCTGTGTCATGCCAACCGTAAAGCATCCTGAGACCATTCATGTATGGGGGGCTTCTCATCCAAGGGAGTGGGCTCACTCACAATTTTGCCCAAAAAACACAGCCATGAATAAAGAATGGAACCAAAACACCTCCAACAGCAACTTCTTCCAACAATCCAACAACAGTTTGGTGAAGAACAATGCATTTTCTATCACAATGGAGAACTGTGCCATAAGGCAACTCGGGGACCAAAACATTGACATTTTGGGTCCATGGCCTGAAAACTCCCCAAATCTTAATCCCATTGAGAACTTGTGGTCATTCCTCAAGAGGCGGGTGAACAAACAAAAACCAACTAATTCTGATAAACTCAAAGAAGTGATTATGAAAGAATGGGTTGTTATCAGTCAGAATTTGGCCCAAAAGTTGATTGAGAGCATGCCCAGTCAAATTGCAGAGGTCCTGAAAAAGAAGGGCCTACACTGCAAATACTGGGAATTCCAAATAAGTTTGATGTGTCACATGACCCTCTTCCCAAAAGTTGGATTCAAAATGGCTGACTTCAATAGACCTACATTTTAATGGAGTTGGCATATTTTTTCCCGGCCCACATCACCGGCATCAAGAGGGCGGGGAATCACAGCAGAGAACAGTGCGCCAGAGAGGTAAAAAATGCTAATTATGGTTTCTGATTGATATTTCAGAATTAACATTAAATGTTATTGTATATTTAATAATGTAGTAATAGCTGTCAGACTGGAATGTTCAGGAAGTTCATACCACAGATGTACACACACGTTTTATTTTATTTAAGCTAAACTATTAATATTTATTTCCCTTTTGTAAGTACTGAACTTTGGATAACAAAGAAATTATTCTTTTCACACTTTCAATTGAAAACTCTTGATTGTTACGGTATTATTGTTCCAGCCGGATGTGTCATCCTGGTAAACAGATGGAAAATCTATGGTTGCATAAGCATCGAGTGAGAGCATTGAAGAGTACAGTACAGTCTTACACAACTTTGCCAGCTCTTCATAGACAAACACACAGAATTACACTTTCACTTTATACTGGTTAAAACACACATTCAGACCATAAGCTTGGACATAAACATTAATCTCTCCCCACAACTAAAAGGATGCAAAGGATGTATGGGTATGTGTAGCCTGGGATATAGGAGATGCTGCAGGAACTGGCAGAAGCCTCTGAACTGTACCATTCACAAGGGATGGGTGGGGGCAAGCCAAAGAATATGCTGCAGCTGTCACACTCACATTGTGTCTTTAGGAAGATTGGAGTCCTCATGATGAATTACAAGACCATTAGTATTTGTATACAAAAAAACACCTCTGAAATGATGTCACCTGGTGCTAATAGCCACTAGAGTTCCATCATTATCATCAAGAATCCCACAATGAGCAATGGCATGGAGCCATCACTTAAGAGAACATACATGCAGACAGAAAGACAGTTTAAAAACTCTGCAGGAGATGAGCAACACAGAAATGCTTACAAATAAAACTTGGTAAAATCCTCCAAAACCTGATTTTCTATTAAAACTACTGAAGCCAAACTTCAGGCAACTAGAATAAACTACTGCGGTTTGTTCAGGGAATCAGAATGCACCCTTTAATAAAAATGTTAATGATTAAAAAAAAAAAAAAAAGAAAAAAAAAAGCACCCTTTGTGTGCTGGTCGATACTTTGGATGGAGATCCTGGTCCCCATCGAAAGTAATGTGATCGGCCAGAGAAAAACGGACATGATTGTTCTCTTGTCAATCTCGATTTGGGCCACATGAAACGGTCACTTCAGGTGCGCAGCTGCAATCTGCAGGCAATCTTGCAGCCGATCAATTGCAGTGAACGGCTTACGTGGATGGATACGTGTATGAGGGGCCTTAGTTTGCCTTCCCACATATGACAGGAACTTATTGATCAGCTACGCAGCACTATAAATCAAGGTGAAACAAGGGCATTCCCAGAACATCGGACAAAAAACGATTTCACAATAGATAAACTCTAATGATAGGAATCAATGTTGGTAAATAGGGAGTTAACTCTTTAGACTGCATTCACACATTCATAGTTAGATGGAAACTATCTTGTTTACCGACAAGTGATAACTTGGACCTATGCACCAAAAACATCCAGACACCAACCTGTTATAGCCAATTGTAACTTCTACATTAAGACTCTCTATTAGAAGGCTCCATGGATATGATTGACTACTAGGAGAGAATGGGAAAGGAATGATCACATTGTAAAGGAATTTCTTTCCTTGAACTTGTGGTTGTAATACACCTCAAAGTCCAGATTAATTAATTACTAATCTTGGATTGTAAAGTTTGTGCCCAGCCAAAAAGGAGTTTTTTGATAACAATAACATTTTATCTACCTTTACTCACCTATATGGCAACCAAGAGCCACGTTATCTGCTGCGTTCTCATAACACACACTAAATAAAGTAAACACGTCCTGCTTATTATGCCAGATGATACACACGCCCTTCTGGCTTAATTGTTGGAAATAGACTGTATGCCAACACTACTGAGGTTGGTATTTTTCCAGGGTCAAACCTAGCAGTAATTAAATATATGAATGAATAGTGCAGCAAGGCCATGGTAACAGCTAGCCTGCTACAGTAAGGCAAGTCAGGGATGACCCGCCTTGTTACTGAACCTACAATTATAACATTTGTTGGTGTTATGTTGAACTTTTTGAGGCCAAATAAGTCCAGAGGCAAGCCATGATAGTGTCACAGTAAAAATTATACAAGTCCCTTATATATTAAGCCCCCACCATACACCTTACAATCTTACCATACAATTCCTGTACAATTAACTATTCTTCTACCAAAACCATGTAATATGAGGACCTTTCTAAACATTCCAATCACTATGTATTCTATCAGGGAGGACCCGGCATACTACAGTTGTTGGTAGATCTAAAGGTGTATGGGGGGCTTTACACATGAGAAGGATGTAACTGCCAATTTGGTCCAAACGACTACATGCACTACCCTACAACTGTTAGGCAATGTTAGGGGCAGAGGGTAGAGTACTCCAATTTCATCAAGTGTATTTGCAAAGGTTAGAATGGAGGTGGGCATAGTTTTTGACTTGTGGAACACAAGGGGGTCTTATACTTGACAGATGGGTCTGACCAAGAATCTGTAACTGCCTTCCTTGGGATAGGTGTCCTAAGTCCTCGCATCCCAGGCATTATTGTTAGGGACTAGATCAGGTAGATGTCCCCGCCCTATCATCACATTATAACACTGTTCCCCTGGTGACATTTGGACGCCTCTAAGCATCATCTACGCTTAATGTAGGGAATGAGTGAAGGGAAGCCATAGCCCAACAGGTCGGATATGACCTTAGGCCACAAGTTTACCCATGTCTGCATTAGTATGTAATTCAAAGTGCTCAGAATTAGTGTTGAATGAATGAATATACAAATCACAATTCTTATTGTCAATATCGGCACTTCAAAAATTCACAAAGATCTTATGTAGTTATATATCTTCGTAATCGCGAATATTTTTTTACATCAGCACCCGGTACTTCCATGCATTGCATTGGCGATTTGCATAATGAAGATAATCTGTGGAAAGTACCATGCATTGTGTTTGCAATATGCGAATGTACATGTTCTGATCTGGGCAATAAAGTTAATATTGACTGGAGATCACCAATTCTCAAATTTACGAATAATAGGTGAACAGTCAGCAAACAACTTTGACTTTAGGATATCAAAAGGTCATGAACAGGAGGGTCAGAACAAAAATTGCAAGTTTTTTACACAAAAACTCAGGCAAAGCCCGCAAACCACTGCGTCATGTGTATATCATCCTATTTGATGCTTTGTTCCATTTAGTTCACTCACAGATGTGGTCGGTTATAGAGGGAACTTTTGTTTATTGTGCAATGAGAACCCAATTTGGTTCAATGATCTTTTGATTCAGCAATAAGGCTTAATTATCAGCCAGTAAATGTTGTGATGCTATTGAACAGACCACAAATGAAAAATAATTCTGTTTGTGGGGCAAAAGCCCAGAGGAAGAGGGACTTTGCTACACCTTGAATCGTTTTTATAGAAAAGAAGTTCTAGACTGGACTTTATAAACTCTCTGGGTTGCAGATCTTGATTGTATATCTTTACAAATGTCTATGTATGACCTTTCACTTTGTTTCTTGGTTCATTTGTGTTCTCCAACACAACATCTGTTCTGGGTTTTTTGCTCTCCCTTTTGGCCGCTATCTAATACGATGTTATCTCTACTGTACACATGAAACCAAAAGGTTATATAAGATTCCTAATACCCTGGACAATATAAAATACACTGTATCTTCAATATTTGAAGTTGGTGCCCTCTAGTGAGGAAAAAATATAATGCAACCAAATATCAATGCAGAGTTGGTCAACCCATAAGTGGTGGATCAATGAAACACTCAATGTCTGCCATTCAAAGGATATGTAATGTGTATTGAAGCAGCCACTTGCTGATTTTTTTTTTAATAGCTGATCATGTGACAGGGTAAGCACACAGCAGCACAATTTGAAAGGCTGTAACCCTATAATACTCTCAAACTGGAACAAGACCCTATATTAAAGGATGACCTGGTTTAACTTTAATGAGAGTTGCAGAGTTATAAAACTTTTAAGATTACATGAAAGATGACGTCACGCCCGGTCTGTTTGAACCAATTAACGATTGCAGGGCATACAGACAGTAGACAAGACATGTTCAATATGTATAAATAATTTTATTTCCATTGCCAAAGTCAGTTTGTAGAAAAATCACACAATCTCTAGTTTCTATAAAATGAGGCACTTTCACAATCTACAAACATTAAAACTTATCTAGCACGAACAAATGAATATATACAATGGGAATATTTTTGCAGAGAATGTTACAACATCACAGGTGTACCCAACTACAACCACAATAGGCAACAAAGGTGCTAGGGAGCCTGTGGGCGAAACACTCCTAAATCCTAGGAAGCTTTGATTCTCTGGCATTACCAAATGTAATACTTAGAGAGCAAGTCTAAACAATGAAGTCTTTGCATAGCTATAGCATTTCTGCACTGACCTCCATTGCCTATGAAGGGGAGTGATATTTATTAATTGAATGTATATGTAAACTACAGACAGTTTTTTAAGGGGTTGAACACCATTCATGTTTCTACTGCTGTCTAACCCATATTGAAAGATTTCCCCTTACTGACTTCCTGTGCCAGTGATTGATATGGCAGTTTCGGGAGGCTATCAGTCTGCTTAATCACAGGGGACACAGACAAGATCCCTGCATGTTCCCTTTCTGTTTTATACACCTTCCACAACATTAAGGTGGTTCTCCATCCCTCTTACTGTCATTCATTTTTCATTGTCAAGAACTACTTAGTAAGGGTAACTCACAGCTAACACCTATATCAGAGATATCTAACCCCCAAAAACCTATAAAGGCACTAAATTATTCATCCAATTAACACCACTGATATCTAGATTCTAGAACATGTACAACACTGCCTTAAATCTGCAAAAAGACAAAAAGAGTAATCAAACAAAATGACCCTATTTTACTATAATATTGTAGGAAATTTTAAGAAATTGCATGGGTGAGTATTTCGAGTCTGGCAAAGCATCCTAGTAGGACCTAATACATATAGCAGTTTGATGAATTTGGTGATCAACTGCTTCTGGACAAGCACACTATAATGTATAGAAAAATGGCCAACTTAGTCCCAAGTTTAAAGTGTTTTTAACATTAAAAAAATGACTAAGTCTGATGATTCATGGAAGACTGCAAGATTTGGAAGACACCTAAACAGTTTCAAAAAAATTCCTAACCCACAGCAACCTATCTCATAGATAATCTCCTCAGATTATACCGATGCTGTGGATTATACTTTAATACTCTTGGCATCACTTTATAAAATAAGCACCAAGAAGAGACTGAAAATGTCTCATACAGCCAGTTCGCAGAGGAGTCTCTAATGAATTGTAAACAGTTGTTTTCCAAAGTGCATATTGTTCAAGAATTCTGTACATCATATATTGCATAGAAAAAAAACCTCAAGTGCATACAACGGGCTGTCTAAATCCTGTGCGTATTATCATTACACAGGATGACATTAAAACGCCATTAAAGTAGCTTGACAATGTAACTACAGGCATCAAAGCCAGTCAAGTCTAAAATGAAGACCAAGAAGACCCTGTGATTGGGTGGATGGGAGATTCTGCAGAAGGATCAGGTACTGGGTTGATGTGGTGACCACTTCTGGCTGTCCAGCAATCCAGATGTGGACCCATAGCCGGACGGATATCCCTCGGACACGGCGCTCTCCCTCACATCCCCGGAGACAGGCGTTCTATAGCAACACCAACAAAGAGATTTCAGAAGGCGGGTTCTGATGACACGAGTGCATAAAACAAACATGATGCAGTTGGCTCCGCCCTGGAAGCTATTTCCAATACCCTGCCAATGGGGGAAAAAAATTATAGGATTAGAGCCTGGAAAATGTAACAAGATGCACACCAATACTGGGGGCATCTTCAGTTATTCTTAACTACAGTGCATATAACCAATTGTCATAGAGAGAAATGAGACCACAACAATTTCAAAACTTTTCCCACCTTCAATGAGACCTATAACCCGTGCAATTCACTGGTAAAACAAATTACCAATGGCCCCATGATCTCAACCTGAGATCTTAAAATGAAGAGTAGACAAACTCAGCCAAATATAAATGTGCCATGCTGATTAACCCCTGACCAAGGTGGAATGCTGTTATGGCTCGGATATATTTCTAATGCAAGGAGTAGTAAAAGCATATCCTCCAGCAACAAAAATACCTGCGTCTTATGGTACGAAAGCGTGCCTATGGGTGGTCACGCCGGCACCTTTGCTCTCCTGGCATTACGTTTAGGAGGAGCCATCAGATTGTTTATGCCAGTGGAGCCCCGCTGATGCAAACAATAAAGAGCAGAGTCAGATGAAAGAGCTGCCGCGGCAGCTCTCTGGTCTAGCTCTGCCTGTGTGTAAGAGCTGGACTCACGCTGTGAGCTCACACACACAGCCGGTCTGGCTGATTACACAGTGTATAAGAGAGATCTGCCCATGAGTAGACTTTTCCTACGGTTCTGTGCCTCCTGTCTGTGAACTGGGCAGCTTGAGCAAAACTCACACACAGTGGCAGATGGGAGAGCCACCCACTGCTCAAGTTGCCAAGCTTACAGACAGCTCTGCTGTCAGAGGCAGTTTGCCTACCTCCTTAACTTATTTTCCAGCCAATAAGACACTCCTATGACTTATAGTCTGAAAAATACAGTATTTACATTTTGTGTAATCAACAAAGATTAAAGCCTTATAAACTCATCAATATAGAGCATTTAAAATTGCAGAATGAGAATGTAAATGAAGTTGTGCAGTTTATCACACTAAACCCTGATGAAGGGGAAGCTTATTTTACCTGAAATGTGTTTAAGCAATTTTAAATTGTTGCTCTAATTCTACACTGATACTTCATCTTCTCCATGCTGCCATCACTTTTGCTACAAAGAAGCAGCCTAATCTGGGCCAAATGAGCTTTTATTGCCAGTTCATTAAAAGTCTTTAGAATCTAATTTACACATTTACCTTAAATATACCTTTAGAGTGAGGTTCATCACAGTCACAGCCTTTTATAGGCCAGAAGGATTGAGAAATTCAGAATGGAATGTGACTGGACTGTGTTGCAATGTCCCATGTATATAATTACTGCAGTGATCAATGACTTCTTATGATAATGGGTAACCCATGACTTACATGTAGTACGACCAGGATGGCGTTGTGCACGGCCGGAGACTCACAAAGCGTCAGAATAAAACGTATGGTGCTCCAAACGCGGAGGAAGATGAATATAACTGGGATGAAGATCAGCTTCTTGTCGGCTATAGTTCTGGGCTGGTAAACAGGAGCAGCAGACAGTATCGGGCGATATTCAGA
The DNA here is from genome assembly GCA_036250615.1 of Ptychadena robeensis. Lineage (NCBI taxonomy): Eukaryota > Metazoa > Chordata > Amphibia > Anura > Ptychadenidae > Ptychadena > Ptychadena robeensis. The sequence goes on from CM070038.1 coordinate 85,645,095, forward strand.
CAAAGCTCTATGCTGGAGAGAGAACATCACAGAGTGAATGACACATGGAAACAAAGAGAACTCCACTGGAATCATGAATCTGTAGAGATTTCAGGAAGTTTCCTATATATTATAATATGCAAAGTAGCAGATTTATGACACATGCTTGGCAAGTCTAGGAGTAACCTGGGAACACCTATCACACAGAATGATTTCACCATCCACATGTTAGATGCATGATAGCTATTACTATATTTAATTAGTTTATGTAACTGCAATATTCTGACAGTGAGAGTACACACAAAGTTATGAAATTGCTTCGCACTACTGCACAGGTTCATTTAAAAATGAATACTTTTTCCCACGCTGTGAGATTTTTACAGGGTGCTTAAAACAGAAATAGTAGAAATAGAAGCTGGCAGGACAAACCTCAAGGGGAGGCAGGTATAATAGTGGCGCTTGTGGACCTTCTTGTGGATTTACATGTAATCATTGGAACTTTGTCACTATGAGATCAAAGAAAATCTACAGCCCTGTGTGCTTTGGTTCCATCCCCTGACCCACAGACATCACTAGTATTGAAAGACAAGACAGCATTGTAGTAGGGATATGTTGCATATATAACTATTTTTAAGGGGGCTTGGGAATATTTTTAGAAGACTGAAGCCCAACTAAAGGGTTCAGCAGTGATATAGGGGTCAGAGGAACCATAAAGGTACAGACGTTCCTTGGAAGTGTCAGATGTCAAACACACTGATGGACTGCAGGACACATCAGACACATATATTCTTTACTATTAGATCCACCAGGCTCTCTGCTACACTATGCAATGAAAACATAGTGGCTGCTGGGAGAGGCAGGTACGGTGTTGTACACAACATGGCACCCTATCTTACTACACCTCTAATGAGCACTCAGTCCTGATACGATTTTCCGGCACATGTGAAAATATCAAAATGCCTTGATGGGTGGACGTCAGCCCAGAGAAGACCCATAAAGGAAAGAGGGACATGCTGCCCTCTGTCTTCCCAGCCAATGGCTACAATGTTAGAAGATATACTGGATTCCTGCGTGTGACAGGTCACTTTAAAAGCTGACATTTACATTTTTCATATTTTGTCTTTCCTGATACTTCCTGCCATTACAAGGGTAGCAGTATTTGTATAGAAATTGCCCTTTGGGATGTCTACATGTGATCAATAAACCTCCATGACATAAATTATAAAACAAAAGTAACAAAATTACATTTAAGCCATCACCGTGGTGGAGAAGGGCTCCTAAAATATATACTTACCTGCTGCAGATGCCAGTCTTCCGGGGGTTAATGAACTGCAGTTACAAGCATGGCCACTAGATGGCTTTATATGTTTTTAGGCTACTCCATTACTTGATCACGGTTAAATGGTTAAATCACGTCTCTGTAGGTTGGTAAAGGAGATGTGACTTGCTCTTCCTGACAGTATGTGTGAGAAGCAGTCACTGCTGCTAGAATCTTCTGCAGAGGGCAGAGGGAAATGCAGGATTATCTATCTTCTTTGACAGACTGTCCACAGACTGGTGTGAGGCGAGTGTAGGTGTGATTAACAGAACTAAAATTCCAATTAATGGAATTGGTGCGACAAGGACTTTCAGACAGGAAGAAAAGGACCCAACGTGGCTTCTAGTGTGGAACGCTCACAGCATTGAAGGAAATATGAATAAGCAGTATCAGTAGAGGAAAGGACAGAATAGAAGGTTAAGATTTAAGGTTTACTATACCGCTCTGCCAATGTGCTTCTTTATACGGATGTAGAGTATAGGCAGGACCAGGTATGCCAGGATCTCCCATGCTTTCCCTGCCAACAGCATCCAGGTGAGCCGGTCTTCGGCGTCTATATTGATCCAGCACCAACCCACCGATACATAGGAAGCATCATATCCAATCTTCTGTAGACACACTGCGGCCACTGTGATGACCAGGGGAACACCCCAACTGGAAGAAAAAAAGGGACATACAGTCAGCATATCACTGGAACAATATATTAATGCAAATCCAACCTACCAATTACCTAATAAATAGAATCCCTGCTTAGTGGGAGATTACACCTCACTTCCTGTCATGGTCAAAAGTGTAAATGTGAACAGGAAGTGATGGGAAGCAACTGTTTAGCAAAGGATTTTTTTCTCCACCACATGATATGATGGGTAATCCCTCTGATTTGGAGACACAGACAGCAGTAAACATGTGTCCTAATCCCTTTCAGGTATTGAAGATTATAGTTTAGACAATTTATTTGATTTAGATTTAGAAATCTGTGGTTTGTAATGTGTGTTTCCTAAAAATCTATATGACGGAACAGGGGAACACAGAGGAAAACAAGCTAAGATTTAGGATTTGCTGCGTTTTACAATCACCTATAAATAGAACCATCTCACTGGCCAGAGAGTCTCAGATTGCGTCTGGTGACACGCGTGACATGGCCTATCAACCTTGTGTCTCTTAATCAACCACCTGATGGAAAGACGTGGCGCCAGAGTCACTAATTACATTTAACTGGGATCTCATTCTACCCTGCCTAACTTCTTGCTTTGTATTTAATTCACTTCCACCAAAGCCAGGAGGGTGACACCATTGTTTCTGTTAACTATCTAACCTATCTATCTAACACCAAAAAAAAGTTATATATAGTGGTCAGCTTAATCCCCCCCCCCCCCCCACCCACAATTTTAGAAAACATAAGCCTGCCTTGTCAGCTAAAAACATAATGCTATCTCTCTTTTCCCTTACTACAAGTCCCATCAACCCAACACATAATGCAGATGAACACAGACATTTTTGAAGTCCAGAACGATGGACCGTGGCTCCCAAGTGAGTGAGGACATGAAGAGTATGGAAGGAAAAGTTCTTCAGCAAGAAAATTCAATAATGTAATCAGCTGATTGGTTAGTAGTGCTCCAATTGGCTGATCATGTTTAGCCTACACAGGAAGTGGAAATAAGATATGAATCCAATGAGCCAATCTGGTTAATCAACCAGATCAGCTGATCATGTGCTTCTCCATGCGTTCTCCTGCAGGAGAACTTGTCATTCTTAATGTCTGTCATTCACAGACTTTGGATCAGATGACAAGAGGAAAAGCATGAAAAAGAAAAGGAATGCATCCACCACATCGAAGAACTGGCCCGCTGCAATATATAATACAATTCTGTTTTACGTATTATTCTGTGCTGTACCAGGTACAGACAATCTATATTGCTACCGACCCCTGATGGAGCTTGGAGTAAGGGCCCCCATACACCTTTAGATTTCTCGGTCAGATTTCCTTTAGATCCTCTTTTGTTTTACCAAAACCATGTAATATGAGGGACTTTCTAAATAATCAAGTCTATCTGTGTTCAATCGCAGAGGACCCGGCACTACATAGTTGTTGGTAGATCTAAAGGATATCTGACGGAGAGATCTAAAGGTGTATGGCCAGCTTAAGTTGTCTTTATCACATACACAATGTACAAATGGAAACTAATGAGCCGCTAAGTGTTTGGACTGTGCCACTAACATTTACCAAACCTAACATTCATGCTTAGTAATAAAGACTTCATAAAGTGTACTAAGAATTACAGCACCCGTTTATTTGACTGATTGACCGCCGTGCACGCTCCTGCTCGCCTTGCCAAAAATCGGGTGGCCCCACCTGGTGAGATAGACCAGGAATCTCCCGCATGTCGGATCACACGGTGATCCGACATGCTGGTAAACTCCTGGCCGATCCCATTACTTTGAATGGGGATGGCAGGAGGCCAAAGAGGCCCGCCGATCAGCTGACGTCAACCCACTGAAGTCAATCCCTCATCTATTGAGGCAGTTTGGGAGCAGATGCGGCGCAGATTTTTAGCCATGGTCAAATCGCTCCCATTACCATCAAAGAGCCTGTCTCCACTGCTGCGGATTGGCAGTGATGCAGTGCAGACACAGGAAAAAAACCACGCAATTTATCGTGTTTTTTTCTGTGCTGCAATAGCACTGCCCGCACTGGCCATGGTTTTGCCGCGGGTTTTAGCCCATTGACAGTCTATTTACTGTCAATGGACTAAAAAACCACAGTGAAAACCGACAGGGAAAAGTAAACAGTGGGGAAACCGGACAGAAAAACACATGCTTTCCACATAGTGAAGTTGTACATCGATTGTAAACTGTACCATGTTCGGAATGCGATTTATGGACAATTTATGCACCCGATCGATCGGTGACTTAATTTGCTACACAAAAAAATTCACATCAGAAATTATGGAAGTGGGATGAGGCCTGCATGGGTTGATCGAAAGGGCACATTGTTTGATCGCACACTTTAAACATGCATCGATCACTGTCGTTCAGAAATACGATGATCGATCGTTCAGAAATCATACGAAAAATCGAAGCGTCTATGGCAAGCTATGGTCCGAGTTTTCTTGAATGCAGAGTGTAAAGGTGGCCATTCAGGGTCTGATCATCTTAAAATAATAGATACCCATCGTTACCCATACATAGACCTGGTACGACTGAAATCAAACATAAAGTAGATGGAAAAGTGATCAGACATGTTGGTAAATTTTAGTCGAACGTACAAGTATCTGATGGGTTTTCTAGGTATTTTGATCGATTTGTATATAATCATACTATGTAGCTGTGCTGTGAGCTTACTAAACGTGTAATAAATGCAGAAAGACCACCGCTTCCCTAACACAGCAGGGGTCCTTCTCTGAAGCATGCTGGCTCTTCTACTCCAGCCGTGTCTTCTATTTAAATAAAACCAATTGTAGGACTTTGTAAACCTTTGCTATAGTTCACCTGGAGTGTATTAAGCAGGTTTAGATTTCAGCAGCTCAGGGCAGCCCAGCAGAAGAACAATAAATCATTCTTTCTTATTAGATTTAATGGGTGGCCAGTAAAGGATAAATAAAGCACATCAATAGGGCTGTAATCGGCTCCTTTCATGGGATAAAGCAGCACAGAGTCTGATTCAATGTTAAGCTCGGTAATCTGCTCATTACCCTAAACTGTTATGGCCCCCATACACGGGTCCGTTTCCCATCGGATTCCGGGACGATCGATTCCAGGCGCGTGCACGCGAAACGATCGTCCCGGAATCGCGTGAAGCCCACCTTGTCCGTCCGATCATGTCCGATCGTTCGGGGGCCCAGAATCGGATCAGACAGAGAACCAACATGTTGGTCTTTCTGAATCGATTCTGCACACATCAGGGGGAGTTGCCATTTGTGGAATAAGCTATCGGACACGGAATCGTCCAGGAATCCGTGGGACAAGGTGGTATGTAGCGATCAGACACACTTAATTGGCCGATCGATCGGACCTCCGATTCCCGCTGAGATCGCCGGAATCGATCGGATAGGTGATTGATCGGCCATGGAATCCGACTGTGTATGGCTAGCTTTACTGTAAAAATGCAAAGACACTATGTAAGGTATAAGATCTAATAACACAAACATCCGCATAATCCCCCCCAATCGTCTACCTGAACTATAGCTACAGTTTAAAAAGCAGTAATCTAAAATAAATAAAATATTCAAACAGGATAACGATTACAGCTGAACTCCAGGAATTGAGAAACATTTCCTTTGTGGTGGATGACCAACATTCAAAAAGCCCCCTGTTCCCCATCCCTGACATCACTGTTATCCCTTTGAACCCCCAGATCTCATACATCATTAATAGTACAACCCTGAATTTTTTACGGACATTAACTGCAATTAAAATGTCACTCCCCTATCAGCAACCCTTCATAGTTATACTTTAGCTGTCATACACTCTTTCCTTGTTATCAGATTCTGCTACCCTTCAAAAATATCCAGCTTTTACTTTTTACCCCCTGATTTCTAACACGCTTATTAGTACAACTCTGAATATTCAGTAATTCAATGAATATAAACTGCAAACACTGCAATCATTGTGTAGAAAACGTTAAACAGGCAGTGTATACTTGATACATTCAAGATGTTTATTAGTGTCTTAAAAAAGTCCCACTGCAATAGCTTCATGTTGCCACAAGATGTCCTCAGTCTTCCAATACATATCATAAAGCTTTTTAACTTACAGTTATAAAACAATAACAAGAAATCTTGCTGTGTAACCCATTGTCAGATTATTATTTTTTCTGTCACCAAAGATCATCTTTCTTGGCCTCATCATATTGGCTTACCATAGTACCATATATAAATCACTTATTTGTATAAGAACAGCGATACCAATGGCAGCAAACACGGTAGGAATGAGAGTAGGAATTGAGACTGCTAGCATAAATGGTGGGAACTCGCTGTGTCCTTACCATATACACAATTATTTACATACAACCTAGATGACTGAACTCATCTTAGGCAAAACCCAGGAGGATAGATTTGATGTGAATCATCTCCTCAGAGGGCGATATTTCCTGTGTATTTGCATTATATGGACATCCTTAGACCATAAATATAATGTTTGCCAAGTTTGGTGCAAAGGAACAGCCTTGACTTCTACCCTATTGAGAATTTCTGCTCCCTGAGCCCTAATGAGGGATGTTTTAGGGTCCTTACTGTTATGTTTGGTATGAAAGACATCTATATATCTTCCTACAGTAAAAATTTGTACTCGTCACCCACTGAGAAAAGCATGCCATTCATCATAAGTGCTTTGTACATATGATCTAGGTTAAAGTTTAAAGGTTTCAGGCAATATCTATACAGGTGAACAATTTAGATACTTCTAGAACAAAAGGTCACCAAAGCAACATATCAACATTGATTGACCTGTAAAAAAACAAACAAACAAGCTGCATAACTGGTTTATGTAAAAGTGGGATGACAACAGAGTGACATATCTTTACATAAATCCAAAATCGAGTTGGAAGGCCAGGCTACAGATACCACTTTTTGGCATATATACTGTATTTGCTTCCCAGCAAGTAGAGCTGCTGCCTTGGAAGAGAGAGAGGAAACACAACAGAAGGCAGAAGGAATTGTAACAGAGCAGGTAAGAAGCTGTAGTTATACAACAGCTAGAAAAGGCAGGGGGCATGCTGGGTAGCAACTGGCAGAAGGGAATACATGCAGTTACAGTTTCTCACAGTAAGTTTTGACTTTTATGTCAAGTATGCACTAAATCTAAGCACTAAAGCTGGGCATACACGGCTCAATTCATAATAGATTTGAGCACAATTGAGTTCCGAACACGTTCACGGAGCTCGATTCTGCTCGAACCTATCAAAAATTTGAGCCATCCAGGCTTCCTGGAGCTCGGTTGAACAGGGTTCCAACATGTTGGAAACCCCTTTGTGAATTCCATCCATTTTGGATGAGGCTTGATATTGGACCAGCGCTATTACATCATTGCATCGCTGTCGGGCTTCCTCGAGAAAAGTTGAGCTATGTGTGCCCAGCTTTACAGAAGACTATATGCATGCTAGAGTCTGTAGACCATCAGCAGCCATGATCCTCCATGAATAACTGAGCCCATTGCCAATAACCCTGAGTTATAAGTACATGTAATTACAAGCTCTCCTAGATGGAGGGCAGGGAAGGGGGGCATATTGTCATTATAAAAGATTTTATACCAGACAGTCTGCAGAAATATAAGTGTATAAGGAATAACATGGTTCATGGAGAGTCAGTTTAACCTTCTGAGCGTTCGCCCCGAATTAACTCGGGCTGAGTTTCATGCATCATGAAACTCAGCCCGAGTTAGCCGGAGGTCTCGCCGTCTTCTGACGGCGGTCGGGAGCATCGGCATGTATGCCGATGCTTCCGGGTCCGCCCCCGATCGCGTCACCGGTGACGCGAAGGGGGTGGGGGTAGGTGGCGCCATAGACCTCCGTCAAACTGGAGGGGCGTCGCCTTTCTTCAGCAGAAGTCCGGCGTCTCCAGCGACGCCGGACTTCTGTTTACATCCCTGAGCTGAGCTGGCAATCACGGCGGAGCACATTGTGCTCCGCCGCGATTGCCCGTGGCACGGTTATAAAAAAACCGTGCCACGTGGCAAACGCTCAGAGGGTTAACTGATCAGGGCCATCTAACCTCAGATGTTTCAATAAACCTTTTTCTTAATACATTAAATGTACAAAAACTAAAACGGACGATCCTGCCATAAGTTTTCCTTCAGCAACTTATTTCCAGAGGGTGACAACACTGTCCCTTTTACATAGTAATTCTCCTCCTGTGTCACACAAGGATTCTAATGAAGATTACAAGTGGCCATTTCTGTGCAGATTACACAGGCAGAACTTTTCTATGTAATGCTAGGCAGCCGGCTTATGAGAACAGAAATTGGCTGGAAACAGGCCGGAGGAGATCAGCAGCACTGAGGTACATAAGGAATGAAATGAGGGGAAACGGAACTTGTTGTTTTAATAAATGTTACAAATACAAATCACGAAAACAAATTACATATGACCCAGATATGATTTTTTTACATTTATATCAGAGATAATTAAGGGGTTTTATGGTTTATAAGTGTATGTGTGTATATGAGTTGTATGTGTGAAATTCAGGTTAAATTGCTATGTCGGCACTTTGAGATAAATAAGTGGATTTTGGGTTTCAGTTTGGGAACTTCGTTTAAAAGGGCACTCACTGTCCTAGATTAATCCTGGTACTCCTCTCCCCAGCTCTGCAGCCCCCCTACCAGGTGCAATCACCATTACTCTGTCCTCCAACTCTGGAAGTAGGGAACTATGGATCCCAGCATACTCCAGGTAGCAGGCAATCATTATAATATCATTGGAAAGCACTGCTAAGTGCGAACTGCTAGGATTCATAGTTCTCTACTCACCGAGTGGAAGGACAGAGGGGCGGTGATGCAGCTTATAGGGGGGCTGAAGAGAAGACAGACCTGCCACGGGCTAAGAATATTTGCTCGGTGGGTAAAAGTTGGTTCCCGGACCAGGGTTTGAAGCAAATTGAGAGTATACATACAAAGACAACAAAAGACGTGTTTAGCAGAGCATCCAACTGTACAGGATGAATGCAAATGTGGAATAGGGCAGTGTCTTCTTTGTAAGCTTCAATGCAAACGGCATTGGCCAAAATTTTACTTAATTATCATTATTATTTTTAGCCTATTTTTTGATTTTTTCTACACAACAATACTAATGCTGCTACTTCATTCTTCATGAATCAGGTTAAAGGACAACAAACATATATTAATGCAGAGGCCAAGATTCAGATACCCCAGAATGGGTGAGCAGGCTGGGTAGGTGGACAGATAGTACATGCATGGTGGGTTTTAATGGCATCCTGCAATCCTGAGAGAACCATGTCTCTGTACTGATCACTGAAGATAGAAGAAGGAAGGAAGCCCAGCAGAGATTTCCTTTAGGGGGAATAGTGCACAGAGATGTTGCTTGATGAGTCAGCAGGCTGTGGCGGGTCCATATCCTCATTATCTTGCTTAAAGCAGAATCCCTTAACAATTTAAACAAAGCGTTTTGTTGTAATACTCTAATTTGACCCATAAACTTCCCCCATATTAATTATTTTAATGCTGCTAGAGGTCCTCTGACCTGGTCAGCTTCAATTACCCACTTCTGCGTCAAGGTTGCTCTGGACCCGCCCCAGCCTGTGACTGGACAGTAAATGGAGAAGAAGCAGAGTTTGTTTCTCCTCTTATAAGCATGCTTCTTGCAGGCACACAGACACACTTCCTGTGCTGCTTCATTTTCTCACACTCCAGCCCTACTCTAGAAGCACGGTGGCTGGTCAAATTCAGAGAAATGTATCATTCTATGTCTTTAGAATCAATAATTCATAGTTGTATATAAATTATATGCCGAACTAAAAGACAGATCAATTGATCGTTAACTGGATGAGCTTGTTCCATATACAGGTACAAAATGTGCTATGATATTCTGTTATTAATGTATGTTTGACGTATCTCCTGCAATGATGTGTTGTTATGAACAAATAGTAAGATGCAAATGTTTAGATGTAACCATGTGCAATGATAAACTAACACATGTATGTACCCATAGAGCTACCTCTCTCCCTGATGAAGCCCCTGTGGGGCTAAACATGTAGGAGACAAACGCTCAAAATAGAACATACACGGGATGTAATATCTATTGGAGATCTACTGTACTGCTGCAATATCCATAACTTATCTACCCTGATGGTTGTTGTTCGCTTTTATAAATTGCTTTTGTAGATGTTTTTATTACATGTATTTTCACTATTTATGAGATATGGATGAGTCTAAAACACAATAAAGACTTTTTTATTGAATTTTCTGCAACTTGGTTTGATACATTTTTCAAATATTGATCCAGAGTGCCCTTTAAAAACCCCTTTAGTGTACACTTTGGAAAATAAACCTTCTCCAAGATAGGGATTGAATCTATCTATTTGTATTTTGGGTTGGCACAATATCAAAACAGAGTGTATTCCTCTGTTCTAATGTTTATACCCTTGTTCCATATACATATTGACTGTCATCCAATTGATTGATCCTACTTCTAAACACCACACTCTTATGTTTATTTCCCAGTCACTGAAAATAAGTGGTCATGCATTCAGTAAACAATTATCAAGGTCTGAGAATGCAGATACTTCAGATGACCTGATTTGGGGCAAATTTTCAATTGGTCTAGTCAACCAAGCTCAGCAATAAGAATATGACATATAAGATTCAAAAAATATATTAAATGGGCTGTTCAGTTGAATGGGAAGATGTACCTGCATAGGGTTAACCTTAGAGCTGAACTCCAGGTAAAGAGTAAAAAACATATGTAGAATTGTGAAGCCTTCATTAGTTAAATATTTGTTTAGTCACTGAAGTGCAGTATCATTAAGGAAATTTGCCCTGCAATCCAGTATTTCCTGGGCTCCATGTTACTTGGGTGGCAACTAAGCCCTCTGCTCCCTGGACTGACTAGTCAAATCCATCACCTTTGTGGATGATGTAATAAAACTTTTTTTCTCATGAAGCCTAAACATCATCAACTTCTATTTTTCAAAAATCTCTATCTTCTGAAAGTTTGGATGATAAATAATGTAATAAATATAAATGAAGTTTCTAAATGTTTGATGGCATTACATTTTAAGCTGGCCATACCTTTAGATCTACCTGTCAGATATTCTTTAGATCTACCAACAATTATATTTGAAAAGTCCATATTACATGGTTTTGGTAAAACAAAAGGAGATCTAAAGGAATTCTGACAGAGAAATCTAAAAGGTGTATGGGGGGCCTTAGAAATGGAACACTTTCTCTGGAATCTCTGAATAAATCATTCTATGAGGAATCTTTCTGACAGAGTGTTTATCTTACTGATTGTCCCTCGGGTGTGCAAGATGACTGGACTAATTTTCTCAATTTTAATAGAGTCAATATGAGAGGAGGACCCCTTTTCTATTAAAGCATGAATACACCTAATGATAATAATCGCCCCACACACACAGCAAATATCTTTCATATTATAAAGCTGTACACATTATAACTTAGTTTTTATTAACTAACTATTTTTTATTTCATGTTAAACTATATACATGAATAGAATCATTGTCTCATGAGGAGATAGATGTTTTTATCCTTCTAGCTACAGCCTGCCAGTCACATGGAGCACTTCAGATTTACTGTAAAGTATAATGTCATTGCTCTATAATGAACATTTGACAAGTAATGGGAACAGAGCTGTAACTAATGCGTGACATTACAAACACCAACACATTTAGATCTACACAAATGACATAACAAAGGTCCCCTTATAAAACTTCTACAAAAGTATCACTGTTTTAAGATTAAGGCTGAACTCTTTGCACGGCAACTTAAAAATACTCCTCAATAACCAAAGCAAAATAACTGTGTTTTGCACCAAATCATAACATATACAGAGAGCAGAAGTGTGCGACCCAAGAGGGGCAGATACATGACCAGTCATGCAGCACAAGTAGAGGAAGCAACAGGGACTCATCTAAATACATGAAGATCCTACACAAAGAAAAAGATTCACACTGGAATACCACACAGATCTAGACATTATAACATTTAGCTCCTTATATTAAGAAAGTATGCACTGGGGGCCTTTCATCCTCTACCCAAAGCTGTTTGTAAGTTACATAAAAAGTACCAAGTACAGTGTGGCAAAAAAGTATTTAGTCAGCGCCCAACTGTGCATGTTTTCCCACTTAGAAAGGTGAGAGGCGTGAAATTTTCATCATATGTCACCTCAACTATGGGAGACGGAAAGAATCCAGGAAATCACATTGTAGGATTTCTTATGAATTCATTGGTAAATTCCTCGGTAAAATAAGTATTTGGTCACCTACAAACCAGCAAGAGTTCTGGCTCTCACAGACCTGTAACTTCTTTAAGGGATTGTCCCCACTTTAGTGATCTCCTGCTATTATAATCGCTGCCATGTATTTGATGGTGCTCATCCCCACAGCTGCAATCGCCCCTGATGACATGAATGGACAGGTTTAAGATATTAATTAATTGAGACACGAATTTTAAATGCGCCTCTATTCTTTCTCTATGGGCATGAAGAACGCGCCCAAGAAAAATCACTGTGCCAGGGACTCAAATTCAGCAGTGCTAGACATGTCCCCCTGCTTAAGCCAGTACATGTCCAGGCCCGTCTGAAGTTTGCTAGAGAGTATTTGTATGATGCAGAAGAGTATTGGGAAAATGTCATATGGTCAGATGAAACCGCAGTAGAACATTTTGGTAAAAATTCAACTCATGTTTGGAGGAGAAAGAATGCTGGGTAGCATCAAAATAACACCATACCTACTGTGAAGTATGGGGGTGGAAACATCATGCATTGGGGCAATTTTTCTGCCAAGGGGCCAGGATTCGTGTAAAGGAAAGAATGAATAGGGCCATGTATCGTGAGATTGAGTGAAAATATCCTTCCATCAGCAAGGGCATTGAAAATGAAACATGGCTGGGTCTTTCAGCAGGACAATTATGCCAAACACACTGCCCAGGTGACAAAGGAGTGGCTTCATAAGAAGCATTTCAAGGTCCTGGAGTGGTAGAGCTAGTCTCTCATCCCCATAGAAAACCTTTGGAGGGAGTTAAAAGTCTGTGTTGCCCAGCGACAGCCCCAAAACTTCACTGCTCTAGAGGAGATCTGCATGGAGGAATGGGCCGAAATACCAGCAACGTCTGATCTCTGACATTGCCAACAAAGGGGATATAACAAAGTATTGAGATTAACTTTTCATAGTGACTAAATACTTATTTTCCATCATATCATATTTAATTGATCTATTGACCTGGTAGCATCCTGAGGTCTCTGCTTATGCGTCACCCTTAAGAATTGCTCTGTGGACTACAGAACACAATCACGGGAGGAAAAATGCTCTGTAATATTGTAGTCTCCTCTACAATTGCAGAACAACGCAAGTGTATTGCCACCCTAGGAAGGTGAGCATGTTACTGGTGGGATTGTTGGTTTCCATGTTAAATACCTTAAGAGTATAGCCAAAAAGAGATTTTAAAAAATCTTCACATTTCCTTCCCTGCAATATATCTCGAGGCTGCAACTTCCTCCTACAGGAATGACTGCAGTTACAATATAACTATCATGACTCCAGATATATACACACACACACTAGGCCAAAAGGTGCACCTTAGTTCTGCTATCTGCACAGGAGTAAAGATTCTAAGCTAAGAAAATTAAGAAACCAAACATACTTGTGACCAGTTATAGTGTCTTATCTGAAGTCCCTCATCTTGACCCCCAACACACACCTTCCTAGGGCTTGTCCCCACAGGCGAAGCTAGCCGCATGGCAGCACGGGCCCACTGAGAAAGATCGGTAGTGGCTAACTACATATCAATACAGCCACTGGAGGACAGCCCCATTGAAAATAATGAAAGCTGCTGCCACGCACCATGATTCGACTGTGTGGACAAGCCCTTAAAGTGGATTTAAACACAAAACAAAATAAATTAAAAAACATTTACACATTACTCACCTACATTAGGTCATCATTCCAGGGACAACGACCCCTAAAAAAAAAAATTAAGTCCTCCAGGCTTCAAGATGGAGGAGCAAGACTCTGCCGGTCTCTCTTCATCCACCAATCTGCATCTGTTCTGCCCCTCCATGTTCATATTCGGGCGCATGGGAATATGGGAAAAGAGATGTCAGAAGTGATGTCTAATTACTCAGGGCCGCAGCAGCATGTCAGAGGAGGTGGAGCTTCGCAGAATTTTTAAATATTTACCAGGTAAGTTAAGCAGGATTGGAGGTGGTCGGTCCACTTTAAGACCTATCTTCATGATTATGTTTTTCCTATAAGACCTAGGTTTTCCAGGGCTGTGGAGTCGGAGTCAAGGAGTTGGAGACATTTTTGGGTACCTGGAGTCTGAGTCTGCAAAAAATGAACCTTCTGCCTAACTCCCTTTCTCTGCTTTAATTGGCCATTATAGTACAGTGTTGGTTTCCTGGCCAGTAGTTCTGTGGTTAATGTATGTTGCCTTCCTTTCCTTCAATGGATGGATAAAATACATTAGCATATTAAGTCGGAAGAATCAGAAACTGAGGAGTCAGAGTCGGAGTCTGGAAATGTATCCACCGACTCCACAGCCCTAAGTTTCTCAATGCAGACTGAAAATTTGACTTAAATAAGCAAAACAAATGTCAGGTACACCAAATTCCAAACAGCAAAGCCCTTACTGTAGAGGAGACTTAGCACTCTGTGTAGAAGCAGTGGTGTCTCTGCCGAGGTATGGCACTACCCTCTGTTTTACATGTACAGCTCTCTAATTAGCTTTTGAAGCACCTGGAACATTCTTGGCTGATTTAATATGGAGAACACCATGACTCAAGCCCCCCATACACGTTCCGATTTTTCGGACAAATTTTGCCCGATCGATCGGGAGAATAATCGGGTGCGGAATTATGTACACGACCGATCACGATTTCTCAAAATCGGCTGTAAAATCAGTCGGGACCACTTAGGACCGGCAGGTAAAGTGTATGGGTCCCGATGGATCCTATACACTTTACCTGCCCGGCGGGTGCTCTGTTCTCACGTTGCTGAGCCAATCCACCGATTCAGGTGTTAATGTAGTGTAGTATGTTAACCCCTGCATTGGTGAATGTGCATCCACCGGCCAGATAAAGTGTATGTGATCCGTCAGGCGATTAACATAGGGGTCCCAACGGATCACAAAACCATGTGAAGTCATACCCTTACTGTGCCAACCTGCTGTAGAGAAGGACATTTGGCACTCTGTGCAGAAGCAGTGGTCTTCACTACCCTCCACTGGTCTGGCACTACCCTCCACTGATTTAGACGCTCAATTGCCTTTCATTTTAAAGCACCTGGAACATATTCATCTGATCTGAACAGAAAAGTTAAATTGAGCTTCAACTATGCCTCCAGATCTATGACCCATAACACGCTGTTCCTCCTTCATTGTTCCTTGTGACTTGGAAACCTCAGACAAACAATGAACAGCTGCGAGCGAGGCCGGCACCACACTCCACTAACTCTTCCTGCAGACTCCTGAAACTACATAAAAGGTTATAACAAGTTTTTACTTTGCTGATGCTTAGGAGTAAATATGCTCGGTCAGGAACTCGTGGCAAATCTTACAACAGATTTGGTAAACTCTGGAAATTAGGTCACAGAGCCTCCAAGAGGACCCAATGCCTCAAGAAAACTGCTAGTTGTTTTGATGGATTAATGAGCATTCATAATAACTGTAGCACAGTCTCCTGGGACATCTGCTTCTCCTTTCAGGTTCAAACTCAGGACTCCAGCCCAACCTAAACATCAAATTTTTCTAGGTAGGTACAAGGTAAGCATTGCCTGCACCTCCCATCCAATGGGATGCAGTACTGGCATTTGTCTACCCTATGCATCTATCTACAGATGCAATCTCCCGGGCCAAATATATTTACACCACTGATAGACCCATGATCTACACCGTATCAGCGTCTGCAAATACATCAACAGTAGACAAGTATGACTGTGCATTGTATAGGTATTGAGTATGTAAAGCCCCCCCATATATGAGTCGATACCCATTTGATCGCGCTCAATCGAACTGCGAATCATTGGTTACCACTTTGCACATCGATTCTCGCTTGATGGGGGACAAGCTCTGCCTGTCAGATATGTGTACACCCGGTGTTGTGAGATATCCGACAGGCAGAGCAGAGAGAGGTACACAGGATGGCAGCCCCCAAGCACTGTGCACAGCAGTCCGTGTTTGGCTCTGTCCCCTTTCCTGTGTCCCGGCTCTGTGTCAGGCAGAGCTGGCTGCAGGGATGGTGTCTCCCTGTCCACTACTTGTGTGGTCCCCAACCACGATCAACCAGGATTTACGGACATGTCTTTCCCGGTTTGACCAACCCATCTTTGAGCAGGATTGATCCCAGAGGTGGCCGCACCATTGATGGCCACGAACACACGCGGTGTGACGTTATAGCTAGAAGCAGCCATTGATCGAGCAGCTATCTACACATGTATAGGTACCTTTACCCTACAGTGATCAATTACTAACTCAAAATATCCAGGAAACCAACTATGCTCAACATAAAACTACAAGCTGTGTTCAATGATATTGAATTTCAGATGTGACCATAATAGATTAGAGAATAACACACCTGGCATCTGCACATCCTCTGTATGTGTCGATTTTCCCCCCATGTCCAAGGAACACAGCGGCAGGTAAACCAACTTCTTCCTAAACTGTAACCAAGCACTATGCAGGCAGTAAAGAGACTAAAGCTGGCCATACACCTTTAGATCTCTCCGTCAGATATCCTTTAGATCTACCAACAACTATGTAGTATAGGGTCCTCTGCAATTAAACACAGGTAGACTTGATTGTCTAGAAATCTAAAGAAAATCGGAAAGAAATCTAAAAGGTGTATGGCAGTGGTGGGCAACTGAGTTGCTATGGAGGGCCACAAGTGCGGCCCTCTGCATCACTAAAGGGCAACACATAATATTTTCAACCTATACTGACATGTATAAGCATAAACACTTTAGTATAGTAATGCACATTTTGTGACATATATATCATAAATGGTTATGTGCCTCATAGATATCAAACCTTTGAGGATATCTATGGGGCACATAACATTTGATTCAAAGGTTATGTGCCCCTATTCTGTCCCTCCCCTCCTATACCCGCTGTTAGCAGATGCGTCAGCGGGGGATTGGTGGACAGGTCAGTTCCTATGCCCTATGCATTACCAGAAAGGTTTCGGGACTGCAAGTTGAGGACTCAGGGTGGCCACCAAAGAACAGCCTAAGGGTTGGGCACCTGGGGTATATGGGGACCCTAATAATCTACAGGATCAAGACTGTTGATGACCCATGTCAATGAATGTGCCTGACCAAGTGTTGACACCATAGAGCTGCCATGTGCTCCTTTAGGACAGCCTATTAATTAGTCTAGCACTAAGAATAAGTAGCCCAATGCAGGTTACAAAGCATGTGTACTAGCTATGGACTTGTGGGGAGCACACAAATCTTGGAACCTTGATGCATAGGACGGCAACGGTGTGATCATTACACTGATGAGGACCTCATAGCTGGAGACAAATACACAAGGTAACCGATTAATATTAATCTGTGACAGCACATACCGGATTCACAACTACATGTGAAGGAAAAGAAAGAGGAAGAACTAATTCGAGCTGCATTTCTGGTTAGTACAGAAAAAAACTGATCTTCTGACACTGCATATTATACAAAGAAGCAGTAAATGAATCTACATCCAAAAGAAATGATGTCATATCTTTTTGGTGATCCTGCCAGCCACATATTTCCTGTCCTATGACTTGTCCTGTCCGATATTAATATAGCAAGTAATGTGTGATCACCATTGGATGGGAAGTGGGTGAGTGAAAAGTTAGCGGGAGAAAATGATAGAAAAACCTAGGGCAGGCAGCACATCAAATGACCGGGAGATGCATAGATGACATTTTATTATTGGTTTAAAATACACATAAAGCTTTGGAGTCACCAGATATTGTCTAATACATGAGGTGTTTTGTATTCCTACTTTAATCTTGCTTAAGGCTGCCATACACATACCGAGTAGGTCAGACAGACCTACTCCGATATGCACCGGAATGCAAACGTGATGACGTCATCACGTTTGCACCCCGGTGCATTATGGGGCCCCTTCAGTCGGCCGGCACCCTTTGTGTGCAGGCATTAGCTTCAATGAAGACGCCGGTCAGAGATTATCGGACATGTCCGTTCTCTGGCCGGCCGAGCTGTGGGCACATGACGATTAGCGACCGATTTTTCCGCTGACCTACGGCGCGAGCTCGCACGCCCGTCGGTCAGGTGAAAAATTGGCCGCTTATCGGCATGTGTATGGCAAGCATTAATCTGTGCTTTATTGTATTTCTTCCCAAACTTTTAGATGTTGAAGAAAATGATAGAAACTTTGTGCAGGAGCTTCCTGTAATAGAGACCAGTCTCTGCCACTCTCGGAACTTGTACGAGGTGACTGGTCTGCCCCTTCCACTAGTTCAGAGGTTATTTATAAGAAGACAGGAGTACGAATTAAGACTTTTAGGGGATCAGTTTCCTTTAATCTCCTAGTATTAGAAACTACATTTTGGGTGATACTGAATTTACCCTGCATATGGAGATTACACTTCAACAAATTTGGCCCCCAGAGCAGACATTTTTGGCCCATTAGATCCTTCCCAGCAGCCCCCTACCTCCTGCACTCACCGCTCCTCCATCCTCCCTACGAGTCATGGCTGCTCAGCGATGCATTCCAATTACACCACTACCTGGACTACTCTGGGATCCTTAGTATTCCGCTACCAGAGTTGGTGGGTCAGTGAGTGCAGCTGGTAGGGGGGCTGCAGAGAAGGCAGAGCTGAGGAAAGGGGTATCAGGATTGGTCTGGGGGAAGGCAAAGTACACTAACTGTACACACAGAGCTGGGGGCATACATTAACTACAAACACACAGTACACACAGGGATGGGGATCATTGATGACGCTGGTGATGCAAACCAAATGCTAAACTGGGTGGGACATTGTAATTTACTGTACATCATTCAACAAACAAACTAATCATAACTCTTGAAGGGTTAAAAAAAGAAAAATATATTATTATTGTATTAAAAAATAATATTTGATGTATTTATGTTTGTACTTTGAATCATTTTTATATTAAAAAAAATAAAAACTTTGTAAAAATGTGCCCAATGGGGAGGCAGAGCGTATTGCCACCATGGTGACAGTGGGCCAGATTAAAGTAATAAACCAGCCCCATATGGTCCGCGTGTCATAGTCTGCACTAGATCTACACACGGTGGATCTAAGTTCAATGGGTAAGGCAAATAGCATTCAAAAGAATGATGAGTCAACAACAGCAGCCTCAAAGGCTATTCCCTTTAGCAGCAAACATGTTATCACCAACCTGATGAGATGGAACCAGTAGATCATATGCTCAGCAAGGCTTTGCTGGGAGTGCACAATGGTGATGTAGAGGTAAATGGCGACGGCCATGGTCCAGAAGAAAGAGCTGGTGTTGGAGAAGGTAGACAGGGCACCCTGGGCCACGCAGTCCCATGATGTGGAATCAAAGTCACGCAGGACTCCATAGAAGTAGGAGGCGGCTGACAACAGGTCAGCTACAGACAGGAAGAGGAGCAGCTGACGCGGGCGACTACGGAGCTCCGGCCACCGGATGTGGGTGAAGATGATGAGGGCAGAACCCAGGAAGGAAAAGGCACAGGACACCAGGACAATCA
Organism: Ptychadena robeensis; assembly: GCA_036250615.1. Taxonomy (NCBI): domain Eukaryota; kingdom Metazoa; phylum Chordata; class Amphibia; order Anura; family Ptychadenidae; genus Ptychadena; species Ptychadena robeensis. The sequence goes on from CM070038.1 coordinate 85,664,776, forward strand.
CCTGCTCAGACAAGTACAGGTTTTCTGGTGGGATCTCCAGCCAAGCCATAGAGACTAAGTACACCCTGCAAACAGATAAAAATATATGAATCCTACATACAACAACCATGACGGAAAAATACAAATCCTGTAATAAAGTACTTGTTGCATCTATCAAAGTCCAAATACCATTCATAACAACATGTCAGCTGCTACTATTACTAAGCTTTCTTTCTGAAAAATTGCCTGGTTGGTTGTGATAATTTGAGTAACGGAGTGTGAACATTTACATAGATCAGAACTTTCCTAATCCATACACTTGTTCAGCCAGAGACAGCCAGGCATCTAGTATGTTCAGAAGGAAGTCCTGGAATTTCTTAGCTATATAGATACTTTATATAGTGTATTCATAACAAATCAATCGAGTAAAATACAATGTTTTCATAGTAATTGAGTGAATCTTCAAACTGGGGAAAGCCAATAGTAAAAACACTTTTACTTTTAAGAGATAACGTCTTACTTCCTGTTTTGAGAAAGGGAAAAGTAATTCAGAATTTTGTGGCAGAGAAAATAAAGTAAGGTCTGGAAGTTTAAACTATATGGTACAATATTAAAATTTGTTAAAAGTTTTGTCTTTTGGATACAGATACATCTATTTATATATTTTTATTACAGAAAGTTTAGAGTTCAAGTGATACCCTTTATTGGCTAATTGAAAGCCAGTTAGCCAATAAACTGTATCAGTTGAACTCCAAACTTTCTTTTCATTGATGGCCAACAAGGTACAACATTCTACTATATTTTTTTTTATTAATAAAGCCCCCCATACACCTTTAGATCACTCCATACAAGTTCCTTTAGATCTACCAATAACTATGTAGTGCCGGGTCCTCCCTGATAGAATACATAGTGATTGGAAGGTATATATCACTGCTATGTAGTGCTGGGTCCTCCCTGATAGAATACATAGTGATTGGAAGGTATATATCACTGCTATGTAGTGCCGGGTCCTCCCTGATAGAATACATAGTGATTGGAAGGTATATATCACTGCTATGTAGTGGTGGGTCCTCTCTGATAGAATACATAGTGATTGGAAGGTATATATCACTGCTATGTAGTGGCGGGTCCTCCCTGATAGAATACATAGTGATGGGGACGGTATATATCACTGCTATGTAGTGGCGGGTCCTCCCTGATAGAATACAATGTGATTGGAAGGTGTAGAAAGCTCCTCATATTACATGGTTTTGGTAGAACAAAGGTTGATTGTACAGAAATTGTATTGCGAGATTGTAAGGTGTATGTTGAGCTTTACTCATAGCAGAGGTTTATGTCAGCATGGAATTTAGACCCTCCCTTGCATAAAAGTGAATAGAGCCACCCCTGTGATTTGCTTGGGGGGCACAGATATAACGGGACATAATACAGAATTAATCAAGCTTAATATAATAGATTTATTCTATATTCACACGGAGAGCTAAATATATCAGTAAAAACATGTCCAGAGTCAGGGTGTGCCCGGGGGAGAGCTGTGATGTGTTTACAGTTCCACAAAGCCAGTCTTTGAATGTCTGCAATCCGTCATAGCAAGCCATATATATGCTGAGCCAGCAGGAAGGACAAAGAAAGGAGTGGAGGAGAGATGGACGCTTAATATTCCGAGCAGATAATACACAGGACGTGCACCGTGTCCCCAACACACACCACGCTGTCACGTATCACTTCCTCCCAGAAGAAACAACACAGACTCACCTATTGGGTGACAGGTGACATCAAGGATACACGACTTCAGTATAAAAGTTTGATTAATACTCATTAAACTTTAAATTTCAGTAACACAGCATCATTACTTCATTCATGCCAATAGGAACCCCATACCTGATTCTGAAAAATGCTGTCTGCCTGGCAGCGCCAAAGCAAGCATGCAGCAAGTGAAATCAGCTATACTATGAAGTATTGATAAAGTTAATGACAGCCATGCAGATAGCTGCAGAAGAGGTCAATGTTAGATTAAGTCTTTATCTCTAATAAGATTTGCTGAGATATATAACACTGTTCCATGTGAACACATGACATATAGGTATTAATATTCATAAAATAATTATCATATAATACAAGTAGATGTGAGTGTTGGCTTTATTGTTAGAATAAGGAATACAGAATATCCAACCATCTACTTGGTATTATTCGATATGCTGTTTATAAGCAATAGAAACAATAATAAAAACAATAACGATATAAGCAATAAGCTGAATACTGCGGACGGTCCTCAGAGACTTCACTGATCCTGCAAGAAATGGTGACAAAGTTTCCTCCGGGGGGTGAGGGGTGAAGGAGGACACCGGAGCTGAGATTGTTACATTGTATATGGAGCTGACCTGCCGCACCGTGTCCGCCGACTGTCTGTCTGTCTGTCTGTCTGTCTGTCTGTCTGTCGTAATACAAGGAGGAGCCTCAGCCCGGGACATCCGGAAGGGGAGGAATGGGGGGATCATTACACCGACCGAGCGACGGGAGAACCCAGCTCCTCTCCACCGCCGCACAGCTCCACGGCGCCCCCTACCGCCCGCTCCGTGTACACACCTGTGGGGGCTCAGACCACCAGTGCGGGAGACCATGTGATCCACATTTCATCTCCATCAGATAAACATTTAAACTTTATAATTCTAATTTCCACTTTCTATAATGGAAATAAAACCTTTACCTTTACAAAAGTCTTGACAAAACCAGAAATTGATATATACTTTTTTTATCTACTCCATACATCTTTTTTAAAGTTATAAAAAAAGTTTTGGAAACGAAAATAACTCTTGGAGGTGCTGCAAGGATAGTCCTCTTAAGGTGGCCATACACAGGTCGGTTTTTCAATTGATTCCTGAACAATCGATCACTGTGCGCGTTCACAGTGAACGATTGTTCTGGAATTAATTGCGGCCACCCTTTCTTCGAGTGGGAGCAATCGTTCCTGGTCGAAGAAAGATAGATCGAACAGGTAATAAACATGTTGGTAAATCCCTGTTCGATTGCCATTACTTTGTATGGGGACTGTTGTGGTGTGCAATGATTCTCTGTTCAATCAACAAACGCTCGAACGCAGCATGGTGATGTCATGATCCCGCTTGATCATTCAGCGATTGAGTAAGCATCGACCCATGTTTGGGGACCCTTAAGCTGGCCATAGATTTTTCAGCCGATCGACCACCGTGCGTGTACCCACCAATCTAGTGCGCCCACCTGGCAAGATCGATCAGGAATCTGCCGCTAGTGAGAATATTCCGAATTCGAATATATTAGACAAATATCCAACATTCAAGAATTCACATTATTTTGCAAATGTGCGCTCGGATTTTCATAATGGTGGATATTCATCATCTTATGCTTCAACATTATTTACTGGCATACATTGTGCATATTTGTGCGCATTGTGAAAAACGTGCAGTGCTGGTACTGGTTAACATCACAGAATATGAAAAGAGAGGCTATTAAACTGGTTCGCGAATCTTTGCAAATAATTGCACGCAATAGCCACGCGCAATGTTAGGCAATAGAATACAGTCCAATTGAATTGTTTAATTTGAATGTTCCTTAATATATTCGCCAAATTACGCAAATTCGAATTTACCATATGCCACTCAACACTATCTGAGATTCTCTACACTAGCGGCCTTGTGTGATGACGTGCATGCTTAGAAATTGGCAACAAAACGACACATCTATGCCCAGCTTTAGGCACTTATATAAGGCAAGCATGTCCCAAAACTGGGAGTCAAATGCTTCCCCAGTTTAAGTTACCACTGGCCCCCAGAACCAATTTTAAAATTATATGAAGAGGCGATCCACAGTGCAGTGACACTTTCACCTCCAGGGAAGGGGTGACACCAAACTTACCAAAGGCAACTTTTATCAGTGTTATGGCTAATGCTTCACAATAATAATGGCAAGTATATCTGAAGGAACTGATCTGTGGTATAGTTTTTATGTATGGTGGTTCAAAGTATGTTAGGTTAAATGGTTGGCCGGCCAGCCATACATTTTTAATACACTTTATTCAAAAATGACATGCAAAATGTTCTTTTTGCTTGTCTGTAAATCTTCTGGACATGCTCAGTCATTTTGGTAATGATATCATGTTAAGTGGCTTTGCAATAAACTTCCTGGCCATAACCCCCCCATACAAGTCTAGATTTTATGTTCAATCAACTTAAAAAGATACATTTTTGGGGTCAGGGAAATTGGTGATTGATTGTATGTTTGCAAACTGTAGTAACAGATATTTGATCAACTTTTTTGGGATAGACTGAAAGTGTAATCAATTTCAATACAACCAATTAAAATTTACCAGCATGTCCAATCATTTTTCAATCAATTTTTTCCCAATTTTAATTGTTTTCGGTTGATCTAAATATGTGGGCTGCCACATATTTTCAATCAATCAACAAATTTTTTTATTGAATTAAGTTGATTGGATGAAAAATCTAGGCGTGTCTGAGGGCCTATAGACATGAATAGGGAATAATAATACTAGTGAACCATATGCCCAATTTATTTTATATTTACTTTTTTGTTTTAATAGGGTTTATTTATTTCATGAATGTATGTATTTTTAAACCTTTAGGAATAGGTTCTCATTTTATGAGTAATATGTTATGACATATAAACATGTTTTTGGGTAGTTTTTTAACGTCAAGAATTTACAGTGGAAATAAAAAAAAAAAGAATATGGTGGAAATCCCATTGCGAAGCGAATTCTGACCAGGGGGGTTAAATTTCAGGCTAAACAGATTTTGTTGATTTAAGTCTTCTCTCGTTATATGTCAGCGCTATATACATTTGAGTTAATAATAACACTAAGAAACAATGAATTTGCTACTGGGTTAAAAAATTTAACTGGGTGCTCTGATTCCGAATTTGCAGTTGTTAATTATTAATGATTCAGGTCTGACTTCTGATATGGACATGTCCAGGTAATATAATTACATTACAGAGTAATATTTGTCTATACATAGGCCTATTATAATTAATTAAATAACTAAAGGGAGCTAAAAAGTTTGCATGTCAGCTCTCTTAGAAAACTTCCCTCCATGGCGCTTGTATTTGGAAGTTTCTCCACCTTGTGGACGAATAGGATTATTACAATATTCTATCCGAGTAGATTAAGCAGATTTGTCTTTTTGGTATAGACCTCTAAGCTTTCAACGTTTTCAAGAAATTGTCTTCTGCTAGGCATATGTTACACAAATGAATAGAATTTAATGGATTAAAAAAGAAATGCTCTGTTCATTTGTCACCTGTAACAAAAATTTATTAATACACAAAACAAAAGGTTTTAAAGATCAGATAGAAAAACAGCAAAAAAAATACACACACACACACACACACACACATATGAAGCACAGGACTCTGGGGCAGACCAACAAAGTTTGGTGAAAGTTCTATATACACATTAAACTAGTCTACTAGTAGTATGGCTTGGTCATATGACAGGGTACACACATGTAGATATGGGCCAGATTAATGGCCGCTTCGAGCGCAATGCCTGCTCACAACCATCTATCTGGCCCATATCATATGTGGCTATAGCTGTTTTCGAGCGGGACCAATCAATCCCGCTCGAAAACAGGAATATCGGACATGAGCTTGTCCCTCCCCGGGCTTCTGATTGGCTGGCAGTGCTAGTGGAGCGTAAGCATGGGGTGCTGTGTGCAATCAGAAGAGAGGGGAAGAAAACTGACAGCATTGAGAGCCAATGGGCTGCAGTTCTTTCCTCCATCAGCCTTTGTGTTGGCTGACAGGTCGGGTGCCCACAGAGAGGGCTCCAAGTGCCACCATCACTGATCTATATCATTTCACTCTCTACTATTACCTATTCTACTGAAATACACATTCCTGGTCTTCCTTTGAGTCCTTAACCATAAACAGATTAGCTTAATTGCTTTTGTGTAACCAAACAAATCTATTAAAATCTTCAATTTCTAAAAACAGGAAAGGAATATACATTACAAGGAAATGATGTAAAATGGTAAGACCACAAAACTCCAGATGGCATGAAATTCAATATGGAAGTTATGAGTTGTATTAGGATTTAGTAATTGTGTGCGATGATTCATAACGTTACTATTCAGCATCCGATAACCCTGCAGAAAAATGCATCCCTTTAGTGCTTTCAAAACCTTAATAAAATATGTATGTTTTTGTGCTTTATACCTCCAATGTCTTCCTAGTAACCCTTTTGGGGTCATCTCTGCCTAAGTATCTCCTGTACAGTATTATCAGTACCGGGTAAGTAAGGAGATTACTAAACAAATTTTATTGGCATATTTAATTATGAACATATGTAACAAGCTGGACTTGACTCATCATATCCTGTAGGAGCCCCGTGAGGGATGCTGGTTCACCCAGTTACCTTGTTTTTCCAGATAGCTTGAACTCCTCATCACGTACCAGCACATTCGCTGAAGGAACTGGTGGGGCATGAAGTGCCTCACCTTCTTCTAGCAATAAAAAACTTGCCAGGTATTTACATCACCGGACCCTAAGTAGAATATGTTCATTGACACTGAGACCAGTCGGCAGGGCACACTCTTTCCAAGCTACACTATGTTTTGTGGATGTCATGGACGTGTTGGTGTTACATGTCTATGAGGTCCAACCCTGGTCAATGGTTAGGGTGACTATATCAGGCACATAGTCTACGCCCTCTGTGCCCTTTGGGCATTGATCGTGGCCCACCTTGGTCGTCCACATGCGGCCCCCAAAACCTAACTGTTAATGCATAGGGCATAGCAACTCACCTGTGAAGTGGTCACACGCTGACCCAGGTTTCCTAATCAATTTGCTGGTCCTACATCAGTAAAATTGTCAATGTTGATCAGGGAAACCAGGTCTACATATAAGTGCTGCACCCAGCGGCAGGATGGGGGGGGGGGGTGGGTCTGGATCGATGTTATGTGCAGCCCTTTACTCACTTGCCCACCACTGGTCTACGCAAACAGAGGCAGTCTAGCTCCCACAGGACTCCTCACAAAAGACCAGACAATAAAAAACTATCTTCACCTTATATACCCTATAGGAGAACAGCACCACCCTTTCCAGAACAATTCCAATTATTGTTACAAGGGTAATGCTTTATGGCAATTAAAAATACACACATACACAACAGTAAATATTTTAAAACACCATATTTTTTTCATTTTAGTTTAAGCTCAATTATAATCTTGAAATGGTACAAAGGTAAGTGGTAGACAGAAGTTAAAAGGGTAGGTTACTACTAGAAAACAATATGGATTTTAAGACAGAGGCTGTAATAGGCTGCACACACAGGCATGTTATAGTCCATGCCACCCCACGCCAACCTCAAAGCACAGCCCCGTCTTCTACAATGACAGAGCGCGTCAAGGCAAACTGCAGGCAGTCCACAGGTTGGACATCATAGACACGTCATGTCTTAGTATTGATGGCACACACTCTGATACCATACTCTCTTGAGCAATATTTAAATACTATTGTACTATTGCAGAAAGTAGCATACTGTTATAAATATGCCAAGAAAATTGCAATTACCAATGGAAGCGAGGTAGACCATCATAACATTTTAAAGCGAAGGACTTTCTGATAGATAAATTGAAAAGAAACTCAAGGTGTCACACAGTAGATCACCATCAAAGGGCACTGAGAAACATGAGGGAACTCTGACAGAAGGGCATTTGCATGATCCAAAGCCACAATAGCATCAGAAGGTAAGTTTATTAAAGAGTATACAGCTTGCATTATAGCTGCCACTGCTTTATCCACAATGGTGGGAGAAATAATAACTTCATCTGTAAACAGCAAACTGCAGAATCTTAAATGAGAAGATATGAAGATATTTGATATGTTAGGCAGAATATATGTATGCTATTAAATAGACAAGAGGATGGTTTCTCAGTTTGTGACATCTACTGTCAGACATGGAGAAGGAAATGGATGGTCTGGGTTGGTTTTGCTAGATTCAGGGTCAAAAGGGAAAGGCCCCTAAAACTAAAATGGATACCACAGCATTCCGCAGAGCCATGTTATACCCAATGGAATGCACCTATCTGGTCAGGGGTTACTTCTAGCAAATAACACCAGAGCTACCTCAGTGGAAAAAAAAGAAGGCTGGTAAGTTTGAAAACCTGGAGCAATGTCTCCAGACTGAAACTCCATTGAGCTGGTTTGGAATGAACTGTACAGAAAAGTAAAAACCAACAAATGACAAACGTTTATGGAAATTTTACAGAATATTTCATTTCCATTGCATAAATCATGCCACATGTTTGGTTGTGTGTTAAATCCAGGGTCGTGCCTCCCTATATGCCAGTGGTTCCTAAACTTTCCCTGCAGTGCCCCCTTTTCTTTTAAGGAAAATTATTGAGCCCCCCCCCCCTATTCAAACACAGGTTAAGAATGAGGGTCTGTACCCCCCTGGAAAATCTTTACGCCCCCCCCCCCAGTTTGGGAACCACTGCTATATGCAAATTATGTGGGTGCCACCCCCAAACTTTTCTGCTACCACACCCCCCACCCTGGTCGACAGGAGCACCGGTGGCAAATGCTGTAAAACGTTGGTTACTTTGATAAGTCAATAGTTTAAAATACATTTTGGTTTGTACATAGATTCCATGAATTCTTTTTAGTCTTCATTAAAATGAGACAAATGAACTATAGACTGGTAACTTGAACAATCTTCCCTAGAGGTGGAGAACATCAGGTCCACAAGCAATACATGTAGATGCATTGAGAGCAATAAAGGCAAAGAGGTGGTGATATTTAATATTAAATCTTATGGTGTAGGAATGGAATCTCCAACCATTGTTAGTTTTAGGTGTACACAAACTTTACAACTATAATGGTAGAAGGATATTAGGATGGTAAGGTTGTAGCCTCATCAACTTTATAATAAATATAGCATTGTGCTCCATTTTGTAATACCCAATGGTATTCCAACTTCAGCTCCCTAAGGGTCAGATACAGGCCACAGTATGGTTTCAATCAGTATCAGTATGTCTCTCTGAAAATCCCACCTTTTTTTATTTTCTTAAAGATTTGAAAAATATGTTAGATCTGGCCCTCAATGAATAGAGCTGGGCGGCCCTTTACTTTCATGGTATAATAAACTTTCCAACTCCACAGCCCAAATATGCCACTGGAGACTTTTATATCTCTTCATGCCTTAATAACTGAATGATCAACTCATATAAAATATGTGCATATCCCTCACATACATTTTTACTTCTCTGGCTAACAGAGGATATATTTATCTGCTCCAGTCTCTACATGTAATGCATACACCAGGGAGAGTAGAACACTCCAAATGCCAAAGTCTTGCTATGTACCTAGAGTAGAATTTCCAGTTTCTGCTTTAAACAAATTTACAGTACACAATAATAAAATGTGTAGTATTTATTGCAATCTGTCATGAAAATATCACAACTTTGGATTTAAAGACTCACACCTAGCAAGAGATACGTGCTTGTTTTGTCTATGGGGTAAATAGAGTGGGCTTTTACTTTATTGCACCCCAGTGAGCCTGATGTAAGTTCCTATAGTGCAGGACTCTTTGTCCTGCATTGTATGTAAGGGCTGCCCACGGGTTGGAGAACAAGAGAAAAGAGATTAGGCCCAAGCTCAGGGGGAGCAGAGGATATAGGAAATGAGAATTATTTTTAGGATTCCTAGACAAAAACTTTAAGGAGTTAACTCTTGCAGTGGGAAGATAGCCCTCGTATAAATGTATTTTTTATACTTTAACCTGGCACTGTACGAAGAGTTAACAAACAAATACCACGTCTATGAGACATGTCTAATGCTTCCTGTCTCCATCCAGCTTGTCTTCTTGTCACCTTAGTTTTGATGTTTTCTTGAGAAGGGATGTGGCTGAGTTTCTGCATAACACCCTGTGTGTTTGGTTATGGACTGTGTATATGACACATATATCCTTCACTGTCCTTCGTAGCTATACCTGCACAGTATAAATATGGCTGTTTCTTGGAGCCCACAAACCAGCATATGTGATGGGACTGATGAATAAACCTATTGCCAGTTTCTGAGGGTTCCGACTGCTGATAATAGAAGACAGACTTTTATGGAACCATATCTATTAAGGAATGAAGCATGTTCCATGGTTGAATAAATGTGGGGAAGTTGTGGTGACTACTCATACAATGATGTAATTGTAAAATGTTTTCAAGTTTTGAAATTCCCCTCCCATGGGATTAAGTATTGTTTAGAACATACATTTTATGTAACTAAAGAAAGAAATATAATTTGTGAAGTGAGCATGGGCTAGGGCTACACTTTGCATTACGCATTGAACGCAGGGATTTTAGCGCAGTACACAAGGGCACAGGCGATGCCATCGCAATCTAAAATGTGCCATGCTGATAGATTCATACCCAAAAAGACTGAGTGCAATCAAAAGGTGCTTCAACAAAGTATTAGTTTATTGGTGTGCACTCTTATGCAACCACATTATTTAATTTTTATATTTTTTCTTCCCTCCACCTAAGATTTCAGTCTGTTTTTCATTTGAGTGGTACAGGTTATAGGTCACGTTAAAGTGGAAAAAGTTCTGAAATGATGTATCTTTGTCTTGTTTCTGTACAGCACAGGAACCTCTGTAGACTTTTTATATCGACTGTGTATATATATATATATATATTAACCTACACCCTATTGAGCATCTGTGAAGCATTCTCAAAGGAAGGTAAAGGAGCACAAGGTCTCTGGGATAAGTTTCATGATCTTGTCATGCAGGAGTGGAAAAAGATTCCAGTGACAACCTATAAAGCTCTAGTGAACTCCATACCAATTTTTTTTTAGGGCAGCTCAAAATAATGTTGGCCACACAAAAAATATACATTTTGCAGCATATTTTTCACATAGGGGTGTACTAACTTTTTGACAGAGGTGTAGACTTGAATAGCTGTGTATAGCTGTTACAAGCTGTACACTCACTACTTCTACTGACTACACTGATACATTCTATCAAAGTGTCATAGCTTCAGTGTTGTCCCTTAGTAAGATATTATAAACTATTTACCACAATGTGAAGGCTGTACTTACTTTTGTGAGATACTATATTTCCAGGGATAACTTTCAGCTAAATAATCTCTTTTTGGGACTGCAATCAAACTACAGCTTACTTCATTCTAAGTTTGATGGTGAGGTTATGGAGTAAATAAACTTTCTACACAATGAGATCTTAAAATGAGTTGGTCCAGAGGTATGCACATTAGTCCTGTATAAACAAAATGCTCAATTGAAAACACTTTATAATAATTGGTTTGTTGTATCTAAGGCTGGTGTTTGCATTTTACAATTTTGCTGACCAGCCTCCCAAAATTTCCTATTATAAAACATAAGAAAGCCGCATCACACATATGCCACCCCCAGCATCCCACATGGAAATAATTTGGATTCTTGTAAGCTTGTTTAGAACATGACTCTGCATCATGGAATGCTGGTGAGGAAGTTGAGAAAATACAGGGGTACTATAGATTTTTATGTCACCTGAACTTTTGTTCCCATTTGAGCATCCATTTTATATGAGCTCGGGTGTGTATATTGGCATTTTGGGTGAGGACATTTTGAAAACAAGTAAACGTCTCTGGAACATGACCCCCCCCCCCCCCCCATTGGAAAAGGTTCGCCTCTACCCCTTGTTTTGACAAATCTGTACAAAGGTGGATTTCCCTTCATTTGGTTATCAACAATGCTCATCAGGGTTGACATTCTACAGCAGGAGAACTATTGGGAAGCATTTTGATCTGCTGATTAGTTTGTACTTGGACATATGGATCAGGTCTAAAGGTGCCCATACACGCATAGATATGGGCTAGATAGATGGCCGCTTCGAGTGCACTCATGGCCATGTGTCTGGTGCATATCTAATGCGGCCATCCCCGTATGACAGCCTTTACTTTTGCTTTCCACATAGGCTAAAGCAAAATCAGAAAAACACTTATTGATTGTTCATGTTCTTCTGCAGAACTTTTCAGGAACCTGAAGATACGGTATTGTAACTCTGGACAGGGGAGATCCAAGGGGGCAATCAAAATGACACAGGAGGATCAGAAGGGGTTACTAAAATGGTAATCCCCCCTCTGAGTCTCCTGTGCCATTTTGATTCATCCCTCTGATCCCCCCTGTGTAATTTTAGGTGATCCTCCCACCCTGATACCCCAGTGCCGTATTCTTCTTCATGGAAAAATAAGACATCCCCCGAAAATAAGACATAGAGCATCTTTGGGAGCAAAAATTTATATAAGACACTGTCTTAATTTCGGGGAAACACGGTAGTTATTACTAACAAAAGAGGAGTAAAGAGGCATTCACTTTTTGGGTTACTGACAGTCGGCACCAGCCCTTAAAAGCAACTGCCTCCCCTCGTGTTTAAATGCTCCCATTTTAAGTATATCGGGCAGACGCTCTAGCACTTTTCGGGCATCCAGGTGTGTGAGTCAATCTTCCCAATGGGGATACCAACAGTAAATAAAAGTGGGCAAACTAATCTGGCGGGCTACAATGGATTCTTAAATTTGACAGAGGGACCAGACTAAGGGCCTGCGATGCTGTCACTCGAAACCTCCGGGATCATCTCCGGCAGGGGCAAAGAAAAAAAAGTGTATATATACATATATATATGGGGAAAGGAGAGGAGTGTCTCTTTATCAAGATGACAACAGGCCGGATTAAAAAACCAGAACAAACCAGATGTGGCCTGTGGGCTGTAGTTAACATATAGACATAGAGTTTGTATTTTTAAAATGTTTGCTTTTTGTTGTTATTTTTCTCTTCAGGCACATTATCCTCTCCTTATATTTGATTTCAGCCTACGCAAGAAATCTAGCTCTGGTAGAAGTATCCCCCTGGGATCTTTTATTTAGTTTTTATTGCTGCTATGAACATTGTATCGCTCCAGGATGTTGGAGATACTCATCACTTTATTATACTCACTGTTTTCACTGTGCTGTTCCATTAGGACCCTTTCACACTAGGTGTGCGGCAGTGCGATACAATACTACAATACAGAGCAGCTAGCATTAATGCAAGGTATAGTAAACACCCTACTGCAAGTAATTTTGCAGACACAATGCAAGCATCTCCCATTAACTTGTATGGGAGGTGCTAGAGCAGTGAAAAACACAGGGCAGGATAGGGAATGTGCTGCGGCACCACATGTAGTGTAAAAGGGCCCTTAGGAAGCTTAAATGCAAAATATGTTGTAACGTAATGCACAGAGGTGCACATTAGTGGTACTCTGGTACTCAAAAGGGGCCAAAAACTAGCTCTGCGTACCTG
>CM070038.1:85686720-85703354 GCA_036250615.1 Ptychadena robeensis
TAAGAACATTTTATTGCTGCATCATTGCACTGATGATTGTGACATTTCCAATGTGGCAATATAAACTTTAATGGCCCATTCACATATAGTGTGTACTGTAAGGTAATCCAAGCGTTATCACGGCCCACACATACCACGCTTTGGCTTTATGACACCACAACGGACCTTACCAGAGTGTTGCTGTGGAACAAGCTTGAATGTTCTTTTTGTATATGTGTAAATATGTCAAAAGGTTATCCAGTCTCTCAAATAACATTGTCTTATATAGTAGTACGAGAAATGGGGGCCATTAAAGTCTAGTACTTGATTTTCCACCTTCCCTCCTCCCCTCTTTACATGTGGGGTGGAAAACTGTCATTGCGAGATCAATGGTGCTGTCCCCTTCACACCTATTCACTATGAACACGTTTCCATTCATGTCAATGGATGCGGATTTCCGCGTTCAAAAACCCCCCTAGTCCGCGTCTGACCGCGCCCATCCGCGAATGAGGTTTCGACCCAAAAAGCCAGCGATCCATCCTGCTGGTTCTTTTAGTGGCTTATCCTGTTGTAGGCAGTTAATTGGCTACAATCTGACGAGAATCCCCTGTGTTAGTGGAGCACACAGGATTCTCTGCAGTTCTGTAGCCAACTCCTCACAGCTTGGTGACATCACCACGCTGTAATGAGTCAGCTACAAGCCGGCCATGGATTGAGATGTCTATGGCCGGATTAACCCATAAGAATATATTTGTGAAACTGTACTTATTCTTCCTAACCTTTCCTTAAATTTTTTTCTCTTCTAATCTATTCCTAAAGCCCCCCATACACCTTTAAAGCAATCCATACAATTTTAATTAGATCTACCAACAACTATGTAGTGCCTGGTCCTGCCTAATAGAATACATAGTGATTCGAAGGTTTAGAAACGTCCTCATATTACATTGTTTTGGTATAACAAAAGTTGAGAAGTACAGAAAAGTCTCTCGAAAAACATTGTCTGATATAGCAGAACGAGAAATGGGGGCCATTAAAGTCTAATACTTGATTTTCCACCTTCCCTCCTCCCCTCTTTATATGTGGGGCGTCAAAACTGTCATTGCCAGGTCAATGGCGCTGTCCCCTTCACACCTTTTCACTATGGACGCGTTTTTGACCGTGTCCCTTCATGTCAATGGATGCGGATTTCCACTTGCGGACTGCTGCGGTACACCGTAAAAACTTCCTAATCCCTAATCCACGTCCGCGTCCGAACGTGCCCATCCGCGCATCCGCATTAGTGAAAACACCATCAGTATTTTTAATGGGAGCGGTCGGCTGCGGAGAATCCGCTCTTGTGAAAAACAAGCCCTTAAGCTGTGCAGAGGACTTAAGAAACCTGTTGAAGAAAAAAAGTTAGATATCCATGGTAGCTGTAACTACATTACAAGCACATAACAAAAAATAAATATATATTGTTCAGCTTTAATTGACAAGCAATACATGTTAAACTTGGGTAGTTGTTCATCACATTTTATTACAATGAAAGCCAAAAAGTGTAGTATGCAAATGTATTAGGATACAGCCATATCAACAATATGTGCATAGACATTAAATCACCAAAAAAAAACAGCACAGGCATAAAATAAGGGCACAAGGGGACCACTGTAACTGCAGACTGCCGTGTTTCGAGGGATAAACCCTCTACCTCAGATTCCCAATATTTCTATTACTGTGTACACTAAAATATAAGCAGAATTTTTAAGCACCCAAAATGTGTTGGAAATAAAATACGGCTTATACAAGAGATGGATATTGAGAAAGTTCATGGTTGCATTTTGTTATTTAATTGCAAAGCCCCTGAACATGGTATCATCACCAACATTGAGATGTAGGGAAGAGATGTAGGAACTCCTAAACTACTAAATACAATATTTTTCTTGCACATGTAGTTTTTAGCTAATTAGGTTTAAAGTTAAGTCGACTTAAACTTGATGTAACTATCTCAGTTCAGGTTCAGAGTCAGTAGCTGAAACAGCAATAAGAACACAGGTGATCGAAGTCCCAGAACAGAACACAAACACAGGTAACAGTCATCAGGGAACAAGCAAAAGCGTAGTCAAATCCAAGCCAATGGTATCACGTTAGGAATGGAGCGAGAAGAGTAGTCAATATTCAGTAGCCAAGGTTTGGTACACAAGTTATCAGCAATGGGAGCACGATGAGGAGACAGCGCAAGATATTGGCAAGGCACAATAATCTGGCATTGAATGCAAGTTGGGACCTGGCTTTTATAGGAAGTCCAGGGGAGGGATCAAGGGTTCAGGATTCATGAGAACTAGGTGACTTGGTATCCAGGTCCAAGGGATCCAGCAAGGTATAAAATCAGAATGTGAGGTGGCTCAGCAGGTAGAGCTACAACCAGGCATCGGAGCATCCCTGGGTTCGGATCCTGACACTTGACTTGACTTTTATGCACAAACTGCATACATTTTCACAACCCTCCTCTACATCTCCAGCAGTTTTGGGAATGGTATCATGTTCAGGGGCTGCAATTAACTAGTCAAACTTTCACAACCATCTAATAATGACAAAAGCACATTTGCTGTGTGTGTCTGTGCCTTAGCTGCTGCATATGGGCTTATACTCTAGTATACTACAGTTTTTTCCAGGTTTTTGGGTAAAATTGGGTACCTCTGCTTATATTAGGGTTTTCTTATACTGGAGAATAAATGGTATACAGACATTTTACCTATTGATAAGGTGCAGGGGTAAAGTTCATAGAGTATACCATGGTAATGCCAATCACTGTGGGGGAATCATTTATCCAGCTGTGTCTTGTAGGTTTGTTCCCTCTCTCCCTCCATCCTCTATTATTCCCATGCAGCTCTGTTCTACATCATTATGGACCCTGCTCTGTAGCAGTACAGGATGTACAGGCGGTATGTCCACGCCTGGGAGTGAGCCTTTCCATGCTGACATCTTTCTAACAGGATAACAAGTAGCACATGTCTGAGTCGCCCTTAAGATTTATAGCTGTTTAGCAAGTGTACCAAATAATTACCTGTATACCGTCAGTGCTCCTTACAACTCTGATAGCATCCCAGTCATGGACGCCCACGTGCTTTTCTCGGCCTATAAATGTGTCGAACTTCTAGGGCGGTATATTTGCTGATTGCTACTTCAATGTCACAACAACCAGCTAAGACACTGCCAAAGAAACACTCACAGACTGCGAACAAGTGTTGGATCCCTTCCCGCAGTGTTGCTCCTTTTCCGGAGAGTCACCCCTACAAAAAAGAAAAAACACGCAATGCTTTTGACCTCTATCAAGGAGCCAGAAAATGAATCACTTCCAATTGTGGTTTACAAGTGGCGCCTGGTGGGCTGTTCACTGTTAAAAAAATTTAGTTTGGGAGAATAAGAAAAAACAGGCTTTCGAGAAAACATTGTATGAAATCATTGTGGGTTTGTGCTAAGTATATAAAAAAATTATTGTATGAAAAACATTTTAAGAGATTTAATTTAGTCAATTGAAGCTTTAAAAGGAGGTTAAGAGGGAAATAGTCTGGAAGCCAAATTTCCAGAACAAAAGAAAGAAACTTTAAGGACATTAATAATTTCCAATGACCTCAGGTGCTTCAAGAAGTGTCTGAGGTGCAAAGTGTCCATCGTTATTTATACAGTCAGCATACAGAACCAGCTTTACAGTGATCACCTCTATACACTGTGGCATGGTGGGGACAGGAAAGAGCTCGGTGCCATAGAGATGCCCTTCATGGATTATTACTAACAGATTGTAAGCCCCATAGGTCCTTAACTCCTCCTGTGTCATAACCTGTATCTGTGTGTTATCTTGTGTTGCATCTCATTTAATGTACAGCTCTGTGTCATAAGTTAGCACTATATACTGTATGTTTTGGACTATAAGTATTGTATACTCTGTTCCCCAACCTATTAGACTGTAAGCCCAACCGGGCAGGGTCCTCTATTCCTCCTGTGTCATTACCTGTACCTGTGTGTTATTGTGTGTTGTATCTCCACTCTAATGTATTGTACAGCGCTGCGTAAGATGTTGGCGCTATATAAATAAACGATAATAATAATAATAATAATAATAAGAAGCACCTTTTACCATTAAAATCAATGGGAAAATGCCAGTGTCTTATGGTCCGAACATCTAATATATATATATATTTAAGTCCCAACTATCCTGGAAGCAATATGTCTACATGCCAGGAGGCTGGAAATTGTTCCATTCTTTTTTTTTTTTTTAACTTGGTGTGTGCTCACACACACAAACGTAAAAACTTGCACCCAGTGCGAAAAAGTGAAATGTACACACTAGTGGACTAATTCCCCGAAAAGGGGTGACTAGAGGCTCAGTCAGCCAAAGCCGTCTGGCCCTCGAATGTCCCGTTCCCCAGGTGACCTCAACCGGAGCCAGGTCTCCCAAGTACTAAGGACCAGGGTCGGCGCCCCTCCAAAGAGGGTCCCAAGCTTGGAGAGGCTGCCAGGCCAGAGCAGGAGTAGTGGTAGGGACAGACTACAACAAAAAAAATTTAATAAATAAGTGCCCTGTGCAATCAACCATGGGGCAGGCCTAGCGGCTGGCTATAAAAATTCCTCCGATCGGGCCAAAAGGCCGCTCCCTGGGAGGTAGGTGCTCTAAAGTCGTGCTGTGGCGTTAAGTGTCAGATGTGCCATAATAGGTGGTCTGCTACCAAGGATATTATGGCAACCCTGGGTCCCAACCAGGGGCACTAGCCAGATTGTAAAATGTGTCTCTTCATAAATTGATCAGCATGTTCAGAGAATGGGTACTGCTAGTGTATAAACACATGTTTAAGTTTCAGCCCTGACACTCTGCTGCAGCAAAGACCTCCCTCCAGGCACTGCCCTTTTGGCTGGAGGAATATAGAGTGAATACTGGATGGTCCAGTCCTGTCTACTTTGCTTGAACATGCTGTATATTCACTTGATCTGAATGCATTTGATATCTGAATGGCTGTGTTTGTTGTTTTTATTTTCCTAATTTTTTCTCCAAAATTATGTGGTGCATCTAATGGTCCAGTGCAAAACATATGGTAAATATAACTTAACAGTAACAGGGTCGGATAAGGGTAGGGTCACTTGCTGATGAGTCCTCCTTCCCATCCCCTTGCTACTTACACTTGGCAATCAGATGTTCCAAGAACCAGATTTTCTGGGAAGCCCTCATATACTATAACAAGTCCACAGATAACCAGCAGACATGGTATGTGTTGTGGCGAGTTATCGTAAAATTTTCACTGTCCTGTCATGTCTTTGGCTGAAAAGTTGGGATACATCCACAGAAATAAAACTTAATAGAAGTCCTAACCCATCTTTACTACTCGATCATTAACCTTATATGATTCATAGCCGAGATTAAATATATTGCACATTGCTTCCCTTACATATCACACTTTATACTTTACATTACCATCAGGAAGCTCCATCATCCTCAGCATTTCTCTTGTCCACTGCCAATGAAGTTGCAGTCAAGTTGTATAGAAGGCGAACATTTAGATCTGTAGAAACAAAAAGAACATTCATCACTATAAAAAGAAGTGTGCGCAATAACAACATACAAATGCATGTTAAGGTAGGGCTTTCTGATGTGAACCCTGCTGGTTCTTGTAGTGCTCCTGGATCCATATACAGACACATTATGATTGATTATATCATTCCACCCTAAGGGGTGGCAGTGAGGTCACTAACATAATTAGGACAATGACACACTTTAATAGAAGTTTTCACACCCAGGGCGTGCATGTCACCCTGACAATGGTAGTTTCAATTACCTCCCTTCCTTTATTTATACTCATTCTGATGAATCATGAATAGTATTATATGAAATATTTTAAGACAATCTGACAGAAGAAACCTCCTCTTCCTAAAATGCAATACACCCTTATCAAGGTATGTTAATGGTTGACTCCAACTGAAATGGGTCATTCAGATCTGGCGAAGCTCTGGTTGGGTTTATAGTTATAGAGGCTCCAGTAATGAGATGTGTTGTGACACCATACATTTACAATGTAAACTATCCTAGCTTTCTTTCATGAACAAGCAATTAGGCCAGAAGTATATCAAGATATCTCTGTCTCAGCATAGATGGGTCAGTGACCTGGCATTCAACCACTGTGGCTTAATTGAAGTTATCACCAGAGTGGGATTCAGATTTGCACCATGGCTACACCAAGGGTGACGCGAGGCAAAAAGCTTCAATTGTCTTGGATCCTGCAGGGCTGGGTGGGGGAGAGAACATAGTTCACTAAACTGCTAAAGAAAGCTTTTACTTCAGAGGCAGAAATGTAAGTACCGCCAATTATTTATATACTTACAAGGGGAGTTTGGCAAAGTGCGGGAAACACCCTCTGGCAACAGATCTTGAACAAAAACAACATACCTTTCCCTCCTTCAGTCATATAGAGATGTCACAAATTCATAGACAGATTGACAAATCCTCAGCAGATGAAGTGCTATTTCTAACAATGGCTGGAAGGTGTGCTTTGTGACATGGAGGTTCACCTTTAGCCCCAATCCCGTCAAAAGTTTTTTCCCCCATACTGTGCCTTCTATCTGGCGTCAACCTGCACCAACATATGCAAGAGGGCTTTTTAACTTGATGTGTAAAGGTCCCCATGCACGGATAGACTTTTGATTCCTAAATGATCAACCCCTGTGCGTGTTCGTCCAGGAATTTAACATGGCCACCCTTTCTTCATTCAGGATGGATGGATTACGCTTGAAGAAATGCCAATCAAACAGGGAACTAGCATGTTGGTAAAGCCCTGTTTGTTTGCCATTACTTTGTAGACCCTGGGAATTAAAGGGTCTAAAGTGGCGTCACCACGCTGTGATCAATCATTGATCAATCACATGGGAATCGGCCCATGTATGGGTACAACGAGCCTCATGTAACCTGCTAAAGCAAGATATAATAACCTATATTTATACCAAACATGTGGCACCCCACTATCTTGGGTAGCCAAAGCTATTCCCCAATAACCACCATGGGACTAATGGTAATTACTAATGGTAATTACTTTAAGTAAAACATATACTACCAATTTAAAGTGCCATATGGTTATCGGGGAATAGCTAACCCTCATTTGCAGTAACCCTCTCTTCCCTGGTGTGATTTCATCACACCAGGTTAGAGAGGGTTAATTGCAAATGGCCACTTCTGGGGCACCAGAGACTTTATTTGGGCGAGATTTAGTACATAGCAGCATAGCTTTGTGCCCTGCTTATTGTGTTTTTTCTCAATAAAAAAAAAATATATAATAATAATAATTTGTTGTATTTTACTTGCAATTGTTACAATTGTTTGTTTCAAACATTATTATAGTCAGGATGTCTATTAGACCCTTGTACGGACATATTTTGTGAAGTTACCAGCCTACAACATAAAGAAAAATGTACCATTGAAGTCTGGTGTGCTTTTGGTACAGAAATCTGGACCTCAGCAGTGCGCTAGGGAGGTTAATATAATAACCTATATTACCAATTCCAGCGTGAAAAGCTGGTGGTACAATTTGCTCCCAGTTTCATTGTATGATTAGAAGTAGTTAGTCATATTCAATTTAACTTGATAAGTAGCCATTTCTTTAACACAAATGAGTTCTAGGAACATGTAAAATATGCCATAAAAACAGTTTTGTTATATATTGTTATATCAGTCACTTTAACACAAAGCTCTTTACAAATCTATCCTGAGGAAGCCTCTACAGGGCAAAACCCATTGACATACGGTATTTTAACATCTGAACA
The DNA here is from genome assembly GCA_036250615.1 of Ptychadena robeensis. Taxonomy (NCBI): domain Eukaryota; kingdom Metazoa; phylum Chordata; class Amphibia; order Anura; family Ptychadenidae; genus Ptychadena; species Ptychadena robeensis. The sequence goes on from CM070038.1 coordinate 85,694,479, forward strand.
ACGAACTGGGAACCAATTTTATGTTGATAAGTTTGATATACATTATAATGGAATATATGTTGTAATCTATGTGTTTTTGTCTAATGAAAACATCTCACAGAAATTTATGGATGATATTTTAATTCTGATATGAGCGTAAATGGGTTCAGAATGTGGTGCCATTTAAAGTCCCATAACTAGGGAAGGGTTTTTTGATATGCTGAATTAGGGATGGGCACCACATGGCGTGGATCAGATGTCAGATATGTCAGATATGCTGCTTCATTGTTTAATGTTTTTATGGCTAAGATTGCATATTGGCTTTGCTGTTGGCCAAATGGAATTGATGGAATGGACTTTGGTAAGATGAGAGCGTTCTCCGTTGTATTCTGTGTGAAAGGTCCAGAGACAATAAGTTCAGAAAGTAGCCATCATATTGTTATTTCAAATTAAAAAGATGAGACATAAAAATCCCAGGCTGACACTTGTCCTGATCCATAAGGGGCACCTGTCTATTGTATCATCTCTGACTGCCAGTGTTAGTGAAGACAGACTGGAATCAATGAGCAGAGCAGAGACTGGAGCACCGGTACACTGACTGACAAGTCCTTCGCAATCAGCTCATATTTTATTTAACCACCAAGACCGCTCATGTTCTATTTATGAAGATATTGACTGTCAGAAGGATTGTGCAGACACGCGGTTGATCCTGCTGAATTACCGATTGATTCTAGATCTCCACTGGTTTTATTGTCTGGAATATTTTTCTTTCTATTCAAAAGCAGATACTAAGAGGCAGAGGAATGGCAGAGCCACATGTAGATGGATCTCTTTTACATTTTCATCTGTAACGCAACAATCAGGTATATTATTGTGTCCTAAGTGATCTATTTCTGTAATTTATTGCATGTACTGTATCTATTCATCAATTGTCTTGTTCCTACTGCTACCAGCAGCCCACTATGCCCCATATACCCTATCTTTCACTGAAAAGAAGCCCTCTCCCCAATCAGGGGGAAAATCTGTGTGGGTCTTATAGAGAGAATCCCCAGTGGGATACTGGCTGCCGACTGGTCCCACCTTGGCAGAGCAGAAGTTCAAGAAAGGCCAGAAAGCTGTCAGAGGGAAGAAGTCGTCACCCAAAGCCGAGCAGGAGTTCCAGGAAGCAGGGAAGCTTTCAGGAGGAAGAATTGTCTGACCCGTGGCTGACACAAAGAGCAGAAACACACTCCAATTTGTGTATTACTGAAAGGCTCTAATAAAGGGTGTTCAGTACCTAAGTACACTTTCCACACTGGGAAGAGTGAAGGAAGTGATTTCGGAGCAGCCAGCAGAGAAATGTTGGCTGCTCCGCAATCACTTCCTTCACTCTGCCCAGCTGGGAAAGTGTTAGTAATCAAAAACATAAACAGTGGAGCATGTTTCTGCTTTGTGTCAGATGCGGGTGGAGAAAAGCACACCTCTGTATACAGCTGTATGTATGCCATGTAAAGGTGTGCGTCTTATCAATGGCAAAAAAACATTAAAATAAAAAGTAATTTCTAAATTTTGGGGTGGCAATTGCATGTGATTAAAACTGAACTCCACGCTAAAATTTTATGAAGACTTGAAGTGAGCCCTCCTTCCTATTTCAAAAGTCAATTGCTTGGTCAGGGGGCTTATGAAATAAAGTTTCAGTCCAGATTTTATTTTGAATGATTCAACTATCTTCAACCAGGGCACTGCACTATTCGGAATCATTGTACATCTGACAAAGAACGAGCCATAATGTACTAAGAAAGTTTAGAAGAAAGTTGGCCATGGAGCCCCAACCTGGGTGCTGAACACCCATTATTACAGCCTTTAAATAGTATACTGTACATATAGTAGACTACCTGTCATCCAGAACTGTTTAAATGTGTCTTGGTTTGGTTGTGCATACATTCTATGAAGTGCTCTTTTGCCTCTGGTGATAAGTGGTTAATCAATGGTGTATATAGAGTATTAAGAATTCTACGGGAACTAAAAATCTTACTTGGACTGCAGTCCCAAATGATTGGTATCCTTGGTGGTGATATGTGAAGTGTGCCAGAATCTAAACTTATCTGGGACTTACCAATCCTAATGTGCCAGATAATGGGAAGTCTGCTGTATATATCTGTATTGGGTCCAGTTGCCTATGTATTTTGTTTTTCTCACTACAAAAGTTATGAGGAAGGTGGAATTCTCATTCCCCTACATCTGCTGGCTCTCTATATTTTTTCAGAATCCTGAGTACTTAAAATCCAATATCAAATCTTAGCTTGATCTAAAGCTGCCCATACACAGGTCGATTCCTGTGCAATCAATTGCCAACCGATCGTTCAGCAAATAGATGTTAACCTTTGGCAACTGATCCCTGGCTGATACTTTGGAGCGATGAACCCCATCTAAAGTAATGGTGATCGAACAGGAATTTACCGACATGTCGGTTTGACCAATTTCTCTATGGTATGGGATCAATAGCTCAAGGTGGGCTGCATTCGATTCCTGAACGATTGTCATGAACACGTATGGCAAACGATCATTTAGGAAACTAATGCTACATCGACCCATGTTTGGCCAGCTTAAGGGATCAGCCAGATACTTTATATACCTCAGTGGTCTACCCAAAGCCCTAACTATATTGACTTCAGAACAGAAGCACTCAATCGACTTATATATCAAATGCCGCCAATGTTAGATGGCATGTGTGTAAACAGCAAGTGTTTGTCATAGGGCTGCAGAAGATCTGCAACACTGTGGCACAACAAAGAATGAGAGGTAGCACAGGGAACAATATCCAGGCTTTTCATATGCTGGAGGGAGGTAAAAAGCCGCCAGATACTGTCATTAGTATCCAGCAGGCCGTCCTCTAATCGCAGCATTTAAATGGGGAGATTCCAGTGGCACCGTGAGATAAAGCCATCAGCTGTACTCCGCCACACTGCCATTCATGTACTTATGTAGAGTAGAGATGTGAACATTACTGATGTGTGAGTAATGACCGGCGGTGAGTAAAATCAGAGATTACCCCCCATTATCTCTGCGGTTGTGGGAGAAATCTTTTACTTACAGTAACTACAGAGAATGAACAATGTCTCCCTTGTGCTGCTGAAATACAGCGATGGCCGCTACATTAAATAAATACTCTGAGATTATGTGAAAGGGAACTGGTACCGAAACCTTAATGCTGGATCAGATATTCCATTTTAGAAATAACATAGAGGAGGAAGGCGGATATAAAGAATTTGAGGCTATATGAAGATATACTCATTTTTATGCTATTAGCTTTCCCGACTGCATAAATGGGGGAGAAGCTATAAGGTTATTAACCCAAGTACAGTAATTTGTATTTATTGCAGATGACCACTGCTTAGATGTTGTGTCTGCATTAGTTTTCTTTTTTAATGTTTTTTGTTTCAGCTAGTAACACACCTTATACCTTGTCTACACTCCGCAGTGCAAACATGGCCCCCTGTTTCCTATGGGCTATGACGTTCTTCTGGTGCGTTTTGCCAAGTCAATGTAATAGATATCCTATTACATTGATTTGGCAAAACGCACTCAAATAACAACATTTTGTATGCATCACACTGACGCATTCTTTCTGTGCATTAAAATAATGTGGTGCTTGATGCACACTTTACAAAGGCAAATAGAAGCTGGTACTGGGCACCATGGACGCATAACACTGATGAATCCATGACGCTGGGGAAAAACGTAATATGGAAAAGGGCTAGAGCAGGAGCTCAGGTCACATACACACTGCAGAGGAATGATCTGCCCATGAGTGGATCTTTGCTCTGCTACTGCTTTGTGTAAGAGCTGGGCAGCTTGAGCCTTGCTATGAAACAGCAGAGGCAGAAGGAAGATCCGCCCGACAGCTTTCCCACCTCCTAAGGTAAGCTCAGTGCTTGGCCAGTGAAGGGAAAGCAAAGGTATGATCACTCGCAGCGGTCTTTCGACCACGTGTGGTCGCGCTTTCACACTGTAAGACGTGCACTTTTTTTGTGAATCCCCCCAGTAATGCGTCTTATTGTATGAAAATATGGTATATAAAGAATGGTATATAGAAAGCAGCAGTGATGAATTTCTAGAGACAAATAAAGCTGTCAAGCAATGGAAATGTGATTTGGTTTCAATGTGCTAGACAAAAGATCTGATGCTGGTTGCTAGTGATGACTCTCCTTTAAGGCCCCTATACACCTTACAATCTTTGCATACAATTTCTGCACAATAAATTTTTGTTCTACCAAAACCATGTAATATGGAGGACCTTTCTAAACCTTCCAATCACTATGTATTCTATCAGGGAGGACCCGGCACTACATAGTTGTTGGTAGATCTAATGGAGATTGTATGGATCGATATTAAGGTGTATGGGGGGCTTTACTTATTATCCTTGTTATATATTTTGATTGAAATATTATTGATCATTGTTAAATATGTTCTGCATTAAAACAAATCAAAGTTATAATCAGACATAAAGATTTGAAATGGGAGAAATGCCTTTGTTTGAGTGAAGCTATCCATTGTTTATTAAATATAATAAGACCTGGGGTTTACTACCTTCCGCTACTGAACATGACTAACACTTTCTGAATGATAAGCACTGATAAAAGTTGGTGATATAGTTCATTTTACTGGTATTTTGAATCCTTACCTTCCTCCAATCTGTGGGACTTTCCCAGGTATAAATAAAGTTCATTTCAGTAGTAAATCTAAAAAGAGCAATAAAGTGAAAGATATAACACAAGGGTCAATACACAAAGCTCTATCACCTAAATATAGGTTTTCTGCTTAACACGGACCTATCAGCTGCTTTCTGGGATCGGCATAAGTACTAATAGGGCAGAATGCAGGAAAATAAAATCACCTGTAATAAGTAAAACCCAACTGTTCCTTGTAGTTTCTCCTCTTTATGTGATAAGGCACAACCGCAGCGGGCAGAAGGCCAACATCTCAAACCATTATATGGCGCCCCAAGTTGCCACTCATGACATTGCACTGATTTAACCCCCCGAAAGCCCGGCAGATAAATTTGGAACAGCAGGTAAGTTTATTCTTTTACCATTATGGAGCGCTACATATAGCAAGATATAACATCTCTGGTGACCCCTCTCCCTACTGGGACCTTCTTCAATTTTCTGGAACCCCTTTCTTTTAATATATCCTACTTATCTTTAACTTATGCATCCCTATCGTGTATCCCGGTGGCTCCCCACAGTGGCCCCTCGTTCCTGGTGTGCAGTTCCACGCCCGGCTGACCAACCCAGTGATTTACAACTCTCGACAACCACACCTCCTGATGAAAACGTTTGAAACGCGCGTCGAGGTGGATGGGACAATATATAAACCCAAAAGATGTATCGGACATTATTTTTTATCATCTTAGCCCGGAGGAATCTTTAACACTCGGTTTCTTTTTACATGAGGATTAAAAGACTGTTTTGTTTTTAAACAAGGACTACATTATTTGGACCCCATTAACCCTTTGTTTAATTTATAACTGTGTTGCTATTCTGACCATGCCTTGTTTGCTACTCACTAAACTTATTATTTATGGTAAAATCCCCACATGGGGTAATGTCTGTTAAGTAGGATGGCCTCGTGAAAGTCCCCTTGTCCTTGCTTCGGTAAGGAGAAAACTCTGATGGATGGATAGACTGGGACCTCCAGTCTCTCCACCCATTAACCCCTTTCTTGCTATATTGTCTTTTGGGATGTTGGCCATAAACCTACTGGGGAAGTGTGGTAATTTCTTTATGCAAAATTATGGAGCGCTACGCTACCATCGTGCCAGCTCAGGTTAAGTCATACTTCAATATTATATATATATATATATAATTGATTTTTAGTATACATCTTCTTTTAAGTGTGTTAGCTTTGTGAATTGAAACCTAATAATGTGGGGGGAGGACACAGATACCTGTGTATATCATTCTACTAATTAAAAAGGAAATGCACTGCATCTGAGAAAGAAATAATATGGAAAATCTACATTAAAGCTGGAGGCTGCTATTTGTATACTGAATGTCGATTGTGGGCATCTTGAGCCGGATCCTTCTGACAGTTATTCTATTCTTGGATATCCCTTTGCTGTGACACTTAGGCTATGTTCCCACTTACGCGATTTTAATCACTTATTTATTCGGGCGCGATTGACAAGGTGATTTTTCCACAATAATTTTTTACCCCCTTTAAACAAAAAATCGCCCCTTGTTCGTGCCCCTAGAGAATGAATGGACGCGATCAAAAATCACATCCATTCATGACTATGGATGCGATCAGGGCTGAAAAATTGCATCCGCCCGCGGGCGGCGATCTTAACGCTTCAACTTAATGGAAGCAATCAGCCGCGAACGGTGCCTTATTATGCGATTAAAATTGCAGCTGATCGCGCAAATGGGAACATAGCCTTACCCTGTACTGAACCTAAAGTGCCCAGAAAAGCCAAACGAGTATTACTGAGACTTATGCTTGTCCTGAAGAGACATGTTATAGCTCTGCTTGGTGAGATTTACAATCGTAAATATACGGCAGTGTAGTAAGTGGGTCCCTATGGGAACCTTCGAACCTGCCTCCATTGCAAATTTTCCTTTATTGATCCCTCAGCGTGTTCAACAAAATTAAGAAGAACTTTTGGTTATATTGGAAATCAGCCAACAGCAGATAATGTCAAATGCTTGTGGGCTCATCTAGTAAAACATGGTTGTACCAACAGACTGGTTGTACCAATAGACTGGTGCAACACATGATTTGTAAATCATTCTAAATTACCAAAGTAGAATAGGGCGACCACTCAGCTGGTTTCTTCTTAAAAGCCAGGATATAATTTTAAAAAATTTGTATGTTCTACTTATGTCCTCCCACATCCCCAAAAAGCATACAGGTAAGTGAATACTGACTTTAGTCTATATTAGTAATGTATGACTATAGTTGGGGTTTTAGATTGAAAACCTCTATAAAACACAGTTAATGACTTGACTATGGATTCTGTAGAACGTAACACTATATATGAAACAAATATCAAAGACTACATGATCGCTATTAAAACATTTACAAATATGCAATGTCAGTAAACACATACACCACAATGGAAGAGCTGTAAGTAAATGGAGCAACAGTTTTCTCAGCCTACTCCGAAATCACTGTGTCTAAAACAAATCATATTCTAAAGTTGCCTTTGGCCAACTTAGTAGTTGACTAACCCCAAAACAAAAATATATATATATGGAACATTTATACCTACATAATACTATATACAAGACATACCTGAGTGTATATCCTCCCGATCTCGGATCTCTTCTGTTGTGTCTCCGGCACTGTGATCTTATCTGCTGTGATCTGTATGACCTCATTGTATATATCCATACAGGCATGTCACCTAGCCGCAGACCACACCTATGTTCATGCCTTCCTCCCACAGGTAAATGGTAAAATCAGCTTCACTGAGTCACCAGTAAACCGAAAGGGAGGATCTTCGGCTTATCAGCAGGTGCCAAGCCATAGATGCTCCATAAAAGTGACAATCAGGCTGCAGTCAGCTGGGAGATTTCTATCAACATTCCTGAGCTGCCATGTTGGCATTGGCCCATTCATTGGCATGACCTGTGACAACGCCCATCAGCTGGCTACAAACATAAGTTGTTATTCTCGGTTTATGATATTGCACAACAAGGAACTGATGGATATGTCAAATATACATGTTGGTTCAGTTCTTAGGGATTTAAATAGTTTTATTTGAGGTATTATTTTATAAAAAAAAACCTATACATGCACATTTGGCAGAATGACTCCAGTGTTACCACCCATTAGGTTGAGGGAATATAGGAGATGGTAACACAATTAGAGATTTACTTTCGCTTCCTGTTCTGTCAAGAAAACACAACTCAAATTGTTGTATTTACCCTTAGTTTTATTGGAAATGGCAGTTACGAGTGGGCATATCCTTTAAAAAGTACTGTATATACTCAAGTATAAGTCGACCGAATATAAGCAGAGGTACCTCTTTTTTTAGAAAACAATCTGGAAATACTGAATGACTAGAGTATAAGCCCAGGGGAGAATGCAGCAACTAAGGGTCAGAAACACACAGCAAATAGTCTTTTGTTTTAAGATGTTATTATTTAATTTAGTAGATTTGTAAGATAATTCCAAAATTGCTATCACAAAAATTGCTGGAGATGTAGAGAAGGGTTGTGGGAACATTTTAAAGAAAAAAGTATTGCTCTAGCATAGCATGTTTTTGCACAATATAAGTTAAAATTTTACTTTAAACCTTATTTATGCAAAAAAAAAACATGTTCCCACAACCCTTCTCTACATCTCCAGCAAATTTGGTGATGATATCATGTTCAGGGGCTTTATAATTCAGTCATAAAGTCCACCTACAAAATGCAGCAAATTTTATTTCATATTTGAGTATATACAGTATCTAAAACTTTTTTCCAAGTCATTGGGGATACTTGTTCTTGTGACTACTTTCCAAGATAGCAACCTCTGTAAGGTTTTTGAAATTCAAATAAAAAGTTATAGTAGAATGTTGTACCGTGGAAGCCATTAATGAATATAGAGAGTTTGGAGTCTAAGTGATACCCTTTATTGGCTAACTGAAGTCATTAGAGAAGCAAGCTTTCGAGTTGTCCCAGATCCCTTCTTCAGGTTAATACAATTCTGGTTTTAGAAGCTCACATTTATACACAAAATTACAAGGATATACTATAGTTTTCAGACTATAAGATGCATAGGACCATAAGACACCCCCTGTTTGTAGAGCAAGAAAAACATAAAAAAAATTCTAATCAGTTAGAAAAAAAATCTCCTGAAGTACCCAATTTCAGCCACAAAAATTGTGTCACTAGAGAGCACTTCGGGTAAAGGGGGGGGGGGGGGGG
>CM070038.1:85703462-85724636 GCA_036250615.1 Ptychadena robeensis
ACTGCTTCTATCAGCAGGGCTCTGGTGGTAGAAACAGTACAGTACAGATGAGGGATCTAGGCCGCATCTCTCATCTGACAATTCGGACCATAAGACGCAGGCACTATTTCCCCATGATTTGGGGGTGAAAAAAGTGTGTCTTATAGTCCAAAAAATATGGTAAATATTGTAACAAAAAATATGGTAAATATTGTAACAAAAAAAAGTTAGGAAGGGTTGTTAAAAAGAAAGTTAGAGACCAAGGAAGGAATCAAATGATTTCTGGTTAATAAGAATACACCTCTGAGGATACAGGAACAGCACAAAAAAAGCCCAATAAACCTAAAAAGTGTTGTGTACACAATCTATCAGGGTCTGCCTGAGATGTACATACTGGTACAATGATATTATTCAAGCCTGCTGCAGAAATTGCAGAAATGGGGAAGCATCTCCCTTATCCCCCCCCCCCCCCCCCCCCCCCCCATCATCATCAATGACTGCATAGTGTAAAGTGCCAAGAACATTGCCGGTAGAGTTGGTTAAAGCATTGTTAATGGTCATGCCATCCACAAGTCTACATCTTACTATAGCTAATATATGCAGAGCTTAGGTGATCCCTGAATAAAGATGGTGCTGGGAATTAAATACTATATCTGACTCTCTATCTAAGAGCAAACATCACCTTAGATGATATACCTGTCAAGCTTAAGAGGCATTAAGAAACGGGTAGAAGTCTGTAGTGAACCGGTCGGCTGAGGTAAAGCTATTCTATGTATGTCACGCACAGCGTCGGATGTACACAAATAAAACAGATTCCAGAGAGGTGGGAGAGTAAAAGAACAGGGAGAGGTAGAGAATAGACATGATTTCAAAGAAGTGTAATCGGGGTCAGATTCCAATGACGTCATGTGACATCTCTGCCTTGTGACTATTTCAAGTTGTTTACCTTATCAAGAAATTACCCAAGTATAAGGAAGTCGCTGTGTCACCTGTGAGTGGTTGTGTCACCCGGAAACAACTCATTTGTAGGGTAAGGACCATGTCTCCAACCTGACAAGCAAAACATTAACTGGCCTATCTTGGTCTTCATCCCTATACAAGTCTATGGGGGTTTAAAACCTGTATGAAGGTCAAATTTAGGTCAGTGGGAGGTCAAGTGCAGGTCAGCTTCAGAGAACAAAGTGATGAAAGCCTTCACACCAAATTTTAAATTTTGGGCTCCAGAAGCTTTTTGACGTAGGCACAGCACATCATGGCAAACATGTGAGCATACGTGCTGCTTGATGTACAGTACACCTATGCCCTACATAGCGTCTCCTTTCATATTGAATCCTGCATGTCAGCACTTTTTCCAAAACACACTTTACCTCTGCTTTAAAGAACCTCACTACTTCCATTGTGCTCAACAGTGGCTGCAACTACAGAGGTCAGTGAAGACTAAAAACTGAATATGTTAATAGTTAAATGTCTAGAACAGGGTAAAATGTATATACTGTATATCCAGGGGTGCACATAACTTTTTTAGTGAGCTCCTCAGATGAGTACCAGGAGATGGTGTTTGGTATTCACCCCATATGTATGTGGACTTCCTCACTGTCCTCTGCATCAGCTTCCTGCATTGTAGGTTCTGCTGCAGATGAACCTCCCTGTTCCCTTTTTAGCCTCTGATTAGCTGTCTCCATCCACAGATCACCAGCTGGCTTTGGGTCAAATGTAACTCTCACAATACAACATGTTTGAACCCCCCAGATCTCATACCTCAGTAGTGCAACCCTGACATTTAGTAGCTAACCCCTGATACCCCTGAGACAACCAGCAGTCCAAATGTCAACCTTTAGTAGTCATATTTCAGCTGTCACACAGTGCTTTTCTCTTGTCAGATTTTACCCTTACATATGCCTACTCTGACTTTCAACCCCCAGATCTCCAATACCCTTAGAAGTCCAAACTTTCATTTTGGATTATTTACATTCCCAATTTCACACCCCTTACTGCAAACTTTTATCGTTTTTAATGTTTCCCTGTTGTTATCCAAGTGACATAAATTGTATACATGTAACATTTAGCTGCGGTCACCCAGACACATAGAGCCTCTAAGTTGTTAGTACGCATATGAGCTTTGTAACAGTAATGCAGGTACGCAGAGCTAGTTTTTGGCCCTTTTGGGGAACCAGAGTAACACTTATGTGCACCCCTGTATATATCCTATATCTATATCCTAGCAAAATACTAATTCTATACATTTAACACAGGTACAGTACTTTCAGTCATGTTTTTACTTCTTTTAAATGATGAGAAAATATCTGGAGTTCCTGGAAATCTACTGAACTGAAACTGTTTTGTAACCTGATGAATACAGAACCCCTGTTTTATTGAGATGAAGATAGAGGGAGGTGTCCTATAGACCAAACTAACTTCCTGTCCTAGGATGATAATGCTTCACCTACACAGTATAGAGGGTTAGATTTCTTTTTTCAAATTGATTTAAGTTTACAATCACAAATACAATTATGTGATATAAGGATTCTCCTAGGATATAAGAAATTGGTTTAAAATTGAGTCCCATTGAATGAGTATACAAATTCCATGACATTATGGAAATTTTTTGTCATACAGAGTGGTATCTCTTGGAGCAGTTGAAGGGATCCCTGGGAAGGTTAGAACTTCCGACACATACTTCTAAGGCTTTGTTTCCATTGTACGTCGGGAGCCCTCCGCTAAGCGTATACGCTAAGCAGGGGTCCCGACGTATCCCATAGACTCAGCCTGCCGGCTGATGGTCTGTTTAGACATCCGCCGGTGTACAGGCTGAACGTACTCGACTACGTTCAGCCTGACACCGGCGGATCGGGTCGGCGCAATGAAGACAGACCCGTCCGCCAAGCAGGTAAGTCTATCTGCTACGTCGGGGACCCCCGCTAAGCGCGTACGCTTAGCGGAGGGCTCCCGTGTAATGGAAACAAGCCCTTAGGATCAGGGGAGGACCACCAACAACAACACAACTGATCTAGACTGGATGAAATTGTATCCAAGGTTGGGCATCCTGGGCATTATCTATACATAAAAACGGATTCGTTTGGGTATTTCCAGGAAGAATCCGGGGAGGGTTTGGGGGAGAGCGATTGTGTACTTGTATATAGAGAGAGTGGGTATGTTGTTTTAGTTTAAATTTTAGTGTGATAATAAGTTATTTATTTGATGTTAAGTTAAGTGAATATATATAACCAGTATGATCTAGAGTTTGGAATATCTAAGTGAAAGTATGATGAAATGTCACATACTATGGATTTTTGTATCTTATTTTAAGCATATATTTAAACTGGTGTAATTGACATAATTTATAATTCGATATTATTATTCTTATTTAAAAATTCAATAAAAATGATTTAAAAAAATTAAAAAAAATTTAGTCCCTAGTTACTCTAAGTGGTCTGATATAAAAACTTCAATAACAAACAACAAAGAAAATGATGGAATAACTCAAAAACTAAAATCTTCTTTCAGAATTATGTCTATTCTATGGACAAGAATGAGAATCATTTTAAACCTCCATACCCCCATTGCTAAAGCCCCCCATACACCACATACAATTACCATGCAACTTCTGTACAACCAACTTTTCTTCTACCAAAACCATGTAATAGGAGGACCTTTCTACACCTTCCAATCACTATGTATTCTATCAGGGAGGTCACTTTACTACATAGTTGTTGGTAGGTCTCATGAAAGTTGTATGGAGGAGTCTGCAGGTGTATGGGGGGCTTAAAAAATCAGCTGGGGAAACAAACAGGTTTAGTGAGTCTTATTGAGAATTGAAATGCTATGTGTTGTGGAGGAAGTCACTCAAGATGGGTCTCATATGTATGTTTCTTTTTTTTTCTTAAAGTAGGAATAGGCTCGATTTTTGCACAATAGAGCGCCATACGCGTTCACGGAGCTCTGTTGTGCAAGCATATAGACAACAATGGAGCCATGTATGGGAAGCTTCATGTTGGTAAATTTCTATATTTTGAATGGGGACCAAGGCGCTGCTCGATAAAAGTCAGCTGCGGCGTGTCATCGTGCTGCTGCTGAAATATCTTGAACGGCTCCAGTATCGAGCTGTGTATTCCCAGCATAAGTTTGCCCATGGCTGGACTAGATATTAGATAATCAACTCCAAAGACAAAAATATGGTGGAGGGAGTTTTTTAAAACTTTTTTACATACAATAATCTAAGTGAAATGGGTGCAGTCCTGAAACTAACATAAATTATGACATAGCTGTACGAGCTAGGGCCGATAGATGAGCAACGCTGCACTCTGTGGCTCAGGGTATTGTTGGGAACCCTTTACATTACTTTGGACTGGGACTCCACTCCCCATTCTGGCATTGGCCACAGATTACCGGACATGTCCTTTCTCTGGCGGAGCGAGCTTTGGGGCAACAGATAGGCATCCGTGATCTGCGGGCAATTTTGCCACCGACCGACGGCAGCAAGCACACGGGCAAATCAGTCAGTCAAAAAAGGCCAACTTTTATTGCATAGGGAAACACGGAGACAAAGTAATTGTATTAATGAGTCTAAAATAAGGTATGACAGGTATGGGTTTGCAGCTAGGACAGTTTACTTCATTGAATATGCCACCATACAAACCATTAATGGCTTACAAAAATTGGCAGTGCTGTACAATTTTCTCTGAAAACTCACAGATTAGATATCCCATCACAGATTGCTGTCGTTGCAATGCTGTACACCAAACAGGTTGAACAACTTTGAACCCGAAACTTCAAGCAGAAAGTGTACCAAACAGGAAGTAAAGATAAATCTTCCACTAGGGACACACAGTTCAAAATCTAGTTTGGCTTCTGCTTATTTTAATGTTTCCTCTTATGTCATACCATGTGATCTCGAGAGGTTCTAGCACTTCTCACTATATTTATAGATATATAAACAATTTATAATTTATATCCATTATGAAACAGTATATTAGTACATTAGATTGTGAGCTCCTCTGAGAGACAGTTAGTGATATATATATTCTCTGTAAAGCGCTGCGTAATATGTGCGCAAGATAAGATAATAATAATAATTAGTTAATGTGCGTATAATGACGCCATAACACATGCAATAAAGTGTTTTAACTCACATGTATAGATTTGTGCGCCCCAAATTAGGAATTTTAACAGGGCCCCTGTCTATAGCTAGGTTCAGGAAGATTTTTTCTCACTTCCTGTTTTGTCTATAGGGCAGGAAGTAAAGAGAAATCACATCGATGGAACACAGATGTACCTGAAAGGAGTTTTGCTCTATATCAATATTTAAAAAATGTTTGGGATTTATAATAATCTATAATTATATTTAGTTTATTTTGATATGTAGGTGAGGTTAAATGCCGATACTTAACTATAAATAGTTAGCATGGCTTCCCTACCTCCCTCCCTCAAGCCACATGCTCTCCTCTAAGATCCCAGATACATTTAACATGAGTTACATGACTAGTAATAAATGAAAATAAATACCGTACTACTAATGCCAACCCATAGTCCATATTGTGTGTCCTGCTATTATGATTCAAAGAATAACAAAAATGACCAATTATATGTAAAAACAAAAGTGCGCAGAAACTTGGAGAAAAATATTGTTCTATACAAATCAGCCTCATTTTTATGCGTAGTGGTGTATTTACGTCACCCATCATGTAAGGGATCACATCACTGGCAAAATAAACGATTTGTGAACTTACACAAAGGATGATTAATTGAAGGAATTACTTCTTAGAATAAGAGAGGGGGATTATCCTGTGTACTAGGGAAATAACCGAGCTGGCATATTTATAGCAGGGGACAGCAAACTGATGCCTCTGGGCGATATACGGCCCTCATTGCCATTTTGTATGGCCCCAGTGCCTGGCAGATGCTGACAAAACACTCTGCTGAGCCGTGACCTGTAGGGGGGATCAATCTGACAGGTGCTGCACCTGTCAATCAAGTCCTAGGCTAGCTCTCTTCCTGGAGTTTAGCGAGTAAAGCAGCTGTTACCAGAACTACAGTACACGACAGTGCTTTAAGGTGGTCATACACAGTTTGATATTTCTGTTTGATTGACTTGAAACAATAGATTTTTAAGTCAACCGCACAGAATTGATTCCCACTCACCTGGTACGATCGATCAAAAGTGATCCAATAAATCAATCGAGAGTGATCAGACATTTTGCTCGATTGTACAAATATCTGAAAGGTTTTCTGGGTGTTTTGTTTACGTATTATACATGGTACAATCATATGATCGATGTTAGATTGGGGCACAATCGTAAAATCAAATCTAATAATGATTGTGCAAAAGTCAACCTGTGTATGGCCAGCTTTGGTATGTAAAGATGTGAAGAAGTGGTGGATGTGTAAAGTATTTTGGCTGGGGGGGGGGGGGGGGGGGGGGGGGGGGGTTGATATGTGTATTGTATGGGATTGTGAAATGTTTGTTTGTAATGTTTGTATGTAATGTGTATATGTGAATGTGCGTGCAGTCCCTGTGTGTACAATTTTTGTCTGTGTGAGTGTGCAGACATAGTTCCCCCAACAGTATCCGGGACTGTGACCTGGCCCCCTGTTTGGAAAGTTTGAGGATCCCTGATTTATAGAAATAGTTCTTATTTGTTCACATTCTCCTTTTACACAATGGTATATAAGGGGACCCACCTTGTTCAGTAACACTTTGTCACTACATCTGTCCCCTGTACGATCGACTGAAATTTACCAGCACGTCCTATCACTTTAAATCGAGTATGTTCGATATCGATCACTTTTGGTCGATGGTACCAGGAATCTATTCCTGTGCGCCTGTGTGTTCGAAGAGAAATTTTGAACCGTGTACGGTCAGCCTTATCCTTTATTTTCATGTGAACAGGCCCTTTGGAGACTTGACAAGTGTTAAGGTGGCCGTACAGGGGTCGGTAGCCCTTTAACCCTCAAGTGCAGGGTGATGAGCTTCGTCGATTGAACAGAGAATCAATGCGCAGCTCTTCTGCACAATAAATCCTTTTAGAAACTTTGGTATCGAACAGGCATTTACCAACATGTTGGTTCCCTGTGTGATCAAGCTTACTTCAAGCCAGATCAATTGACCTCTCCTTGTGCTGAAACAGATGAAAAAATCGGCCCATGCATGTCCAGCCTAAAGGTAGGAATACATATATAGATTTTTGCACAATGGACGATAGATTCTATCAGGATGTTCGATTTTTTGATCCAATATCGATTGTGCCTATATCCAATGTATACACTGTATTTTCGTTCGACAGAATGAAATTTTGTTTGACTGTACTGGAACGAAAATTCGTTAATTTTTTGAACAAGAAATAGCTTCATTCATTACAAGATAGATAAAAATGTCCGATCAGCTTTCGAAAGTTTTTTTGTTCGATATCGTTCACTTTTGTTCAGAAGTTGGTTGAAGGAAACCTTTGTGCGGTTTTAGATTTTGTACCCGACCGATCTCGATTTCTCAAAGGGACCGCTTCGGGCCTGTCTGTAAATTTTGGTCGATCTGCTGTAAATAAAATAGTGTTGGGCCGATTGGTGATAATTCGAATTCCGTTTTTTAGTGCCAGCCGACCGATCGACCATAACATTTTAAGGGAAAATCGGGTGACCCAATTGGACAAAAAATCGGTCGGGAGAAAAATCGGAGCTTGGGGGGGCTTTACAAATAAATGATACTCTTCAATAAACCCCCCAACCCAGTGGTATGAAATAATGGACAAAGGCCCTGAATATAAGGGAATACATTAATGCCCCTCAGATGTGACACTCTTATACAAGCAACAAGGAATTGTTTTTTCAAATGGTCGGATAAGTGGAAAATTATTATCACCCCTGTTTCCCCGAAAATAAGGCATCCTCCCAAGATACGGTACTGTAAGTCTATGTTTCCATTACGTCGGCAGATAGACTTACCTGCTCGGCGGAGGATCTGTCTTCACTTCGCCGAGCCGCTCCGCTGATGAAAGACTGAACGTAGTCGAGTACGTTCAGCCTCTGCACCAGAGGATGAGTAAACAGACCATCCTCCAAGCGGGCAATGTCTGTGTGATACGTCGGGATCCCGACGTATGATGGAAACAACCCCTAACTCTGGATAGGGGGGGATCAGAGAGGGCAATCAAAATGACACAGGAGGATCAGAAGAGGTTACTTAAATGGTAATCCCCCTAGGAGTCTGCTGTGCCATTTTGAATCCCCTCTCTGATCCCCCCATGTCATTTTAGGTCATCCCCCAACCTCCAAATAAGACGTAGGGCATCTTTGGTAGCAAAAATCAGGCCCCCCATACACATCTAGATTTTCCTTTCAATCAACTTAAAAAGATACATTTTTTTGGTCAGGGAAATCGGTGATGGATTGTAATCTATGCCAACTGTAGTAACAGATTTTTGATAAAAAATTTTTGGATCGACTGAAAGCGTAATTAAAATAAGGTTCAATTTCAATACAACAAATTAAAATTTTCCAGCATGTCCGATCATTTTTCGATTGAAAATTTTCCCAGCCTGAATTGTTTAAGGTCGATCTAACCATGTGGGCTGCCATAGATTTTCAATCAATCAACAAAAACAATTGATTGAATTAAGTTGATTGAACAAAAAATCTAGACGTGTATGAGGGCCTTCATTTTTGGGGAAACACAGTAGTAATTCACGGTAGTAGTCAATTAGCCCAAATCTTTCATTAATTCTTTCCAATTTAGAACACTGTTCTGTGTCATTAGTTTATATGCAATCAGTTCACCCCAAATTTCGACTTTGGACTAATTTCTACACGTGCTAGAGCAATATTTTATTTTTCAAATGTTCTTACTAACCTTCCCTACGTCTCCATGAAGACGATACCATGTTTAGGGGCTTTGCGATTCACTTGCACCCACAAAAATGCCGCAATTTAATATCTTGTCTTAAGTTAAAGCCAAATGTAGTTTCTTTAGCACAAAAGTGCTAAAAGGTTTGGCATATATTCGAGTATATATGGTTATCTATTTTTCACATTTTCAGTATAAGATAACTGAACACTCTCTGGTAAAATATATCGTTAAGGAAAGATCGTTTGCATAACCAGTTGTGTAAATATTAGTACCCCAATGTCCTTTACCTATAAACAAGGAATTGTATGATCATTCTAAAAGGGGAACGGGACAATCTAGGTTGAGCCTGGGTCACTTATGTTTTGCTGCCTCCAGATCTCAGCGAACTATACAATGCCGATCATTCACAACCAGCCTTGCACACTGCCGGCCGGCATGGCCGTGAGTCAATGAATGTAATATAAGTATTCCAGCACTGGAAGGGTTAACGTCAGTTGGGTTCCATAAGAACAGCTCAATGTGCCTTAGTAGAGATAGTATGGGGATGGAGAGCAGGGAAGGGATCTCAATACTATTTAACGAAATATCGTCTGGTTTTATCACAAGCCCATAGCTCACTCCTCATGTTACAATCTGATTGTACAATCTTCTGTAGACTATTTGTAATAAATCAGTCTGCCTGCAGCAATCAATTAGGTGAAAATCGAAGCAGCCCACCTAGAGCGACCGATACTGGGTGCTCAAAAGATCGATTGGCCAAAGAACCAACATGTTTGGTCGATTACATTATTTTGGATGGATAAGTGGTGCACCAATTCTCAGAACCACCGGCCGTGCGTGATGACATCATCATGTGCAGTTGATTGGCCACACATTGCGCTGTCTATGGCCAGGTCTAGTAATAGAAAGTGGAGTGGAGCGCTCTTTCACCACCACAGCCAACAGGAGCGCTCCCCAATGTTTCTCTGTTTCTACCTAAACCACGCAGGGTCATGCCTACCTCCTATAGACAGGTCCATTGCCAGCGGCATCGGGGATAGTATCCTGAGGAACTTCCTCTGTTTTTGGACTTTTTTTATGGACTGTTATTATGATTTTGGACTCTGGACTATTAAATAACTGTTTTACTTTACTTGCACAAACTGCATTGGTTCATTGGCCATTAAAGTCCCCATGCCCCTATGTTAAGCCCCCCATACACCTTAAGATCGATCCATACAATTTCCATTAGATCAACCAACAACTATGTAGTGGCGGGTCTTCCCTGATATAATACATAGTGATTGGAAGTATTAGAAAGGTCCTCATATTACATGGTTTTGGTAGAAGAAAAGTTGATTGTATAGAAATTGTATGGAAAGATTGTAAGGTGTATGGGGTGCTTTAGTAGGAGAAATCTACAGAGGACACCAAAAGGGTAGTGTTTTGGAACTCCTCAGATTGGTGCTATCTGCTGTTTTTTACACTTTATTATACCAACAGCCATGTTAGTGAATAGTGCTGATTGCAAATTTTAATAGCGAATATCGAGATTAAGCAAAGTTCTCAAATATCGTGCTATATCTTCACTACGCCCCCTGCTATAGCAAGAAACGGGCACTCGCGTATAGTTATCGCAGCACGGGCAATATTCACATTCCCAAGATATTGCAACTTTTTGGCTAATATTTTTTAAAAATCTGAGAATTTAAGAATTGCGCAAAACATTTTCACAATAAAAAGTGCTGCTATTCGCATATTTACGCCATCAACACTATCACATTAAAACTAATCATTTGTTACCTTCCTTGCGCAAGTGGGCACTTGTACATGCGCATATTAGGAACACATTGAACAGTATTTCTGGGTGCAAATGTAAAAAATTGTGAATATTCGCGATCACGAAGATATAGCTCTGTATTTGAGATCTTTGCAAATTCTCGAAGTGCCAATAAAAATGTGCGATTTGAATATTCACAATCAACACTACTCAGGAACAATATAACGTTGATAGAAGACACCCTTATTTTTAATATTTATTTTACAGAATTAATCGATGCCTATAGCGTTAAAAGTTCAAAGCCAACATCCCCAAAACGGCAATAAATATAATACTAAAGACCAGGTCGATCCCTGGCCCCGACCCTATACCAGAACACCTATTTCTTAATAGTGTTGAGCGAGAATATTCGAAATTCGAATATATTCTACGAATATCTGTCATTCGAGAATTCGCAATATTTCACAAATGTGCGTGCAGATATTCGCAATGGCAGATATTCGTCATATTATGCTTCAACGTTGTTTACCGGCATACATCGCGCATATGTGTGCGCATTGTGAATGGATATGCGCAATACACACATCGCTCGTACTGGCTGAGATCACAGAATGAAGAAGAGACGCTGTAAAGCTGCATTGCTTATCTTTGCGAATCATTGCGCACGGCCATGCACAATGAAAGGCAATAGAATACAGACGAATGAAATTTTATGGATTTAGAATATTTCTTTGTATATTCACAAAATTATGCGAATTTGAATATACCATATGCTGCTCAACACTATTTGTTAATGGTACACAAAATTTGGGACTTTGATGGCAATAAAGTGGAAAAAAACTGATTTGATTTACTTTGTGATGTTTTAATGTTAAAATTCTATGTCTATATATCTATATATCATTTTGGGAATCTATACGGAGATTCTTAACATCAGCACGGCATTACTTTTTCTTATATGTAAATCAAGCTGGAGATTGCCCCGACGAAGGAATAGACTTTTAAAAAAGTGCCGCGACCGCTCGTTCTGCATTATCGGCGTAGAACCGTCATAAAGGTGGATAGCGCAGGATAGGACGGTCACACCAAGGAGTGCAGAGGTCATTCAAGGGCTTCTTTGAGTTTTATTTTCTGCAGTGTTCCTTGCTGCCAAATTGTCCTTTCACGGTGCAACCGACAAGCACCCCTGTGTGAGATCAGGTGAAAGCTGCTCACCTTGCAAGATTGCCGGATAGCTGCAGAGTGCTGCATTGCCTGACCTGATGCTGTGCAGTAAAAGGAGGGGTCAGTACTGGGATGGCAGGGCCCTTGATGAAGCAGATCAGTGCTGCATTTCAGGCGATATGTGACGGATGACGGTGAGGAGGAGTCATTGCAGGAGTAGCACAAATGCCTGTGCTGCAGTCCACGCTGCCTCATACTGCAATGGCATATGGGACAGGCAGAATGAGACTACTTTATCCTGGCATGGCCAGCAATACGGATCCTGGTATAGCTGAGGATAAGGGGAAATCCTACAGAGCAAGACTCCAGATGTCTCTCATCCCAACCCCCACCTCACCCAAGTGACAGGCAGGGCAGGCAAGCCTGGACAAGCCCAGGCATATCGTGGAAATCCCCTTCGCTCATTTTCTCAGCCATGGGACAGGACTGCTGCATTGACCAACATACAAAGTCACCTTGTTCTCCAACCTGTGATGAAGTGGGACACTGCAGATGCCTCTGTCCTCTCCATCCTGCAGATTGTCTCCACTTTTCCAGCCTGCAGCAGTTTTTATAGCAGCAGACGGTAGAAGACGAGAGGTCACACTTGGGGGAAGGGGGGGGGGGGGGGGGGGAGAGGGCACTGTAATCAAAGTTGAGGTGTCAGTATAAAAGCTAGCGACGTAAAAAGGGGAAAGTTGTAGGCAAGTCACATCATATTCTATAATAAATGTAGCAGAGGAAAGCGTGGCTGGGAACGCTTATTATTAGTATTCGCATTGCTCTACGGTTCTATTTATATTATAAAACCAGTTTAGTTGTTGAGCATCACCTCCAATACAGAGTTTTCTACCATACAATACAAATATAAAAAAATCTACTTATAAAGTAAATGTTTTAGATAAATACATAAATAAACATATTCTCCCTATAGAGCAAAAAAGTATCACTGAACCTTATCTGACATCAACGGCTGATGCTTAGGTTAACCCCCATATATCTTACAATCTCACCATACAATTTCTGTACAATCAATTTTTGTTCTGCCAGAACCATGTAATATGAGGATCTTTTTAAACCTTTAAATCACTATGTATTCTATCAGGGAGGACCCGGCACGACATTGTTGTTGGTAGATTTGAAGGAAATTGTATGGAGTCATCTAAAGGTGTATGGGCGGCTTTAGTCGCTACGGACCTCAGTAATTAATCTGTCAGATAAAATGTAATCATTCAGTTACCTATAGAAATACTTAATAAATATATATTCATTTTGTTAATACATGTATACACATTTACATATATAACAGTGTGCAGAATACTTACACCACTAGTGTCACAAGACTTAGGATATAGTTTGACACCTCAATATTCAAAAAAAATATATATATTTTTTAATACTTTTACTTAACATGAATAACAAAAACGTGCAAGCTGGTTAACTTGCGACAAAGCTAAATTAAATTATATAATTTTTTTAGTGTATGTGCATAGACCACCTTCCTTTGGATCTGGAGGGATCAGATTGTTTCAAATTTTTTTTAAAAATAATTTCATGTACTTAGGGCCCCAGGGATAGAAGTGTATTATAAGTGCGAAACCTTGAGTCCAAAGGTGTAAAACACACTACAGCTGGTGACATACCATAGGGTGCTTTTGATTGTCCCATTCAACATAAAATATTTGTATTGTGTTTAAATACTGTTATTTAAAATAGTATATTCTTTTATATATCATAATAAACAAAATAAAAATGCATCTTAAAAATAAATGATATATTAAGAGGGTGTACCAGTGAATAAAACAACTTTTGGAGGTCTTTAAGATATGGTGTACCCGGGAACAACCAATCAAATTTGGTATAGTATCTGCAATCTTTTTTTTAAATATAAAGAAATGTCCGATTGGTCCGATTTGTCCTTGTAATATAGTGACTATGAGTGACTCCTTAAATCCAGAGATATGGCCTCTGCATGACACATAGAATCTACAGCTCCTTTTACTGCCCTATAGAATTATCTGCATTCTGTCCCCATTCCGACGTCTAACACTGCATTATGTGCTGTGCACGTTGTGCCGCCAACTTTGTGCGCAATAGGCGCTCGTCAATTTCCAGTGATAACAGGTAATAGAACAACCCTCTAATATTAGAGGAAAAAAATCAGTGATCACGTGAGGAGTAAAATCAATGATTTAACAGGAAATTTAAAAAAAAACACATAAAGTAGATACAAAGAAAATACATTTTAAAATACAAATTTGATACAATTTTTTTTTCTGCAGCATTTATATGAATGAGATCCCAGATGATGTCCCGTAGATGGAAATGATGCAGAAAGTGATGTACAAACTGAGGAACCTGCCTGGACCTCGTACAGGGAAAGATTAAGGATGCAGTCAGGGACGTCACTAGTACTAAAAGACAAGGGGGGCTAAGCCCCCAGGGTTGTAGCAAAGAATTAAGTGTGTATATTACTAGATTATCAGGGGTACCTGGGATCATTTTGGGAAGGCAGTTTAGTGATCAGGATGGGATGCAGAAAGCTGACTGCAGTATGGCACAGGAAGGTACAGCAGCTCCGCTACTGCAGCCCAAGGGGGTGAAAGCTGTAAAATAAATGGATAAAGCAGAGGCATGCATAAGGTCAAGATGCACCGGTAAGACTTACGTGCTGTGGGGCACAGGCCGGAGAGATGGGAATGAGTGAGGCTGGCACAATGTGACTTCCTTTTCCAAGCAGTGAAAGTTGAGTGCTGCAGTGCCTTGTCAGAGCAGAATGACATTGTTAAAAGGGATCTCTGGCAGCTTAAACTGCACAGCTCAGCACCCTCTCCTGTTGTCGCAAGCAGAGTCTGCATCAGATCCGCATGCTAGCATGTGATGGGACTTTTAAAGGGGAAGCCAACCTCCAGTGGGAGGGATGGAGAAGGGGGGGAAAGATACAAGGATGTGAGGCTTTGTATTGAGTCTTCTCATCAGAAGCTGAAGGTCAAAGGGTGGTGATGGGGATGGGGTGGGAAAATCACCTGGATATGGAGAAGTCTTATAGGACAGCAGCAATTAAAGAAGAAAGAAGGAGAGTTTGGGTTAGTGAATAGCTGCTGTTTTAATTGAGCATCGCTTCTGGTTAACTTCACTTGAATAGAGTGCACTGGGCTGTGATGGCATGCCTGCTCCAGCAGGCGAGGGGTTAAAGCACAAAGTGTATTCTCAGCTAATAAGAAAAGTGCAGCAGCAATGCAGGCTGGCAGAGGGATGGACATGATGTAAGAGGACGATGGTCATTAACGCTTGGTTGTCGGGGACTCCAACAGCAGCAGTTATCAAGAAAAAAAAAAAACACCTTCTGGAATATAACTATATATACACCAAGGGATATTTTTATCTAATTAGATCTGATTCATTCATATTCAATTTAAAAGGACGTAAATAAAAAATGTTTTTGCAGTCCCAGGACCCTAAACTAGACTTGGTAATGAGGTTAAATTTGGTGCACAGTCATGGAGGGGGGGTAACCATTGCAGACATATTCACCCCCAATAGGGGAAATGCTCAGTTTGATAATTAATCGAGCGAATTTATCACAAATTGGGCAAATCAAATTTTTAGTTGTAATTTTAAAGCTTTTCAGGCAGATTTGACCAGCCATTGTTTTTTTTTTTTTTTTAAATAGAAAAAAATGCGAAACAATCATGATACCAATTAATTACTTTTACTCAATCAATTTTAAATTCGATCGCCTTGCACAATTTAGATATTGCCTTTCAATCTTACATTGAGTGATGGAACTACCACCCAGTGTAATCAATGCAATACCGATTCCTTGAATTCGATTCCTTTCCAGTTATGAAGATAAAGGTGTGTGTTCATAATGGCATATCATAATGCGAGTCGTGGCAAGTCAACCAGAAAACATAAAAAAAACCGTCAGATACTTGTACAATCGCCTAACATTTTTCAACCTGACCTTCCATTGCTCTTTCCATCGTATGCTCGATTTCTATTTAATTTGGTCAATCGAAGAAAGGAATCAATTTTAAATTGATCCAATTTAAACTCTCTATTGGTTGAGACGAACTTGGTTAGTTTGGAGATTGGGTTCATCTTAACCGCTACTGGAATTGTTAAAACCCGTCATACCCACGGAGAGCTGCAATGATCCCGGGGTACTCAATAGGCGGACCCGGATCCGGACCCAAATAGGGTAGCATGTGGACTGGCGGCTCCTGCTTGCCCCCTGCTCATTCCTCTCCTCCATACTCACTAGTGAGAGCCTGAGCCGATGCTTCAGCCACGCCTCCTCCCCCGCACTGCAATACAACCAGAAAGGAGTGCTAGTGGTATGGGGCCCCGAAAAATTACCTAGTATGGGGCGCCGAAATTTCTGCCCTGCACAGGAAGGTTAATAAAAGCTTGAATTTATATCAATATTTCCTAAAGAACGCTTTGTGAGCAGAGAAAATGGCCATCCCAGTGCTCCTCAGGTCCTCCAAGCCCTTTTACCCACCACTGACTCCTCAATATATACTTGTGAGGTGTCCCTTGTCTAGTTATTAAATACATATGTTTGAGACTGTGTCCTGTATAGACTATAGGCAGAATATTTATATAAATGTGCCGATCCACTGGCAGTGTGCGGTAAAATTCCAAACTCCGGACCTCAGACTTAATGGAAATTTGGTAAGTGGACCTTTCAAATTCATATTTGAGTAGCCCTGCTCTATACAGTCGCTGCATTTTCGGGGTTCTGGAACCACCCCCTTCGGCATCTTCGGTGATGCTGCAGGGACAGGGGGCCACGCCATAGACCTCCATTATAATTAATGTCCAAGGTGAGCTGGGGAACCAGCGCGCCTCCATTATAATATATTCAAGCAGAGCTGTTTAAAGGGAGGGAGGTTAATGATCAATTTTGCTTTGTTGTGCAGCTCTACAATTAAGAGAAATTCGCATAGTGCATGCATACCATAAGTTTTCTAAGTTTGCAAACTTTTCATTCCCATCATATATATTCATGCACTGACTAACTGGCAAACTGTACTGATTGGAGTAAGTGAGTTGACACTGGTGATAACCTTCTGAGAATGCTAATTGCCTGGCTGACTCAGAAACAGAAGCACTGAGGCAAGACAAGCCTGTGGATCAAGACAATTGTATTGACATCAAATCCTCTAAATCCCATATTTGCTCTGGGTCCGTGGCCATGCAAATTCTGAAGCAGCTGGATCTTTGGGGGTTTAAAGTATTGCAGTACCGCAAATGGTCACACAATGGCGCTGGATAGTTGTTTCCACTGCTGAAAACTTAACTCCAAAGGATTGTGAAGGGAGCATGATCAGTTACATCTCCTTTTCTAAGTGTCTCTGTACCAAACAGAAGAGGAGCTGCCTCTGCTGCAGAGGGGTGATGGGACAATAGGGATTTAACTTTACAGGTAAAGTTTTTTTTACTTTTATTTGACTGGTAGGGACATGGAGTACATTAGGTAAGTTTAGGTCTGCTTTAATGCAGCACAAGGCAGGGAATTGACCAATATTATAACATATTCAAAATAAAAAAACAGTGTACGCATATAATAGGATAATGGCAGATTGTGTATCTTACCGCTAAGCACTGATTAAAATGGATTGGTATTCTAGGTGCACATATATGTGTTGCACCTTGAGGCTAGCTTCCCACTTAGGCGATTAATCGCCTGTGCTGGCGATTTAACGCCTGAGGTGGCGATTTTCAATCCTATCAAAGGGGACAAGCCCATTGAAAGTAGTGTAGGCGATTTGCAGGTGATTGAAAAAAGCCAGCCCAGGCGATTAATCGTCTCAGTGGGAACATAGTCTAATGCTCGTTGGTTGTACATTGAGCAGGTATTTTCAACATCTGCCATAGATACCCTGTTTTCCTGAAAATAAGGCATCCTCCGAAAATAAGGCACCCTTACTTTTTTGCCTCACACTGAAATATAAGGCATCCCCCGTAAATAAGGCACCCCCGAAGATACAGTACTGTAACTCTGGACAGGGGGGATCAGAGGGGGCAGTGAAAAGGACACTGGAGGATCAGAAGGGGTTTCTAAGATGGTAATCCCCCTCCTCTGAGTCTCATGTGCCATTTTGATATCCCCCTCTGATCAACCTGTGTCATTTTAAGAGATTCCCCCAAGACATTCTTCTTCATGGAAAAAAAAATCCCATGAAAATAAGACATAGGGCATCTTTGAAAATTAATATAAGACACTGTCTTTTTAAAATGAAATACAAAAAAATACACATACAGCTCGCAACGTATATATGAGAACAAACGCCAATGGATATAATGAATCCCTCCCACATTCCTTTCTCTATCTACTTCCCTTGTGAACTCATTAATACAATCCACACAAGCTGTAAGGCATGTTAGCATTACAAATCCCATTATTATTGTCATTAAAAATATATTTCTATCTTTTTATGATTATTACAAATCTGCTTCCCTGTAATGAGCGTTGTGGATGCATTATGTCGTTAGACACTACAGGACAGAAGATGTTTTCAATAAGACTTACTTTAGATGAGAGGTAGACTGCTGGGGTGACACATGTCCCCTTGGCATACATAACTATATGGCTATAGAGCAACTTTACTTACAAACTATTACCATATATGAGATTCACAGAGATTCACAGTTGTCTGTTCATTGTCTTGTTCAATGTCCTAAGTTATTAAATTTGCCCTTAGTATAGTATCAGGATATATCTCCATTGAGTCTTAAAAAATATCTAAACACACTGCGCTGCATATGTGTTGGTAGGTCTAGGAAATTGAGAGATTGTGGGTGGACCACCATGGACCAGTATAACCCAGTTTAGATCAGATAAACCCAGTATGGGTCAGTCATAGCCATTGTGGGTCACTATAACTCAGTGTGGGTCAGTGTTACCCTGTGTGTGTAAGTATAATCCACAATGTGGAAGAATAACCTATTGTATGTCATTATAACCCAGTATGGATCAGGATAAGTTCAACCCACTGTGAGTCAGTGTATCCCAATAAGGGCAAGTCAGTATAACTCACTGTGGCCAGTAAAACCCAGTGTGGGTCAAAATATA
The DNA here is from genome assembly GCA_036250615.1 of Ptychadena robeensis. Classification (NCBI taxonomy): domain Eukaryota; kingdom Metazoa; phylum Chordata; class Amphibia; order Anura; family Ptychadenidae; genus Ptychadena; species Ptychadena robeensis. Next base: position 85,722,324 of record CM070038.1, read on the forward strand.
TATATATATATATATATATATATATATATTTGCTATTGTGTGTCATTATAACCCTGTATGGCCGGTTATAAGCCTGATTGGAATAGTTTTATGCAGTGTCGGTTAGTGTATACCAGTGTGGGCCAGTATAACCCAATAACGGCAAGTCAGTATTACCCACTGTGGCCAGTATAACCCATTGTGGACCAGTATAACAGTGCAGAACAGTAAAAACCTAGTGTGTGCCAGTATCATCATGAATGGACCAGTATATCCCATTGTGGGTCAATATAATTGATTATGGGCCAGTATGACTCAGTGTTGGGCAGTATAACCCTGAATGGGCCAATACAACCCAATGTGGGACAGTATTCTCCATGACGGGCCAGTATAACACAATGCAAGTCAGTTTAACCAGATGCAGGTCAGTTCTACCCTATGTGGACCAATTTAATCCAAATTTGGACAGTATAACATATTGTGGGTCAGTATTACCATGTGTGGCCCAGTGTCACCCAATATACCTCAGTGTAGCCCAGAACAACCCAGTTTGGCCCAGTATAACCTAGTGGAATCTAATATAACCCAGTTTGGGTCAGAATTACCATTTGCTGTCCAATAAAATCCAGTGCGAACCAGTATAATACAGTTGGGGCCAATATAACCCAGTTTGGGTCAGTATAACCCTGTGAGGCTCAATGTAACCCAGTGTGGGTCAATATTTCCCAGTGTGGGCAAGTATAACCCATTGTGTGCCAATATAACCAAGTGTGTGTGGGTATTTCCCAGTATATCCCAGCGTAGCAAAGCATAATACAGTAGGGGCCAATATAACTTAGTGTGGACAAACATAACTGAGAGTGGGCCAATATAACTTAGTGTGTGCCATTTTAGCCCTGTGTAGTTTAGTATATCCCAATGTGGACTAGAATAATCCAGTGTGGGCCAGTATAACCCTGTGTAGGCCAACATAACCTAATGTGGGCTGATATAACCCAGTGTGGGGCAGAATATCACACTGAGGGCCAGTTTAACCTAGTGCTGGGCACCGGATATAACCTGCACATCGGCATATATCTCCTCTATATTTGTCACAATTGTTATGATATATTAAAATAAAGTATTTTCATACATCTTCTTTTCCGCTTAGCTTCAGCTTAAGGTTGATGTCAAATCGAGGTACTTGATTTGCTTATAAGAAATACAGAACTGCATTGTTTGTCTTCTATGTCTGCATAGAGTTCAGAGCTCTTCTTGCTTCCTGAGATAAAAGCCGGCAGGTGGTCTAGTACAGGGGTAGGCAAAGTGCGTCTCAGGAGCCACATGTGGCTCTTTAGCCCCTTCAGTCCGGCTCAGTGGCGTAGGGACTTGTCCTTCCAGCTACCTGTTCTGTATAATTTTACATTCATGTCTGCCCATCCCACTCCCAACAGCAAAACCCCCGCGCCATCACCAACAACCCCTAAATATACCTGTAAGGGGGGCTTAGTGATTTCCTGTAAGGGGGAGCTCTGTGGCTACAAATAAGTGGGGGCGTTCTGTTTACCATTAAGGAAGGGGCTCTATGGCTACCTACAGGGGGCTTTTGGGCTACTTACAGGGGGCGGGTCTGGCTACCTATATTGAGGGGGCTTTGTGGCTACAAATTACCGTGGGCTCTGGGTCTACCATCAAGGGAGGGGCTCTATGGTTACCTCTAAGGGGGGCTTTGTGACTAAAATAACAACATGCAAACCTGACTTGCCCAAACTTTCCAAGGAGATGCAAAACCATTGTTCACAGGGGTTGTCAGTCATTGTCGTCACAGTATATTGTAACACATTTTTAAAAGAATTATATTGTTATTAAGTATTATATAAAGTTTTATGCTTAACTAAGACTTATTAGGTTTTTAAGGTTAATTTAAGAGAATGTTCTTAGGGAAAGACAACGTAATTTTTACATTTTGAAAGCACAAACCCCCTCCGGCGCTACACCGTTGCGGTTTGGCTCTTTGGCCGAATACGTTTGCTAGTAGCTGGGAAAGTGGCAAAACAGTGCAGCATTGGGTGAGTATGCTTTTATTCACCCCCTAAACATAAATGAGCCATTAACCCTGAAGTCAGGGACCCATGGTGAGGGTTAATGCAATTTTCCACTTGAGTTCTGTTTAAAGCAGTTTTAAATTGCCTGGATTTCACATAACATCAACTTTTCAATGTTATTGAACAACAGAGCTTTTACTGGGAGAAGAAGATGCAGGAGACAGTTGTGTTGGCTGCTGCACATTGTGTTAAATGATTCAAGCCTAACCCTAGATCAGTGAAACCCAATCGTGTTCCGGGGGGGGGGGGG
>CM070038.1:85724885-85736740 GCA_036250615.1 Ptychadena robeensis
CTTACATTGACTTGGCTTGGTTGCTCATACTTCACACTCTTCATCGAGCATTGTACGGCACCCTTTCCCGTTTGTGAATTGCAACGCTTAGCAGAATGTGATATTGCTGTGCTGCAGTTAATCTGTGCGGTGAGCACTTTCCTGGAGTGCAGCTATCCAACATGAGAGCCATAGCGTACAACACATCTCAGCGAAAACATACTGCATATCGATAGGGATTCATCAAAGGGGATTTATACACATAACGGAAATCAGGCGCTCAGTCATATGATTACTGGCTTAGACACATTTGAAAATGTTCGGTTTATAAAATAATTATAAACTTAACATTTTAAAATGTGTCTGAGCCAGTAATTGTAATCTGTTCCCCAACCTATTAGATTGTAAGCCCAATCAGACAGGGTCCTCTACTCCTCCTGTGTCATAACCTGCACCTGTGTGTTATCTTGTGTTGTATCTCCACTTGAATGTATTGTACAGCGCTGCATAATATGTTGGCGCTATATAAATAAATGATAGGAATAATAGTAATATTGCTATAATAGGTCCCTATATTTAATTTAAGGACCTACCTAAACAAACTCAGCTGCATTATATCAATTGCATTGCCTTGTATCAGCAGCAATTAACTTGCATTTCAAGTGTGCCCATGAATTGGCTAAAGCTAGACGTAGACGGGCGCCCGATTTTTCTGGCGATTGACCGCCCTGCACGTTCCCACCAATGGGCTGGCAGTCGCTTGGCCGCAAATTGTGTCCGCCCGTATGGCAACATTGACCAGGAATCTTCCACATGTTGGATCGCACAGTGATCTGACATGCCAGTAAATTCCTGGCTGATCCCATTACTTTGCATGGGAACGGATGACAGGTCTGACTTACAGGTGAATATATGAGGCTTCACACCTATCATATTATAACCACCCCTATTAGGTCCCCAATGGGTCTGTTCTCATGGATGCCTGGAACCTGGTCTGTCGGCGTAGGACACTTGACGTCAGCCGCCTCACAAGGGAAGTGATGTAGTCAGGGGGTGGAGCTTCACCCCGTCATAGGGCAGAGACGGAAGGGGTTATTCCCCCTTCTTCAACGGAATATCCTTGACAAGCGGATTTGGAATCATTCACAGTTGTGTCATTGCTTTGGCTTGGCCACAGCAGGCCTTGCACTCTCCTTGGGTAGAAGTACGGGAAGGGCAGTGTCCTGATGGCAGGGCTGTCACTACAAGGGTCAATGAACCAAAGAAGGCGTCAGGGTTAAGTTTAGTACCCACCAAGATGTTAAGACTGGTGGCTGGTACAGGGTGTTTAGAGAGGTCAGTCATTCATAAGGGCACAGTCAGGGACCTTTGCAGTTGTCTACTGGTTTTAGTTACAGGGTTATATTCATGTTATCAGCTTAGGAAGTTAATGTTATGATTTATGTTGATTCAGTTTATTGAAATCTGTGTTGTTATGTTTGTAAGCTCTGACCTTTAATATATCTACTTACCTTCAAAATACTTGGTGTCATTACTTTTTTTAATTTAAGGAGGATGGTCAATGGGATTTAGTGAGGCCACTGATTTCATCGGCACTGCCCTAGCCATGAAAACTCAACAAAATGCATGTTGAGGGTTGTAACTTGCCATCTCTAACTAAAGCCCCCCATACACGTTCCGATTTTTCGTACAAATTTTGCCCGACCGACCAATGTGGTCGGGAGATTAATCGATCGGGAGATTAATCGGATTCGGAATTATGTACCCATCGGTCGGGACCGCTTCGGATCTGCTGTTAATAAATAGGGTCGGGCTGATGGATCGGTGATCATTCGAATTCCGATTTTTCGTGCCAGCCGACCAACCGACCATAACATTTTAGGTGTAAATCGGGTGACAGGATCCGACAAAAAAACGGTCGGGAGAATAATTGGAACGTGTATGGGGGGCTTTACCCTTTAATTATGTTGCATGTGTTTTTGCCCAACTCTCCCCAGAATCTCTGTGTATCTTCTGACCCCAAAATGCGTCAGAGCTTAAACAACGATAATTGGAAGAGGAAGGAAAAATATCATTAAAAACACAATGTTTTGGCCAACTGTTCATTTTATGGATTCTAAACTTGGTGTCATTCATTAATTCATTCAAAAAAGTAGTCCATTGTTTAATATGGCAATAGGTCCATTTTTCCCAACAGTGATCATGTGACTGCCTATCCTTCAATCACAAAGCTGCAAGATGCTGCAATCCTATGAAACTGAAGAGCAGAGAATTTATTTCTGAAATGTTGACTAGCTGAATTTGTAAGGCAATTGCAAAGTCCCTGAACATGGTATCATCACCAAAATTGCTGGAAATGTAGAGAAAGGTTGTTGGAATATTAAAAGGGGAAATTTCAACTTAAAACTTAAATTTAAAGTTCTAAAATAGTTCTTTTTTTTTACTGTTCCCAAAACCCTGCTCTACACCTCCAGCAATATTAGTGCTTTCCAATTATCACCCAAGTTAGTTAGATAGTTAATTTTTTACCATCTCTACCAAAGAGTCAGAGAGGGTATTATCACAGTAAAATAGCCAATAATATTAAAGTGCACCTAAACTTACCTGATGTACCTAAAGTTTCTCACTGACCAACCCCCTATTGGAATGATCTGTAAAAACTGATAAAATAACATAACTATAAGGAGTGATATGTGCATTTCCCCCCAGGCCCCTCCTCTTCCATTCTGTACAAAATCACATGGGCAATATGGGTTGACAGTCAAGATATCTTAGGCTGTCAGTCTTTTTGTTACTATCATTTTCTCCTATTCAAAAGCCATTGTATAGGGGTGCCCCCTGATGTTTGTTTATGTTACTGCAGCTGTTAACCCTTGGTAGACTGGGAGCTTAACAGGAACCAACATGGTGACTTACACACACAAGAGCAGAGCAGGAAAGTAATTTTTGGGGGTTTTAAAGCAATTAAGGAACAGCTCAGAAGACAGTAAACATTGTATTTCATTTAGTTTTTCGTTCCTTAGCTAAGGTGTGCTTCAAAATCAAATTTCAATGTGTTTTAGATAAAAACACAGAGGGTTGACAGTCAGCACATGTAACGGTGCCTGTCTTCATTTTAATGTGTTTTAGATAAAAACACAGAGGGTTGACAGTCAGGACATGTTACAGTGCCTGTCTTCATTTCAATGTGTTTTAGATAAAAAGCTTTAGATGAAATCGTATCTCAAGTTTCTTAATTAATTAAAAAATTATTTCAGTAATAAGTGAGAATCATTTTCCTGTCCTCGGCTTGCAGGCATTCCCCTCCTGCACACACTCTATGAAGAAGTAATTCTACCAGACCAGAAAAAGGGAATTCTTCCAAAACTCCAAACCCTGATATGTACATAGACAACACAAGTGGATGGCAGGATGCCTGGTTTTATCATGTCTTACTTAAAGAGCCATCAAGGGAGAGCAGATTGCGAATTACCATTTAACACATGCAGAATAATTTATATATATATATACACTGTATTTATATTCATATAATTTGAGTTCTGTCAAGCTATGGGACTACTATACCCTGTTGTCACTGGCTGTGGCACAAAAAACAATTGACAGGGGAAAGTATAGTAAGGTTAACCCCTGGTACATTGGGAGCTCAACAGGAACCAACATGGCGAATTCCACAAGAGCAGAGCAGGAAAGTAATATCTTGAGGATTTTAAAGCAATTTAGGAACAGCTCATTTAAAATTGTATTTCATTTAGTTTTTAATCTCTGAGCTTAGGTGTGCTTCAAAATCAGATTTCAATGTATTTTAGACCAGTAGAATGGGCAACTTTATAATAGCAAAATGGTAAATTCATTCTCTCAAAGCAGAACTTCGGCCTTACCATTAGTCATGCATGTTGCTCAAGCAAGTTAGATAAGGCTGGCATCATTCTATGAATGGACAAGGCACAGATTTGCAGGTAGTGTGCCCGTGGAGCAGGCCGCTTCACTGCTGAATTGGCGGCAACGCACCAAATACATTTTGGGGCTTTTTTTACTTATGGCAGCATAATCGTTAGTATTCTTCCCAGATAGCACCATGGTCCATCACCAGGGAATTCTCCTAGTGAATGCATTGGTTTCCTTCCACATTCAAAAACATACTGATAGGATAATAAGCCCCCCCCCAAAAAAAATTGACAAAATGATATATGACATTATGGGCCATTTCAGACTAGCCATGTTATGTTGCCATTAATGCAATACAGCCCGCTAGTGTTGCCTCATGGTACTCAAGGAAACCTGTTGTATCTTTTATATCTACATAACATACAACACAATGTGATAATGCATAATGCACTGTAGAATATGATTGCACACAGCAGCGCAAGTACCTCCCTATGGGAAGTATAATGCAGCGCAATGTACCAGTAAACAGTGGAACGCGGTTAGTGTGAAAGGGCCCTCACTTGTGAGCTCCTCAAGTTACTGATCCCTATGTATCATAAAATACTGCATAATATGTCCTCACTATTTTGAAACATGTGGTGTGGACTGCCAATGTTTGTTGTGCATTGTGTCTTGAATGCCAAGAGAAGAGAGACAGTCATGGCACAGGGTATGTCATAAGGTGTATGTGACTTGAGTCACCAGTCACCGAAAATAACATTGGCACTCCTCCACCTCATGCATCTCCATCATCTCTAATTGATAAACATTTGTTTTTATAATTACGGCATTTAAGGGAAATATAGAGCAGACTTGAATAAATAGTAATTTAACCCAAAAGCAAACTGCAAGGACTATGTGTAATTAATGAGGTGGTTGGTGGGGGGTATTGATGACTCCTTTGGAAGTTGTGGCCTTAGGCCTCCAATTTCTTTGAAATAGGAAAAAGAAAACTTCCCTAAAAAATAATTACCACTAGACAAACACAATTACTAATAAACCAAACTATATGAAGTGAACGCAAATTTATACAGATTGTACTTACGTTTTAACAGGGGTCAGACGTTATAACCAGGGGTGCACATAAGTGGTACTCTGGTACTCAAAAGGGGCCAAAAACTAGCTATGCATTATTGTTACAAAGCTCATATGTGTACTAACAACTTGTCCGTGTCTGCAGCTAAATGTTAAATGAATACAATTTATGTAAATTCAGCAGATCCTGAATTTTATGCCATATGATAGCAGATTTTTACACAATGGCCGTACAGCGTATTTACTCCCATTATAAAATCAGAAAAAATATATATTCGTTTTTAGCGATACAGAACTTTTTTTTTTTTTTAAGTGCGAGAAAATATCAGAACCTCTATAAATGGCTTCCCAATCTATTGCCAATCACACTCTCTATTTCCTGTATAGGTCTGCAACACAGGAAGTGAGGGCAATTTTTCCCCATTGGGTTCCAAAAGAAATGGACGCATAAACAAACCTATTGATTGTTCCCCACTCACAGAAGTATGGAAATATACTTTCAGTACCCTTCCCTGTATTGATGCTGAAGAGCACAAGTCATGTCAGGATCATATATGAGATAGTACATCCCTCTTTAATATCCTGGACCTGTAGACAGCCCAATATCTATAGGTGTTTAGTGATTCACAAGCTCTTACCATGGCATGATTTATTTATAAGGAATGTCATCCCTGATACAGAGGAGAAAGGCAACATCTATAGCTACCGGTCAACTAGCTCTCCTAGTACACAGCAATGAAAGGTCATACACGGATCTGATCATGCCAATCATGCCCACGCCATAAGTGACGTTATTATATTCTAAATCAGGGCTGTTTCTAGCGCTATGTGCAATATGTGAGTGCATAGAGCCCCGCGGACACTGTGGCCTGCTGCTGGACGTTATCAGTGAGAAGGAGGGAGAAGGAGGAGCAGTATACAGTACAGAATGACGCTTTTGTGTGCCAATGGGGGACCCCCCCCCCCCAGTCAACAGGGGCCCCATCCAAAAAACTTGCATAGGGCCCCCAAAACTCTAGAAACTCTGCTTTTTTGAATTCAGTTATATTTGATGCAGTAGGGTGGTACGGCGTTTGATCACATATAGAGCAGTTATTGCTTACCTTGTGTATCAATGTATGATCATACGTGATCCTACAATCTAGTATATCTACATCCTGTACATTATTTAGGCTGGGCTCACACATTCCTATTGCAATGCATCACATTTTTTATCTGTTTTATGTCCGTAAGTTTAACGTGTGTTTTTCATGCGTTTGTTTGACTTATATACCCCAGATAAGAAGGACTAGCAGACGTTGGTAGGGAAGGTGCAAGTTATCATGTGCTAAAACGCACTACAACACTTTGCCGGTGTCACCAATATTAGCTGTACCACGGAACAAAAACGTACATACACCTTATCCCATTATGCAACGTCTAATGGGAGCAACCAATTAGATATAATGTTTTTCTTTTGTTTGCATGCATTGGGCAATGCACATAAGTATGAACAGGCCATAAAGCTAGCCCTAGAGGCATCAACTTTTGCTGGGATGATCTTAGATTTGATCGTCTTGTGCAATCTATCGATCATACTACCACTCAGTGTTATCGATTCAAACCAAACGATTTTTTTCCAAAGCCTTGTGCACATGCTCCATAGTACTATCAGATCCAAAATCGTCCAAAATACCTACAAAACCCATCAGACACTTGAACGTTGAACTGACATTTCTTATCACTGCTTAATTTTATGTTCCATTGCCATCACCTTTGGTCGATCGATTCAGGTAAAAAATTATTAAAACAACTGATTTTTTAAGATCAAACAATGTATGGCCACCTTGAGGCCATCTGTCAACAGCTGATTCCCGTACATCCAGCGCAGGGAATAAAGACGCGCAATGGCACATTTGCGGAGCAGATTCCCTGTGGCTTGCAGGCCCGTGGCCTAGGGCACCCTATTGATGCAGCAGAGGGAGGACGTGCTTCAGGTGCTGTTTTTCCACGTCTTGGAGACACCTCCATTTCTCTTCAGTAGAGGTTTCTCTGGCTTGGAAGACACACCTATCCGCAGCTTCAAATCAGCACTGCGGGCACGCCGTTCAGAATATGTATAGAGGACACTGTTCTCAGTTCATGCGTCCGCAGCGGGGACACAAGCCCTAGTCATCTACTATGTTGGATAGACGACCATAAACTAATGACAGCTATTGTTTCCTATGGCGGAGAGGATGCAGTGAGGCACTGTACACTAGTCCTCCTACCTTATTCTATATAGAATAGTGATATTGGTACAGCGCTCATTACAGCAATTTTATTTGCGCATAAGAGGTTTAATAGCCATAATTTGGGGAAGGACAGGGATATTTAATTTTGTACAGCAACTGATATTTTTTGCAACTGATTCCTTTTAAATTCACTTTATATGATTATGAACCCTTTTATTGTCTGATTGGTCTCCTCTGCAACAAAAGTCCTTATTTTTAGTCCGAGACTGTAAAAATTAACAGAGCTTTTTCTGGTATCAAACTCCAACTGATCTCTGTGGAAGGAAGTCTGCAAATTCGAGTGACGTAAAACATAGAGGGACTATAAAAAAAAAAGTGCTGACTTGCAGAAAAAAAGAATTGACTTCTAGATTTATCATGGTGGCAGTGTTTCCTGGATAGCAGTAGCAGTTTACTGATGGATTTCATTCGGTATCTCTGGACCAAGGAAGCAGCAGTCGAAGGTGATTATAAGAAAACCTTTACTGGCTTTTAATACAGATTTAAATAATACATTGCATGCACATCACCAATGCTTTCACCTTACAAAAAGGCCAAACAAAACTAAGTACTATTAAAATTTTGAATTTTGATTTGAAAATCAGAAAATACTAAATAGTTAAGATGGAGAAATAGGGTCTGTTTCTGATTTTTGGAGGTCCCTAAATTTAATATTGGCAGCTAGCAGGTCTGTCCTTAGCTCACCTCTGGACTGCCAGTCAATTCTCCTTATCATTGGGTGGCCGGACTCCCCCTAGTGGATAAAGTGTGAACTACACTGAAACATAAAGTTATCTTGCTTACCCAATCACAAGGGTCTGGATGTGTTCTATATACTTTAAACTAAACAACAGCAGAAAACATTAAAAAAAAATTATTATCGACTGTTCTCTGAAAAGACCCCACGATCATGCTATAAATATATACCATAACAGATGTCCACATTGAAAATTAACTATTTCTTAAATGGGAGTTTGTAGTGCCTCAGGCTTTATTTTCTACAAAACCTTCCATTTTAAAAACTTAAGAAAACATATTTTTATAAAACGTCAATTTTACATTTTAAAAGCTCATATGCTTTCATAAAAAATAAAATAAAACATTTATTATCTCACTTGTTAGCAAAACACAGAGCATGTGGAAACATATATAGGACAGCTGCAGGTTATGTGTTTTCCACTTTTGGTTTACCATAACCATGTAATATGAGGACCTTTCTAAATCTTCCAAACACTATGTATTCTATCAGGGAGGACCCGGCACTACATAGTTGTTGTAGATCTTAAAATTGTATGGAGTGATCTAAAGCTGGGAACACACGTGTAGATATGTACCAGATCGATGGCTGTTTTGAGCGCTGTGCATGCTCACGGCCATCTGTCTGGCCCATATAGTATGTGGCCATCCCTGTTTTTGATGTGAATGTCTATAGGGTCTCCATGCAAAGCATCGATTGAGTTGGAGACACAGGAGTGCTGTTCGATATCTGACAGCAGCTTGATGACATCATCACGTTGCTGCAGGGAACCGTGAAAGTCTCCAATATCGAGCCTGTATGTGTATGGGGGGCTTTAAAGGGTTGAATGGAGAACAGAAGTGACCTTATAAAATAAGACCTATTTTATTAGCTATATATTGGCATTTGTTATAATACTGAGTTGGTGATGGTGGAGTTACTGGTGCCCTCCAAACACACAGACCATGAAAAGTGCATTGCACCTTACAGCTCAGCTCAGTGTGGTTCTGCATTAAGACTGCAGTCCTTGTTCAGCACAATTGTTCCCCAGGGTAGGCTTGCTTCCTTAGAAGAACATCACTGGTAGAGTGCTGAAGGCTGCAGGCTAGCTGCACATGATAGTGGGCATACATGATTTGATTCACTGTTGGATTAACCTATAAAACAATCCATTTTAAACAATCATTTGAAAAATTATAGTTTGGGAAAACATAATGTGATTGATTCACAGCCGATATACATACAAATCGATTGAAATATCAAAAAAAACTGTCAGATACTCTGACTGAATTGATTCTAATTTGATTTGAACTGCTTTTGGTTGATCGATTTTCAAATAATCCACGTAAAACGATTGTTTTTTAAGTCGATGAAATCAAAAGAACTGTGTATGGGCACCTAAAACAACTTTCATGTACCGTTATTATAAAAAAATTCTGATTGCAATGTTATTTGGGAAAATCGCAAAGTGTCTGACAAATTGGTGGATCCTGGTCTCAGTCAAATATATTTCAGACAAGTAGGACATCTATTGTCAGTTCTTCTTACCAATGGTAAAAGATTTTCACAGATTTTCACAGGGGCAACCAAAACTGGTGTAGGTCTGGCGTCATCAGATAAAGGCCCCCATACACGGGTCCGTTTCCCATCGGATTCCGGGACGATCGATTCCGGGCGCGTGCACGCGAAACGATCGTCCCGGAATCGTGTGAAGCCCACCTTGTCCGTCCGATCACGTCCGATCGTTCGGGGGCCCAGAATCGGATCGGACAGAGAACCAACATGTTGGTCTTTCTGATCCGATTCTGCACACATCAGGGGGAGTTGCCATTTGTGGAGTAAGCGATCGGACACGGAATCGTCCAGGAATCCGTGGGACAAGGTGGTATGTAGCGATCGGACACACTTAATTGGCCGTTCGATCGGACCTCCGATTCCCGCTGAGATCGCCGGAATCGATCGGATAGGTGATCGATCGGCCATGGAATTCGACTGTGTATGGCTAGCTTAAAACAAAAATGGGGTCTGCAATTGTTAATGCATGTTTTTAAAATATTGGGGAGCACAGCTTTATAAGCTGCATAAAGACCAACTGTACTTGATTTTATCAAACATTTTTGCCTTTAGTAAATAATTTCTTTCAGAATTACAATTATTACAATTTTTCTAGAAGTTTCCTTTAAATTGTCTAAAATCAATACGTGCATTATATATTTAGCAATTGGTTCATATCATGTAAAGAAATCCATGGAACAGATTGCAGCAAACAGCATGTCATCCTTTGTCCCAACTCTATCCCTGGCTGCAAGATGCTGTTCTGTGAAATCTAACCAAGGGCACTGCAGAAAGTCAAATGCTATAGGGACCATATGATAGGGATAAGCTTACGTTTGGAGAAAGCAGTATTAATCCAGGTATATAACTAGAACACAGACATCTCTAAAGATAGAATGATAGATAGATAGATAGATAGATAGATAGATAGATAGATAGATAGATAGATAGATAGATAGATAGATAGATAGATAGATAGATAGATAGATATGGGATAGATAGATAGATAGATAGATAGATAGATAGATAGATAGATAGATAGATAGATAGATAGATAGATAGATAGATAGATAGATAGTTAGACAGATCATCTAAATTTACTGATCTTACACCTTACATTACCATGCAAATATTATTAAACTGAGATTATAAGCAATCTGATAATTCATGTTTTGTGGTTAAGGTGAGATAAATCAATAGGGATGGTTTATTGGCAGCATAGTACATGTTCACTGCAAAAGAATTTTTTATTTTTTTTGTAAATGTGGTAAAATTACACAAAAAAAAAAAGAGAAAAATCTAAATTCATACAGTTGAATGATTCAAGTCGCAAAACTTTTTGTTTTTTCTTTTGTAGAGAACCCCTTTATTCTCTTATGGAAGGATGAAAGTGAAATCATGATAATAACAATGACACAGGAAAACCAATATTTCATTACTGTCCAGAGGCCATACCAAGGACATGGGTTAATGACTGGCCAGCTATGTATATATATCTCACAGCGATACAAGTGACAAGGTCATAAAGCCAGAGACGTTTTACGATAGTGTGACCAGGTCATGATGAGGTGGCCGCACTCCTGGTGCTCTTTATATGGATTTGTTTGGCATTGTGGACAATACAACAGGTGGTGACGGTGTCTCTACAGGTAATACAATGAGTCATAAACACCTGTTATATAGATTTCTTACCAACATAAAGCTGGGCATAGACATTCCAATTACTGCACGATCCGACCGATGCCGTGAGCGCTCCCACATCCCTTAGGGCGTGCAGGAATTGGATGCAGCAACTAACAAGGATTGGGCTAAAATCAGCCGTCCTGTCGGATCGCACAGTTATCTGACAGGACGGTAAATTTAACCCGATACCATTAGTCCGGATGGGGATGGCTGCCCCCAGCCGAAGTAATGAGCTGCACATAAAGAGTGCCATCCGATTCTCGGCACTAGCGGGCGGGCGTGATGGCGTCATCACACCCCCTCCTAGCGCAGAGAATCGGATAAGGAAAAGACGGTAAATCCCCAGTTTAGGTTAATCATTCATAGAGGAGAAAAATAATAATTACCTTAATAATAACAATTTAAATAGATTGCCCCTCCCTCCTCAAACTTGGTTCACTTTCTTCTTGTGCAGATTGATTCCACTCCAAACAATCAGAAAAATATTGTTTCTATTCTATTCACTGAACTTCTGGAAACTTAGCACTGAAGGGGTTGATTGTGTATTCATAGGTTTTTTTCTCAACTCTGTTCATGTTATAAAGTTTTTGCTGTGAAGAATAGGCATGTGATCTCTGCTGAGTGAAATTCAATTTTGAGAACTGCAAAAGTAAACCAAGCATCTGTGATAATATCTTGTAGGCAGAGAAGCT
>CM070038.1:85741481-85752771 GCA_036250615.1 Ptychadena robeensis
TAGTGATTGAAAGGATTAGAAAGGTCCTCATATTACATGGTTTTGGTAGAACAAAATTTTGAATTTGAATTTGAAGTGTGGGTCAGTATAGAATATAAGCCCTATAAATATTATCATCCTTCAGGACAGCCTGTCATGCGGGTCCCATATAGATGGAGTGCTGGTGTAGAGCACAGCCAACAATCTCTCTGGTCTCCTCTCCCCATTCTTCATTCTCAGGCAGGTTTTTGCTGCTTTGCAGATCTCCTGAAGGGGAAAGATTTCGCAGTACGACACTTAAAGCTGTATTACGATCTCCTCCACCCGTAAGACCAGCAGGAGCGCGCACCGTAACTGTAATTACGCTGTGAAATGCACCAGCGCAGGATCGCTGCTTTCCAGGGGAGAGGCGGTGTAATCAAAGTGCTAGTAATTCTATCTGTAAAATCACTCGCCCTGTATCGCAGCCCACTGGTGACCCCATGGCATCCATGGATCATCACAATGTCTGCCATTGTAGGTTTTCTCCATTATGTAACCCCATTCACAAAGCTTTAATACAAGGATAGCCATGTGACTCATATTTTCAAATCTCATTGGACTGAAAACAACTGTGACTTTTATAAACATATGAAGTCTGATTGTGATGGGTAAGCTTTGTGAAGTCAGTCTTGTACAATATCATAGCACAGGACAATTACCCTGGTGGAGTCATGTGACCAGAATAAATGGATGAAACTCGGGGGTCTCCTATATGATGAGATCACCCTTTAACAATATTCGGGAAAAACTCTTAAGGCTGCCATACACAGGTCAATGCCCATGAGATAGATGAACCATCAAGCTCAGATCGATTATATCATTGCGCTGAGCCCGATATCGAAGGAGCTGGAGAAGCAGCATTGATCTCCATTGCTTT
Organism: Ptychadena robeensis; assembly: GCA_036250615.1. Taxonomy (NCBI): domain Eukaryota; kingdom Metazoa; phylum Chordata; class Amphibia; order Anura; family Ptychadenidae; genus Ptychadena; species Ptychadena robeensis. Next base: position 85,742,380 of record CM070038.1, read on the forward strand.
GGATAGCTGCGTCATCGGCTGAGCTTAATGACGCAGCTATCCAAAGCAAATGAGATAGATTTAAGGTCATGTCCCATATCCCTGTCTTCGAGCTGGATTGATCGATCCCGCTCGAAGACAGGTGGCCGCATTAGATATGTGCTAGATAGATGGCCGGGAATGTGCATGGCGTTTAAAGTGCCCATCGATCTAGAGCATATCTATGCAGGTTTGGGCACCTTTAGTATTGATCACCCTAAGGCTATGTATCCACTACATCAGGACCCCTGCGTTAACCGTAGTGCTTGGTGGGGCCAGACGTAGCACATACACTTTACCTGTCCAGCGAGTCTTCTGTTCACACATCCACGGTTGCCGGGGTAAACGTTATGCACTATGTTAACCCCTGCATCGGCGGATTGGCTCAACTCCATGTGAACAGAGTATGTGCCAGACAGGTAATGTGTATGTTCTCCATCAGAACCCCTGCTTAATGCAGGGGGTCCCGACGGATCACACAATGCAGCCTAAACTGCAGGGCGGACATGACCCATAGAAGAGCCCTCTAGGGCACACAGCAAAGACAGAGTACTAATATATGATAGGATGACTTAAGCCCCTCATACACCTTTTAATCACTCTATACAATTTCCTTTAGATCTATGTAGTGCCGGGTCCTCCCTGATAGAATACATAGTGATTGGAAGGATTAGAAAGGTCCTCATATTACATGGTTTTGGTAGAAGAAAAGTTGATTGTACAGAAATTGTATGGTAAGATTGTAAGGTGTAGGGGGCTTAAGCTCTAAGAAAAAACGGTATTATATTCCTTACAAATGGTGGCTGCATTCATTTTCATTTTAAAGGCTAAACCCTGGAAACGTATTTTAAGCAATCTACTACATAACCCCCTTACCTATGTAAAGTTGACAAAGAGGGAGGTGTGTTTGTAGTCCAAACCTGGAAAGCAGCATAGTGTGACAACTATGAATCATTTCAGACATACCGTGTCACAGATCAAGTGTGTTTTTCTCAGAATCAAATAAAGGGGGAAATAATCTGACAGAAAACCAATGCAGCCACCACATAGAAAGATTCGTAAATTGTGATATAGATGTTTCTAAATAGCAGTAGATATGAAAAAAACATGAAAACAAGTTTTACAAAGTTCTAAATGAATTTTCTATAATGAATTCATGTATTATGTATAAGAAAGTTACAGTTACTATTTAACTATTTAAACTAGTAACAATTTACAGATAGAAATAGGAGCAGTATCAATGTGTGGGATGCATAGACCTATAACATTGTTAGTATGTATCATTAATATACATAATAAAGTATAACACAAATGATTTATTCATGAATACAAGGAAGATCTAACATATCATGACACACACATACATATAGTATCACACACTGTATTTCCGAAGCTCTATGATGATCTTTGGGGATAATTTTTTCTATGTCTCAGCCAATCAGAGGAGATCTTCCAGCAGAAGGCTGATTCCAGATCTCTATGGGATGGTTAAGTATTGCTCTTTCTGCACTCTGCTGTGATCCATACAGATAGCACTGAACTGCCTCCAGGACACATTGTGTACAATACAAAGTGTATCAGACAAAGGTGTGTACTTCTAGAAGGGAGGTAAGTATGGGAGGTGCACTTACCTGAGCTTCGAGTCTTTTCTATCAGGAGTCCTGGCTGCTCCCTCCATTCTCCAGACTGGATGTGCTGCTGTCCTCCCCCTGACACTGCAATACAGAGCAATGCAGCCAGTCCCCTCCACACTGCATTGCTGCTGTTCTGGGTCCAAATATGTGATGTGTACAGGATGAGTGTAGTGTAATGTATACATGATCAGTATAGTGTAATGTGTACAGGGTCAGTATAGTGTACTGTGTGCACAATTAGTATAGTGTAATGTATACAAGATCTATATAGTGTAATGTATATATGATCAGTATAGTGTAATGTGTACTTGATCAGTATAGTGTCATGTGTACAGAATCAGTATAGTGTAATGTGTGCACAATTAGTATAATGTAATGTGTGCAAGATGTGTGTAGTGTAATGTGTATAAAATAAGTATAGTGTAATGTGTGCACAATTAGTATGGTTTGATGTTTATAGCATTAGTATAGTGTAATGTATACATGATCAGTATAGTGTAATGTGTATAGCATTAGTATAGTGATATGTGTACAGGATCAGTATAGTGTAATGTGTACAGGATCAGCATAGTGAACTCTATAAAGGATCAGTGTAGTGTAATGTGTATAGCATTAATATAGTGATATGTGTACAGGATCAGTATAGTGTAATGTGTACAGGATCAGCATAGTGTACTCTATAAAGGATCAGTATAGTGTAATGTGTGCAGAGTCAGTATAGTGTAAATGTATAGGATCAGAGAAGTGTACTCTATAAAGGATCAGTATAGTGTAATGTGTGCAGAGTCAGTATAGTGTAAAGTGTATAGGATCAGAGAAGTGTAGTGTGTGCAAGCTCTTGGTTGTGTAGTGTGTGCAGGATCATAGTGTGGACTGCCCTGTGGTTCCTGTGTGGACAACACTCTGGGGCAAGTTAGAACATGTTCAAGCCTATGGGAAGTCACTGCTGCAGTGTAGATGATCTCTTCCTGTGTATTCATGTCTATTAGAATGTATTTGAAAAGCTGCAGATCTGATACACACAATGTATTAAATTTTTTACCTAATCGATCGACCAAAAGTGATATAGAAGATCGATGGAGCAGGAATCAGACAAGTTGGTAGATTTCAGTCCACCTCCATCCATTCATCACATGAAAAAGCTCTGCACTTGGATGACATAATACCCAGTAAACTTTTATTTGCATGGCCACTTAAAACGGACCTACGTGGTAGGACACTTTGCACTTGCAGACTGCCGATTACTACCTCAAAATTGTAAAAAATTCTGAATGCAGGAGGGGCGAGTTTTTCAAGATCGTCCCTCCCACTTTGTGATGTAGTGCCGAGGTGCTACTTCGTACAGCTGAAAGGGCACCTGGGAAATCTATATGATATTGTGTTCGCCCAGTCCCATGGGATTGTGACGTCAGTGTCACAGCCGCAGGACTTTCTGACATGCAGCTGTCGGCATCTCCTCTCACTGCCAACACCAGCTCCCCCAGTCTCCAAATGAGTTGGTTTTTTTTTGGGGGGGGGGGGGGGGGGGGGGTGTTGTGCTGGCAGTGTGATGATGATAATGATAATGATGCTGAAAACCTGTGATGAAAGTGTTTGACCTGATGCTCTCGGGGGGTAGATCTGCATTCATCTCCCCTCTAGGGGAGTGCAGTGCAGCTTTCCCCACACACATTCTGGATTGGTTATATCAGCTGGGCTCTGTAAATATAGCCAATACAGTTGAGATGGGATATCAGGCTGTGCAGATCTCCCATCTTCCGGGAGAGCTGGCAGGGAGTCAAGTTGCGATCACCCGTGGTCGCACATTGTGACCATAAAATGCAGGCACTTTTTCCCCTGATTTTGGGGGTGAAAAGGTGCGTCTTATAGTCCAAAAAATACAGTATATAAATACCAATAATACTCTATTTTGTAATAGATTCGAGCACAATCAAACGCTGTGCGCACTCACGGTGCCCGATTTTGCTCTTATCTTTTAAAAAATGTTAAACTAAAAAGAGAAGCGCACCTATTTATGATCCCTATAAGGTCACAGGGGGACGAGAGGGATTTTTAGGGGTAACAGTGCATAATTTCTAAAAAAAAATAAGCATAAAATAACGTTTTGTTCACAGTATCATATATAATGTATATATTATTTATACATTTATACAGTCATAGTGCATAGTACAAAATTTGAGCCATCCAGGCTTCCTTCCAGCGAGATCAATCAATCCCACTCGAAGAAGCTCAGCCGAACAGGTTTCCAACATGTTGAAAAACCTTGTTCGATTTCCATTACTTTGAATAGGGACTGCGGGGCCCCATCCACAGTAGTGGATGATCAATGATGCAGCAGTAGTGCGCCTCGACATAGATGAAGCTTGAGCGCAGCGCAATAAAGCCATCATGCTGCTCATCATATTCCTCGAATTGCACGGGTATAGACCTGTGTATGCCAGACATAAATCCTACATATATCTGACCAATAAACATACTTAAGCTGGCCATACACCTGTCGGATTCCATGGCCAATTGATCACTCACCCAATTGATTCCGGCGATCTCAGTGGGAATGGGAGCTGCAATCCATCAGCCAATTAAGAGGATCCGATCACTGCATACCACCTTGTCCGAGTGATCGCGTCCAATTGATCGGGGGCTCAGAATTGGATCCGACAGAGAACCAACATCAATTGGGTGAGTGATCAATTGGCCATGGAATCCGACACGTGTATGGCCAGCTTTACATACATACAGAATAATAGATTTAAAGACCTTTTTTATTTTAAAGCTAGCCATACACGGCACGGATTCCCTGGCTGATCGATTCACCATCCGATCGATTCCGGCGATTCCGCCGGGATCCTCAGGTGTGATCGATCGGCCAATTAAGGAATCCGATCGCTGCATACCACCTTGTCCTGCCGGATCCGTGTCCGATTGATCACCTCCCGGAATGCAACTCCCGCTGATCTGGGCAGAATCGGACCCGAAAGACCAACATGTTGGTTCTCTGGCGGATCCGATTCTGAGCCCCCGATCGGTCGGACCCGATCGGACGGACAAGGTGGGCTGCACGGGATTCCGGCCCGATCGTTTCGCGTGCACGCGCCCGGAATCGATCGGGCCGGAATCCGGTGCAAATCCGACCCGTGTATGGCAGCCTTTACATGTCTCTAAATTATTGATGTTTCTTAGAAGGTTGGCGATAGTATTTCACAGGAGACGTCAGCAGTTGCACAGAGGACAGGTCTAAATCAATGCCTTGCAGTACTTTGTGAGGAATGGGTTTGAATTCCAAGTTCTGTGTATTGGATAAAAATATTATATTTACATAAATTGTCTGCGTGCATCAACATGCATTGGGCGGTTATTTACAGCTTGTGTCCCTAAGCAGGGTGCAGCTTTAACGTCACTCTTTGTACCAGAAGCGTCTGATGATTTAGAACCTTCCTCCGGTCATAGCTGAAAGACTGACAACACCAAATATGAATGAAAACATTGCTCTGCTTTATCACACCTAAAATTATTATTATCATCATCCTCATCATTTATTTATATAGCGCCAACATATTATGCAGCGATGTACAATAAATTAGAGTTGAGATACAACACAAGAAAACATACAGGTACAGAATATGATACAGGAGTAGTAGACCCTGACCGACTGGGCTTAGGGCATGTTTCCACTTCGTTTTGTGATCCGTCAGGACCCCCTATGTTAAGCGCATTGCTTGGCGGGGGTCCAGACGGATCACATACACTGTACTTGCCCGGCAGATGCTCTTTTCAGACATCCGCCAATGCAGGGGTTAACATACTGCACTACATTAACCCCTGCATCGGCGAATTGGCTCAGCTCTGTGAGAACAGAGCAGGTAAAGTGTATATGATCTGTTGGGGCCCCCTGCCAAGCAATGCGCTTAGCATAAGGGGTCCAAACTGATCAAACAACGCTGTGGAGACATAGCCTTACAGTCTGAAGGGGAATGTCTCCACTTTATTCTCGGCTCCTTCGGCTCCCCCTGTGCTAAGCGCAATCCCAGGCAGGGACCCGATCGAGCCGATCCATATTACCTGTCTCAGGCACCAGCTCTTCCGCCAGCCAGAGGTTGATGTACTGCAGTACGTTAACCCCTGCATCGACTCTACGACATGTGAACAGAGGATGCGCTGGTCAGGTAAAGTGTATGTGCTCCATCAGGACCCCTGTGCTTAATGTAGGGGGTCTCGACCGATCACACAACGCAGTGGAGACATAGCCTTATAGTAATAGTTCTGAATTACTAAGTTTCATCATTATCATGTTCAGTTTTCTGTGGAGGTGGAATCTTTGGGGTTGGTAAACAGCAGCTGTCATGTCTGTCTTAAGGCCCCCACACACGTACCGAGTGGGGGCCAACAGAGCAGCTCAGATCAGCTCTGATGGCAGCGTGATGACGTCATCACTCTGCTCTCCAGAGCTGATAGCATCGGCGGGCACCCTTTGTGTGCCGGCCGTTAGCTTCAATAAAGATGCCGGTCTTCATTGAAACTAACGGCATCGGCCAGAGAATATCGGACATGTCCGTTCTCTGGCCGACCAAGCTGTGGGGCGACAGGGATCTGTCGCCCCATGTGGGCACCCCTGATCTCCTTAGTACATAGATCAAACTTTGGGAATGGCTTGTAGATATTGAGTGACAAGTGCTCAACAACCAGAAGCCAATCAAAGCATTTCCTGTCATTTAACCTCCCTAGCGCTCTTGCAAGGTCCAGATTTCTGTACCAAAAGCACACCATAGACTTAAATGGAATGTTTTTATGTTGTAGGCCTGTAACTTCCCGAACCATGTCCGTACAAGGGTCTAGTAGAATATAATAATGTTTGAAATACACAATTATGTAAAAAAACAAATTACATTAAAAATAAATAAATAAAAGATATAATTTGAATGATAAAATGACAAAAATACTTATTTTGTATGATAGATTTAAAAACAGTATGTATTTATATTTGTTTTGTTCATAATAAAATGTTTATTCGATTAGAAATGTGTTATGTGTTTTTTTTACTTTGAATTGTATTGGATACAGTTATCACTGTATCCAGTACAATTTCCTTTGGCACCCTCTCTGCTCTGGTGGGATGAACACACCAGGGGAGAAAGGGTTAACTGCAAATAGCACATCTGGGAATGGTAAATCTGCGCTGCCGGGGCTCCGGCCTTCGCCGGACAGCTCCATCTCGTCCAGCGCTGCAATCAGGATTGGCAGGGGGGTTTATATAAGAAGGATGCTGATTGACAAGGAGTGCTCCTTGCTGTTCCATATTGCTGTGCTGTCAGAGTGCATGGGGAGATCCAAATAAAAGTGATATTGATCATTGATAATGTGGTCGTGTATGGACACATTTTTTAATTACAATTGTCCATGTAAAACATTGGTACTCTTCTGATCAGCATTGACGTTGACCAGGAGGGACATCAATGTGATGCTGCTCAGGCCTGGTGAGTGGTGGATAGCTTGGGCATTGTCACAGGGACTAAGGTCACATACCCCTCCATGCCTGGAATCACTATGGTGCCAGCTGTGACAGAGGAAGGAGTGCTGGGAGAATTAAGATAAGTTAACAGACAGGGTGAATCCTGCTCTGAGCCGCTTTACCCTGCAATCAACTTTGTAAACTTGTATTGGTTTATGGGAGATTTAGGCAATGACTCCACTATGCGCTTTGATGGACTGGGGTCAACACATTCAATGAGTGCAAACCTCCATCCAGGTCCGTGTTATTGTCCCCGATGCATAGCGCAGCCAATAACACGACCCCTTTAAATCAATGGGCTTTAGGCATGTTAGGTAGGCTTTGACTTCACTTGCGCCATACTTGTCCCGTTTTGGCCGGGAAAGTCATGTTTTTGCGGCTTGTGCAGATAATGTGCGGGGTGGGACATTACTAGGGAGAGTTAAGCCTCCTCCCTCCTAAGTTAAGCCCCCCATACACCTTTAGATCGATCCATACAAGTTTCTTTAGATCTACCAACAACTATGTAGTGCCGGGTCCTCCCTGATAGAATATGGAAGGATTAGAAAGTTCCTCATATTACATGGTTTTGGTAGAACAAAAGTTGATTGTACAGAAATTGTATAGAAAGATTGTAAGGTGTATGGGGGCCTTTAGCCAGCTACAAAATGGGAGGGAGGACAGGTAGACCTCCCAATATCGTATGTGATGTCACTTCCTGTATTTGGAACATGGATTGTCTTTATTCAAAAAGGGAAAACTTGACTGGTATCATTTGCACTAAAACCCTGTTAACGGGCCCATAGAAAATGCATTGAGTTTTGCATAAGTTTTTGGATACATTGATCAATGCGCACATCCATCAACGCATCCCTAATGCAGTGTTAAAGGGTAAAACTGACTGATTACATGCAAAGCGAGATATTTCAAGCCTTCATTATGATGATTTACAGCTTATAAAACCCCCAAAATCTTAATCTCAGAAAATTAGAATATTACATGAAATCAATAAAACAAAGATTTTAATTTGAAAAATGTCGGACCTTTGGAAAATATAGTCATGCGTATGCACTCACTTCTTGGTTTGGCTCCTTTTGCCTCAATATGGCGTGGATGGTATCAGCCTGTGGCACTGCTGAGGTGTTATGGAAGACCAGGATGCTTCATTAGCGGCCTTCAGCTCTCCTGCATTGTTCCCTCTCATGTCTCTCATCTTTCTCTTGGCAATGTCCCAGAGATTCTCTATGGGGTTTAGGTCAGGTGAGTTTTCTGGCCAATCAAGCACAGTAATCCTATGGTCAGTGAACCAGGTTTTGTCAGTGTGGACAGGTGCCAAGTCCAGCTGCAAAAAAAATCAGCATCTCCAAAAATTATTTTGTTTTTCCAATACATTTCTGGTCTGTTAAAAGTTTATGTTAATCACATATTAAAACTGAGATGGCCATTATGATATTCTTCATGCTACTGAACTATCTGTGTGGCCAGAACTGACATTAGTCAAACACTTAGGAAATACCCCTAAATATGCTTCTTTTTTACCAAAATGTCTTCTATCCAGAAATAATCTTGTCACTATAATGATCCCAATGACTTCCTTCCATAGCCTGTTTGGCAAGCACAATCTTCACTGCACTGGGGGGAAGGTGGGGGTAGAAATACCACCGGGTGGTACCCAAAGGCACAACTCTACCCTCTTAATTCACTCACCTGAATAAGGCTCCTTTTCCCTGCTGGATGATGGTCGGAGGGGTGGCATGGAAGGGGCGAAAATCACACTGCTAAGGGAAGATGTATTGAGATTTAGTGCTGCAATTGTTCCAAGAAGCTATGTAAAGCACCTGTCTGGTTCTACCCACACTATTATTTGCCTTCAATAAAGCACAGAGACCAACTAATGATGTGATATTTTAGCTTTAGCATCTACAGTGGACCCATGACATTCAACACTCTTCCCAAAACCTACCTAATGCTAGCCATACACATGCCGATAAGCGGCCGATTTTTAATCTGACCGACGGGCGTGCGCGCTCGCGCCGTCGGTCAGGTTAAAAATCGGCCGCTAATCGGCATGTGCCCACATGGGGCGACAGATCCCTGTCGCCCCACAGCTCGGCCGGCCAGAGAATGGACATGTCCGATAATCTCTGGCCGGCGCGAGCCGATGGAAGCCGATGCCATAAGCTGCAATGAAGACGGCGTCTCCATCGCAGCTTATGGCCGGCACACAAAGGGGGCCCAGCCGATTGAAGGGGCCCCACAATGCAACGGGATGCTAACGTGATGGCGTCATCACGTTAGCATCTCGGAACACATCGAAGTAGGTCGGTCTGACCTACTCGGTGTGTGTATGCCCAGCATAAGGGCTTGTCCCCACTGCTGCTCACGGCTGAACAAATTGCACAAGTGGTTGTGGCCCCCGCCGCGGCTATGATACATTTCAATGCAGCCACTAGCGGTTGGTGTCCAAAAACGCAGGTGCCCGCATTTCATATTGCGACTGCGGGCAGCCGCGCAAGTGGGGACAAGCCTATTGAAAGGAATGGAAGCGGCCGCATTTTATATCGCGACCGTGGCCAGCCTCGCCAGTGGGGACAAGCCCTAACATGGTATCAATAAATATCTCCCTATTAGCTTTCATGCTAACATTGGGGGTTCTCCTCCTCAACCCAATAAACATGCAGTGTCAGCAAAACAGAAAGAAATACGGTATGTTACAGGGAAAATTATAATTTTATTCAATCACCCGGGTGGATAATAATTTCTGCATGTGATGGGTTATCTGTGCCTACCTGTCAAGGAATCAAAGCAAGAGTAGCTGATTAGGCCCAGAAAATTCTTTGTACTCATAGGGCAGATTTGAAAAATGATTTTGGTCGCACAACACATTCACATTTTTGTACGACACTCATTTGTGGTGTGTAAAGACAAGCGTCCTCATTTCATAAATAGCGCAAGAAACAAAGTGCTGAATGCAGTATCTGATCGCCGTGAATCATTTTATTGAAGCCGTGCCAATGCAGTATTGATTGTGATTGCTTGGTAGGCATACTGCAGTCTGGCACTATTTATGGAAAAAGCTTCATTTACAATTGGGTCAACACATAAAACACTTGCGTACAAAGTCCTCGATCACATGTGTATGGTTTGCCTGATTATTGGCGTTCCCAAGACCCAAAGAGAAGGGAGAGACCAGTGAACCTTAAGCTAGCCACACACGGGTAGATTCCCGTGCAATCGACCACCAATCAATCACAG
>CM070038.1:85760633-85785091 GCA_036250615.1 Ptychadena robeensis
CCCCTTCGAGCAGTCTCAGGACTGTGTAGTAGGATGACGTGGGTTCCCATATGAAGGGACAGATCCCTGTTGCTCTAAATCTCAGTTGGCCAGGGAACGAACATGTCCGTAAATCTCTGGCTGATGCCATTAGTTTGAAAGGGAACCGGCGTCCCCGTCCAAACGAATGGCCGGCACACAATGGATGCCCGCCGATACCCCACTATGTGTGTGGGGGCCTTAAGGCTATGTTCCCACTTAGGTGATTAATAGCCTGTGCAATCGCCAGGCAATCGCCTACACTAGTTTCAATGGGCTAGTCCCCAACTATAGGATTGCGCACAGTTGCGATTGGGGCTGCAATCAAATCGTGGCTCCACGCGTTCTGACCGATCTCGACCACTATTATTTTCCTCTGTTTTGTTTAGCATTGCAGAGTGACGCATTTTCATTTTGTTGCTTTTCTGCGTGCCACAAACACGTCAATTAATCTTCCCACTACCGTGCCCACTAAAAAAAAAACACAGCTGCAAGCGCAGCTCGGATAGTGTGAAAGGGCCCTTTCAGCAATGTGCCCACTGCTTTTTTCTTGGTCTGGACGCAAGCTAACCGCATCCATTACCAGCAAAAATAAAGACTCCTTTTGCACTGTGCTGCTCCAGCGTCTTCCATGCGAGTGTATGGGAGACATCCTTGCACTCGGCTTGCAAAAATGAGGGCTGCAGTGCATATGCCCTTGGTTTATGGCGCGGTCACGCCAATGTGTACTGATTACCATTACAAAGACGGGGGAAAGCTGCGCCTATGCTGCTGTGGATATTATCCGCACTGTGCTTGCAGCTGCAGTTTTTGCAGATGATGGACCGCGGCCACTAACCGTCTCCATTACTGGCATTTTGCACTGTGTTGACCCTAGCTGCCTTGTGCTGTGGTACTAGAACGCATTGCAGCTGGAGCGCAGCTAGTGTGAGCGAACCCAAAAGTATAGTGCTTTTCCCTCTTCTTTATCTAACCTACATTCCTTCACCTGGTTTGCTTACATTACCGCACTGGGTCTGGTCTCTCTTGCTCATTGTTGGGCGGTAGCCCTCCATATAGGAAAATGTATACAAACCTGGTGATGGAGGACCTTGGATCTTAAGGTAGCCATACACAGGTCGATTTGTCAGCGATCAAGTTTGCCGATAAGATCTTTCCAGGCGATCAGGAATCGGCGATTGATCGGATCTGGAATCGATGCAACACCACCTTGGGAATCTGATTTGTGGTCAATTTGGACATGAGCCGATCTCCAAAATGTCAGATTCCACAAAATCCATCGATCGGAAAGGCTACTGCATAGAGCTGTGGGTCCACCAACGTACTTCGATTGCCAAACGATCGACCAAAAAAAAACAACATGTTGGTTCTATGTCCGATCCCATTTTTAGTCGATTCTGATTGGTCGATCTTCAGGATGGGCAGAACGCGATTGATCGCCGATCGATCTTGTGAACGCGCGCAGTGATCGATCGGTCAAAAATCGAGTGGAAAATCGACCTGTGTATGGCTACCTTTTAGATATTCAGAGGTAGAGGGTGATTTAGTGTAGACTAGCTTAAGCCCCCCATACACATTCTGATTATTCTCCCGACGATTTTCCGATTATTCTCCTGTTTTGGTCGGTCGGCTGGCATGAAAAATCGGAATTCGAATTATCACCGATCCATCAATCCGACACTATTTATTAACAGCAGATCGACCAAAAATTTATGAACAGGTCCGAAGTGGTACATAATTCTGCATCCGATTAATCTCCCGATCGATTAATCTCCCGACCATATTGGTCGGTCTGGCAAAATTCGTACAAAAAATCGGAACGTGTATGGGGGGCTTTAGGAAGAGTGAAAAGAACTCTTTCACACTAAGGGTAAGTTTCCACATATGTCGGGACCCTCTCGTATACGCTTAGCGGGCTCCCGACGTAGCAGATAGACATTGCCTGCTCGGCGGATTGTCTGTCTACACATCCGCCAGTGCAGAGACTCAACGTATTTCGTTAATCCTTGCAGCAGCAGAGCACCTCGGCGCCGTGAAGACAGATCCTCCGCCGAGCAGGTAAGTGTATCTGCTACGTTGGGGTCCCCGCTAAGCGTATGAGAGGGTCCCGACCTATGTGAGAACAAGCCCTAATTGCAAAGCACTACTCGGCAGTGGTTTCCAAACCTTTCCTGCAGGGCACTGTTTTTCTAAATAGGAACATTATCGAGCCCCCCCCCTCCATACAAAGTACACAAAGTTCATGTTGTGTTGCAAAAACATTGTCATGTAGTGACACTCACATTACTTGCACTCTACTTACTGTCTGCAGCAAGTTCCCACATGGTCGGCTTACTGCTTTTCCCTCAGGCTTCTGTTTGGCTAGCATCGGTAGGGAAGGATGGTTGTACTGTATGCAATCAACAGAGGGAGAAGAGAACTGACAGTGGGGAGAGCCAATAGGCAGCTGAATTCTGCAGATCTCTCTGGCTGAGAGCAGATTCTCACACAGAGCACTCGTAGTGCGCCCCTTGTCGGCTCCTTGGCTGTGCCCCCCCCCCCAATTTGGGAACCACTGACTTAGGCTTAGGCTCCACTATGTGTTAAAACATCCATTGGTGTGATCCGTCAGCTTGCGTTGCCTTAACATCAGAGCACAACGTAAGCCAACGCAAGTATGGGCTCCACTATGCGTTAAAACCCTGTGTCAATGGATGTATCTACACATCTGTTGGTATGATCCGTAAGCTTGCGTTGTGTTAAAATCCGTGCAGGAAACTGCATTGACATTAACGCAACACAAGTATAGGTGCGTTGACGCACCCATAGAAAATTAATTGAGTCAGTTGAAACATAATGGTATGCGTTGTTTGATGAGTTGATCAATCAGTTCATGGTATAAAAACAAACACAAAAAAACTGAACCGCATCCGTGACAGAACCCTAACGCATGGGTTGCGTTTATTGCATCCATTAACGCAGCGCATTCTTAACGCATAGGGGAGCCTAAGCTTTACAGTATGTATTTTGGGAGAAGCTGCTTTACTGTGTATAGGAGCACTGCACAACACATTGCATACCACTGTGAATGGTAGCACCACTGTGTACACTGTTGCGATCGCGGGTACCACGCCATTAAACATGGCGCAGTACGGGGTGACTGCTAGGGAGGTGAATGATGCTTTAAGCCTGCCATACACCCACAGATGGGTGCAGACAGATGAGCTCCGATATGCAGCGTGATGACGTCATCATGGTGCATTCTGGGGCTGCTTTAATCGGCCGGGCACCCTTTGTGTTCCGGCCATTATCTTCAATGAAGACGCCGGTCTTCATCGAAGTTCATTGCATCGGCCGGCATCTGGGGCGACAGGGCACATGTGGGCACACGACAATTGGCGGCCAATTTTGCCGACGGCGCAAGCGTGCACGCCCGTCGGTCACCGAAAAAAATGGGCCGGCATAAGCCAGGCATACACAGTTCGATTTTAGTACGACCGATTTCCTATCCGATTTTAGATCTTGATATTTTTATCAGAAGCCGATCATTAGGGAACCCAAAGTAGTACCACATGGAAGGTCTGATCGTAATACGACCAAAATCGCTGGTTTTAGTTTTGATCACAAAACACAGGAAAGAGTCATATATAAATGCGTCATGGAATACAATCGACCGGAGCAACGCACACAATGCTACGATTTTAGTTAGATCGTTGTACCACTGACGAAGATTTTCCAACATGTCTGATCATTCTCCGATCTATGTTTTGAACGGTATCAAACAATTTTCGTAGATCGCACTAGGTATGCAGCATACGATTTGAAATCCAATCGATCTAAACTTTAATCGAACAAACGCTAAAACCGAACCGTGTATGCCTAGCTTTACCCTACAGCTGGTCCTGGCACATAGGAGAATGGGCAGAATGTCTAACCACCTGGCTAACCCGACCATTGTTGTAACTTGCGTGTCCTTAGCAGTGATGTGTAAATTTGTGTTGCTTTGTTTGCCATTCTGTAGAAATCAGATACCTCGTTCTGTTTGTAAAGGCTTATCAACGAGGTTGCAATAAATTCTGGGTTTTCTGAAGAGAATTGCTGGCAGATAGTGCGAGTGCTTGGAATATCTAAACTCTCACTACCGGGAAGAGATCTGCGATCCTTGCGCAAGGAGTTTCTTGTGTAATGATAAACATTGAACAGGGGAGGGATCACTGACCTGCGAGCTTTGAAATGTTGCTCAGGCTTGCTCATTGTACCAGGCTTGTGAGCAGGCAGGATCCTGGTCATCCTTCTGCAAAAGGTAAGTGTGCAGTTTGATTGTATTGCTGAACATTAAAGCAGAGTACAGACGTGTAGATGTGGGCCAGATCGATGCCCGCTCGAGCACCGCACCCATATATTATGCCCCCATCACAGTTTTCCAGCGAGACCAATCAATCCCGCTCGAAAACTGGGATATCAGACATGACCGTAAACCTCGGCTGATGTCCGTTGCTTTGCATGGAAACCACGGGTCTCCAGGCAAAGCTTTGGCTGAGCTGGGGAGAGAGCAGAGCTGTCTCTTCAGCTCCGCCGATATCTGACAGCAGCGTGATGACATCATCACGCTGCTGCAGTAAACATCAGTCGGCGCCAATATCGAGCCGTCTGTACCCTGCTTTAAAGGATCTTAATACAGATTGAAAGTGAAGAATGATTTCTTTGTGTTCTGTGTACAGTCGTTGCTGTATTACATGACTTTCATGTTCTACAACTTTTCCAGTAGGACCCTCCTATTTATACCATACTGCTACTTTATTCTTCAAGTAATCATTGGCACACATTCAGCCAAGACTTAAAAGTTCCCCTACAAGTAAGCCGAGAAGGGGTGTAGCAAGATAAAATGAGCGCTCTGTGCTTTAAAGGCTCGCACCGCACACACGCACCGAGCGGCAACCGATTTTGCCACCAACCAATGTGCGTGCGTTGGGGGTGCCCACATGGGGCGACAGATCCCTGTCGCCCCAGAGCTCGGTCGACC
This sequence comes from Ptychadena robeensis, assembly GCA_036250615.1. Classification (NCBI taxonomy): domain Eukaryota; kingdom Metazoa; phylum Chordata; class Amphibia; order Anura; family Ptychadenidae; genus Ptychadena; species Ptychadena robeensis. The sequence continues at coordinate 85,765,654 of CM070038.1, forward strand.
AGAGAACGGACATGTTTGATAATCTCTGGCCGATGCCGTTAGTTTCAATGGAGATCGGCGTCTGTTCAAGGTTCCCGGCAGCAGAGCGATGACGTCATCTTGCTGCTGCACGACACTGAAGGAGCTGAAGGCGCAGCACTGCTGTGTCTCCAGCTCCAACGATGCTTTGCATCGAAACCCTGTGGTCCCCATGCAATGTCCCTGTTTTCAAGCGGGATTGATTGATCCTGCTGGAAAACAGGGATGGCTGCATATGATATGGGCCAGATAGATGAACGTGAGCGCACATAACATTGATCAATCGTGCCAGCACACGGTGTGATGGGAATCCATAGTACCATCAGATACAAAAATCAGATGAAATGCCAAGAGATACTTGTTCTATGGACTTAAAATTCACCAATCTTGTCTGATCATTGCTTGATCGATTTTATGGTCAACCAAATCATGTGAAAAAAGAATAACATTTTAAACCATCATTTTCTTTTATGTGTATGAGTATGCCCACTTTTATTCTCTTTGTTTAACAACCTTACCCCGATTGTCGCTCAGGGATACTTCCTCATCCCTGGCGAGCCCATGGCAGTACTGAACATTTGCAAACTTGCACCATCGACTTGCATGTCAAGGAGCAATGTTGCTTTTCCTTCTCACATGCCCAGCGTCATTCATAATGCCAGGCATGTAAAGATGGGAGGAGGGAGGGAGGAATATTGTTGGCCCATACTGCGTTTTTTTTTCTGACCTCCAGGAAGGTTAATGGAGTATTTCTGATAGTGCCACTAGGATGGCACTGGTGTTTGAGATCACTAGCAATGGGAAGACCAACTTACCAACAATCAGGGTGGGTTTGATTTAAATTCATGATTTAAATCATAAGTCAGTAAAGCCCGCCATACACCTTTAGATCACTCCATACAATTTCCTTTAGATCTACCAACAACTATGTATTGCCGGGTCCTCCCTGATGCACTACATAGTGATTGGAAGGATCCGATAGGTCCTCATATTACATGGTTTTGGTAGAAGAAAATATGATTGTACAGAAATTGCATGGAAAGATTGTAAGGTGTATGGGGGGCTTAAGGCTTGATTGAAATCATAGTTTTCTACATAAAGACTAATTCTTGCTGGTATTACTTTAATATGCAAGTAGACGAAGATTTTTTAGACAAACAACTTTTCATATTAGTTTTTTTATTCCCAGTTTAGGATAATCAATCTTATTTGGACAACTTTTGTGTAGTACTTTGGAAGGAGAAAAGTAATCATTACCTTAATAATAACAGTTTAAATAGATTGCCCCTCCCTCCTTACACTTAGTTTTACTTCTTGTGCAGATCTATTCCACTCCAAACAATCCGAAAATATTGTTTCTATTCACTGAACGTCTGGAAACTTAGCACTGAAGGGGTTGATTTTATATTTATAGGTTTGTAGAATAGGATTAAGGTCTTTTTTTATCAACTCTGTTCATGTTTATAATGTTTTTGCTGTGAAGAAGAGGCATGTGATCTCTGCTGAGTCAAATTCAGTTTTGAGAACTGCAAAAGTAAACCAAGCATCTGTGATAATATTTTGTAGGCAGAGAAACTGCCCAATAATCTTACAAAAATCTCTGAAAGAGCATGACATTGTGAATGGATTCATGGTATGTATTTACCCCAAAAACGTCTTATTCTACATAATCACAAAATGTATCTTTATTTCCAGATGGAATAACCTTTAGATGGTGAAACATTTTTTTTGAGTGCATCCCATTACATTGTGGTTTTCAGAGTGTCTGACAAACATGGTGGAGTTTTGGCCTTAGAATCTTGGTCTGAAATACCTTGGTGCATGGCATGACCAGGGTGCTCAAATACACACAATTTATTAGATGTATAATTTTGGAAACAGTTGATGGCCAATGGGAAAGAATCAAGTCCCTTCCAACTTAAACAGACAAGGTCACAGGCAGAGGAAGCGATGGTAAATCTTATCAATGGCTATAGAGAAATGTTTTTAGTTAAGTATGGCGGCTTTGTACTTCTGCTGTCTTATGCTCTCTGTAACATTTCCCTTTTTTTTTGCCTTGTCACATGAACAGGAATCCCACTTGGTTCCAACTAGCAATAACAACCTAGCAGAGGTTTAAAAAAAAAAGTTTAGCCTTAAAGCGCACCTAAACTTACCTGATGTACTTTGTGTCTCTCAATGGCAACCTCCTATTATTGGGATGATCAGCACCTGTAAATATTCTTGAATGTCCCTTGTCGCCACACTGGGATAAAATCGCAATGTCAGATGAGATATGTGAAGCTATCATGTCTGTATATAAGTCTATGGACCTTTGTTTTCTCCCATTGAAAACAATCATGTCTGGACCAGTGGCCATATGTGTTATTGCAGTTATTAAGCTACACAGGAATAGACATGGCAACTTCCACAGATGAGAGCAGAGCAGGTAAATATACCTTTTAACCTTTGTAATGGCTCCAGAGGTAAGTTAAAATTGTTATTATTTTTGTTTATTATTTTTGAGTTTAGGTGCATTTTAAGTTGAACTTTGACTAAGTTTTTTTAAATGCTTTCTAATTCCATGTAGATTTCCACAAAATATTTTTAAACATTGTCATGGCAAACTTTTAACAGTATTTTTATTTTCCAGCCTGAAAGTTCCAGCCATGACGCTGTGGAGGACTCTGTGTTGCCTTCTCCTGGTTTGTACGATTGCTGTGACCTGCAAAGGAAAAGGTCATATATCTGTTTTTCTTCTCGGGGCTAATGGAGACCTGGCTAAAAAATACCTCTGGCAGGGATTCTTCCAGCTCTACCTGAAGGAAGTGTCCAGGGGCCACACCTTCAGTTTTTATGGAGCTGCACTGAGTCCTCCAGAAAAAGCAGAGGCCGTAATGTTCAACACACTGAAGGCATTGAGCTGTCCGGCTGATGTTGAGCCAGATAGGTGTGCCGTAGTAAAAGACCAGTTTCTGAGACTCACCCGTTATAGACAACTAAAGACGGCTGAGAACTTTACAGCACTGCACAAGGATATCCTTACTTCACTGGCAGAAGAAGATCTTCATGAAGCTGGAAGACTTTTCTATTTGTCGGTGCCTCCATTTGCCTACACTGACATCGCTCGAAACATCAATGCCAGCTGTCGGCCGCCCCCTGGAGCATGGCTACGAGTGGTGCTGGAGAAGCCCTTCGGACATGACTTTACGTCTGCTAAGCAGCTAGCTAGTGATATGCAAACCTTCTTCAGAGAAGAAGAAATCTATCGGGTAGATCACTACCTAGGAAAACAGGTGAGGCCAACCCTGTCATATACTGGGGCAAGATATAGGTCATCAAATTTAGCGTGGTTTGTGTTGGTGACAGCTGGCATTTGATCACCATTATTGTCAACAATCAACAATCATCAGGTCCGCCATCAGAAATTTCAGGGCCCCATACTAGATAATTTACCCCCCCCCCCCTCCACCCACTCTCACACATGCACGTTCTGACAGAAGCATTGAGCGAGCAGGACAGGAAACTCGGTTGCCATGCCGATGCAGCAACGTCAGTGGTAGGCATGCCACAAACCGTGCAGCAGACCACCGGCCCTCCCTAGATGGTTGGGCCTGGTCTGGCAGGGCCCCCTGTAATGGCCTGTCAGTGGCCCTGCCTATCACTGATATCTCCGTTTCTGAAGTGTACACTATTGTTAGTTATTTGACTGGCGCCAAACTAGGAATTGTGCCTGAGAACACCAATCTACAGATTTTAGACTTGTTAAATTTAGCTTTAGATATAAAAGATGTTAGATATAGATATAAGCATAATCCAGCCTTTTGAGACATTTTTACTTTATAGGTGTTCTCATCTAGCTCAAGTATGCAGGAATGCAAGGGAAAAAACAGAAACTCAAAATTTGGCTTCTTGTCCTGAGTCCAGGGGAGATCCTTGCCTGTCTAGCAACCTGGGTGATCACTCCCTCTCGCCCGCCCCCTTGTTGGATCGGTAGTGATATCTAAGTGTGGTGGGGGTGTTTTAGAAAAAAAAATGTACATACCCTAACCATGGGTAACAGAGTACCCGGAGAACTAATAATTGACTGGCATTGCAGGCACAGAGAATCAAACCAGTCATTTTAAGTATAAAAGGTCTTTATTTGTGAATGGACCAAAACAATTCAACATATTAATAAATTATAATGCGATAAAAAATGGTATGGGTAGTTCTGGTGTGTGGCAATGACCCCCATACATGGATCACCACACCCAAGGAACTAGTCCACCAATAATAAGAGTTTTTGATTTGTTTTAAAACAGCACATCATATAATCCATCAAATATAGAAATGTATTGAAGCATTGGAAGCTCCCCACTCTTCTCTGACGCATTTCACCATATGGGCTTCCTCAGGGAGGTAACAGGAGTGGTGTATCTAAATACATACATCAAGAAAAACCATAGTTAAAATTCCTTAAATGCATTAAATATAACCAGTGTGTATAGTACATCAACATTACCTACATAGATGTGAACAAGCAAGAACTCATTTCAGTACACTATCAGATGGTGGAGTGATGAAGGACGGACTCCCGGATAAGCCAAAGGGTGCCAACCAGAGTGCGCGATCCAGTTCACATAGCCCCTAGGTGGTAAGGGGCGCCTCAAGGGCCAATTGGAGTAATAGGTGAATCACTGAGGAACAAGGGAAGAGGTTAGCAACCCCATCGGTAGTGGTGTCTAAGTGTGGTGGGGGTGTGTTAATGCAAGTAATTAAAGGAATCAACCTAGCCCCCCTTTACTTGCCTAGAGTGAGTTAAAGTTTCTTAAAATGCTCATGTCTTCTGATAATAATTTTAAATTCAACTAAAGTTTCTGCAATGGGGCCCCAGATAGATTTATTTTTTACTTCACTTTTCCTTCCTTTGAAACAAAAATGATTTTTTTTTTCTTTCTTATGTGTCTTATTACTTTTCTATCTTTTATGACTATTTAATTACTTTTATTACTATTTACATGCTCAGCACTCATATAATATATTTATAATGTATTTCTCCAGACAGTGGAACAGATTCTACCTTTCAGAAGACGGAACCAAAAGCAGCTAGAGTCAATATGGAACAGGCAACATGTGGATAGGGTGGAAATTGTCATGAAGGAAACACTTGATGCCAAAGGTATTAATAAAAAACATAGGAAGCTGTATACTTTGCTCTTCTAGGGCCCTTTTACACTGCGAGCACTGCAGTTAAGTTTTTTGTCTGTAACAGACGCATAGCGGTAAACGTTGGTTTACATGTGTAGATTTTTGTAGATCAATGAAGAACAAACCATTTTTTGGTTGATTGAACAAAAATCTAGAATGGACAATTTGTTCGATGGATACATTTTGTTCAACCTCGAACAGAAAATCGTTATTGGCAGTTGAAAAAACCCACCTCAACAGAAGTGTGGCTAGTGTGAAAGAGCCCTTTGGAGAATCTTTTTAAAGTCCTAATTCTAAGAGGTTTGAACTGGACTGATGTTATACAAACTGCCATTGCTTACCTTGTTTAATATTTTATGAATAAATAAAGAACTGCTCAGAGTTTTAATAAGTTAATTAAGTCCTAGGAATTCACAGAAGTGTAAAAGCTTAAACACTGCCTGGCCGCTTAGAATTTTTTTTTCTGAGTTGGGAATATTTTCCCAATTTAATTTATCCCCAGACTTTTACAAGCTGAAATTCTACACTGAGCTGCTTATGCATACAAAAAAAGTATACAAAAGAAACCTCAAGTGAGCGTTAAAATTCTTGTTTTGAGATCATGGATAAGGTAATTTTCTCAAAAATATTCTTTGTGTACCCCTCCCCCCAGCGGAGGTAGCAGTGGTCCTTTAGTGTCTTTCTGAACAGTGCAGGACTACTGATGTTGCTTTGTAAATTATAACATGGGGGAAAATTGCTTTGCCTTTCACCTGACCCCCCTTTTTCTTTTGTTAAAGGTCGCACCAGTTTTTATGATGAATATGGTGTCGTACGCGATGTCATCCAGAACCACCTGACAGAAGTATTGACCTCCATTGCTATGGAAGTGCCAAATAATCTCTCCAGCTCAGAAGATGTCCTGAGAGCCAAGCTGGAGTTATTAAATTCTCTACACCCCCTGGAAAGCAGCAGGACTGTCATTGGTCAGTACCAAAACTATGTGCAGCAAGTCAGAGACGAGATGGAAAAACCTCCACATTTTGTCACCAACACCCAGACATTTGCAAGTAAGTTGCTTCTGTAAAATCTTACTCAGACCTTTATAGAAGAGACATGATTTCACTTCAGGTTGCCCTCCAAGTCTAGTAAAGAGTTACTTCTAAATAATACTAATTGATATACACCTTCTAGACCAGGGGTGGGCAAGCTAAGGCCCAGGGCCCAGATCTGGCTCGATTAGCTTTCTTTTTGGGCCCTTTATCACATTATGAAGATGCGCCCCTCCGCAATGAGTGCACATAATGCCTAGAGGTGTCCAAACGTTGCCTTGGAGAGGATGCAGTGACGTGATCATGACACTGGGTGCATTGGTGACAACAGGCAGTCTCTGGGAATCATCTCTGCTTTTTGCAATCTTTGTAAGTTCAGGAAAGTTTGAGATAACAACATGCCTGTCACACGTTTCCTATTACAGCCATCATTAGTAATGCCGGCAATGCATGGAATTGACACACATATGGGGGGTCAGCCATAACATGCTCTTGGTCTGGCACCTTTATCAAATTTAATAAGCCAATGTGGCCTACGAGTCAAAAAGTGTTGCCCACCCCTGATCTATACTAAACAATGTGCCCATAAAATGGTACAGGGTTATAGGTAGCAATTCAGTGCAGGTAAAATGCTGTCTGTGCTCACTGTGCAAATAAACGGATCATCCCAACTCATTATTGGACCACCCAGTGCCCACCTCACCTCCATAAGCAATCATCCAAAGCAAATCCTGCAGTCAAATGATAAAAGCCCAAACAATCTTTGTTTTTAAATATCTAGTAACACACTGTGTGTTACCTCCTGAAGCTACACTCCTCCCTGTGGAAAAACGATTTACATCTCATGTAGATTGTCTAAAATTAGAATTCCCACAATAAAATCACATAACCATTATTTTACTACCAAATGATCGATTAATCATACAGAGTATATCAATAATAAACTTACTGGAAAGAAAAATATGTTATGAACATAGAAATGTTTTTCTCATTTTTCTATGAGTCTGGGACACAGCCATTTACATATGAAGTAAATATACAGCAAATTTCAGCAAAGTAAGTAGGGCTGGGCCATTCAGTATTCACTGTATTTTCCTCCAAGCAAGCCAAAAGGCCAATGCCAGGAGGCAGAGGTTAGTTTCAGCTGAATGTGTAAGGCTGAACTATACTATGTGTCTATACACTAGCAGTATCCCCTCTCTGAACACAATGACTATTTTATGGAGAGACACATTTTACAATCTGGCACTAACAACTTACCCATGAGCAACTATTTACAAATAGGAAAGATGAGTCTGTGTCACATAATTGTGTTTTGCATGCAGAATGTAAATACACAACTCATGCTATCAAGCTAATACCAACTTACTCAGCTATTACTGTTGTGAGCTCAGTCTGTTGCTGTGAGTATATAATGTAACTCCCATGTGTAAATAAGATGTGTATTTACAATAAAAAAAATTGGGACACAGACTCATCTCTTCACCCACATGTAAATAGGTGCTCATGGGTAAGTAGTTAGTGCCAGATTGTAAAATGTGGTCCGAGGGTTCACAGAATGGGTGCTGCTAGTGTATAGACAAATGCTAAGGTTTCAGCTTTGCACACTCTTCCGGAAAAAAAACTGTCTCCTGGCACTGGCCTTTGATACTATTACTGGTTGGAGTAATATAGAGTGAATCTGCATGGACCAGACCTGCCTTCCTTGCTGAAACATTCTATATATTCACTTGGCTGTGCCTCTGACCCAAAACCATGGCTTTAATTTTGTGGTCCTGTGTGTCGTATAGTTAAAAAAAAATATGGTAAGATATATTCAGTAACGATTTTAAGGTGCTGTATTGTTGGAGGTTGCCATTTTCACCCTTCGGCCTATCGTGGTGATGGATGGAAATATTTTCCCTGATTTATGTACTATTTCCCCATCTCACCCACTGAGGTACATACTTACTGTTATGGTATATTTGACATGTATGCTTGTATGATAGTAGTCCCGGTGTGTTGGGATCTGAGTTGTATTATTTATATTTGTATTTTGGAAAAATCAATAAACATATTTTCAAAAATGTACAAAAATAACTGGTTTAGGTACTAATTATTTTTTCCTTTTTTTAAGGTGTCCTTATCTACATCAACAACATGCGGTGGGAAGGTGTGCCCTTTCTTTTGGTATCGGGCAAAGATTTGGATGAGAGGACTTCTTATGTCAGAGTTGTATTTAAAGAAAACACCTTCTGCCTGCAAAAAGATTCAGCCCGGGACCCAGAGAGAAATCCTTGTAAGCCCAGGCAGATTATATTCCACATAGGACATGGAGAGCTGGGGTTTCCAGCTGTGTCAGTGAGCCGGAATCTATTCAAACCAAACCTTGTACCTAGCCAATGGCAACAGGCGTCTGAGCTCCCAAATGTCCATTTGTTTGGCCAGCCACTGTCTGATTATTACATATACCTTCCAATTCAAGAAAGAGAGGCTTACTCCGTACTGATCTCCAATATTTATCGGGGAAAGAAGGAATCCTTCATCACAACACCAAGTCTTCTGGCTTCCTGGAAGTTCTGGACTCCTGTTTTGGAGGAACTAGAGAGAGTGTCACCAAGAATTTATCCAGGAGGGTTAGAGACTGGTCATTTGCTAGACTTTGTAATAGAACATGGTGAGTTACGTTTTTTGACTGATGAACATTTAGAGATAATAGGTATGGAACAAAAAACACAATCGTATGCTTCAACGATGTCTAAATTCATTGGTTATACCATGGTGTCTAACTGGGCTGAACAACTGATACAGAAACTAGCACAGGACATGCAGAAAGCAGCAGAAGACGCCGTTAAGAGCTCCGGAAGTTTCCATCTTGCTCTCTCCGGGGGTTCCAGCCCTATTGCTTTGTTTCAATGGCTGTCTAGGCACCATCATGGCTTCCCGTGGAAACACACTCATTTGTGGTGGGTGGATGAACGCTGTGTGCCATTTACAGACATTGAGTCCAACTTTGGTAGCGTTGAAAAGCATCTACTACAACATGTCAGAATCCCCTATGCAAATATCCACCCCATGCCTGTACTTAGGAACCAAAGATTCTGTGCTGAAGAAGATCTGGGTACCCAGGCCTATGCTCAGGATATCTCTGCCCAGGTCGGCAATTCAAGTTTTGACTTTGTGCTTTTAGGACTGGGCAACGATGGCCACACTGCCTCCATCTTCCCTGGCTCCCAGAAAGGGATCACAGGAGATGAGTTGGTGGTGTTGTCAAAAAGCCCAATAAAGCCCCATGACAGGATGAGCCTTAGCCTCCCACTCATTAATAAAGCGCGGAAAGTCGCCATCCTAGTCCTGGGTAAAGGGAAGCATGATATCGTAACTCTCATTAGCAGAGCAGAGAGCAATCCCAAAAAATGGCCTATCTTTGGAGTTACCCCAACACCTGGACAGTTGATCTGGTACATTGATTATGAGACTTTATTTAAGTAAAACAAAAAATGACTGTTTACCATAAAAAGTGCCTTTTTATATACTGGAAGGGTCATTCCACCCAAAAAGATTTCTTTGTTTGGTAGATGCAGGCATCATCATGTTTTGGGGTCTCCAAACCCGGATGCCTACTTCAAGTTCATCCACTGCCAGATTGTTGGTATTAGACAAGATATTTGTAACAGGAAATAAAAAATTTCAGTGTCAGAAAATCGGTTTTGGTTAGAATGATCTATTTAAATAAGTTCTTGGTACGTAAAAGTCCAGGTGATGACATTTTTAGATTTTTGTTATATCTGATGGTACTATTGGTACTAATGTTTGGATGTTAGCTCAGAAATAAAACTCAAAGTTTGTATGTTCACTCTGTTTTAGACGGGCAGAGATGGCAAGTTCTGTTAGGCCTGTGGTTCCTAAACTGAGGGGTGGAAAGGTATTCCAGGGGGGTGCCGGCCCTCATTCTTAACCTGTGTTTGAATAGGGAGGGGAGGGGGCTCGATAATGTTCCTAAATAGAAAAGTTTGGGAACCACTGTGTTAGGCTAATGCGGCCCCTTTAAGTTAATGGGCTGGCGTATACCTGATGCACCCGGGCACCTTAAGTACACTTCAGTCTGATGCGTCCATTGTCTGTCAATGAACATGTCATACACCACCACGTTTATATTTTCAACGCAAGGCCCCATGTCGGCATAAACAAGATAGAGGCTTGAAGTAACGGGTCGGGGGCTATGAAGGGCTGTGGAGATAGCCGTGTCATAGTCCATTGATTTCTGTGGTGGCATTCAACGCAGGGATATTACCAGAATGGAGGCAAGCCCTAAGGGATGCGTTGCATTAACGCAATGCATCCCTTAGGCTATGTCTCCACGACAATATCAGCTCCCTTGCCTCCCCCTCCGCGTTAAGCGCATTCCTTTAAGGGGACGTCAACGTACCCCATATAAATTGCCTGCCGCACTGACAGTTTCCATGGCGTGAAGCCGATACTCTGGCTAGAGGTTGACATAGTGACGTGCGTTAACCTCTCCGCCGGACTATCAGCCAGTGGAGTATCGGCCACAGTGCGTTCAGGTTCTATTGGCGCAACAGATCCTTGAACGCACCACAGAAACTTTTCCATTGACTAGCAATGAATTTGTTTTAAAAAGCGCCCCTATTCTCCAACAAGTGAACCAGATCAGCTCTGGAGTGCAGCGTGATGACATCATCACGCTGCTCTCCAGAGCTGACAGCATCGGCGGGCACCCTTTGTAGCACACAAACCACCCTTTATGGCCATTCGCTTTAATAGAGATGCCGGTCTTCATTGAAAGTAACGGCATCGGCCAGAGATTATCGGACATGTCCGTTCTCTGGCCCGCTGAGCTGTGGGCCCGATGGGTGGCCGATTTTGCGGTTTTTTTATTTTAAGTTTATTTTCTGTTCTATTTTTCTAAGTGGATCCATCACTGAGAAAATATGTAAGCTGTCATTGCTATACTGGTTCTAAAAATGCTACTTGCCTGGCTTTTCTTATAATCCTTTGCCTTTAACTCCCCTGGCGGTCCCATTCATTTTCAGTGCAAAGTGGTACAAAAGTGTAAAGACATTACAGCATTATGGCTATTTTGGAAACATCCCCACACATCTGTGATGTCATCGATGACGCTGGGTATGTGTGGACTCCTCTATCAGACAATGCAGGCATAGGCGGAGGTAGCCTGCCTAGTGTCACTGATGATGCACCGGGATCTCAGTGAGCAGTGTTGCTCTGGGTTAGCCGCACTCAGGAACACTACCTAGGGGCTTAATATTTCTTCTAGTACTTGGCTAGACTGAGTATTCAGCGAATTGCTGCCCCGTGTCCTAAAGTTATCTGGATGCTTGCTTCAGGTGTTCAGATCTGCTTCATGCCCATTATAATATATCTAAAGCTGGGCATAGACGTCTCGATTTTTTCCATATGATTTCTGTGAGATCGATCGCTGTGATCGATCACAAATCAATGCATGCACAAAGTGATTTATCGATCGATTTGACCCTAAATCGCACATAAAAACAATGGAGCAGAAATCGGACCTGTCTGTAAAGTTTCGTTGATCACTTGGGAATCTATTGCCGTCCAACCCACATTACATAATTTATGATTAGAACAGCTGTGAGCTGGAGATCTTGGGAAGGAATCGACCAGGAATCGCAGACGTCATATGGTGCAGTGTACGATCGATTCTGTAAATGGAATTCATGGAATCGCATGCATGATCGTTTAAAAGATTGATCACTGGGAAATCTTAACGTCTATCTCCAGCTTAAGGTGTATATATATATATTTTTAGCCGTCTCCTCTTTGTGCTGCCCTGTCCTCTCTGTTTATGTTCTTCATTGTCCTGGTTTTGAACTACATACACCTCACCGACTCCCATCTACATTGCATAGAGGGGAGATACTTTTAGTTCACAGAAGATAGATGAAAGGCTGATAATTGTGTTTACTGTGATTACTGTTCAGTGCACAGGTAAGGACATTTGATTTATTACATCATTTAGTTATTTGTACTTGGTGAAATGTTTTGAAGCCCCAAAAACTTGTTGTTGGGTTTGGTTATGTTTTACCTGCCATTAAGCCATATCAGATGCATAATGATGTACAATATAAAAAGCGCAGTTTTGTAACTTGCTTGTTAACTTTCATTGTAAAGAAAACACAATAAGATCAAACCAAACCTCAACTCATCTGAAACGGAGAAAAATGATTTGTCGGGACTTAACCCATTAAGTGTACACTGGATATTTCTTGTTGTGGACCACTAACTGTGAATGACTGCTGAATGTGTTACGTTCTTTATTTACCGACAATAGACATAAAACTGGGACTGAACAATAGAACTGTAGATATTTCTGTGAACCTTCAGTAAGCCATTTATAAGATGTTTATAATGTTTTCCGTCCAGGTTTTTATATGTACAGTATTTGTAGATTTATATGCTTTCATTGAAATAAAAACATTTGTTTTGTTGACACTGAGTAACGAATATTATTACACTTCAGGCCAAAATATATATTTTTTTAATAAGTGTCCTCATCTTCTAAAGTGCTGTTAGGATCAAATCCCTAATAATCTGTATGCAACACTTACAAAGCTTGGCTTTCCCATCCTTGAACAAAAGTGGTGATGCTCTACAGATAGAACACTGGCTGATTTTATGATCTTGGTACTAAAGAACTTTGCATTAACAGCACCAGAAGTAGGAAAAACCGAGCAAAGTGTGGCATGAAATCCCAAAAACTTTCAGAGTATAAGGGGACTTGGGAAGGTCCACTGACACCTACCTTGCCAGGTCCACTTGCGCCTGACACCTGCCGCAGTGTACTGGGAGGGTTGGAGTATGAGGAGACTGGATGAAGATCGCTTCATCTATTCTCCGCTTCCCCCTCCAGTCTGGGATGGACACTAAAGGAGTGGAGCAGAGACTGGATGAAGATCCTAAAGCCGGCCATAGACGTCCTGATCTATGGACGACTTTTAGCAGACTCTTCACCACGCTGTGAGCAGTCGGCTACAGAGAGGACAGGAATCCCGTGTGTTCCACTAACACACGCGATTCCTGTCAGACTCTAGCCAATTAACTCGGAGGGGGAGGAGACTCCCCTTCGAGTTAACAGCCTGCAGCACAGTCGGACAGAAAAAGAACCAGCAGGACGGATCCGCGTGCGTGCCGACCTGCCGGCTTTTTTTCTATGAAACTCAAGGTGGGCTCCCTCAGTTGCGGCCGACCAACCTTTATGTGCTCGGCGGGAGCTAGCATGCCGGTTGGTCGGCTGCAACTATGGCCGGGAATCGGCCTGTCTATGAGGGGCTTGAGTGTCTGCAACGGCCATCTTAGAAAATGCCAATTTGGACAGAATAAGTATGGCAGCATCAGGAGTGAGGAAGCGAAGTATGTGATTTTTAGGTTTGGGGATTGGTATATAGATAGTTAACCCAGCCTCAACTCCAGGCAAACAGCTAACTACTCCATTGAAAAACAAATATAAGCAGGGGTGCACATAAGTGGTACTCTGGTACTCAAAAGGGGCCAAAAACTAGCTATGGGTACCTGCACTATTGTTACACAGCTCATATGTGTACTAACAACTTGGAGGCGCTCCGTGTCTGGGCGGCCGCAGCTAAATGTTACATGTATACAATTGATGTCACTTGGATAACTGCAGGGAAACATGAATAACTATGAAAGGTTGCAGATAGGGGTGTAACACTGGGAATGTAAATTACTAATCCAAAAAAAGATTGGACTTCTAAGGGTGTTAGAGAGCTGGGGGAGGAAAGTCAGAGTAGACATATGTAAGGGTAAAACCTGAAAAGAGAAAAGTACTGAGTGACAGCTGGAATATAACTGTGAAAGGTTGAAATTTGGACTGCTGGTAGTCTCAGGGGTTAGTTACTAACCCAGAAAATGTCAAATGTCAGGGTTGTACTACTGAGGTATGAGATCTGGGGCTTCAAACGGTGTTGTGCTGTGAGAGTTACATTTCACCTAAAGCCAGCTGGTGACCTGTGGATGGAGACGGCTAGTCAGAGGCTCAATCAGGAACAGGGAGGTCCATCTGCAGCAGAATCTACCATGTAGGAAGCTGATGCAGAGGACAGTGAGGAAGACCACCTTACATATAGGGTGAATACCACACACCATCTCCTGGCACTCTTCTGAGGAGCTCACTAAAAAAAGTTATGTGCACCCCTGCATATAAGCGCTGTTATCTCTGACAAATAATTTGTTTTTTGTCCATCCAGTACTGAGATCTACAAGGAACTGCCAGGCAGCAAGACCCAGACTTGTGACCTTATTTGTATCTACTGCAATTAACTACATAGGTTGGTCACCACTTTGTTGACAAGCAGGTCCTGGAGTGGAAAAAGCCGCATGAATTCCTTATCATTGTGTGCTCTCCTTTTGTCATGTAATAGTATGTTACTTACAGGCACATATTCATTATGGACAAATGATTGGCCATTAGTGCTGTAAAGGTCCCCATACACGGGTCCGTTTCCCATCAGATTCCGGGACGATCGATTTCGGGCAAGTGCACGCGAAACGATCGTCCCGGAATCGCGTGAAGCCCACCTTTTCCGTCCGATCACGTCCGATTGTTCGGGGGCCCAGAATCGGATCGGACAGAGAACCAACATGTTGGTCTTTCTGATCCGATTCTGCACACATCAGGGGGAGTTGCCATTTGTGGAGTAAGCGATCGGACACAGAATCGTCCAGGAATCCGTGGGACAAGGTGGTATGTAGCGATCGGACACACTTAATTGGCCGATCGATCGGACCTCCGATTCCCGCTGAGATCGCCGGAATCGATCGGATAGGTGATCGATCGGCCATGGAATCCGACTGTGTATGGCTAGCTTAACTCTTTAAACAGATATGCTGTATGCTTGTTATGTGTGACCTTTTTTTCTTCTTTACAACCAACCCATCTCAAGCTCAAAAGACATTCACATTCTGTTCTAGCCATGTGCAGCGGTATCACACCTACAGTTATCCAATCATCAATAAAGTGATCAAGTGATGCTCGTTGAATTTATTGTACCAATTTTTGACATTGACTACTCCATTCAAGATGACCAAGAATGAAACTAATAGACATAATGTGAATTTCTGTTGTGGCAAAAAAGAACATGTCTAATCTGCAGCCACAAGGTGGCGCTCCACCACCAGCACAAGAAGCAGCTTTTCCTAGTTTGATGTTCTGTTTTACAATCCACATAGATATTTGCTGTGCCACCTCTTCTCCTTCCCATCACAGGTTAGAAGCAGGTCCTGAAATTTGTAGAGACTTAAGCCCCCCATAAACCTTTAGATCACTCCATACAATTTACTTTAGGTCTACCAACAACTATGTAGTGCCGGGTCCTCCCTGATAGAATACATAGTGATTGGAAGGTTATGGGGGGGCTTAAGTCTCAGTCTTTGTCTCAGTCTTCGCAGACCAGCCGCCTATCATAAAATGCAGCCTTCGCCACAGGTATGTAATTGGGCCTGATCAAGGTGGGGGGGGGGGGGGGTGCAGACCGCCTTCCCTAGCTTTCCAGGTCTCCCTCCTCCTGTCTGCTAGGCCCAAGTGTCTAGCCGGTGGCCTAGTCATGGGGCAAGATGGGGCAAGAACCCATTCATTTGGGTTTATGAAACTTTAATGAAGGGTGTTTAGCTTAGTGATGGTTATGAATGATTTATTAGTTCCCTAGAGGTAACCGAAGCTAGGTTCCCCTCGATACCTTGCTTAAATGGATTCACGTTTACGGAAGTACCCGAATGGCGTCCCTTCGTGGTCCAGGACCTATCTACATGAGATGCAACCCCACCCCCCCCCTTCTCCACCTCTTCCCATCGCCCTCTCGCCCTCCCCCCCCCACCCCTCATCTTCTCCTCTTTCTTCTTCCGGCTCTGTCTCCCTTTCTTCTTTCATTCGCCTCCTTCCTTGCCGATCTGTAACTCCTTGCTCCCCCCCCCAACCCCCCATCCCCTATCGGTTTGTCCATGTTTGTGTTAATGAGTGAACCACGGTCCCTCTTCTTGTAATGATATTTACTCTTCTAAAACGTTTCATGCACCGACATTAGGTTGGAATCATACCGTACTTTGCGTAGTACGATTTCAGTTGACCATTGTCCATGTTTTCCCCCAATCCCCCCTGCCCAACAAAATTGTCACCCCCCCCCTTTTTGTTCCTTCAATAAAACTTGGAATTTCAAAAAATTAAGTGATTTATTTCCCGATAAGAATGTTGGATCTTTTGTTTAATAAGTTGTAATTACTCAGAATCAGTTTTTAACAATGATCAGATTTTGCTTGTGTTAAGGTGTTACACGATCAACTGCCAATAAGATTTTTTGTTCATGGCATTGTTAACATCGTTCGTTCATTAATGAATGTAGGCCGTCACACAAAGTGATTTGCGATCTGACCGACGGCGTGCGCGCTCCCGCCGGCGGCCCAGGTTAAAAATCGGGCCGCTAATCGGCATGTGCCCACATGGGCGACAGATCCCTGTTCGCCCACTTCTCGTCCGGCCAGAGATCTCGACATGTCGGAAAATCTCTGGCGGCCGAGAAGTGGGGCGACAGGGATCTGTCGCCCCATGTGGGCACATGCCGATTCTGCCGATTATTTTAAAACCTGACCCGCGAGAGCGCGCACCCCGTCGGTCAGAGTAAAATCACTTGTGTGCGGCCTCCCTTCCATAATGAACGAACGATGTTCAACAATGACCTGACAAAAAATGCTTAATTGCTTGATCGTGGGGGGGTAAACCCACCCTTAACACACAAAATCTGAGGCATTGTTAAAAACTGATCATTGAGAATTACAACTTTAATTAAACAAAGGATCCAAATTCTTATCGGGAATAAATCCCTTATTTTTTGAAATTCCAAGTTTAAATTGAAGGGAACAAAAAGGGGGGGTTGACCTTTTGTTGGATGGGGGTCTGGGAAAACATGACAATGGTCAACTGAAATCGTCCTACGCAAAGTACGTATGATCAAACCTCATGTCGGTCCCATGAAAACGGTAGAGAGTAAAGATAATTACAGAATGAGACCTTTGGTTCCCATTACACAACATACAACATAGAGGGGTATGGGGTTGGGGGGGCGCGAGTTTTCAGATCTGCAGAGAGGAGCGAAGGAAAGAAAGAAAGGGAGAGCAAGAGCCTGGAAGAAAGCAAGCAGGAGAAGATGAGGGGTGGGGGGTGGGGCATGGGAAGAGGTGGAGAAGGGGGGGGGGGGTTGCATCTCCTTTAGATAGTCCTGACCAAGAAGGAGCCACATTCCGGGTATTCCGTAACGATGATCCATTTACGCCAGTATCGCGGAACCTACTCGGTACCCCTCTCAGGGACTAATAAATCCTCATCACCCTTCACTAAGTCTAAACCCCCTTATAAAGTTTCATAAACCCAAATTAATGGGTCTTGCCCCCGCTTGCCCTACTAGCCCCGTCTAACACTTGCCTAGCAGACAGGAGGAGGGAGACCGGAATCTAGGGAGGGGTTCTGCAGGCTTGCCCCCCCCCCCCCACCTTAGCAGCCCCATGCACATACCTGTGGCGAAGGCTGCATTTTATGATAGGCTGCTGGTCTGGCGAAGACTGAGACAAAGACTGAGTACTTAAGCCCCCCATAACCTTCCATCACTATGTATTCTATCAGGGAGGACCCGGCACTAATAGTTTTTGGTAGACCTCAAGTAATTGTATGGAGTGCATCGACGGTTTGGGGGGGCTTAAGTCTCACAACATTTCGGACCCTGCGTCTAACCGGTGATGGAAGGAGAAGAGGGGCACAGCAATATCATGTGGATTGTAACACAGAACATCAAACTAGGAAAGCTGGCTTCCTTGTGGCTGTGGTGAGCGCCACCTTGTGCTGCAGATTAGACATGTTCTTTTTTGCCACAACAGAATTCACATTCTGTCTATTAGTTTCATTCTTGGTATCTTGAATGGAGTAGTCAATGTCCAAAATTGGTACAATAAATTCACCGAGCATCACTTGATCACTTTATTGATGATTGGGATCCCTGTAGTGATATACGCGCACATGCTATACCAGAATGTTGAATGTCTTATTGAGCTTGAGATGGGTTGGTTGTAAAGAAGAAAAAAAGGTCACACATAAAAAGCATACAGCATATCTTGTTTAAAGAGTTAAGCTATCCATACACATCCGATTCCATGGCCGATCGATCACCTGCCGTCGATCCGCGATCTTCATCGGGAATCTGGGTCCCTCGATTCGGCCAAGTTAATTTGTCCGATCGTACATACCACTTGCCCACGATCCTGACGATTCTGTGTCCGATCGCTTACTCAACATGCAACTCCCCCTGATGTGTGCAGAATCGGTATCAGTAAAGAAACCACACAGGTGTTGGTTCTCTGTCGCGATCCGATTCTGGGTCCCCCTAACAATCGGACTTTTGTGAAATCGACGGAAAGTGGCTTCACGGTCGATTCCGGGACTACGTTTCGCGTGCCCGTGCCTCGGAAATCGATCGTCCCGAATCTGATGGAAACGGACCCGTTTATGGGGACCTTTACGCACTAATGGCCATCTTTGTCCATAATGATAGTGCCTGTAAGTAACATAACGATTACATGACAAAATGAGAGCCCAATGAATAAGGATCATGCGGCTTTTCCCACTCCAGGACCTGCTTGTCACAAGGTGGTGACCAACCTATTTAGTTAATTGCCTAGATACAAATCGGTCACAGTCTGGTTCTTGCTGCCGTGCAGTGTTTTTCCTTGTGCTTCTCAGTACTGTGGACAAAAAACAAATATGTGTTCAAAGATAACAGCGCTTATAGCAGGGTGGCACATCAACTTTTTTAGTGAGCTCCTCGAAGAGTGCTCAGAGCTGGTTTGTGGTAGTCACCCCTAGATGTAATTGGTCTCCCACTGTCCCTCTGCAGCACCTTCCTACATGGTAATCTGCTGCGATGGACCCCCTTTCCTGAGTGCGTCCTCGACTAGCCGTCTCCATCCACAGGTCACCAGCTTGCTTTAGGTGAATTAACTCTCACAGCACAACACCGTTGGAAGCCCCAGATCTCATCTCATAGTACAACCTGACTTTTGCAGTTTCTGGGTTATTAACTACCCCTGAGACTACCATCAGTCCAAATTTCAACCTTTCACAGTTATATTACAGCTGTCACTCAGTACTTTCTCTTTTCAGTTTTTTACCTTCGGGACGGACAGGG
>CM070038.1:85786814-85798680 GCA_036250615.1 Ptychadena robeensis
CTGCGTATGAGTGCAACTACACCCACACCCATACATATACAGTATATACTAGTTACCTACTCCTTACCTGCTGTTTAATACAGCTTTTTAACCCCATGTGAAAGTACTACCCTATGGACAGACCTTTAGGAACTACATCAGGGTCTGATGCCATCTTGGGACAGACTCCTAGGGACTGCACCCGGGTCTGGCGCCATCTCTGGAATACACGGTACGTTAAGCGTTTTACTGAGTACTGTGTAATAGGAGGATTTTCCTCTAATTGTACATATTATTGATGTATGCATACCATTATTTGACAGACCTTTTTATGCTATGAACTTTATAATACAATGTAACCATTGCCTATGTATGTACCAATGACTATATAGCATGACCTCTGGACTCATGACTTCTCCTTTCGCTCATGTTGAACCCTTTGGGGGTCTTCTAGTCCATACATACAGAGTCCATCTTGGATCCCTTCCTCCCCTCCTGAAGAGGACAAATGCCGAAACGCGTCGAGGGGTGAACCCCACTTCTGGACACACGCAAGAGCTAAGACTTCTTTGCCTTGTTACTATTTTTTGTTGACTTTGGACACTTTTTTATCATGTGTTAAATATGGACGTGCAATACAACCAGGATGATCCTGAACCTTTTTAATGTTATCATCCTCTTGAACATCCCCCCTGACCTATGAGGAGAATTGTTGGACTCTATTGGTCTACAGGCTAACAATCTTTTATTGACCAATTTTAACGTGATATAGCTAAATAAACTGTGAACCTTTTTTCTTAACAGTGGTCTGTTGATTTTCTCCTTGGTGGTATGGCTATTATCAATACAGGTCACACTAAATCCCCAAATCTTGGGATCAGAGGCAATCCCACGACTCCCCTACGCTTAGGGAGTCTCCCCACAACCAAGTTTAAAAATCACGCTGTTAGGTTTACCATTCCAAAAGCTCTGTGTGTAGATTTTGTATTGTCCCATTTGTAAGACATAAGGTGCCCATACACGCATAGATATGCGCTAGATCGATGGCCGCTTCAAGCGCTATGCACGCTCACGGCCATCTATGTGGCACATATCTGATCCCCATCACTGTTGAAAACAGGGATATTGGACATGATCGTAAATCACAGTCGATCTCCATTGCTTAATATGGTGACCACGGGTCTCCATGCAAAACATCGGCTAAGCTGGATGACAAAGCAGTGCTGTGCCTCCAGCTCCTTCTATATCAGGCTCAGCGTGATGACATCATCACACTAAGCTTGAAGGCTGATCTATCTCACACGCATCTGACCGTGTATGGCAGCCATTAGTATGCAGAACATAGAGGTAACCCTAACCTAACAATAATCAATATGTTTTGCGTATCACTAACATGTTTGTGATGCAAAGAAGGTTAGGTAAGGGCGTCATTCATTAGGCATGGTTGGCACCACATTCCAAAATTAAACATGAAAAACTAAACTTGCTAAAGTAAATGCTATAGGCTGAACAATGCAAATAAAACAACAATTTATTGAAATTATTAAAATCGTCCATATAAATTATGAATAAAAACATTTCCATGAAAATGTTTAGTGTAAAGTGCTTCTTGAGAAAGTTCTTTCACATCCAGGGGGCGTTACAGACTGCCTGGGCAATATCGGCGCAGTACACTGTACTCTGCCATGATTGCACGCTCTCCCCCCGGCTCCCTACACACATTTAGACACCAGCAGTGTGGGCGGGGTGAAGCGACGCCCCCTCTATTAACATGGAGGTCTATGGTACCGATGACGCTGCAGACTCGGGCCCAGAAGAACTCCGAGAGCCTGCAGCGAAGCAGAGATGCTGTAGGCTCACGGAGAACTGCCGATAGTACCCGATCTTGGTACTGGCTTCGGGCGTAACGCCCAGGATGCTAATTGTTGAATACAGATTTGTCGTGGAGATGATGTGTCTTTTAGGCTCCTACATAAGACGGCCACAAGCCCTGCACTGTCCTGTTTTTAGGACAGTGCAGGGCTTGTGGCAATAGTAACAATTTATTTGCACCTAAAAAGCCCCTGGGGACTGGCCACCCCCTACCTGAGTCTGTTTAGGCAGATCAATAATTTTTGTTCAACAGTTTTTGTGACTTGAATGTTAGAAAATGCTGACCTTTCACTAACAGCATGCACTACAAGTCCTTTAGGAAGCCTAACATTGAAGAAAAAAAAGCCAACACACTGTCAGTCAAAGTCGATTTAGCCAATATCAGACAGCATGTCCCCTGCTGAGTGTTGTGGTTCCTCTACACTAATGGAACTGGCATATGGTTTGGAAAAAGGATACCAAGTGGGAAACACAATACACTAAACATCAGAACCATCTAAAACTGCAGCACCCAGACTTCTTTAACCCCCCCTAGCATTTCTGATGGCACTATCTCGTCCAGTGCTGTCCTGTCAGTACTGCTCTGGACGATGGTGCCGTCCGGCGAAGATCAGAGCCCCAGCAGCGCATACTTACAGTCTCACGTCTCATGCCTCCCATCATCTGAGCTGGCTTCTTCACTGAAGCTGAGCCCAACTAAACCCCCCCACGAGTGACGTGAGAATGCGATGGCGGCATTATGGCGCATTAAAAAATTCGACCATCTCTAGTCATTCATAATGAAAGGCATTATAACATGTATAACCCTTGTGTGCTTGAAAATAATGCTTGCTTGGGGATTTGATCCTCAGCCTTTATATCATCTAAATTATTGAAATGAGCAGGCAGATCACATGCTTAGCTAATTGCCGTACACTGCAGCTGTGGGCTGTGAATGAGCACTTACAGTTCATCAGAACAAGAGGTGAGAAAATATTTTTCAATAGGGACACCTACACCTGTTTTATCTTCAGGACAAGTCAATAGAAATCTCCCTAACAGGACATAGACAGAAACATATCACATCAAATACATCAAAATATAACAGGTGGCATGTGTTGACATTCTCATGGCCAATACTGATTAGTGAATCCTCAATGTCATTGCTATCTGCGTATCTGTTCATTGTATCTGGGATTGGTTACAGCTGCGCAACCATTCTCTCTACTAAAATGTTCCCGCTGAGTCACGTTCATAGTCTAAACACAGACATCACCAGAAACCACAACACACATTGGTCTTCGCAATGACACATCTGTTCAAATGTTTAAATGTAAATCGCCAGTTTCTTAATTATTTATGAATTTTTTTATTAAAATTTGTATATTGTTCTAAAGTGCAGAGACTGACAATGCAGATACACTTTGTACAGGTTGTCACAATATGGTTATCAGAGAGACCTAGCGTATACACTAGTAAGACACATTTGGGAATACATCTGTGCATCTTATAGAGTTATTACCGCATTTTTCGCCATATAAGATGCACCGGCACATAAGACGCACCCAGTTTTTAGGGCAGGAAAACCAGAAAAAAAATATATAATATAATACTTTTTCACATCAAATTGGGGTTAATGCAATGAATTTAATGGATTCAATATTTAATTCGCCAGAGGTGTCACTATCAGCAGTACAAGCTCATGCAAATGTCATACTTACCTACACTTATCGACCAGGAGGAAGGGGGGAGCTGGGCTGTCTGGCGTTGCTCGTCTCCTCCCGATGTTACTGATTTCTCTGTGCCGTGGGGCAGTCCGAGTGATTGCTGTTCCACACGGACAGGAGAGGCTATAGATGCCCATCTATATCTCGCTCTCTCTTCATTGCCCATGCCATTCAATGCTGGCATAGAGCATTACCTGACAGTTCAGATGGGGAGCCGTACATTCGGCTCTCCAATCTGACCTGACCGCCTCTCCGATACCCGCTTGCGTGCCAGGGGTGGAAACACCCCGCTAGTGTCCCCGTTCTCTGAAAGGAACCGTTCCCGCAAAAGGGGAGCCTTCGGATGTCCCTTCCCAGGAGCCTCGCCGGAGTCCAGTCTCCCGGGTATACTTAGGAACCGGTGCCGTCTTTCCTAGGTGACCGTGGCGAAGCCATCTGTCCCAACAGTACTAAGGGGCCCAGTAGTACCCGTCCGAAGAGGACCCAAACTGGAGAGGACGCGCCGAGGGGCGCCGGGACCTAGTCAAGCCCATACTGACCGAAAACAAATGTGGCAAGGGAGTGGGGGGTGGAGCGACTATATAGAAAAATCTAATAAGTGCCCTTTGCAGCAAAGCAATGGCAGGCCTAGCAGCCAGCTATATAGTTCCTTTCTGGTCGCGTATTAGAAGCAAAAGCCTACCCCAGGAGGTGGAGATGCTCAATCGTGTGTGGCTGTGGTGACCATTTTCATATGTGGCCATAACGTTTGTATACGCCCCCACCAGGTATTTTGGCACATGGTTTGAGCAGAGTATATCTAGGCTTGAATGTTGCTGTATACTGGAGGAGAAGGGGTCAACTGCAGAGAGCCCCAGAGCTTCTACCTCACAGGAGACTCTCCACCTCCAAAATCCACTGTCATCACTGCACTCCTCCACCCCTGAAAATGTTGGAGTGTGATAGACAGTACTTGGTGGCTTCTATTGTGTAGGAACACACTAGTACGCGCATAGTTGGCCAGGGCTATGTGGCCCATGGTACAAATGGGGGCAACACTCATTGGGCTGCCACATCAGGCAATCCCATCCCGAGCTAGACTTGGGATGTGAATATAGATGTGTTGAAATTAAGTAATTCAATTGGACTCAAATTTAAAATTTTCTTATCAATTACGATTCGACTAAGAGTTTATAATTCAAATATGGACAAATTATTTTTAAAATTATTCCCATTTTATGAACATGACGGCTCAATGTCGACTGGTCTGTTCCCTGCTTTAGAACAGGACTGACAGCACGCTTTGAGGATTTTTTGAGATCACTAGAACTAGATCCATCAGTCCCTTAAAGAGTACAAAACTGATAATGAATAATTTTATCATGCAAGCAATAATCTCATTATCTCAGCTAGTATTTACAGGAAGCAATTAACAGATCATTAGCAACGTGGTAAGCTCTTTACCACAGGTAAGTAGCTTACTTCTAAAGAATACAAAAAGGTCACATGGCCAAGGAATGGCTAGCCAATGCAGTGATGAATTCTTCTATAGCCTCACTGCGCGCATAGAGTCTAATGGCTAGGCCATACACCAATGGGCGAGCTTACCCGACACTTCCGCCGATATTCTTATCCCCGGGAGGCTAACGTTATGACGGGTCATCACGTTAGCCTCCCATTGCGTTCTGGGCCCTTCAATCGCTTGGCACCCCTTATTTTTTTTTACTTGTGTTGCTCGCCATAAGCGCATGAAGCACGCCGCTCATTGTACTTATAGCAATCGGCTACCATCAGGCTCGCGCCGGCCAAGATTGGGTAATTCGACATTCGGATCTCTGGCCGCCGAGAGTGGGTGCGAAACCGACATATTGTAGGGATATGTCGTGCCCCATGTGGGCACATTGCGATTAGCGGGCGATTTTTAAACTGCCTGACAGACGGGCGAGAGCCGGCACGGCCTTCGTCAGATAAAATCACTTGTGGCTTGCCGGCCTATCAATTCCATAGTCGCATAATGACAACGATGGTTCACAATGACATTTAACAGAAAATCTCATTATTGGCAGTTGATCGTGTAAACCCACCACATTAACCAAATCCAAAATCTGATGCATTGTTAAAACTGTCATTGATAATACAACCTTTAATTAAAAACCAAGAAATCGCAAATTCTTATCGGAATAAATTCCCTATAATTTTTGAATCCAGTTTTCTTGAAGGGAACAAAAAGGGGGGTTGATCCATTATTGTGGGATGGAGGGTCAATGGGGAAACATGTGACAGGTCACCTGAAATCGATATCTACCTCAAAGTACTGTATGATTCAACCTCATGTCTGAAGATAAAAAAGCATAATCAAAAAACGGTAGAGAGGAAGAGAATTCCAGAACTAACCAGTTGGTTCACAAATCATTAACACAACATGACAAAGCATATAGGGAATGATTGTGGGGTTGGGGGGGGATTCAGGTATTACAAAGATCTGGCAGAGGAAGGAGGGCAATGAAAGAAGAAGGGAGACAGAGCCTGGAAGAAAGAAAGAAGGAGATAGATGAGAGTGGGGGGAGGGCGATGGAAGAGGTGAGAAGGGGGGGGGCTTGCACTCTCTCCTGTAGTAGGTCGTCTGACAAGATGAGGTAGCCCATTCCCGTTAATTCTCGTATGAACGTGATCCATTTGACGCCAGGTATGCACAAGCCGGAACCTAGCTTCGGTACCGTTAACGTAATAGGGCGCACAGACGCAACGAAAAAAAAAACCCCGCTATCTTCAGGAACTATATAATCCCTTCATAACCATTCTCACTAAGCTACACCAAACACTTAAGTTTCATGAAACGCCAATGTAATGGTCTTGCCCCATCTTGAGCCGCATACATAGACCCCTGCTAGACACTTGGCCTAGCAGACACGACATGGTAGGCGAGCCCTGAAGCTAGGAGGAGTTCTGCAAAGGCGGCCCCCCCCCCCCCCGCCCACCTGTACTCTCGGCTCAATTCATACCCTGTGGCGTTATGCTGCCATTTGTATGTGAAGAAGGCGGTACCGTCAGTTCCTTGCTAACTACTTCCGACAAAGACTGAGACTTAAGCCTGCGCCCCCCTAATACCTTCAATCACTATGTATTAGTGAAATCTATCAGGGAGGACCCGGCACTACTAGTTGTTTGGACTTGCATTACATGACATGCTGCGATCGCTTCTAAAGGGGCTCCACAAATTGTATTGAGTGATCTAAATGTTGGGGGGGGGGGGGGGGGGGGAGGGGGGGGGGTGGGGGGGGGGGGGGGGGGGGCGGCGAATAAAAGATGCATATTGTGTGCTTCATATCTCGGGACAGAATTTCATTTACTCTGCTTCTAACCTGTTTATTGTGAGGAGAAAGGTTGCACACGCACATACTCTATGATGGATAAATTAAAACTAGTAACAATCAAAGAGGCATCAGGAAAAAGGCAAATGCAGTTAAATAACTTGTTCTGGTAGTAGAGATTAACAAAAGAAAAGAACCCAACCGACAATTCTTAGAGGCAATATCAGATTGTAGACATAGTTCTATTTTTAGATTGGGCCACAGTGTTTGTCTACAGAATTTGCACAGTTAATTCCTATTAGGTTTCCATTCTTAGCAGAATCGATCAATTATGAGTAGATCAAATGATCACAAATTGGGGTAGAGGCAAAAATAAGTCTATAATTCAAAACGACCAATCACTTTGATGCACCTTTAATTATTGATATATGATAATCTGGAGGGTGTGATACCTCGCGCACACTGAGCTAAAGAACGAATGATAAGAAAATGTTCATTAAAATTCATTGAAGGCTGTGAGATGGGCTGGATAAGCAGGAAAGAAGAAAAAAAGGTCTCAAAGCAATTAACAACGCAACGTGAGGGTCAGTACGCTTCCTATCAATAGGTCTCTAACAAAAAAAAAAGAGGTTCAGTCTAATTGGCACCGATACCACAGTCTTATTCCATTTGGCAGCGAAATGACGATCACGAAAATGATCGGGCTACGTACGAGTTGTGGCGCGCGAATCCCAATCTCAGCGATGAATGCTCGAGGTCGCAGAATCCCGTGCGGCCAATAGTAATTGAGATGGTCCACGAAGCGAGTGTGTGCAGTCTACATTACACCAACCGTTGTACGCAACATCGGAGTTATCCTAGTACGACAATTGCTGATGGTCACGATATCACGCAATTATAACCCACAAATGGTTCAACTCCTGCCGCTGATATGGAGGCTGGCAGAAGCGACAAAAAGACCAACCATGTATATTTACATCTTTGGCTCATCCCCACCGATTCGGCCTTCCCGCCCGAACAATCGGAAGAGCGTGATCGGACGGAAATAGGTGGGCATTCACGGGCGGAAGTGCGCAGGACGATCAGCTTCTCGCGTGAAGGCACAAATATGCCAGCGAAAAAGATCTGTCGATCAGATACCCCGCCCACTGATAATACCAAGCTTACACTATGGGACACGCTGACCACTTCTTATATTAGGAGCCATAATACTTAAACTTAGCCCAAAACTCAACAATCACAGTGGAAGCACTAATGCAAGGCCTAATGCATTTGTCTCCAAGATAGATTACGAATATAGTGGGCCTGGTAAGTAACATACTATATCATTACAAAATTGATATCACACCATGCTCATTCATTCCGCGGCTTTTATCCACTCCAGACGCTTGCTTGTCAACAAAGTGTGACAACCGATGTAGTTAATTGCAGTATAATACAATAAGGTCACAAGTCGTGGGTCTTGCTTCCCCATGGGCAGTTCCTTGTAGATCTCAGTACTGGATTGACAAAAACAAATTTTGTCAGAGATAACATGCGCTTATATGCAGGGGGTGTAGCACGATAACTTTTTATTAGATGAGCATCGCCTCAGAAGATTCGCGCAAGGAGAGCGATGGTTTGTGGTAATTCAACGGAGCAACTATAATGTAAAAAAAATGTAGTAGACGTCATTAATTCCTGCACACATGTACATTCCAACACAAAAAATCGAAAAAATGCAGCTTACCCCTACTGGATGAGAATAGATCATGTCATCTGCAGATGACCGACCTCTCACAGCTAGTTCAACAATGATTGGAGCTGACATAGACAGAATAGGCGGTCTCACATGCCGACAGCAGGTAACAGCACAACAGCTGGCATTAGTGAAATTTAACTCAACATCACAAAGACAAAAAAAAACAAGCAAACAGCAAACATCAACAGGATCCCAGATCGCAAAAAGCATTAAGGAAAGCAAGCACAAATCTCATGCGCAAAACAAAATAAACTTACTAAACAATTCTTGGAACCCAACCCCCGTTGAATTCCACGGCAGACTGACCTCCTACCTCACAGGATAAAATGACGTACTACATGTACAATCGACCCTGACAATTTGACATTTCTGTTGTATTACTAACCCCTCTGAGACTACCAGCAGTCCAAATTTCAACCTTTTCATCACAGTTATATTCCATCTGTGGCACCTCAGCTACTATTTTCCTCTTTTCAGGGTTTTACTCCGATGTACATAATGTCTAGGCTCTGAACTTAAAATCCCCGCACCAGCTAAATCTCTAACAACCCTAGAAGGTCGACAAACATGCTAATTTCTTAGGAATATAGTAATGTAAGAAGTACAAAATATCCGAAACAGTGCCATTACAAAAGAACCCTATCTTTCTGCAACTTTCAATAGTTATTCATAGCCAGTATTCATGCCCCATGCAGTATATCCAAGTGACATCAATATGTATAACTGCTAAGTAGATGTTAGACTAGGCGCATAAAGAAGCCAGCACATAAAGCCACAGAACACGCAGCTGCTGCCTTCCAAGTTTTAGTACACATAATTAGCTTTGTAACAATCGTGCAGAGTAAACCGCATAGACATAAATATATTATTTGTCCCTTTTGAGGTACCAATACCACTAAAAAAAATAATTTTCAACCCCTGCCCATACTTTGAATTTTTTCCAAAATAGTATTAGATCTAACCCTACTGATTTGCCTGGAGTTGAGAGCTGGGTTAACTAACTATCTATTATACCCATCGCCCAAACCTAAACTCACATACTCACATCTAACGGTTGTGGTTTACGCTTCCCACTCACCGATCTCTGATTGCATGCCATAAACTTATTCCTTATCCAAATTGGCATCTTCGTCCTCACTGGGTAACCGCTATTCCCCGGATGCTCGTTATCAGAATTGTGCTCGTGTGCACCTGTGGTCACGATCAAGACCCCCAATCATAGACAGCAAAAAAAAATGGGAGGGGAGGGCGCGAATTCCCGTCCCACTAATAATCTACACGGTGAAAAGGCCAAAAAAAAAAAACGAACAACAAAAAAGACTCAAAGGGAAAGAGCCGTCATTCTAGTCCGGAAGAAGGGAAAGGAAAAGAAGAGCGGCGGATAAGGAAAAAGAGTACCACAACCATGCCTAGTCCCATAAATTAGTTTTCTTTTCCACGGAAGAGATTCGGGAGCACATTGCACCGCCTGCCCCTTCTCTCTCTCCTCCCCGTTGATTTTCATCAAAAAAAGGCCGGCAGGTCGGCAACGCACGCCGGATGCCGTCCTGCTGGTTCTTTTTCTGTCCGACTGGTGCTGCAGCGACTGTTTAATCGAAAAACAGACAAGTCGAAGGGAAAGAGTCATCCTCCTACCCTCACTAACCGAGGTTAATTGGCTAGAGTCATGACAGGAATCGCGTGTGTTTAGTGGAACACACGGGATTCCTGTCCCAAAGCAGCAACACAATCAGTTCCAGCCAGACTGCTCACAGCGTTGTGACAATAGTCTGCTAAAGTCGTCCAGCGATCAGGAACGATCTATCGGCCGGCTTTATTCGGAACTTCATATCCAGTCTCTAGCTCCGACTCCACTCCTTTAGTGTCCATCCCAGACTGGAGTTGTAGCCCTGAGAATAGATGAAAATACCGATCTTCCTACCAGATGCCACAAAACTCCCCCCCTCCTACCTCCCTCAACCCATCCCCTTCCAAGCCTTCGGCGGTGGCAGGCAGGCAAGTGGCCTGGCAAGTTAGGGTGTCAGTGGACGCTTCCCAAGGTCCCCCATATATATACTTGAAAGTTTTTGGGATTTCATGGGCCACACTTTGCCGGTTTTTCCTTCCACTTTCTGATTGTCTTTTAATTCCTAAACTGTTTTCTTTTAGTACCAGAATCATAAATCAGCGCAGTGTTCTATCTGTAGCATCACCAACTTTTGTTCAAGATGGGAAAGCCAAGCCTTTTGTAGTGTTTGCATACAGATGTATTAGAGCGATTTAGAGTCCTAACATCACTATTAGAAAGTTAAGGACCCTTATTAAAAAACTATCAATATTTTGAAAAAGATATTTTGGCCTGAAGTGTAAAAATATATTCTTATACTCACCTCAGCTCAGTTGTCAACAAGAATACATGTTTTAGTATTTAAATGCATCAATATAAATCTACAAATACTGTACATACTCAAACCCCTGGACTTAAACCCTTATCAACATCTAGAACTGGCTTCCTGAAGGGTCACAGAAATAGCTAACAGTTCTATTGTTCGCCAGGTGAAAAAAAGTGAGACCAGCAAAAAACAAAAAAAAAAAAAAAAAGCCTGTATTCCAGAGGTCCCACTTTTTCATTTGCTATTGTCCGTAATAAAGAACCGTAACACATTCAGTCAGGGCAGCTCATTCACACGATTAGTGGTCCACAACAAGAAATATCCAGTGTACACTTAATGGGTTAAGTCGCCGACAAAAATCCGTTTTCTCCGTTTCCAGATGAGTTGAGGTTTTGTTTGATCTTATGGTGTTTTGCTCTGTACAATGACATTTAACAAGAGCAAGTTATACAAACCGACGCATTTATTATATTGGGTATCCGACTCATTTGCATCACTGATAATAGGTCTAACTGGCAAGGTAAAACATAAACACAAACCCAACAACAAGTTTTATGGAGGGAACTGCTCAACATTTGCATCACCAAGTACGAATAACATAAATGCTGTATAAATCAAAGTCCTTCACCCTGTGTCACCTGAACAGAACACATGTAAACACACACATAAATATCATCCTTTCAGCTATCTTTCTGCGTGAAATAAAAGGATCGTCCCAGAGAGCTCTAGGGATCAAATCACCCATCTATGGCAATGTATATGGAGGCAGGTGAGGTGTATGTAGTTCACAACCAGGAAATGATAGAACATAACACGAGATGGACATGGCAAGCACCAAATGAGACGGCTAAAACTATATATATATAAACACACCTTACGCGGAGATAGACGTTAAGATTTCCACAG